>CAMGYJ010000007.1:37582784-38283607 GCA_946122785.1 Linum tenue | reverse complement strand
GTCAGGTCCGATATGACTACACCGGCAGTAGTGGGTCCGATATGACCACATCCACGAGATTTTGGTCCGTAGTCCCGGGAGAGTAATTAGCATGGGAGTAGCCAGGCGCCTATAAGTAAAACATGATAAGACACACATGCATAAGTCAAGGTGGTTGAGTCTTTTGCCCATTGGGACATGAGGATGCTGAGTCCGATCCTAGTGTTTTGGCTTGTTTGCTAGATGTATGGTAGGGGTATGCTCTGTTATGAACTCACGATGCTATGATTATCTCACTCAGCTATGAGCTGACCCTCTTTTATTCTTTTCTCTGCTTATGCTATGTGTAAGCAGATCATCAGCAGCAGCAGTAGATAGGTGTTAGGTGGGAGAGGAGCTAGAGTTGAAGCAAGATGAGGTATGGTCTTCAACTATTCTGTGCTTGGACTACTACTGGATTTTGGCCAGTGATCCACACCTTTTGTAAAAATGTTTTGAGAACGTTTTTCATGTGCATACTAGCTTCTGATGTAGTGTGAGATATCCACAGGTGTGGAAAGTTGATGATATGTGTATATTTGTGTAATTATGTAAGTTGTGACGATTATGGCATGTATCAGTATAGTATGCAGTTGTGTAACATGAAACTGTGACTATGGCTATGAAAAGCCAATGCATATGGCAGTGAGTGTATATGTTTGTCTATGAATGCATGGATTTAGATGAATTATTTTGCAGGATCAGATGGAAGAACTGTTAGCCCATTACGCGAGTAATTCATGTCGAAATTTTATTTGGGTAAATTTTGATAATTAATGTAACACCCGAGATTATTCCGCTGCAATTGTATGAACAATATGATTAGGTAAATGTATAGGGTAGGGTGTTACAGTTTGGTATCAGAGCCCGGTTCCCTCTTTTTGCTGTTATGGCGTACTATACCCTATGGGAGGTTAAACACTCCTAAGGAGGGGAGTACCCCATAATGACTTAAACTGGGAATTGAGTTTGACATGATTATGTGTATTGGTATGTTGGATGAAATTACCTGCATCATGGTTTTCAAAATTGAGTTTTGAACTTATTTGTTTTCAAGTAATTATTTTGGGAAATTTTGTTTTAACCAAGTGAGAGATTTGGTGAAGAATGAATTTTGTGTGGATCAATCTAAGGCCAATATTTCCTTGTAGCTCGCACGGAAGTTGTCATAATGTTCCTACTGACCAGTCGAGAGGAGTGGGGGCGGTTGATGCAAGACCGCCAGTATTAGACTATGCAAAGATGAAGAGTTTGGGTGGTAGGGACTTTAAAGGAGATGTGAGTCCGGATGCTGTGGTAGAGTGGTTGAGGGAGATGGAAGATGTTTGAGTATCTTTATGCAACCCCAGAGGAAAAAGTGCAATATGTTTTTTTCTCCTAAAGGGTACGCGAGGAGCTGGTGGTCCTCATCTCTAGAGTTAATGGTGAACGAGTTCAGTTCACCTGGGAGGAGTTCCTGAAGGCCTTTAAGACAGAGTTTCTTCCCGAAGCTTTTATCAGGGCAAAGAATAATGAATTCGCCAACCTTAAGCAGGAGAACATGACGGTTACTGAGTACACCATCAAGTTTGTTCGACTACTCTACTTTGAAGATGGGTTGGCGGATACTGAGCATAAGAAGAAGATGAGATACTTACATGGTCTGCGCCTAGGGTTGAAAGAAAAGATTCACAGGGTTGATGAAGAGAGCATGGCCACTATCAAGGAGGCAGCACTTAAGTATGAAGCCTATGAAGTTGAGGGTAGAGAGGAAAACAAGGCCAAAGAAGAGGAGAAGAAGAGGAAGTTTGGAGTAAATTATGCTGGACCTCGTTACCCACAGGAGAGGTCCTAGCAGTTTTGGGAGAACACCGAGTCAATCTATGTCGGGAACATCATACAAGGCACCAGTTTCCTCTGCCACACAAGCTCCAGTTTGTCAAGTTTGTCAGAAGAGACACTTTGGGGAGTGTTGGAGGTTTTCTGGAGTATGCTTTCAATGCGGCCAGCCGGGTCACATCATGAGGAGCTGTCCTTATAGGGGAGGTGGAAGACCTACTCAGTCTGAACCTTCAGTGCAATTTAGTAGAGCCCCAACTAGAGGTGGTTACCAGGGAGGCCGTAGTGGATTTCAGAGTGGTCGTGGTGGTTCACAGGGTGGTAGAGGTGGTGGTCGAAATCAGCCATCAGGAAGTGGTACAGGGTACCAGAGCACAGGGAGCACCGAGGGTTTATGCAATGACTCGAGGTGAGGCAGAAGTGGCACCAGAAGTTGTGACTGGTATGCTTTCTATCCTTGGCAAGCAATTATATGCTTTGATCGATATTGGTTCCTCTCATTCATGTCATATACGTTTGCACATATGCTACGCTTAGTTCCAGATAAGCTAGGTTATACCTTATGTGTTAAAACACCTGTGGGAGATACCTTGAAGGTAGATTCAGTTATTAGAAGTTCCTTCATTTGTGTGGAAGGAGCTTTCCTAGCAGCAGATTTAATTCTGCTACCTTTTGATGAATTCGATGTCATCTTGGGATGGACTTTCTGGCAACACATGGAGCTGTTGTGGATTGTCAAAAGAAAGAAGTGTTATTCAACACACCAGATAAAGGTCCTGTTGTATTCCGAGGCATTAAGAAAAAGGAGACTCATGGTTTTCTTTCTGCCTTGGAAGCTTTTCGATTAGTGAAGGAAGGTTGTGAAGCCTTTCTTGCTCAAGTTACTGTTGTAAATGATAAGAAGGTTGAGGATGTAGAGGTGGTAAGGGAGTTTCCTGATGTATTCCCCGAAGAACTTCCCGGCCTTCCACCAGAAAGAGAAGTAGAGTTTGATATTGAATTGGTACCTGGCACAACACCAATTTCAATGGCACCATATAGAATGGCACCAATTGAGCTGAAGGAGCTTAAAGAACAATTACAAGAATTGCTAGACAAGGGGTTTATTCGACCTAGCATCTCACCTTGGGGTGCACCGGTTTTGTTTGTCAAGAAGAAAGATGGATCCATGAGAATGTGCATTGACTACCGGAGGTTGAATAAAGCAACAGTGAAGAATCGTTATCCCCTTCCAAGAATAGACGACTTGTTTGATCAATTGCAGGGTGCATCAGTCTTTTCTAAGATTGATTTGAGGTCCGGGTACCATCAATTGAAAGTGGCAGATGGAGCAACCTCAAAGACAGCTTTTAGAACAAGATATGGGCATTATGAGTTCCTGGTAATGCCTTTTGGACTCACTAATGCACCACGGTATTTATGGCTCTTATGAACAGAGTTTTCCATGAATATCTTGATAAGTTTGTGATTGTGTTCATAGATGATATTCTCATCTATTCAAAAGAAGAGGAGCACAAAATCACCTTAGAATTGTGTTGCAAATTCTAAGGGAGAAACAATTATATGCAAAATTCTCAAAATGTGAGTTTTGGCTGAAGGAGGTAATATTTCTGGGACATGTAATTTCTGGAAGAGGTGTCGAGGTGGATCCGAAAAAGGTGGAAGCAGTGGTGAGTTGGGCTCCACCAAAAGATGTGTTGGAGTTGAGAAGTTTTCTTGGCATGGCGGGTTACTATCGGCGGTTTGTGAAGGATTTTCCAAAATTGCTGCCCATTGACTAAACTGTTGAGGAAGAATACCAAGTATGTTTGGGATGAATCATGTCAAAAGAGTTTTGATGAACTGAAGAAGAGATTGACCACAGCACCAGTACTTGCTTACCTTCAAACCATGGAGATTTGTGGTGTATAGTGATGCCTCGTATCAAGGATTGTGTTGTGTGTTAATGCAAGATGGAAGAGTTATCGCATATGCCTCTAGGCAATTGCGTCCTCATGAAGTAAATTATCCCACTCATGATTTGGAGTTGGCAGCGGTGGTATTTGCTCTCAAGATTTGGCGACATTATTTGTATGGTGAGACTTTTAAAATCCTAACTGATCACAAAAGCTGAAGTATATTATGGATCAGAAGGATTTAAATAGTCGCCAGAGGAGATGGATAGAGTTGTTGAAAGATTATGATTGTACCATTGATTACCATCCAGGTAAAGCTAATGTAGTTGCTGATGCTCTGAGCAGAAAGGCAAGAAGAATATAACGGATCTGGTTGATTTGAGGGCAATGAATGTTGATTTGGAAGTGGATGGTGTAACAGGGTTACTAGCTCGGTTGAACATTCGACCTTTGTTGCACGACAAGATTCGTGAGAAGCAGAAGGAGGACCCAGAGTTGGCAAAAATCATTCAAGACATTGAGGAAGGAAAAGAAAGCCCATTTGAAATGGTAGATGGCATGTTGAAGATTAATGGAAGGGCATGCGTTCCTAATGTTGATAATTTGAGGAAAGAGATCCTAGATGAAGCTCATTCTTCTGCTTATGCTATGCACCCAGGAGCAACTAAAATGTATCACACGATCAAACCATATTTTTGGTGGCGTGGGATGAAAAAGGAAGCGGCTGAACATGTTTTCACATGTCTGGTATGTCAGAAAGTTAAGGCAGAACATCAAGCTCCTGTAGGGAAACTGCAACCACTTCCAATTCCAGAATGGAAGTGGGAAAGAATCACAATGGATTTTGTATATGGTCTCCCATCATCAAGGGGAAAAGATGCAGTATGGGTTATTGTCGACCGACTGACCAAATCGGCTCACTTTTTACCCATTAGATGGAAACCATCACTGGAGACTTTGTCTTAAGGGTTATAGGTATAATATGCCCCTTTACTATGACGTTTTATCAAACATGCCCCTCTACTATTTTTTACATCAAACATACCCCTGTACTTTGGAAAACTTATCAAACATGCCCTTTTGCTAAAATTTCCATCCAAAAACCGTTAACCTAGACCGAACTTTGGTTTGGGCGACCCAAATATCTAAAACATCTCTAATAATTTCACTTTAGAGTTTTTTCTTTTCTTTTGTATAGCCAAATAATTATAATTTCACTTTGATGAGTCTTAGAGAAATAAAGCAAGGGTCAAAACTGACATTTCCCCTCCCATTTATCGATGTCAGGTCATCTAAACCTCGGTTCAACCATGATTGACGATTTTTTCAATTGAAATTTCAATTGAAGGGCATGTTTGATAGTTTTTCCAAATTACAAGGGCATGTTTGATGTAAAAAATAGTAGAGGGGCATGTTTGATAAAATGTCATAGTAGAGGGGCATATTATACCTATAAACCTTGTCTTAACTATATATTAAGGAGATCGTCAGATTGCATGGTGTGCCAATTTCTATTGTTTCTGATCGAGACCCGAGCTTCACATCTCGGTTTTGGCAAAGTTTACATGATGCCTTGGGAACTAAACTGCATTTTACTTCAGCTTATCATCCTCAAATAGATGGGCAGAGTGAACGAACCATCCTTACCTTGGAAGAGATATTCGATCATGTGTAATGCAATGGGAGGAATCATGGATTGACCATTTGCCCCTGATTGAGTTTGCTTACAACAACCAGTACCATAGTAGCTTGGGTGTTCCACCATATGAAGCACTTTATGGGAGGAAGTGTAGAACACCATTATGTTGGGATGTAGAAGGAGCAAGGCAAATCTCAGGGCCAGAGATAGTTCAGATCACAGTTGACAAGGTCAAGGAAATCAGGGAGCGTATGAGGGTGGCTCAAAATCGACAGAAAGTTTATGTTGACACGAATAGGCGTGAAGTTAATTTCGAAGTGGGTGAGAAAGTATTTCTCAAAGTTTCGCCCTGGAAAGGCGTAATGAGATTTGGTAAGAAAGGGAAACTTGCACCTCGGTATATTGGACCCTATGAAATCACAGAGAAGATTGGACCAGTGGCATATAAACTGGCATTGCCTCCAGAACTATCTCAAATCCACAATGTATTTCATGTTAGTATGCTGAAGAAGTACAAAGTGGATCCTTCCCATGTTATACAACCAGAAGATATCGAGTTGGGTCCAGATTTGACATTTGAAGAAGTTCCAGTTGAGATTGTTGATTTTCAGATTAAGACTCTTCGTAGGAAGGAAATTCCAATGTTGAAAGTGGTGTGGAGAAATCAAGATAGTGAGAGTGCTACATGGGAAACTGAAGCAAGTATGCGAGAGAAGTACCCTGAGTTGGTAGCAAACTACTTTACAGGTTAACAATCTTGCTTAATAAGTTATGTTTTGAACTTGTTGATGTGTTTTGTTGTGATAGCCCAGTGTAGGTTTTTGAAACCTTATATTGGGAACTTGAGGTGTTATGTGTTTAGTTATGTACTTCAGATCTCCTAACCTAAGAGTTAAGTAGTAACAATATATGTGATAGTGTCTGCCAGGAGGAGAACGAGTGGATGCTTAGTATCAACTCAAGGTTAGATTTCGGGGACGAAATCTTTTAAGGAGGGGAGAATTGTAACACCCCGTTTCGACTAACATCGTATTACTGTCACTAGAAAATTTTACGATTTAAAATCGAGCATTTTGACAGTATGTCGACGAAAATTGGATTATCGATCGATCGGATAAGTATACGTATTAATTATATATATATATATTATATATATCTCGGGAAATTTAATTCCCTCCCCCGTCTCAACTTTCCAGAAACCATTCCACTTCTTCTCCTTTCCATTTTTCTGGACCGAGAAGCAGAGGCGCACAGGGCATCGCGGGGGAAAATTCCAAAGCTAAATTCTTGAGCTACACTGATCCAAAAATCCCGTAAGTAATGCCTAATTCATCTATACATCGTGATTTATCGATTTAGAGCTTTAAAACGAGTTTTTGGTTCATGAATTTCTTGAATTCCCGATAAGTCAAATTAGGGTTTCGGAGTATCCGGAAGCCGGATTGAGCCCAAATTTCATATACGAGCTTCCTGCAGCGAGGTAATCAATCCTCTAGTTCTAATCCCTGAATTTCGGCAATTATTTAGGTCGGGGTCCTAATCGCTGAATTTAGCTCCGGCCAGGGTTTGATGTGTTTTTATCAAGAATTTGACCCGGAGCCTAGAACTAATATTGACGGGGATACTGCAGGGGATATTAGGACAGTCTCGGATTTTAATTCGGGGTTCGTTCGTGAAATTGACGTTTTAGTACGGGAGGCTAGAACCGGCGTTTGAACGACCATAACTGGTGAGGGATTAGCACGGCATACTGGGTTTGTCGTATCACGATAATTATATTGATGCTTAGAATTGACCTAGGTGAATTAGAATGGCATGATTAGGGGTGTATGGACTTTTATGCTATATGATGAACCATGGATGGTTATATGATATTATTGACTTGCCCTATCCAATATGGACCTTGTTTATGTTGATGATTGCATACATGTTGCCATTTGTGGCTTAACCGTTGATATGACTTCATGGTTGTTCAATCAGGTGTTTTGACATGATGTGATATTGTGGTTGTATTTGGATTCACAAGTGGGGGAAATAAACTTCCCAGGGTGATATTATGATGTTTAAGGAGGATGACTTGCACGAGGGTTTATCCCGAGGAAGTGCAATTATACGACTCCTGATTTACCTATGTTGAGCCAATTATGGCCAGGTCAAGTTCATGTACAAGTAACGAATTATGATTTAGCAAGATGAGATATGGATCATGTATAAGATTACCAAACAAGATTGATTTGGTCTCATTGTCAATTACATAGTAATTAGGGCTCCCCATGCTATTACTCCGTTATGATATGTTATGTCACACCCCTGATGTGGTGTTGACCGTTGATTCATTATGAGATATGACCACACCCAGAGTGGTGTTGAGTCCGATATGACCACACCCAGGGTGGTGTCAGGTCCAATATGACTACACCGGCAGTGGTGGGTCCGATATGACCACATCCACGAGATGTTTGGTCCGTATTCCCGGGAGAGTAATTAGCATGGGAGTAGCCAGGCGCCTATAAGTAAAACATGATAAGACACACATGCATAAGTCAAGGTGGTTGAGTCTTTTGCCCATTGGGACATGAGGATGGCTGAGTTCTGATCCTAGTGTTTTGGCTTGTTTGCTAGATGTATGGTAGGGGTATGCTCTGTTATGAACTCACGATGCTATGATTATCTACTCAGCCATGAGCTGACCCTCTTTTATTATTCTTCTCTGCTTATGCTATGTGTAAGCAGATCATCAGCAGCAGCAGTAGATAGGTGTTAGGTGGGAGAGGAGCTAGAGTTGAAGTCAAGATGAGGTATGGTCTTCAACTATTCTGTGCTTGGATATGAAACTGTGACTATGGCTATGAAAAGCCAATGCATATGGCAGTGAGTGTATATGTTTGTCTATGAATGCATGGATTTAGATGAATTATTTTGCAGGATCAGATGGAAGAACTGTTAGCCCATTACGCGAGTAATTCATGTCGAAATTTTATTTTGTCAAATTTTGATAATTAATGTAACACCCGAGATTATTTCCGCTGCAATTGTAGGAACAATATGATTAGGTAATACGTATAGGGTAGGGTGTTACAAAAAATATAAGTTTTCTTTCTCAAAAGTTCCCCATTACATTGGACCTCTAAATTATTATCAGTGGAAGTTGGTGTTATGAAACCCTATGTGAGCAATGAGACTATCCTTCTCAACATGCGGAACATTTGAATTGTAGAAGATTGAGGACTTTTCGAAAAAAACTTGGCTGGGACGGGTGTACCAGCATGGATTGTTGATGTGGTGCACCCCGCGAGCTCCAAGAATCTATGCACATGCTCTCTTGGTGACTCGCTCTCAAGGCCATGTAATAAAGCATTGCTTTGTATCATAGTCACTAGAGCTGCCTTGATCTCGAAATTGTTTGCCTCCACCGGAAGATGTAGGATTAGCGATTGAATGTCCGCCGGCCTTGGGGCCATATAGTACCCCATCGTCCTCAGGGCTTCCTCTTCCTCCATCGCATCGTTCAGTTGACGAGCTTGGGCTCCATCTTGCCTTTGGTTCCCCGCCATTTCTACTACAACGACGGGTTCAACTTCCCCTTCTTCAACTTCTTCTCCACTAACACCGGGAACCAAATGTTGTCCCCTTCCTTTACTCCTTCTCCTTACCTCCGCTAGCTCTCTCCCCTTCTCACTCATGGACGCGTTTCAGTGTTCACAGCCGTGAACTAGAGTCGTGAACACAGCCCGTCTCCTGTTTAAAAGGTGAGCTGAAAGGAAGAGAGAGGGGAGATCCCATTTGAGTGAGAAAGCCTTCTTGTGATTTCTAGAGAGAGAAACACGAACCAAAGAAGGGGGCTAGGGTTTTGCTCCAAGGTGGATTTTGGAAAGATTTCCTCCAAGGAAAGTTCAACACAAGGGCCAAGAAGATTGGAAACCTCCTCCAAGATGGTTTCTACCCCTTCTCCTTGTGTTTCCCCATCTCTAGCATGGAGTAGAATTCTTTTCACTTGGGTGTTGTGAAACCCTAACTCTACCATGTAGTTTTCTTTTATGTGAATTGAATGATTTTCATTGGGTATTGTTTAATTCAAATGTTTGAGGTATTATTCATCTTTATTGTGCATGTTTGCGTTTAGCATCCTTAGGTTTGTGCATATCTATGCTTAGCAACCTAAGGATTGTGCATGTTTATTCTTAGCAATCTAATTAGCCACTTAACCTAGTTTAGAGAGGGAAACCCTCCTTCCAAGGGAGTCTCAATCGAGTTGGTATCCCTATGGCTTTTTAAGTCTTCTAACTAGGTTAATTTTGGGAAAACCTCAATATTAGATTAAGAAATTTGGTTTAGCGCGATTAAGCCATTCAACCCTTGGGTTGAGCGAGGGAGTAAGTTAACTATTGATTGCCTAAACCGAGAGGGCCTAGTGGCAGCCTATAATGCATGCCTCAGTTTAGCAATCATGAGTGTGGTCTACGACCATATTTGCGTCCCCTAGCGGTTAGATACCATGGTAGTAGTTAGGGAGAAGCGACACCCGAGTGATCCTTCCACAAAAGAGCTTTCAAAACCATTCACCTTTGTCTTGTTTTACTTTAATTAGCAAACTTTTCAACCAAAACTTTGTTGCTAGATAATGATTCAAATGACTGAAGTAGGGGTAGACGGACCGGCCCGAGTTGATATTTAAACATACTTATCCTGTACTGCACCCGACTAAGGTTTATACTTGGACCTTAGGCGGGAAATTATTGTGGTATTCGGAACGAGTCAAGTTTTTGGCCCCGTTGCCGGGGACAACGGTCTGTTATCTGTAAAAAGTTTTTTTGGTGTCAATCTAGCTTTTAATTTCCAGGTTTGAAAGTGCGTGTGCTTTGCTTGTGCTAGACTTGGTGTGTTTTCTGATTGTGTGTAGGTGGTGCATGACCCGGAGTAACCCGATACCTTTACTACCACTCGACGAGGACATAAACCGAACTCTCTGGCTCATAGCAAATGAGAGAGAGCTAGCGGGGGGCCAAAGAGAAGAGGAAGCCCCGACTTTAATGGGATGCTTTATGGCCCCACTTGAAGCGAAGTTAGATCAGTTGATCGAGGTAATGCTCGAAGATAAGGGCCAAGGAAGTGGATTAGTGATGCCCATGGAGTGGGGTGCAAGTCGGGACCTCGAGGAAGTAGAGTGTCTTCAAATGACTCGCCTTGAGGAGGTAGTGATGACCTTTATCGCCTCCAACTCGAAAAAGTTTGAAAGAATCGATAGATTCATTAGAGAGGCAACAGAGAAGTTCTCGGCAATAGAGGCGGGGTTGGAGAGACAGCAAACCCATTTGATTAACCTGGCCGCAAGCATAGGGGTTATCTCACAAGCACCTCGTTCTTGGGAGTCAGCCGACGAAGCTGATGTAGGGGCGGTTTCGAAGAGGAAGAGAGGCCAAAGAGCTCCCCCCCCCCAATGAAGAAGCAGCTCGCAACAAAGGAGCAAAAAATGGGCGGTAGTTTCCCCTCACAACCGGAAGCCACTAGTGAAGGTGAAGGCAACTCCGAATCTCCAACTCCTCAACCGACCCCTCAAAAAGAGGATGTCACTCTGACCCCTCAACCGGAGCAAGAGAATGGAAAAGCAACCCCAACTCTCCCTTTACTTGGCAACCCCAGAATGACCGCATGGCAGCGGAGTTCTCCCACTTTATGGAGTTGATGAACCAGTTTCATTTAAACATCCCCTTCATGGAGGCCGTCACCCAAATCCCCAAGTATGAAAAATACTTGAAAGACCTCCTCACCAACAAGAAGAAGCTAGAAGGGGTAGCTACAGTGGGCTTGAATGAGGAATGTTCCACCCTCCTGCAGAACCACTTGCCTACGAAGCGCAAAGATCCAGGGAGTTTCAATATCCCTTGCTTTATTGGTGACATGTGAATAGGAAAGTCCTTGGCGGACTTAGGATCTAGCATTAATGTGATGCCCTATAAGTTGTTCCAAAAGCTAGAACTAGGAGAACTTAGAACCACTAGGATGCACATTTAGTTCGCAGATAGATCTGTAGTACGACCTAAAGGGGTTGTGGAGGACTTTCTCATTAAAGTAGGACCTCTCATTTATCCAGTTGACTTTGTTATCTTACACATTGATGAGAAAGTTGAGGTCCACCTCATCTTAGGGAGGCGTTTCTTAGCCACCGCCAAGGCCTTGATTGATGTGCATGGGGGTAGGTTGGTGCTTAGGGCAGGAGAGGAGGAGGTCACATTCTCTATTGATGATAATATGAAGTTGTCTCATTGCCATGATGATTTTGATTAATGCGAAGAGGTTTTCGACTTCATGTAGGCCCTCGCATCCACGGGCTCCCTTACTTCTGATCCTTTTGAGGAGTGTTTTTTTGGTAGGAACAGACATCCCGGACTCCCTGGAGAATGGGGACCAACCACCGCAAGATCAAGAAGTGGAGGCCTTACCCTCAATGCCAAAAAATTCTACCTCTTTGGAGGAACCCCCCGAGTTTGAATTGAAACCGCTGCCTCCTCATCTCGAGTACGCCTTCTTGAGGGATGATGAGAAGCTCCCAGTCATCATCAACGTCGATCTTACACCAGAGCAGAAAGCAGTATTAATTGGGGTTTTAAGGCGTCACGAGAGGGCGATCGCATGGAAGATCATAGATATTCGGGGAATTGGGACGAACTTTTCTTCACACATAATCCACCTGGAAGAGGGAGCTAAACTGGCTCGGCAACCGTAGAGGCGAGTGAATCCTAATCTAGAAGAAGTAGGTAAAGCAGAAGTGATCAAGCTACTAGATGCCGGGATCATCTACCCTATCTCGGATAGCTAGTGGGTGAGTCCGACCCAGTTAGTCCCTAAGAAGGGAGGAATGACAGTGGTGGCCAATGAAAATTAAGAGCTTATACCAACAAGAACGGTGATGGGGTGGAGGGTGTGCATTGACTATCGAAGATTGAACGAAGCCACTCATAAAGATCACTTCCCTCTACCTTTCATCGATCAAATCTTGGAGAGACTCGTTGGACATGACTACTATTACTTCCTAGATAGGATGGCAGGATACTTCCAGATTCCAATTGCCCCAGAAGATCAAGCCAAGACAACATCACATGCCCCTTCGGAACCTTTGCTTACCAGCATCCTGTTTGGATTGTGCAATGCCCCGGCGACATTCCAGAGATGCATGGTGGCCATCTTTGATAAGCTAGCTGGGGAGATAATGGAAGTGTTCATGGAAGACTTCTCTGTGTTCGGAGATTCATTCTCTCATTGTCTGGCCAACTTGGAGAAGGTCTTGAGCAATGTGAAGAAACTAATCTAGCTTTGAGTTGGGAGAAGTCACATTTTATGGTCCGGGAGGGCATTCTGTTGGGTCACGAATTCTCCAAGCGAGGGATTGGGGTGGATCGAGCCAAAGTTGAGACAATAAGCCAACTGCCTCCTCCAACCACAGTCAAGGGCATCAAGAGTTTCCTTAGGCATGCGGGGTTTTACTAACGTTTCATCGAGAACTTCTTAAAAATTGCTTTTTCCTTGACCAAGCTTTTGGAGAAGGATTGCCCATTCCTTTTCATGAGCGAATGTTTTGAAGCTTTCAACATCCTTAAAGAGAAGCTTACAAATGGCCCCATAATGGTCTCACCGGATTGGAACCTTCCCTTTGAGCTCATGTGTGATGCTAGTGACTACGTAGTGGGCGTGGTTTTAGATCAAAGGAGGGTAGGATATTTTCAACCTATTTGCTACGCCTCAAAGACGCTGAATGATGCTCAAGAGAACTACACAACCACGGAGAAAGAGTTGTTGGCAGTAATCTTCGCTTTCGATAAATTCAGGTGTTATCTGGTGCTTTCCAAGGTTGTCGTCTACACGGACCACTCTGCCATCCGCTTCTTGATGAGCAAGGCGGATGCCAAGCCCCGACTGATTCGATGGATCCTGCTACTTCAAGATTTCGATGTGGAGATCAAGGACAAAAAGGGGGCCAAAAACCTTGCAGCTGACCACCTCTCGCGGCTCGAAGGACCGGGATGTAGCACTTCCCCAAGATAGATAAATGAAACTTTCCCCAATGAATGGTTGCTCGCCCTCGCCGCTACAGAGAGTACCGCCTCGTGGTTCGCCGACTTCACCAATTATCTGGTTGGATGATCCCCACCTTTTTCGAATTGGGACCGACGGAGTCATTCAATGGTGTGTACCGGAGGAGGAAATGGGGGATATTCAGAACCACTGTCATACGGGGCTAGCTGGAGGCCATCATGGAGGAAACCGAACTGCAAGAAAGGTGCTTCAGTAGGGATTCTACTGGCCTAGCCTTTTCCTGGATGCCTACAAATTTTTGAGTCATTATGAAAAATGCCAAAGGACAGGTAATATTTCTAACTGAAATAGATCCCCCAAACGATTTCTATCACTTATGAGATCTTTGATGCTTGGGGCATCGATTTTATGGGTCCTTTCCCCTTGTATTTTGGTAACAAATACATCCTTGTGTCTGTAGACTACGTCTCGAAGTGCGTTGAGGCTCAAGCTCTTCTCCCGGTTTTCGATCCTTTTCGCCAATCCTTCAACTCCGAGGATGGTTCCACCTGTTAAATCCTGAAAAGCACTCAAACACGCAGAACCTCGCGTAAAACCAACATCTAATGAGCGAATTTGGCACAAACATCTAAGCAAACCATTTCGCACACACGGTAATATTTCAACCTACACAAAATGCTTTGGGGACAACTCAAAGGAGACGAATCGGGAATTCTCGATGTGTATTGACAATCAACACATGAACCGTTGCAAGCAATACCGACATCCACCACAAACGACAGTCAAGGCCACCAAAACGGGCAAACGAAAAGTTCTCAACTTATTCATGGATAAACGCAAGTCTCAATAAAACCACTTATCGACACAACCAACCATGCACGGAATTCAAGTCCGATGAACAAATGGAAATTCAACAAAGGTCGCCACCGTGGTATGATATGACATGCAAAGCAAGAATGAGCGCTCAATTTCAAGACCAGTGGGGTCGGGACCTTCTCGGTGCAAAAGATGTGCACAATCGTAACCTCTCGACCCTATAGTCTCAATAACATGGTGGCAACCTCTAAATTCTAGAGTTCACGGGATGGTTGTCACCACTAGTTCGTCCGAAGGTCTTAGACACGGGTTCAGATGACTGGCAATTGGCTTGGACATAGGGAAAAGGCTTTTTGGGTGGTGGCAATAATGACGTGAGGTTCTACATCTTCAACCTAAACCCGAAGGGTCTATGGTTTCGACTAAAACCCTTCTCTTCAATCAAAGGCCACTAGAATCGGCCAAAACCTTTATCTCTCCCTTCCAACTATCACCAATCATGAACTACATTGAAGCACTCTTCCTCGGTCAACTCTTCCTAGTCCGTTAAGGTTTGGTAGTGAAGGAGTTCTAAACATTGTGGGGGGTTTCGTTGGCTTGGGTGCCAAGAAACCCCTTCCTAGAGCATGTACTTTGATTTTTCGTGGCACTCTCTACTTTATTTACCCCATTTTATTACCTCTTTTTCGTTTCTCTTTTCTTTTCTCTCTTTTTTTTTTTTTCAATTTGAGGGGGATATTAGAGAGTAAAAAGACTTGCCACCTAAATATTTATCGACCAATGCTCTCTTTTGAGGAACTAACTCCAATACTTCACTCCATTTTGCACTCCTAGCAAGAACCACACATGAACATCCTATGTAGAACCTTTATGGAAACTCAACTATAAGATTTCCGCGGAACACGGGCAACTCATGTTTGGACACGAAGAAAGGATTTGGGGGTCGTTCTACTAACACCTTTAAGTTCACACGAACAAATCCCCTAAACTGAGAACCACCCACAGAGTCACACGGCTCAAAGGGGTTGACTAAGAGATGATGCATCTCGGGACAATCAACTTTTGGGGCGTGGACTAATCCTATGCCTCCATCATACTTGCTAGTGATAACTTGTGATGCTACACACTGTTGTAAGAGCGAACTATAACACCGAAAGAAACGAACGACGCAAAGGTCACAGGCTACCTAGTTACCCAACCATCTATTCCCATTCACAAACATGATGCAAGGCAATTGTAAACAATAAGTCATCAAGTCTAGACCTTCATTCATTTATGCACACTTTGAGAACTAAACTCTTGCCCTATCCTACTGAACTTCTCAGTCATCATCATAGGATATGATCAATCACATCCACAGTTCAAGATTAATGCCATAAACACGAGAATTTCCCACCATCCGGTCACTTTGAACATACAAACGTTGCTTGGAGCTCACAAATTTTTGAAATTTGGGCATACAAAAGGCTCCAAGCAGCATCTCATGCACACAAGCACACTAGAAGACTACCCACCCACACTTAAACTAGGCATTGCCCTCAATGGCGTAAGAAAGGGGTAGAGTGATATTACGCTTGGGCTTGGTGAGTGAATGTTGGAATCGAACTGGGGTAGAATAATTGGAGCTTCAAGGGGAGACAACAAAAAACACATACAAAGCACAATACGACTCGCTCGAGGCGAGGTTATTATAAGCACAATACATAGTAGTAGTTCATGTCACACACACACAAATAACAAAAACAAAAAGAAAACAAGTTTAGGGTTACAAGTAGAGAAGTGGGGCGAATGGACTCCGCTTTGCAACATGTCTCTCTCGTCGGCTACCTCTCTCTGGTGGATGGACTAGCTCGTCTGGAGGTCTTAGACACGGGTTCAGATGACTGGCGATTGGCTTGGAAATGGGGAAAAGGCTTTTTGGGTGGTGGCAATCACGACGTGAGGTTCTACATCTTCAACCTAAACCCGAAGGGTCTATGGTTTCGACTAAAACCCTTCTCTTCAATCAACCACTAGCATCGGCCAAAACCCTTATCTCTCCCTTCCAACTATCACCAATCATGAACTACCTTGAAGCACTCTTCCTCGGTCAACTCTTGCTAGTTCTTTAAGGTTTGGTAGCGAAGGAGATCTAAACAATGTGGGGGTTTCGTTGGCTTGGTTGCCAAGAAACCCCTTCCTATAGCATGTACTTTGGTTTTTCGTGGCACTCTCTACTTTATTTACCTCATGTTATTACCTCTTTTCGTTTCTCTTTTCTTTCTCTTTTTCTTTTTCTTTTTGAGGGGGGTATTAGAGAGTAAAAACACTTGCCACCTAAACATTTATCGACCAATGCTCTCTTTTTGAGGAACTAACTCCAATACTACACTCCATTTTTCACCCCTAGCAAGAACCACACATGAACATAGTTGCGGGGCACATGGGCGACTCATGTTTGTACGCGAAAAAGGATTTGGGGGCCGTTCTACTAGCACCTTTAAGCTCACACGAACAAAGCTCCTAAACTGAGAATGACCTACGGAATCACACGACTCAAAGGGATTGACTAAGGGATGATGCATCTCGGGACAATCAACTTTTGGGGCATGGACTAATCCTATGCCTCCATCATGCTTGCTAGTGATAAGTTGTGATGCTACACACCATGGTAAGAGGGAACTATCACACCGAAAGAAACGAACGGCTCAAAGCTCACACGCTACCTAGTTACCCAACCATCTATTCCCACTCACAAACATTATGCAAGGCAATTGTAAGCACCAAGTGATCAAGTCAAGACCTTCATTCATTTATGCACACTTTGAGAACTAAACTCTTGCCTATCCTAATGAAGTTCTCAGTCATCATCATAGGATATTCTCAATCACATGCACAGTTCAAGATTAATGCCACAAACACGAGAATTTCCCACCATCCGGTCACTTTGAACATGCAAAAGTTGCTTGGAGCCCTCAAATTTTTTAAATTTGGGTATACAAAAGGGTCCAAGCAACATCTCACTCACACAACCACACTAGAAGACTACCCCACCCCCACACTTAAACTCGGCATTGCCCTCAATGGCGTAAGAAAGGGGTAGAGTGATGTTACCGCTTGGGCTTGGTGAGTGAATGTAGGTATCGAACCGGGGTAGAATAATTGGAGCTTCAAGGAGAGACAACAAAAAACACACACAAGCACAAAACGACCCGCTCGAAGCGAGGTTATTACAAGCACAATACACAACAGTAGTAGTTCATGTCACACACACACACAAAAATACAAGTTTAGGGTTACAAGTAGAGAGGTGAGGCGAATGGACTCCGCTCTGCCACATGTCTCTCTCGTCGGCTACCTCTCTCTAGTGGATGGACAATCTCTCTCATCGGGTAGGATACCCTGATGTCGAGCCCTGCGCTCGAGGATGTCGGACTGTCGCTCGAGACGGGATGAGAATCCCAAGAAGCCCGTCGAAGGGCGATCCACCCTTTCGACGAGGGGATCGCATGCTCCTGGTGGTGGTGGCTGCTGTGCAGGGCGCGGGAGCGCTGGACCCCGGCCGCAAACCGGTGCATGAGGAGGCGGCTGCTGTGCTGCTA
The DNA here is from genome assembly GCA_946122785.1 of Linum tenue. Taxonomy (NCBI): domain Eukaryota; kingdom Viridiplantae; phylum Streptophyta; class Magnoliopsida; order Malpighiales; family Linaceae; genus Linum; species Linum tenue. The sequence continues at coordinate 38,265,809 of CAMGYJ010000007.1, read as the reverse complement.
GAAGGACCTTGGGGTCTGGCTCCACTGGAGCTGGTGCTACTGCAGCTCGGATGACTTCGAAGGGGTGGAGTCCATCGAGGTACTCCACTCCTCTCTCTCCCTAGAGTTCCAGCTTCTTATTGTAGAAAGTCTCCACTAGGAAGGGCTCCATCCTCCCTACGCAGGTGCAGAGGGCCAGATCCACCTAGAAGTGCCGGGCTATCCTCGTGAGGATTCCCCCCATGTGCATCGTGTCCACTCTGTTCTGCCCCAGGCATCGGGCGAAAGATGTGGCTATCAACGATCCCAGATTGAATGGCTCATATGGACTTCTCATCGATTGGAGGGCGATGAGCCCTCTGTTCGTCATCAAGTGGCCTGATTGGAGGCTGGGGATGACGGATCTGGTGAGCAGAGTATGAAGAATCCTCCACTGGGTCTTCAGCTTGATGGCCTTGGTCTTGCTCCCCTCGAACTCGCTCTGCTCGTGCTCTGGGCGGCAGAGGGCTCTGGATGCGCCTTGATAGTCAAAGTCGACCGTGTACTGCCGCGATGTCATCATCATGTGAGCGTTGTAGAGCCCCAAGGCCTGGGCAAAGCCATCATAGGTCAGCACCCGCGGCTGACCGCCCAGCATGAACTCCACCTGGGGCTGTCTCTTCTTGCTGGTCGGGACGATGTGGGAGAAGGTGGAGTAGAACTCAACACATAACTCTTGAAAGATCTCCTCGTTCATGGTCAGGATCTGGCGCCACTGGGGGTGGGAGAGTACCACAGTCATGGGGGCTTGGCACCTGAACAAGTTAAACATGTCAAAGTCCAGCCGCCAGTGAGGCCCGATCCGACTGTCACTTTGGTAGGCAAACTTGTTGACAAACTCCGGGTGGTTCACTGGGTAAATGCTGAACTCATGTTCCAAGTTAAGCATCCTGCACAAAAAACCAACACATACCATACGTGGAAATATCCGTTATATACCGCTCATTAGGAGGAAAAGAGATTCCCCCCCCCCATACTTGTTTTTCCACCATGGCTAAAACATTTAAGCTCAAACCACTGTGGCACGGTTGTGGGTATTTCACGGTTCAATCACACAAAAATTAGAACCATAACCCCTACCACGGTGGCTACCTGGCTCACTCCTACTGTCACTCTAGAAAATGGCCAAGTGTAACCACTTCCTAAAGCGTAGTATAGCGGGTTTGGGTTTTAATGTCAACCCGGGTCCTAGATGTGATGACTACTCAGTGAATTCGTATTATCTAGCAATGAAACTTTAGTGAAGATCTAAACTAACAAGCAAACAAAGCAACTAAACGGTTGTTTTCAGGTTAAGAGAGGTCACCCGGATATGGTTCCCCCTAGTCTGCAGTTAAGCCGGATTGTAATTACCAAGTTCAATTTCTATGATAGTTATACTGCGGAAGGTTCTCAAACAGTGTGAAGTCTCGATTAAAGGTCTTCAGACCCTCTCAATCTGAGTCTCTAGCGGGCGACTAACCTCCACCGGAGTAAACAGATTGAGGCCCTATGAACAAAACCTCCACTACCGAATTGAATTCGGTACAGAATAGTGAATTGGCGCCTCGACTAAAGTCACCAATTCACTACCTTCAATTAAGGATACTCTATTAACATAGGCAGATATTCTCATTCTAGGTTAAAGCAGAAACAACAGGAATTTGATCAGGATTCATGCCATTCAATCATTCAAACCTCAATCGAATATAATCAATTCATAGAAACAGTACTTGGGTTCATACAATCAATCTCAACATACAGAACTAGGGTTTCCCACACCCAGATGAATGGGAGAACTACTCCATGGAGAGAGAAGCAAAAGCAGAATCAGATGCAGAAATCATACTGTGAAGATGGATTTCTGCTCCTGGATGTTGAATCGGCACTTCTCCAAGCTCAAACCAAGCTTCAATGGTGTTGAAGATCAATCTAGGGCACTTGGGGACTCTTGTTCGTCGCTTTCTCTCTCTAGGAATCGCTCTGTCTCTCTAAAACTCGAATCCCCTCTCAATTTGGCTGAAATCTGCCTAAAAGGGCATCATTGGCCAAAGCACGATCGAGGGCACGGCCGTGCTTTGCCTCAGCCCGCCCGTGTTTTGAATCTGGCTTAAAAGCACGGCCACGGGCGTCATGAAAGCACGGGCGTGTTCAGTGCAAAACACGGCCGTGTTTTCCCTCAAGCCTGCCCGTGTTTTTTAGGTGGTTCAAGCCACCCTTGGGAAGTCTCGGCCATAAAAGCACGGTCAGGAACACGGCCGTGTTCTGAGGGCCTCCTGCCCGTGTTTTGGCCCTGGCTTGTCCAAACGACTTCCAAACGATCCGAAACTCGTGCTTGGCCTTCCCTTTGACGCCTGGGACCTGAAATAGGACAAAGTAGCACAACCCGGCGTAAAATAGGCCAAAACACACAACCATGCTCCGCAAATGGATAAGAAATAAAAAAATTATAATCATTATATTTTTTAACAATTCTAATTTTCTAATAAAATGCGGCCCAGTGCACTTCTACGTTATGGATCCGCCGCTGCACGCACATGAACTCGTGGCGCCTCGTGACTGGTCCTAACCCAATCCCCAACTGCTGGCTACGTGGCGAAACGGGGAATTTGCCTTGGGCACTGGGAAATAGATTTAATTTCCTTTTTTTTTTCTCTTTTTCTTTGGGGAACCGTTACGTGGCCGTTAGCAAGCTTTGGCGCGGGCTAGAAAGCATCGCTTTCAGTTGCCCAATTACCGGTTTGAGGTGGCAGCCCCAGGCCCGGCCGGTCAATAAAAGCCCCCCGTTGACCTTCTGGCTGGCTGGGTTAAGATTTTCTGCGCAGCCCAAAAAAAAAAAAAAAAACACGATGCGGCTCTCTAAACCATGCCATGTGCATGCATGTTTTCATTTCGCCGCCGAGCGCCCCCTTCCCTTGCCTTCCCTTGGTTTTATTTTCCGCAGCGATCGATCGGTCGAGTACCAGGGAAAGCATAGAATTATTAGAATAGAAAGAAAGAGGCGTGTCGTTAACCTACTCCCTATCCTTTCGATTCCTGCTCACATTTATTAATTTATTATTACTACTGCTATAGTATATATATTAATCAGCATAATCTGAGGTATTCATTTGTAGAAGAATCGAACATCGAAGCTCGTAATTTGAGTGTTTGCACCGTAAATTATCTAAACACTTTTTCCCCTATAATAAATTACTTTTGGAAACGTAAAATGTGAACATGCATATATTTTGCATGTGGCTCACATGCACTCATGTTGGGTCGTGACAATCAAAACCTAATAGTCTAATACAATCCAACAAACATGCATTTGCCAAGTGTTATATGTATGTATCTATAATTTAGCTCGTAAATGCAGTTACTTGCTATTTTCTTTTATGAGATCCTATTATTCATATGAGAGTTATATAAGTCTCGTAATTATGATTTTTTTTCAACAACTCGAATTATTTAGATTAATTGGTTTATGACACATTTTTCGACAGAAACTCCTCGTCATAATGAGTGTGACCAGCCTATACAACAAGGCTGCCATGGTTAATGTAAGGTAAGGTATAACTGATCGAGAGAATATATATGCTAGCTGTAGGTGTGTAATCGTGTATTCTGTCTGCTGCTGGGTGTACGAAACCAATCAAATTGGCCTTGAAAGACAATGGATTTTGAATGACAATAATATATATGTCATCATGAAGGTGGTTAATTAATTATAATGACTACTTTACGGGTAAGATTTGGTTTTACCACTCCACTAAACAGATGTGGAGTATCTTTGAAACCAGAAAATGGCATATATATAGGTACCGAACTTAATAGTGTTATTAATTAAGAATCTTGACCATCCAAATCTCTTCCAAGCCCTATCAGTGCAGTACTAGATTAATTAATTATCATATTTCTCCACTTTAACAAACTGGCATTATTTCTGTACATAATTAAGTATACTCATGTTTTGCTTTACAAGTGTCGCAGATTAATTAGGGCCTCCACTACCCATCATGCTTTCTTTACAATAGCAAACACTTGTGCGAGAAGTACTGGCCTGTACACAATCGCCATAATTGCTATGATCTCCAAAAGTCACTTTTTTCTGATCTTCACCTGGAAACTGGAATCCCATAACTAAAATGTGAGTACTGGAACGTAATCATAGTTAATTGGTCATTTACTAACTAATTTAAACAACATTAATCATCAAAATTAGCGATCCGTACGTACGCGGTAGCTCTTGGTCTGAAACGCACAATGGTGGGCAGAAAGATAAAGAAGAAAGGAAAAGGGAGAAGGCTTTCTTGACCAAGTCAAACCTTCGATTGCTTGCTTGCTTCCATGGGAAGTATCAAGTATTAATAGTCAGACCGGTCAACAATTAATGTGAAAAAGCAAACCCAAACCAAATCCACGTATATTCCCCATTTCCCCCCAATACACACACAAACCTTCTTTCCCTTCTAGATTGAAAAATCTTCCCATACGTAAGAGAGTAAATAATAATAACAATTTCCCCCCCATCGTCTCCTGATTACCGGCAACACCCAGTCTCCCGGTTTCCACCCGCAAAAAATCCCAATTACGTCACCTGAATCACCACGTGTCGCTCCCCATCACCCTTCCCTTCCCCCATAAATACCACGCCTCCCCCTTCCCCAACCCTTCCCCAATTTTCTCTCTCAAACAGACAAACAAACCCAGAAAATTCAAATTCGATTTCTTCTTCTTCTTCCTCCTCCTGCAAAAAGTAACTCCCATAGCTCAATACAAACTTAATGAGGTACGAAAATATACGAGACGGCGCCATGGCACTCCCTACCGACCATCTCCCCAACCGCCGCCTCAAGCTCGGCGCACTCCTCAAATACGACCTCCCCACCGTCCACCATTCCGACCACGACGAAAGTAATCACAACAACAACAACAACAACAAGAACATCAGCAGCAGCAGCCCAACGAATTCCTCAAGCGTCACCAGCACTCCCAGGAATTCCAACAGCAGCGGAACTCCCAGCAGCGACCACGCTTCTTCCTCTCCGCGCACCACCGGCTCGCCGTACGCCGGCGGCCAATTGTTCTCCCCCTGGAACGTCAACAGCAGCCACCACCCGCTGTCTCCGTACATGAAATCCCCCTGGATTATCCCTTCCCCTGCGCTCTTCCCCAACGACGGCACCGGCAGAGGCGACAGCCTGATCGGATCCATCGTCCGCCAGGAGGGACACGTCTACTCCCTCGCCGCGTCGGGGGACTTGCTCTACACCGGATCCGAGAGCAAGAACATACGCGTGTGGAAGAATCGGAAGGAGTTCGCCGGATTCAAATCCAACAGCGGATTGGTGAAGGCAATCATCCTCCACGGCGACAAGATCTTCACCGGACACCAGGACGGCAAGATCCGGGTCTGGAAGGTCTCCTCCAGATCCCCCGGCGCGTACCGGCGGATCGGCAGCCTGCCGACTCTAAAAGACTCGCTGAAAAGCTCCGTGAATCCGAAGAACTACGTGGAGGTCCGGCGGAGGAAGAACGTGCTCAAAATCAAGCACTACGACGCCGTTTCGTGTCTGGCCTTGAACGCTGACCTCGGCCTTCTCTACTCCGGCTCCTGGGACAAGACGCTCAAAGTGTGGCGAATCGGCACCTACAATCACGACAATAATAACAATACTACGATTAATTCATCGAATTATAAGTGCGTGGAGTCGATAACCGCGCACGACGACGCGATAAACGCGGTGGCGACCGGATTCGACTCGCTGGTGTTCACCGGGTCGGCGGACGGGACGGTGAAGGTGTGGAAGAGGGAGCTGGAAGGGAGAGGCAGCGTCAAGCATTTCCTCGTCCAGACTCTGCTCGACCAGGACAGCGCCGTCACGGCCCTGGCGGTGAGCGACGAATCGGCGGTGGTCTACTGCGGGTCCTCCGACGGGCTGGTCAACTTCTGGGAGGGCGAGAAGCAGCTCTCCCACGGCGGAGCGCTGAGGGGCCACAAATTGGCGGTGCTCTGCCTGGCGACGGCGGGGAGCCTGGTGTTCAGCGGCTCCGCGGACAAGACCATCTGTGTGTGGCGGAGGGAGCTCTCCGGTGGGGACCACGTCTGCCTCTCCGTGTTGACGGGCCACAGTGGGCCCGTCAAGTGCCTGGCCGTTGAGGAGGAGGAGGAGGAGGATGACGCGCGTGATGCGGGCGGTGAATCGGACCAACGCTGGATATTGTACAGCGGGAGCTTGGATCGGTCGGTCAAGATCTGGCGCGTGGATGATCACGCTCCGGAGTGGCGAGAGTATCACCACCACCACCACCAATCGCCAAGGAATAGTTACTATAGTAACAACAGCTACGGTTGTTACTATTACCATTCTCCTTCACCTCCCACGCCAGCTGACAAGAAAAGGCTGTGAAGAGGTAAGAGTAAATTAAAAAAAAAAAGGAAAAAGTATAAACGCGAGGCACGTGGATGTACCAGGACGTGCCATGTGTGCGGGTTCTCGAATGACGTCGAAGTGAAGGTACAATGACGTTACGGTGGAGCGTGGACCACGCGATTCTTGGACGCAACTCCAGCGTGAAGGGCCGGCCCAAACCCGATTTTTTTAAATGAAAGCAGGCACAGACCAAGGCCCGGAAGGAGAGAGTGGGGCCCGTTGAACCACCCCAATGACTTTATTTTTGGCAACTTTTGGGGTTCGTTTTGCTCTGTGTAACGACTCTCAAGCAATGTGTACAAAGAGTCTTTTTTTCTTTTGGTTTTTTAATTTCATTTCTTGTTCTTCAATTAAAAGCCACTTTTGGAACAGAAAAGTACTACTTTTTTGTTATATATATGGTTTACCGTACGTGTGAAGAGTGCTAGCAAGAAAGGGTTTGTAGTCTGAAGTGTGTATAGCAAGAAAATGAAACAGGATGGGGAAAACTGAAAAGGTGTGTTTTTCATCCAAAGTGTGTAGTCTTTTCTTTGTAGTAGGTATTGATCTGTTGAACTTTAAGTAGGAGTGGCTGTAAATATACGCCTTCTTGTCTTAATATCCGAGTGTTGTAGTTGCTTTTCTACATAAAGCTTGTTTCTTTCGGTAGAGTATTGAATATTGATCCATGTGGACGTAAAAATGTTTCAAGGGCAGTGTTCTGTAAATAGATGAGGGGTTTACTCCCTTATTTACACCCCGTTAAATTTACTCTTGCTGCAATTTAGACCCCACTTTCCGGGAGCGGATCCCCTCAGTAACCAATACCTCAGTAACCATCAGTAACCCCTTCCCCTGGCCCCCACGTGTCAGCTTTTTCTTTTTATTTAAAAAAAAATACGGAGGGGCACTAAGGTAAAATTGCACCCCTATTTAATGATGTCTCTAACGCGCTGACGCTGACCAGATCACATCAGCGCCTTCTCTCTCCTCAAACAACCTTTAATTTTCCTTCTCTTAATCTTTAACGGACGATTTCTCACTCGTTTTAAGTCGGAATTTAATTTTTTTTGCACAGTTAGATCAGATTAATTGTGCTCTTCAAAATGATATCCACTTTGATATTTTTCAGACATAAAAAAATTTGTCAGTTATTACCAGTAATTACCATATGGTAATGACTGGTATTGACCATACCATATGGTATGAAAAAATTTGGCACATCAATATATATTACGTTACCACCCAATACCATATGGTATAGTGTGGTAATATCAATATATATTTCGTTACCACCCAATACCATATGGTATAGTGTGGTAATATCAACATATGGTAAATCTAACTACCATACAATGCCAACATAGTAGAACATGGTTAATCGAATGAACACAAATTAATTGTAATTACCATACAATACCACATGGTATGAGAAGTTAAAACCATATAAAAATAATATAAATCTAATTACAACCCTTTTACGACCATAGTAAAACACGATATCCATAAAAATACATTTCGTTACCACACTTTACCACAGGGCCGGCCCATGATATTCGGAGGCCCTGTTCGAAAATTAAAATGTGGCCCTCTTTTTTTACTCATGAGTTTATTAAAAATAAAAATTATTAAATAAATAATAAAAATACAAAAGTTTAAAAAATGATTACAAAATAAGTAATATTATCTATCATTTAAAAAAAAAAGTAACAATCGTCTAGTATTATTTGAAATAAAATGCTCTATTAACTCTTCCATCTTTGCATCATCCAAGAAGTTATTCTCAATTGCCAACATCGCTAACCCGTTAAGCCTGTCTTCTATCATTATAAAGCGCAAATAAGACTTCAACAACTTCAACTTTGAAAAAGCTTCTTTCAAAATCATCAGCAAAATTAATTTGATCCACCATATCAAAATTTGAAGTTTTAAAACAATCAACAAAACAAAGAAGAATACTAATTGCCTGTCACATGATAATTCCTTCTTACCATTTACATAAGATATAAAAAAAGATTCATTTTTACCATTGATGTCCCATGAAAAGCTTTTCTCAGTGATTAAGTGTAGGCCCATCATTTAGTTAGTACTTAGTACTGGTAACTTTGTTTCCCAAGCAATTTTAGCAAAGAATGATCTTACCTGAAGGCCCGTTTCAGCTATAGATTAATTAGAGGCCCATAATAATTAATTTAAAGGGAGCCATTTTGTTTTCAACGCAATTTGGGCAAAAACAGATTATTAATCTTGAATCCCATTTAAAATATGAATTAATTAGAGGCCCATCATTTAGTTCAAGCAGTTCACTTTGTTTTCTAAAGTCAAGAGTCAAGACAGTGACACATTACTTATTTGAGGGCCTATTAACAGCCTAAAAAATAATTCCACCGAGGCCCTCATTCTTATGAGGCCCTGTGCTGGCGGGCTTACCAGCACAGGCCTATGGCCGGGCCTGCTTTACCATATGGTATACATTTTACCATATGGTATAGACACATTACCATATGGTATATACACTTTACCATATGGTATAGACACTTTACCATATGGTATATACACATTACCATATGGTAATGTGTCAATACCATATGGTATCGACACATTACCATATGGTATAGTGTGGTAATCTCAATATATATTCTCAAAGAAGGGGAAACAGAAGGAGGAAGAGGGGGAAAAACTTGTCTTCTGTCTCCTGTCATTTACTCCTCCGCAATGAAGAACACCGAATGCAAAAAGAAAGAAAAAGAGGAAGAAGATCGGAATTAATTCACAAACAAATACTAAAACACAAAAGATGCAAACTCAACTCACCTAGATCTGTCCCCTCTTTGACAATATGGAGCATCATCGATTTTGAGGCCGATAAAAGAAAAAAACAGAAGGAAGGAGCAGCTTGAGAGTAGAAGGATTTGGAGCCTCACCGAATTTGAAGTGGGAGGCTGCAATTTATTCATCGATTGTTGGAGAAAAAAATGAAGAACAAGAGAAGAAATGAGATTTAGATCTGGAAAAAGAATTTTGGAAGAGAGAAAGGAAGAAAGAGAAAAGAGAGAGGAAGAGAAAAGTCTGCTTTTTCTCTTTCCTCCATTAAAAGACAACACATATAAATGCTGGAAAAAATAAAAAAAAGGAAAGAAATCAAATTTCAAAAATCGGACAAAAATGCCCCTCCTCACTCCACGTGCAGCCCAACAATATAATAATGTCATCCCTAGATCTACGGTCCGGATTTAATACTGATAGGTCAGTAACCAATGGTTACTGACCCTATCTGCTGCCCCACTTTCCACCTTCTTGAATTTGCACATGACGCTAGCTAGACTTCATTTAATTGGTGTATAAAAGGCAAAGAACATGACGCTAGCTAGACTTCATTTAGAAAAATGTTACCTCATATTCCCTCACAAAGGGATTGGATTAATAAGCTAATCTCAACAAGCACTCACGACTTAATCACCTCGAATAGCTAATTGGGTTACCAATAGTGGCCGAATCTCAATCGTAATCTAAAGGTTGCGCGCGAGTTTTAGTTTATGGGAACAATGAAGTAAACCGAAAGCAAGAAGATCGAAGTGAACTAAACCACCTTAAACCTTGATTTGACAAGCTCTATAAACGTTGGGGGGGATCCCAACAGCCACTTGAGTTGAGTACATAATAAATACAAATATTGGCTTTTCTGTATATTATATGACAAAAGGTCGATCTCAACATTCGCACGAAGATTTTTTTTCCGTTAGCAATTAATACTTGCTTTGCCTGAGGAGCAGGCCATTCAGCCGGATCGTACAAAAAAAAAAAAAAAAAAACGAGTGATACTGCAAGGAGAGAAAGCAGGAGCAGCAACTGGGTGAACGAATTGGAGCTTCAGAATATTTTGTGTGTTCCGGCATTGTTATACATCCATATACTCTTGGTGGCCTGCAGAATCTTCCAAAGCTATTTAATTATAATCCGCCGACCGACCATGGAGAATATTCTAAAACGGTTTTACGGGGCAAATAAACCGACCGCAGAAAGAAAACCAAGAGTGGGTGCCGTATCTTGGATCTCCCATTGCCATGATCCACCTCGCGCGTCCCCCAGTAAATTGGATGTTTTATTTATGGCTAAAAGTAACGAGAAGATGCACGACATGTCTTGTTTCTCTGGATTTTTAATTTGTTAACGGATGGCTCACACATCATTTTGTGCAGCACGTACTGCATATGTTTCCTTTTATTATTAGGGCACAAAGGGGGGTGGGGTTCGATCAGGGGCGGAGCTACACTTAAGGTAGGGTGGGTCTCGGCCCCCAGGATTGGTCCCGACCTCTAGGATCGTAAAGATATTTAGTACGAATTTTATAAGTAGAACTTGTTCCGTAGGTTTTGTCATGCAATAGTCATGTAGTCTAATGGTAGATAAGCTTGACTTGTGCTTTTAAAGCACACGGGTTCGATCCACCATGGCTACATACATTTTGTTTAATAATTTTCGGCCTCCAGTTTCGAAATCCTGACTCCGCCCCTGGGTTCGATCCGGTCAATCATGTTGAATTTTTTTGGAAAAAATGGAAAGTGAAAACATGAATTTTTTTGGCAAAAATGGAAAGTGAAAACCAGATCATTTTTTAAACGGTTTAGCAAGAACTAAACCGTATAATTTTATTTCGATTCGATTTTTAACTCATAAACCAGAATGACCCGATTTCCCCCCACAAGCATTGTTGCTTAACTCAAATTGTATTAAGAAATATCTATTGAAAATAATTTTTGATCCACAACCCTCTTAATTCAATCCCACAACAACAACTGACACTACAAAAAAAAGGCCTTATACCAAGGGTTCCGTGCCAATGGTTCTATAACCCTTACTAATTTTTCTGGAAAATTTTTTAGCAACGCTTCTTTCCAAGGGTTCTAGAACTCTTGCTAACTCTTACATACCGTTTGGTATAAATGAATTACATACCGTTTGGTATAAATGAATTCCATAAGTTTTAAGGGATTCATTTTGAAATGAAACATTTTTGTGTTTGGTATTTAAAAGAATTCATTTTTAATTCTAAAATTTGAATTCTGTGGAATTGAAACTAGTTATATCAATTCCGACGAATTGATATGGAATTTCCAAATGAATTCTACAAGTATTTACTAATTTTAATAGAATGATATAATTATCCTCTTTTATTAACTAAATTACTTATACATATGAATACCAAACACAGGAATTCATTTGACAATGAATTCTACACGACAATTCATTCTATTTTACAGATTTGGATATAACATACCAAAAACACAAGATTTCATTTGACAATGAATTCTACATGATAATTCATTTTACGATGAAATGAATTGTCGATTCATTGGATACCAAATGGTCTGTTAAACCAAATTTAAATGATGCGAGCAAACCCTTGTTTCCCCTTTTACATTTTTTATTAACAATATAAGTTCTCTTTTAGTTTATTAATTCAAAATATAAAAAATAACAAAGTTATCCAAAGGTAAAAAAACAATTCTGATCTCCCTCCTAACTCATCCCGACTGAAGGGTGATTCCTCTCTCCGGCTATCCCTGGCTGAAAGGGCGATTCATGATCTTCATCGCTCACTCCCATCGTCGGTTCTCCCATCTTACTCGCTCTCTCCGGCCATCGGTTCTTCGATATCCCTCGCTCACTCCAACCGTCAGTTCACCGGTCTTCCTTGCTCGATTATGTTGACAGGCGATTGCCCGCTATTTTCTCGCTCGCTCCGGTTGAAAGGTGAATTCTTCATTGTCTCCCTCCCTTGCTCTCTCTCCTGGCTCGTTCTCTGCTTTACTCACTTGTGCTTTCCTTCTCTCGCGCGAGCGAGCTCATGCTAGTTAGGTTACAGATAAAATTTAGACTTTGCTTACATTAGGCGGCAGAAACATGAGATGAGTTTGTTGTGCCATTTATTTATCAATATTTTTGTGTGTGTGTGTGGGGGATTCAAAAGAACAACTGTCTAATAGTAAGAGACTTTTATAAATTAAGGACCAGACAAATAGTGCATTAAGTCCAATTTTGTCTGATATGGTGCGGTCCAAATGTCACTTCCATCCATTTTTTTAAGTATTTAAATTTCGTGGGATCAAGGACCAGATCATAATATACTCGCTTTGGTGCGGTCAAGTCCAAACACCGGTTTGTTCCGGTACGATTCGTTACGGACCAAACCGTTGACACCCCTGCTTCATCGTCTTAAAATCAATATGGAAGGGAAATTGAATGTAGAGAGAGTAGAGCTTATAGGTAGGAGTGGACATTGGTCGATTCGATCCAAAACCATGTCGAATTGACACACGACCGAACCAAAAGCAAAGAAAAAATGAGTACTAGAGCGGGACCAAAAACAAGTTTGGTTCATTTGATTTGATTTCATCAAATTCCAAATTCAATTTTGATCCATTTTTCTTCATACTTAATGATATAGGCCAAGACTCTAACTCCTGGACTTAAACAATCAGAAACGCAGCAAAGATTGATTATAAGCACAACGATCACAAAACAGATAATAACCCAAACCAAATCCATAGAACGGGAATAGGGTAAGGTATATGAAGGATTATTCGGCTGGGTGATGAGCTAGAAGAAAACGTCGGTTTCCTCTTGCTTAATCGATTCCACGATCAAGAAAGAAGAAGAAGAGAAGTTGGTGTTTAAACAACCAATTCTAGGGTTTTGATTTCTAAATAACAATGTTGATTACCCTTTAAAAGACTTAGTTAAGCCACTTATATAGGCTACAAAGGTTTTGGGCCAAAATAACAAGGAAACCTAATGAGGCCCTAGATGGGTCTCTTGATCAGAATTGCGCAACAATGAATTGATCGAACTCAATTCAGAAACTTGAATCAAGAAAAGAGTGTCTTTTAAGGGATTTTCGATGGAACTTTTCGTGCAGTCTTACACTAGGAAGAAGGCTCGAAAGGTATGGGTAGAAGCTGACAATGATCAAGGTGATTACTTGATCGATACAATCACACAAGCTGTCTAGATCTCGTTCTAAACAACTCCCACACTCACGAACCAACAAGCTTGTGAAACAAATTCAAGTTTGTATTCAATTCAAACTCTGACTATTACAACACAATTGAAGGCTTTAAATAGAACTTGGCTAGCTAAACAAACTAATACGAAAGTCCAAAACATAAACAAACTCAGAAATCAAAGTACAAACAGAAAAGGTAAAGAGAATCCTAATCCGCAGAGGACCCGAATTGCTGGTTTGCAAGGCAAATTCTTCAAGCTTTGGACGATCTTGCTCGCGTTCGTTCGAAGTCTTTCCAGCTTCGCTCCAGTCATCCAATTCCCTGACGTTGTAGTATGAAATGCCTATTTTCCAGACTTTAGGCAATTTTGGCAGTTTTGCCTGTGTTAAGCAAGCACTTTGAACGACTTGAAAACAACCTTATGGGCTTCCTTTTGAGTTCAAAAATACGTAAATGGAAACAATAAATATTCTTCTTCTTCTTCTTCTTCTTCTTCTTCTTCTTCAATACAAGCACTTGAATTCGAATTTTCACCAAGCCAATCACGAGTTGCACACGTCCAAAGTTGGTCACCTGAAACTATAAAAAGACTTAGCCAAAAATGAGTGTTCTTCAAGGTACTTAGCTTCCCTTCATAATCAATAAGTTCCAGTTGTGTTAACGACCAATTTGAGATCTTATCAGTCCCTCCCCCATAAAAAATCTTTGACCTCAAAGCTTTGGTCTTCTTCTTATTGAAATCCTCACAAAATTCTTCCCAAATCTAGTCGTAGTAAGGCTGCTCGACATGGTTGTCACGCCGGCCGGCGTGCCACTGGTTGAACCTGGTTCAACCTATACCGGTCATAAAACCGGAATGACACCACTGGTATGATCGGCATGATCGATATATGAATCTCCAAGTAAAATGATCTTATCTTAGTGAATTTAATTGATAAAAAGTCATTTAGTATTTATTTTATGTGTTAAAAAGTTAAATGTTGATGTTATTTGTTGGATTCAAGCATACCCAGACCAATTCATGGTTTCTATGAGCTTTGTCATGGTCCCAATTAACTTTCAGACCCAGCCATCCATCTCTATTCATTGGCATTGTTGTCGAATCGACGTTTCTTGTTTTCCCGCCACTGTCGATTTTCGAATTTTCCAAACCCATAAACTTCAATTCCGATTTGGGGATTTTCATTCCAGGGATCTCCAGCCAGAACTGGTTATCGCTAAAGCTTCATAGAGTCCCACCCGTTGATTCTGCACTCGCAATTGGTGTTGATTCAGCCTCAGCTGCCCCAACCCATTCGTGGCTTTTTGCTTCATGTTCGTCCCTTTTCAGAGCAAGTTTTGCTCGAATAAGATTCTGGGTTATGGTTGCAATCGAACCAATCTAATCCAGGGAAGAGCTTTGTAGGGATATAGAGAATGTATGGGCACCGTTGATGGAGTTCGAATCTTCCCCCATTGCTCCACCGAATTGACCCTCTCTCCTGCCCTACTTCCTTGCCGCCGGCGAGCAAGCCTTATCCTCTTAGCTTGATTGGAAGGATGGAAGCGTTTTAGCACTGTCAACATATAGTGATGGGCAATAAAACTCTCTCCCGTCTTCGTCCCACTAGTTTTGCCTTTTTCCTTGGCTTAATTTTTGGCCAATTGTTACTGATCAGCTCGCACCTCTGCTGGCGTCATTGGTTTGAGCATGAACTGTCGACCTTGATGCTTCAGTTTGTAGCAATTGGTGCCCTCAAAATGCCATACATGTCGATCAAATTGCCAGGGGCGGCCTAAAAGAATGTGGGCAGCCTACATTGGAGCAACAACGAAGTCCAATTTTTCCTGGTAATCTCCAATTACGAAAGGAACCCTAGCTCGCTTGGTCACTTTGATCGCCCCGTAATCATTAAGCCAATGCAAATTGTAGGGCTCTAGGTGCTTCGTTGTACGTAAACCAAGTGATAACGATGTAATTGCATGTTTTTATACCCCTATTTCTTATCCATTTGCGGGGCATTGTTGTGTGTTTTGGCCTATTTTACGTCGGGTTGTGCTACTTTGTCATATTTCAGGTCCCAGGCGTCGAAGGGAAGGCCAAGCACGAGTTTGGGGGCGTTTGGAAGTCATTTGGTCGAGCTAGGACCAAAACACGGGCAGGAGGCTTGCAAAGCACGGCCGTGTTCCTGGCCCGTGCTTTTACTGCCGAGGCTTCCCCACGATTGACCTGCACGAGCATGAAAACACGGGCGAGACCATTTCAGAACACGGCTGTGTCCACATCAAAACACGCCCGTGTTTTCACCAGACCGTGGCCGTGTAATTACCACGTGGCAAAGGGCACGGGCGGGCTGGAGCAAAACACGGCCGTGCCCTCGACCGTGTTTTGCCCAGTGATGCCTTTTAGGCAGATTTCAGCCAAAAGAGAGAGGATTCGAGTTTTGAGAGCAAAAACAGAGTTTTAGAGAGAGAAAGAGCGAAGAACAAACCCTATGAGCTATTTGGAGTGGATTTCTCATCATTGAAGCCCAGATTGCGTCCCCAGGAGTGAAGATTGACATCCCAGAGCAGATTTTCCTCATCTTTATGAGTATGACTACTCTGATTTCTGTTTTCCTTTCTCTCTCTATGGAGTAGAACCCTTCTCTCACTTGGGTATGAAGAACCCTAGTTTCTTGTGTTAGGGATTTGATTGTAATGACTTGGGATTATTATATTGTTTGGTTTTAATCGAATGATGCATGTTTATTGACTTGATTGAAGTCTGATCAGCTTTTCTCGATTTCTGCTGCAACCTGAGATAGATAGAATCTGATTAGGTTGTTAGAGCCTCTTCATTCGATAGTAGGAGATTGGTTATACGAGAGTTAGCCAGTTTACTGCTTTGTACTGGAATTCAATTCCAGTAGTGGAGTTCTGTGTTCATAGCCTCAGCTTTCTATCCCGGTGAAGACTAGTCGTCTGCCGGATAGTTAGACTGAGAGGGCTTGGTCAGCTTAAGAGATTCCAAGCTACTGTCGGATCTTCCGCAGTCTAATCAACAGTGAATCAACCCAGGGTAATTACAATTGAACCTAACTAAGGAGCTAGGGGGACTCATTCCTGAGTGTCTCTTTCCTGCTTTAGAAAACCGAACCATTTCCTGCTTTCTTACTGCTTTTGCTTTAAACAACAATCAATCGAATTAGTTGGCTAGATAATAGGCAATCACGGAGTAAGCAGTAGATCTAGACCCCGGGTTGATAATAGAACTTGCCTGTTACTGCATTCCTGGACTGCGATTACACTGGGTCGCAGTTTGGTGTTGTGTTTTGGCGTGTCAAGTTTTTGGCGCCGTTGCCGGGGACCCTCTAGGTTATTGGGGAAACGTGAGAATTTGTTACTCTAGCTTTTTCATTATTTCATTTTTCTCTTCCACCCGTTTGCCTTCACGGGTTGCTTCTGCTGATTGTGTGCAGCTAGTGCATGACCCGTAGCCAGTCGGGAGATCTACTGCCATTAGACCATGAACTTGAACGAACCTGTAGGAACTTCAAGCGGGCTCTAAAGGCGCCACTGGCTGCGGAGGAGGCGCTATCACAGCTGCAGATCGAAGAAGAAGAAGAAGAAGAAGAAGAAGAAGAAGAAGAAGAAGAAGAAGAAGAAGAAGAAGAAGAAGAAGAAGAAGAAGAAGAAGGAGAGATGGCTGATCCACAGAACCATGATGTGATCAATCCAGATGAGCAGACCATGGGATCCTACTAGACCGCTAGAGCTGCGGACATGAGGTCACCCATTCAACACCCTCATGTCCCAGCCAACAATTTTGAGGTGAGCACCTCAGTAATCACCATGCTGCACGGTTCAGTGGTGTTCCGTGGTAAGGAGGGGGAGTGCCCCCGATCACATCTCAAGCGATTCCACGAGCTCATCGATGGAATCAAGATCAATGGGGTACCAGCAGATGCCATCCAGCTGAGGTACTTCCCATTTACTCTGGAGGGGCAAGCCAAGGAGTGGCTAGACACTCGACCTCCGGGCTCTATCACCATATTCACCAACCTGGCGCACAAGTTCCTCACCCGCTACCATCCTCCATCCAAGACAGCTGACCTGCAGAAGCAAATTACACATTTTTCTCAAGATGAGGATGAGACCATCAGGAATGCTTGGGAGAGATACACCAGTCTCTTTCTCAGGTGCCCCAATCATGGTTTCAATGATGCTTTCAAGGTGGGCACCTTCTATCACGCCCTCTTCCCGGAGGACAAGCAGCTGATTGACTCGGTTTGTGGCGGGAACATGCTGACCAAAACACCGCCACAGCTGAATCAACTCTTTGAGGAGATGGCGGAGAACGGGTACGATTGGGGCACTGCCAGGAGATCGAGACGAGCACCAGGACGGGGTGTGCATGCTGTGGGCACCCAGTCATCTGATTTGGTGCAGGTGGTATCGAAGCTGGTTTCAGCTATCGATCGTTCTGGTTTGATTGCAGGTACAGGACAGCCGTAGGCAATGCACTGCCAGTGGTGTGAGAGCTCCCATCACACCGTGGAGGACTGTCAGGCGATGAGGGAATTGTCTACTCCCGAGGAGCAGGTGGACTTCATCGGTAATGCCATGCGCTTCGACCCCTACAGCAACACCTATAACGAGGGGTGGCGCCAGCATCCTAACTTTTCTTGGGCTGGGGCAAACCCCAAACCACCAGCCCCCCAGGGACCCGAACGCCAACTGCAGTGCCATCACAACCAGGAGTGGCAAGGTGACGGCCGATCCACCTGTTCGGGCAGAGGAGAGAGAGACCCCTGCTTCAGCACTTCCAGCTAATTAGGAAGAAATGGAGAAGGAGGTTGAGGTGCCTGCTCCTAAACCGCAACCAGTGGTGAAGGAGTATGTACCACAACTTCCCTTTCCTACTCGGTTGCACAATGATGCCCTTTTAGGCAGATTTCAGCCAAATTGAGAGGGGTTCCGAGTTTTTGAGAGAGAAAGCGATACCTAGAGAGGGAAAGCGGCGAACCAGAGTTCCCAAGCGCCATAGATCGATCTTCAACACCATTGGAGCCCGTCTTGAGCTTGGAGAAGTGCGATTAAACGTCCAGGAGCAGAAATCCAACTTCATAGTATGATTTCCGCGTCTGAATCTGCTTTTGCTTCTTTCTCTATGAAGTAGTTTCCCCATTCATCTGGGTATGGGGAACCCTAGATTTGTATGCTAGGTCTGATTGTATGAACCCAAGTACAGAGTTTGTGAATTGATTATATTCGATTGAGGTTTGAATGATTGAATGACTTGAATCCTGATCAAATTCCTGTTGTTTCTGCTTTAACCTAGAATGAGAATATCTGCCTAGGTTGATAGAGTACCCTTAATCGAAGGTGGCGAATTGGTGACTTTAGTCGAGAAGCCAATTCGCTATTCTGTACCGAAGTCAGTTCGGTAGTGGAGGTTTGATTCATTAGGGCCTCAATCTGTTTACTCTGGTGGAGGTTAGTCGCCCGCTGGAGACTCAGATTGAGAGGGTCTGGAGACCTTTAGTCGAGACTTCAGGCTAATTGAGAACCTTCCGCAGTATAACTTTCATGAAAACTGAACTTGGTAGATTGCAATCCGACTTAACTGCAGTCTAGGGGGAACCATATCCGGGTGACCTCTCTTGACTTGACAACAACCGTTTACTTGCTTTGTGTTTTGTTTGCTTGAGTTGCACTAAAAGTTCACCGCTAAATAACAAGAATTCACCGAGTAGTCATCACATCTAGGACCCGGGTTGACAATAAAACCGAAAACCCGCTATACTACGCTTTAGGAAGTGGTTGCACTTGGCCATTTTCTAGAGTGACAGTAGGAGTGAGTCAAGTTTTTGGCGCCGTTGCCGGGGACGGCTAGGTTGTTGAAGAAAAGTGATTTCTGTTACTCTAGCATTTTCATTTTCGCATTGAGTTTTTGCTCTTTCCCACTTGTGCCTTCACGGGTTTGCATTGCTTGATTGTGTGCAGATAGTGCATGACCCGTAGCCAGCCGGGAGGTTTACTGCCGTTGGATCCAGAGATTGAACGCACCTGCACCCAACTTCGGAGACAACAGCGAGCTAGACTGGCTACGGTGGAGTACAGAGACGGCCAATTGAGCAGCGAATCCGAGGACGAGCGCGAGATGGAGGGCGAAGACATCCCACAACCGGGGAATGCCCGACAGGCTCCCCCGGTGAATCAGCATCCACCACCCCCGCCGGGTCCTACCTTGGAGTACTACTACACTCCACGGATTGCTGACATCCGCCCGGTCATCCTCTATCCACCCATCCCAGCAAACAACCTCGAGATCAAGCCATGCTGGATTCAACTCATCACATCATCTATCCAGTTCCATGGTTTGAAGGATGAGGAAGCCCGGGCACACCTTTCCCGTTTTCTGCAGCTGACGAAAGGGTTCAAGCTGAATGGTGTTCCGGATGATGCAATCCGTCTTCACCTCTTCCCCCATTCTCTGGCGGGGAATGCTAAGAGGTGGTTGGAGACCCAGCCCCCTTTGTCCATCACTTCTTGGGACGATCTGGCAGACAAGTTCGTGCACAAGTATTATCCGGCATCGAAGACTACTGAGATTCAGCGGGAGATCACTCACTTCCGCCAGGAGCCAGATGAGTCCCTTCGTGATGCATGGGAGCGGTACATGGGATACTTTTGGCAGTGTCCCCATCATGGATTCAGCGATGCTTTCACAGTAGGGAACTTCTACAGTGCCCTCACCCAGACAGCAAAGGGTGATCGAGTCTCTATGCCCAGGAGGGGATATTCTCACTAAGACTCCACCTGAGCTGAACCAGATGATTAGTACCTTGGCTGCCCGCGATCATTCCTGGGGGCAGAGCAGCAGAGGCAGGCATTCCCGGGACCGTGGTGTGCATGCCATGGAGGCCAGATCCGGGTTAGAGCAGCAGGTGGCTGAGTTGGTGCAGACATTGAAGCAGCCCAACAGTCTCCTACCGGGCCGAGGTGTGGCTCCGCCTCCAGTCGCTCAGTGTCAGTGGTGTGAGAGCCCGAACCACCTGGTGGAAGATTGTCAGTCCATGAGGGAGTCCTCTACTCCCCAAGAGCAGGTGGATTTCATTGTCAATGCGCAGCGCCTGGACCCATACAGCAACACCTACAATGAGGGATGGCGCCAGCATCCCAACTTTGCCTGGAGCAACACCACCAACAAGCCACCTGGTTTCCCAGCACCAGCAGGTGGTTTTCAGCAGAGGCAGCCCTTCCAGGCCAGGCAGGGGCCACCACCACAGCAGCAGCCCTACAAGCCTAGGCAAGGGCAGCCACTCCAGCAGCCCCAGCGCCAGTTTGCTCAGCCTCCAGCAGCCGCAGCACCAGATCCTCAGATATCTGATCTGAAGAATATTTTGCAGGCTTTCATGACCACCAGTCAGGCGAACTTCACAAGGATGGATCAAAACATAGCCTCACTGGAGGCAGGCCAGAGGAACCAAGGTGCCATCCTGCAAGATCTACAGAATCAGATTGGGAGCCTAGCTCGCCAGAACACTACCAGGGCACCGGGGACTCTGCCTGCCACCACCATCCCCAATCCACGGGACCCGCATGAGAGCGCACACGCCATCACCACCAGGAGTGGCAAGACTACATCTGCTGCTCCTGCCCAGCCCAGGCAAGACGACCCACTACCTGCTTCAACACCTCCAGCTGATACTGCAGAGGTGGGGGAAGGCAGCACAGCACCTGCTCCAAAACCGCAACCTGTGGTTAAGGAACATACACCCCAGCTGCCCTTCCCCACTCGACTTCATAAAGACAAGCTGGAGACAGAGTTTGCCAAGTTCATGGCAATGTTGAAGCAGGTCAACATCAGCATGCCGTTCGTGGAGGCACTGTCGAAGATGCCCAAGTATGCCAAGTTCATGAAAGACCTCCTCACCAACAAGAAGAAACTTGAGGATCTTTCGACAGTGATGCTAAGCGAGGAGTGTTCTGCTATCCTGCAAAACAAGCTGCCAGAGAAGCGCAAAGACCCAGGGAGTTTGACTATCCCTCTTGTTATTGGCAGCATGCATGTAGGAAAGTCCTTGGCGGACCTCAGCGCTAGCATTAACGTCATGCCCTATAAATTGTTTAAGAAGCTAGACCTAGGTGAACCTAGAGCTACTAGGATGAGCATTCAGTTAGCTGATCGTTCTATCGTGCATCCTAGGGGTATCATTGAGGACTTGCTTGTTAATGTTGGTGCATTCACATATTCTGTTGATTTTGTTATTTTGGATATAAATGAGGATGTGGATGTGCCGTTGATTTTGGGTAGACCGTTTCTCGCCACCGCCAAGGCGCTTATTGATGTGCATAGTGGTAAATTGATTCTGCGTGCTGGTGATGAGCAGGCTACTTTTTCTGTGTCTGAGAATGGGAAGCACTCTCATTTGCATGATGACATCGACTACTGTGATGTGCTTACTGATTTTGAGACCGCACTCGCCATCACGAGTGCGGGTATTGATGATGCTCTTGAGCGTTGTATTTTGCTAGGTGAGCAGGCATTGCAGGAGCCGCAGCTGGCGGAGCAGTTGGCCGCATTGGAGAGTGGCCCCTTCTTGGAGGGCGACAGGCTGTTTAAACCGATCTCATCCTCCACCCGCATCACCACCTCCTTGGAGGAACCCCCAGAGCTGGAGCTTAAACCCCTCCCTCCTCATTTGGAGTATGCATTTCTCCGGGAGGGGAATAAGCTGCCAGTCATCATCAGCTCGACCCTCACACCCGAGCAGAAGACCAGACTGGTGGCCTTGCTGAAGCAGTACGAGCGAGCTTTGGCATGGAAGATCACAGATATCCGGGGAATCAGCCCCTCCTTTTGCTCACACCGGATACTGCTGGAGGATGAGATGCGGCCAGTGAGGCAGCCGCAGAGGAGATTGACGCCGAACCTGGAGGCTGTGGTTCGGGCAGAGATCGTGAAGCTGATGGACGCGGGGATCATCTTCGCCATTTCTGACAGCGAGTGGGTCAGTCCCACCCAGGTGGTGCCCAAAAAGGGTGGGATGACCGTGGTGCCTAACGAGAAGAACGAGCTCATCCCGATGCGCACAGTGACTGGGTACCGTGTCTGCATCGACTATCGGCGTCTCAACGACGCTACTCGGAAGGACCATTTCCCGCTGCCGTTCATTGATCAGATGTTGGAGAGATTGGCGGGGCACGAGTTCTACTGCTTCCTGGATGGGATGTCCGGATACTTTCAGATCCCTATTGCACCGGAGGACCAGGCGAAGACCACTTTCACCTGCCCCTTCGGCACGTTTGCTTACCGGAGGATTCCATTCGGGCTATGCAACGCCCCAGCCACTTTTCAGCGATGCATGCTCGCCATCTTTGACCGTCTGGTCGGCGAGATCATGGAGGTGTTTATGGACGACTTCTCGGTTTATGGAGACTCCTTCTCTCACTGTCTACATAACCTGGAACTCGTTCTTAAACGGTGTGAAGAAACGAACCTGGCACTGAGTTGGGAGAAGTGTCACTTCATGGTTCGAGAAGGCATAGTTCTTGGGCACAAGATCTCCAAGATGGGGATCGAGGTAGACAGAGCAAAGATCGAGACTATTAGCAGGCTGCCTCCTCCTACATCTGTAAAGGGGATCCGGAGTTTTCTTGGCCATGCAGGTTTCTATAGGCGGTTCATCAAGGACTTCTCGAAGATCGCCCTGCCCCTAACTAAGCTTCTGGAGAAGGATGCCCCCTTCCAGTTCACTGATGCTTGCACAGCGGCGTTCACCACCTTGAAGGAGAAGCTCACCCAGGCTCCTTTCATGGTTGTTCCTGACTGGTCCCTACCATTTGAGCTGATGTGCGACGCCAGTGACTTTGCTGTTGGAGATGTTTTGGGGCAGAGGCGAGATCAACACTTCCGACCTATCT
Organism: Linum tenue; assembly: GCA_946122785.1. Classification (NCBI taxonomy): domain Eukaryota; kingdom Viridiplantae; phylum Streptophyta; class Magnoliopsida; order Malpighiales; family Linaceae; genus Linum; species Linum tenue. The sequence goes on along the minus strand of CAMGYJ010000007.1, from coordinate 38,242,519 downwards.
TATACGCCTCGAAGACTCTAAATGATGCCCAGGAGAACTACACCACCACAGAGAAGGAGCTGCTTGCGGTGGTGTTTGCCTTTGATAAGTTTCGCCCCTATCTGGTCTTGTCCCGTGTGACCGTGTACACAGATCACTCCCCGATTAGATACCTGATGAGCAAGGCCGATGCCAAGCCTCGGCTCATACGATGGATCTTACTGCTGCAGGAGTTCGATATTGAGATCTGGGACAAGAAGGGAGCAGAAAATGTTGCAGCTGATCACCTCTCCCGGTTGGACGCACCCCCTGCGGACAACCTCGTGGAGGAGATTGATGACTCCTTCCCAGACGAGAGGTTGATGATGATGTGCTTGGTGGAGAGTGTCACCCCCTGGTATTCTGATTTTGCGAACTATTTGGTGGGCCAGCAGCTGCCAAAGGGGATGGCGACTCACGCCAAGAGGAAGTTTTTCTCCGATCTGAAGTACTACTTCTGGGATGACCCACATCTTTTTCAGATCGGAGCCGACGAGATCATCCGTCGTTGTGTGATGGAGAGTGAGATGGAGGGCATTCTATCTCACTGTCATGAGGGACCTACTGGCGGTCATCACGGAGGAAACCGCACGGCGAGGAAGGTGCTCCAGTCGGGCTTTTACTGGCCCACGCTCTTCAAGGATGCAGACGCCTTCGCACGCAGGTGCGACCGATGCCAGAGGTCAGGTAACATCTCTGCCCGTGATGAGATGCCCCAGAATGTGTTTATAACTTGTGAGATTTTTGATGTCTGGGGTATCCGACTTCATGGGCCCCTTCCCTCCATCCTTTGGTAACACCTATATTCTGGTTGCTGTTGACTACGTCTCTAGGTGGGCTGAGGCGCAAGCTTTGCCCACCAATGATGCTAGACGTGTTTGTGGTTTTTTGAAGCAGCTCTTCTCCCGGTTCGGGACACCTAGAGCCATCATAAGCGATAGAGGCACCCATTTCCAGGGCCAATTTGATAAACTACTGTCTCGCTATGGTGTGACTCACAAGGTGTCCGTGGCCTATCATCCCCAGACCAGTGGCCAGGCCGAGCTGACGAAACGGGAGCTCAAGCGGATCCTGGAGAAAACGGTGGATCAGTCCCGTAAAGATTGGTCCACCAAGCTCGATGATGCTCTATGGGCGTATCGCACTGCCTACAAGACGCCCATTGGTACTTCACCGTACCGGCTTATCTATGGAAAGGCTTGCCATTCGCCCGTGGAGCTAGAGCACAAGGCCTTCTGGGCCCTTAAGCTGCTCAACTTGGATGTTCGTGTTGCAGGTACTGAGCGTAAAATGCAGATGTTGGAGCTGGAAGAGTGGCGTTACCACGCCTATGAGAACACCAAGCTGTACAAGGAGCGCACTAAGCGCCTACACGATACACGGTTGAGGGGTCCGAAAGAGTTCCAGGTTGGTGATCGAGTTCTCCTTTACAACTCTCGCCTGAAGCTCTTTCCCGGAAAACTCCGCTCCCGGTGGTTTGGACCGTTCACGGTCACACAGGTGTTCCCGTATGGCACAATCGAAATTGCCAACCCGCAAACTGAGCCGTTGAAAGTGAATGGCCATCGTCTCAAGCTCTACCTGGGAGACGAGGTCGAACGTGCGGAGTTGGTAGTGGAACTCGCGGACCCTTAGTTCCGCCATGGGCGTCCAGCTAAAAGACGGTAAAGAAGCGCTTGTGGGGAGGCAACCCCACCACGGTTTGCATTTCTACCCTTTGTTATTTTATTTTCTTTTATTTTTGTCGGTTTTTGCGTCATAGAGTCTGTCTGGAGTCTGTCTGGAAAGTGTTTCGTGCCTCTGGCGGTGCTTTTTAATGTGTGATTGAGTAAATTTTCGAGCCGGGGCACGAATGAGTCTGGGTGGTTTGAAATTGGAATTTGGAAAATCAGCACTCTGGGCTCGGCATAAAAAACACGGGCAGCAGGGGGTCAAAACACGGCCGTGTTTTGCCCCTTGCCCGCCCGTGTTTTGAATTTTTGGCCATTGTGCTCGCGGCCATAAAAGCACGGGCGGCCTGGGGTTCAAAACACGGCCGTGTTCTGAACCCATCCCGCCCGTGTTTTAAAGGAGGGGGAGCTCGCTCTCGGCCATTAAAACACGGGCGGCCCATGGCCAAAACACGGCCGTGTTTTGGCTGCCCGTGTTTTAACTCCCCCCCTATAAAAACGAATTTTCCCCCTTCCCCCCTCATTTCCCCCATTTTTTCAGAACCCTAGCCGCCCTCCCCTCTCCCCCTCGCCGGAAATCGCCCCCCTCCCTCCTCTTCGGTTTTTCGGCCATTTCTTGCTCCCCCGACCTCCAAATCAAAACCCGCGACCTCCCCCACGCTCCTGGCGTCGAGGAGCACATTCCCCAGAGGTTTTGGCGAGTTTGGCCGAGGTTGGGTCGCCGGTGGTGAGTTCTCCGGCGAGCCTCCGGTGATTTTCCGGCGACTTTGGGGGCTTCGTGCTATTTTCTTCACCTTTCTCCGGGTATCTTCTTGCGTCTCCAGGTGTGTTCATCCTTCCTTGTCTTGTATTTATGGAGAATCGATACCTAGAGTTAGGTGAAGAACTTGGATTGTGCATGAATTTGCGAATGATTTGGTAGGCCGATGGTTTTCTTTGCATGCTCTGTTTTATCTTGGGATTTCAGTCCCTCGGCCTACCATTTGCATGTGGGAATTATTTTCGGGTTTGGGGTATTTTGGATGTGGTTGGTTGCTTGGTGATTATTTGGATTGGATTTGTTGTTTATTTCCCGGGGGCCTAGTCCACTGTCCAAATCGATTGATTTGAGGGCCCCCGGTGAATTTGGCTGTGTACTTTTTGTGTAATGGGGATGTTTGTTTTTCTCCGGGAGTCTAGTCCACTGTCCATATCTTCCGATATGAGGGCTCCCGGTGTGATCTTGCCTAACATTGACCCCGTTTGCTCGTGTTCCATTTTGTCCGTTCTTGTGCTATGCAGGGTCATGGAACACTACCTAGAGCAGTTGAGCATCACCCAGCGCCATGCACTGCGGACTATCCGCACCCGCACCATTCCCGAGCACCTACACCTCGATTTTGCGGTGTTCGATGACCTTCACGCCAGGCCGCAGATGGAGGCCGCTGTGCAGGCGTATGGTTGGCGGCGCCTGCTCTGTCTCGCCGAGTCGACCTATCAAGAGCTCGTCTGGGAGTTCTATGCCTCCTTCCGCCACAACCAGAGGGGGAATGCCGACCACAGTAACGCCGTTCAGTTCACACTTGGCGGGGTCGAGCACTCCATCAGTTACTGGGAGCTCGCCAATGCACTCCGGGTGAATTCCCCCCACGCCAGCGACGGGGTCCTGCGCTTGGACATCACCGATACCACAGATTTTCCTTGCCAGGCATACTTCCGGCGGATCTGTCATCCCGACTACGTGGATGTGGAGTACGTCGCCAGCCAGACGAGAGGCGCTCTCCTCAGGCCTGAGTGGCGCATCCTCAACCACCTGTTGTGCAGTTCCTACACCCCCAGCCGGGGCTCGATCAACCGGGTCACCCTCCGGACCCTGTGGTTCATGGAGGCGATGGGTCGCTCTGAGGACACCATCCAGCTGGGCTCGGTGGTCGCCCGGACGTTCGCGAAAGCTGCTGCCAACCAAAGTCGCGCCCTTGTCTGTGGCCCAGTCATCACGGCCCTGGCCCGCTACTACGGGGTCGACATCACTGGGATGACCCTGGTCCACGGCCCCACTCCACTTAGCGAGAGAACCCTCCGTGCTTAGCACCTGGTGGCCCTCCAGGGGCGTGTTCACTGGATTGCAGGGTTTCCCCAGCCGCCTGCGCCCGCCGCGGGAGACCAGCCAGAGTCCAGCGCTGCTGGATCACGCCGGGTTCCTCGCCGTGCTACTCCTCGTGCTCAGGCTCCCACGAGCCCCGCCGCTGCCCCCCGGTCTCCTACCCCCAGGTCTCCTCCACCCATGGTGGTGCCCATCTCAGATCAGTTGGCGGCTATCGCTCAGCAGAACGAGCGCATCCTGGCCGGCCAGGAACTCATTCACACCCGCCTGGATCGCGAGCGGGACCGCGGTCGTCGTCTGATGTCCGGCCAGCACTACATCATGTCATACCTGGGCATGGACCCGAGCACAGTTCACTACCCTTTTGTCCAGTCCCCGGGGTATGAGGACCAGTACCCACCACCTGCCGGCGATGGTGGCGATGATTTCTAGTGGGGAGAGTACCAGGCTCTGACCGTGATTCCTGTTCCAGACTGAGACTCCATGTTTTTGTTGTTTCGTTTGGATTTGTTTTTTTATTTTGGATTGTAGACTCGGAACTTCGGTTCTATCACCCAGTGTGTCTCTTGTGTGACTTTAGCTTTGTGCCTCGGACTGGGTCCCCTTACAGTCCTCTGCTATTGTCTGGTCTGCCTCTCGCTCTCCGTTCCTGATTTCACGGTAACATCGTTCCCCTTCCTTCTGCTCCATTGAGGACATTGTCGCATTTAAGTGTGGGGGGGTTCTTTGTATTAATTGGAACGGGTGTATGGGTGCTTGGAGCCTAGTCCACTGTCCAAATCTTGAGATTTGAGGGCTCCAAGCACTGCTGTTTGCTTGATATTTGATCGTATTGGCATTGTGGATGTGATTAGAGAATTGAATGGCTTTTGACTCGATGCATGAAAACTTGAGTGTGACTAAGATAGCCTATTACACTGACTGAGATGTGTAGGAGAGTTGTGTAGGGGTTCAGTTTTCGACTGTTTGCTTACCAACTGCGACTTGCATTTGATCACTTGCTTTTGACAGTCGTTTATGCATCTAGTTCAGGGAATCGGAATGTGAGATAGAGCATATAGGTAGCCATGTGAGATTTGAGCCTGCTCGTTTCTTTCTTGTGCGATAGATCCCTCTTCCATGAAATGTAGCATTCACGTTGTCACTAGCTAAGATGATGGAGGCATAGGATTAGCCCACGACCAAACTGACTGTCCTGATGTGTCATATCCCCTAGTCAGCCCCTTTGAGCCGTGTGTTATCCTTTCTTTCGGTCTGAAATGGAAAATCACCCTTTGCATCTTTTAGAAGGTTCCACAGAGTGGTTTTTGCATGCTTTCTGCTGTTCTGCTAAATGTAATGTGAGGGTTGGAGGTAGTGCTTAAAAGTTGGGCGTGTCTTTGAAAAATGTGCAGAGGTGGTGGTTCTCTTACACTCTGTTCACTAAGGAAGGAAATGGAGGGGAAGGGAAAGTGAAGAAGGAAAGTGGGATTCTCAATAAGTTTTCCATTGTTTTTTAAGGAAGGAAAGTATGGAAGGAGGGAAAACTTTCCACCTTTTGTACTGTTGAACCCTCCCCTCCAATTTGGAGAGAAAGGAGAGGGACACATACATGGTTCTTTTTTTTGTCTTTCTTTTTTAATATTTAAGTCCATTAAATACTTGTTTTCCTTCCCCTTTCATTTTCCTTTCTCTCCCCTCCTTTTCCTTTCTCTCCATTTTCCTCCCTTCCTTCGTGAACAGAGTGTTAAGGAATGCATAAAGAAAAAATAAAGAAAAACAAAGAAAAAATGAAAGCAAAAGAGGGCCACCACCAAAAATCTGAATAGTGCCCATTAAGTAGTGTTTCTTAGCAGTCTGGCTTGGAAATGCTAACATTCTTATAACCTCCTTCGCTCTTGTGCCCTAAAGAATTTGATTGATGCAGAATAGCAGAACGAAAGTTACTGGTTTGCTTGATTGTGGTTTTGTTGGGTCTGGAAATGTGGAACCTTGTGCTATAACTGCCACCACCTAAAAGGCTTTTTCCCCATGTCCAAGACCCTAGCCAGTCATTTGAACCTGTGTCTAAGACCTCCGGATTAGTTAGTGGTGACACCCCCTTATGTGAACTCTAGCATTTAGAGGCTGCATTCATGGTGAAGAGACGTTAGGGATTGAGAGAATAAGCATGCGCAATTTTCGCATCAAATTGTCCTGACCCCACTGGTCGAGAGTGAGTGATTCATTTTCTCATATTCTCTATACTCTTTACCCTGGTGAGGACCTAGATTGCTCGGTTTTAATTCTGATATCTTGAGCTTTGTGCATGAAGTGACTGTTTTGAACAAGTGGTTGAGTCAAGTCTATGTTGGTTAGTGAACAGAAGGGAACTCTTCCTTTGCTCAACTTTATTGCATTCGAATGTCAGCTGTGGTGGTTGTCTAGGTCGTCGTTCGAGTTGCCGTGTGTTGATGATCGAAAGCCAGTATGATCCACGTGTTTTGTGCCAGTATGATTTACCCTAAAGCCTGCTTGATTGAATTGGCTCGAGCTTACCTGGTGTCTGACTTGGTTTGCTTAGGGACAAGCAAACGGTTAAGTGTGGGGGAGTTTGATAACGATGTAATTGCATGATTTTATACCCTTACAATGTACACGACGGTATTTTAATTTAGCGAATGCATTAATAATGGAGTCCACATCCATATCAATAGTATACACTGTTTCAAATAAAATACTTGAGCAATCGGCTACAAATTCATCGCTCATTTTTGTTGCGTAAATCAATTTTCACATATGTTTCATTGTTGAAAAGGTTATCTTCGCATTAGTTATTGAAATGAGCGGCGTCAACACTAGACAAATCAATCTACTAACCAATTTGCATTGTGTTTCCATCTCTATATCCACCAGCTGCTCTAGTAAATATTCAAGGAAACAAACCTCATATATGTTTTAGTCTTTTACGTTTTAAACTTTTTGAATTTTAGGTTTCATTGTTTTTTAGCCGAATAACCTTTAAGGTTAGAATTTATAAGCTAAATTTAGAGTAGTAATTTTTAATATGTTCATCTGTATCATTTTACTAATTATACCCAATCTTATTTTAAATAACAACGACCCGAATATCTAAAATCGAAAAATTCACAAGGCCTATACTAATTACGGATCCAGAGGAGGGCTGGGCCGGGGCCCGGGGTGGCCACCCCCTGGATCCGCCACTGTGTGCGTGGGAGGCGTAGTACGTTAACATATATATATGAACATGATGATGCGAGTATGGGAGTGACTGGGTAGCTTTGGTACGGTGGTTGGGCATTTCGATCCAGAGATTCAGACCCCCGCCCAAATGGCTAGCTCAACCATACCGTTTCATTCTGCAACTGCCACCTGCCACAAAGTATCGCATTCGCAGCAGAAAATATCAGATACGCAGCTATATATTTTGTGGAACGACATATATATATGGACAACAATTAAACATGCATGCTTAATTCTGGACAAAATCATACATAGAAATTAGAGAGGTAAGTTAATTCCTATTAATACCAGGATGATCGGTTTGCACTGTCTTTCAATACATTTGAACATCGCATCGAACTGTTCTCTCCACACACAAAAAAAAAAAATGATTACCAAGATTGACTTGACTTTGATACGATGATAAGCATGTTGAATAATCAACATTTGGTTGGATTATTTTGTTTTGCAATGTTTTCCACACTGATAAATGGATTATGGCTACTAGCTGATTGGAGGTGTGATTTGATCGGAAGAGAATTTAGAATTTGGGAGATTAGGGTATAAAATAGTAGAGATTAGGGTTTTGACATGACGATCGAGAGGGATATTAATCTAACAATTTTTTGATAAATTGTTCATTGATAATTTTGATGAAAAAAGGTGACCGACATATATAGATTCTAATGTAAATCCCAATCTAAACTAAGCAAAAGTACTCTTAACTCATATATGTGCATCCACCACATACCATTTGTTTAACTAATTTTTGGTTAAAATGTCAGTTACTCAGTTTAGTCTCCCACTTTAATATTTGGATCTTTTAATTCTTAAACTCCAAGTGTGTCCATGTAACTCTGATTCCATGAATACACATTTATTTATAAAAAAAATGGTAGAAAAGTGAGATGCTGAAAGGAAGCCCCAACCTGATACTTAGATTAAACGAGCTCGAGTTTGGGTGATGCACATAATATCATACAAGATTCACAAATTCATACCTAGATCCTTCATATCAAAAGTATGAAATTCTATAATAGCTGAGTGAGCTCTATTAGCTAAATAGTCCACTGCTTTATTGCATTCACTATAAATGTGAGAGACTCTAATTTCCCGGTCTTGCTCAGCCTATTTGGCAAGAGTACTATTTACTTTACAAGAATGAGCTTGAGATAGTATTATTATAAGGTTGGGATACTATTACTTCTTAAATATTTTAATCATTTTCTAATCTCCCCACTGCAATATTTTAATCGTTTTACTTCTTAAACGTCAAGTGTGTCTATTTAACTCCCATTACATAAACATTTGTGTTTTCTAAGCACATTGTTTTTATACAAGGTTGAGATAGTATTATTAATAAGAAGGAAAACTGAAAACAAGTACACGTAGATCTAAAAGAAAGCCCGGGCAGGGGAGGTATTTTACAATGCTATATAGTATTGGTGCTATAAGCTTAAGCTTGTACCTTAAGCTTGTACCTTATGTGATGGTACAACTTGAAGTTGTAAAGTTGTACCATAACATAATGATACAAATTCCTTTATGGTACAATCTAAACTTATACATTTAATGTTATGGTACAACTTCAAGTTGTACATTAAAGCAACAATACTATATAGCATAGTAGAAGTACTCGGACATGGTGAAATTCACCCAACAACAAAAGTCAGGCAGAAATCACGAGACACTAAGTCGAAGGTAAACTTCAAAATAGGACCATTCATAATTAATTAGACAGCTTCTTCATTAATATCATCAAAGTTCGTCCTTTCTAAGAAAAGAAAATAATACGTATGCATAAAATAAATCATTCGCTTCCTTATATTAGGGTTTAGTTTCCTGTTTCCCCAAAGTCAATTAGCTGCTAATTTCAACCTTTACAATAAATACGAAAATGTCAAACTCAACAAAACAACGAAATTTGACGGAACCTTTATCATGATCTCTGCCCTGCCCTGCCCTGCCCATGGTACATATTTCAACGAAAGATACGGATACATGCATTAGGGTTTTCAGGTTAATTAATTAAATGTTCACATTAACTATTATCCATAAACACACGTTTTGTATCTCATTTTCCAAATTTGTTGATATAATAATGATACCATAATTCCTGCTGTCTGACGTCATTGGCACATAATATATATAGATTTTTTTAATATACCAGCATAATATAACCTGAAAACATATTGGGTGTTAAAAAAAACATTTTGGGTTCGTTTGGATGAGAAATTATAATGGATCAATTTAATCAGATTATTCCATTTTGAGTTAATGAGGTCAAATTGATCCATTTGATAGCACAAAATTCAGATGGAGCAATTCTACTTGAGTAATTTCAAATTGACTCATTTTGAGACAATTACAATTGTCTGGGCGGGGGCAAACAATTCGAATTGACTCATTTTAAATGATACATTTTGTAAAATGAGACAATTGGTCAAATTGTCTCGTTTTTTAATTGATCCATCCAAACGACTCCTTAGATAAATGACTAAGCATGAAAGAGATCTATGGCTCATGAGGAATAATCCAACATTAACTGACAAGATGCGTTTGTGAGATGAAATGGAGGAGTCCAAAAACCCCAAAGTTAAATGTGCTTATTATGGAATTGTACATGAATGAGATCTTGGGAAGTCACCATGACGCACTTAAAAAAAAAAACTCAGGTTGGGATAGGTCCAAAACGGACATGATCTCGATAAGAAAGAGTTGGGATGTTACAAGTGGTATCGTAGTGTGCCTCTTCGAGTCCCTCTTAAACGATTTGAGGTATAACCAAACGAGGTCGTTGAGGGCCCAAAGGAGGAGGGGTGTCATGTAATAGTCTAGGAAAATCGCATATCGACAAAGTACGAGAGTGATCCATGGTTCATGAAGATAAATTCAATCTCAATTCACAAGACGTATTTTGAGATTAAATAAAAGAATTATCGTAAGAGCTCTGAAATTAAACGTGCTTAGTGAAGTAGTGCAACGATGAGTAACATTTTAGTAAGTCACCAAGGTAAACTTCAGAAAAGAAAAATCGTGCAGAGGTAGACTCAAATCGGACAATATTTTAGGACAATTAAGGGTCAGATTGTTACCATTGATTTTTACCAAAATGAATATACATATAAAATTCAAGTTTATAAATGTATTAGGAAGAGAATCATATATATTTTTCGCCAACAAAAGTTGCTATGGTTTAGTGACATCTACAACACATTTAGATGACTGCTCAGAAATTGTTTCATTTTTGTCAGTCATGAATGTAGAATTTCATTCACTAATATTTGTCTAATATAAAAACGATGCAATAAAATGTATGCATTTTTGTCCATAAACTAATTCCACGTGATGGTTATTAAACAAATTCAAGGAGGTGAATTTGATGAATTGTAAGAAAAAAAGAGGTTAAAATATACATTAGAAAAACGCAAAAGATGGAGCTCTGAATCCAAACCATTGAAAGACTTGAAGAAGAGGCCGCCTCGCTCGTCAGGTCAAATATATTGTCTTGTTCAATAATAAATCCAACTGATGACTAGCTAGCCTACTTTTCTTCTCTACTCGACAGCTATGCTCACAATAATAATTTTGAGTGTTTCTCTTGTCTAATCAACTAGCTAATTCATTTCATCAGCAAGGAAAGGTTATTTGAACTAATTAACCTCAGATGCTTCGCCCAAAACAGATTACTAATCAATAATTACCACGCATGACAATTATTAACAGTTTCACGCAAGTGTATATACATAAAGGGTATACGTGTGAAGGGAAGAGCTTATTAGGTCGGGACAAGTTGTACAAAACATAAGACTATTGGCGGTTATGTAATGTCACAGTCGTCAATCTCATTTGAGCTAACTTTGAAAAAAAAGGAGCCCAAAATCACCATCAACACTTGTCGTCCTGTCTCAACTACCGATTTTACGTGCGGAAATGGCTCTTGTGTTAAAAGGGAAAGAAAGAACCTAACAAATCGGGTTGCGCCACCATCCAATATTATTACTAGCTATAAGACTATACATTATATATAGACTTCTGGTTTCGGGACAATACCAACTTTATATGGTAACACAAGTACTAAGGCGCATGTTATAGTTGCATGTTAAACTGAAAGGTGGCAGCACTCTGAGATTCCTTGGCGAATTCGAGATCAATAATATCTACGACGTGACGCAGACTAGCTAGCTAGTTGGTTATCTAGCAGGCAGAAGCCCTTGGGATCGGAAGAGAACTCAGTGACACATGACACATCTATGTACCCATATTGCCTCCCTCTTATTGTCTAGCCAAGTAAAGTACGTATGTATATCTAGGGTTGGCTATTTGGTTCGGATTTTTTTGATTTTACCTGAAATTGGACCGTATATATAACTCGGACTGAGACCAGATAGTAAACAATTCAATCCCATTTTCGGGCTTAGATTTGAGGTAAAAAAAACCGTTTGGGACCGAATCGAAAACCGAATAAGAAAGCCCAACACCCTAAATTTAACCAACTCCTCACCCTTTAAGGCCTCAGGCTACTCAAATGCCCACAAGCTCAATCTAAAATCAAGACCGAATTGGGACCGGACCGAGTCAAGACCGGACCGGTTCAACACCAAACTGTATTCAATCCAATTTTTGATCCTTATATTCCTGAAAAGACCGGACCGGGAAGGAATAAATTCGGGCCAATTTAACTGGACCGTATAGCCACCCTATGTATATCACTTAAAAAAAAGTATGTATATGAGTCATGCTCATGCTATATATTTCTCGGCAAGATGGGTTTGGCGCAAGTCACATAGAACGTACATCTCGATCAGTCCGATCATGGGGTAAAAAACCAACTGGTTTCAATAACTAAAGTTTATATGCTCTCTCAAATGAATATCAACTTATGGGTTTGAAGTAGGGGTGGCTATACGGTCCGGTCTGGTTAAATTGGCCAGAATTGTTCCAGTCTTTTCGAGAATATAAGGACCTAAGAATGGATGGATACAGTCCGGTCTTGAACCGTCTTATCCCTATTCGGTCTTGATTTTAGATTGAGCTTATGGGGAGTTGAGTGGCCCGAGGGGGGGATTTGAGGTTAAATTTTGAATGTTGGGCTCTCTTATCCGATCTTTATCCGGTTTTCGGTCCGGTTCCAAATGGTTTTTTTTACCTCAAATCTAGGCCCGAAGATGGGATTGGATTGGATTGTTTGCTATCCGGTCTCGGTCCGGGTTATACGGTCCAGTTTCAGATAAAACCAAAATGCCCGGACCAAATAGCCAGCCCTAGTTTGAAGTTTGCACAAACTCATCATACACTGTGTTTTAAAAACAAAAATTAATATTAAGAACATTAGAATTTGAACACGTAACTTCAAAAATAAACCAACTATAATATTATATTATAAACCAACAAATTTCAATAACTTAAGTTGTTACACATGCGTGCTACTAACTAGCTAGCTTGAAGTTAAGCGAACATATATACCTAAGATGAGGAGGTTTCTTAACCCCGAGGGCATGAGAGTACCCCTCCCGCCTCCCAGTTGATGCCATCTCTGTTGGGATTTGAAAGGTGTGAATGAGAATGAAAGGGGAAGAAGCCAATAGTTGATGAGTTATTGGTTAAACCAAGTTTAACCGAATCGGACCGAACCGATGTGGCGGTTGGAATGAACCAACCGGTCCAACTACTATGGCGAACCGATGCAATGGTTGGTGTGTAACCACCCACTTGAAGGGTCACATCCCTTCACTGAACCATTGCAATGGTTGGGGTGTAACCACCCACTTGAAGGGTCACATCCCTTCACTCGCACCCCTTCATTATCTATAAATAAACACCTACCCCCCTCTGTTTTGGACACAAGATTTTTCCCAAGAATTTTTTCTGGCCAAAAGATAAAAGAATTTTTCATTCTTCATTGCATTTCCTCTCTACAAACTCATAAAGGAAAACAGAGTCGTGTGACTTCTCTCCGATCGTTGCGTTCGTCGGATTCTGGTGTTTCAAGTACCGGTACAGCCAGAAAAGGTACGTCCGTTCTATCCTGGGAGGAATAGTTCCAATAACCTTGGGTACCGTAGAGGGGAACTAAATTCCTTAAGGAGAAATAGTGAATTCTATTGGCTCGGGCGTTGTTTATGCATGTGTCGATTTCTATATATGACTTGTGTGGCAAGAAACATATTTTTGTGAATCGTTTTCCATAACAATCTTAAGGAATTTACTTCTGTTTTCATTCACGTGTTCTGTTTCTTCCCAAAGTTGACGTATATGAATCTGAACTTGGTGTCCATGCATGAAAATTGATCTCGCTTGTGATTAAGAAGAAATTCTGGTCGCATACTCTATTGAAAGTTTAATTAAATTGGTTAATTATATAAACTGCTTCTGGTGTTATAGTTATATCTATATAATTGTTACTTTAGGGTTATATACACGTATTTCTCTGAGGTGTATATATATATTATCAGTATAACTTGCTCTGTGTCGTGTATTGATCTTATATGTAAAGGTTTATTAGATTTGTAAGAACCGTACATGATTGTGTGAAAAAAACTGGGTTGGTTACTGTTAATCTCTGTGCTTCGATGTATATGTCTGTCTTTTAGTCCCTGTTCTTTGTAGGGTTGTGTTGCAGTCGTATTTAATTGCTACTGTTTCAATATTGATTATATATAATTCTGTTGTGATATATATTGTGGTCATATATAATTATTCTTTCTTTGGAAAGAGTGTGATTTCCTATTGCGGACGAGTTTAAACCTCTTCGGTTTTCTACTCGTGGGTATTAGTGATTACTAATACGTATTGTGGTTTCTATTTCTAGAGAAAGGAAATAGTGAAGAACAAAGATGTCTTCTGGTTCTGGAATAAATGGGGAGAACCCAAATCCGGTAACATCAACTCAAAGTACTCCACTTCAAGTTGCTACTCACACGCTTGCACCGGCGGAGAAACCCGGCAAGTTTTCCGGTGTAGATTTCAAGCGTTGGCAACAAAAGATGTATTTCTATCTCACTACTTTGGGACTTCAAAAATTCATCAAAGAAGAGATCCCAAATCCTAACGAGGAAGTGCCAGAGAAAGATAGATTTCTTGCAGTTGAAGCTTGGAAACATTCTGACTTCCTTTGCAAGAATTATATTCTAAATGGTCTAGATGATATTTTGTACAATGTCTATAGCACCATAGGGACCTCTAAGGAATTATGGGAGGCGCTAGAGAAGAAATACAAGGCCGAAGATGCAGGATTGAAGAAATCCATTGCGGCTAAGTTTTTGGAGTATAAGATGGTTGATTCCAAGGCCGTTGTGACGCAAGTCCAAGAGCTTCAGGTAATTACTCATGATCTTCTTAATGAAGGAATGCTTATTAACGAAGCTTTTCAAGTTGCTTCTTTCATAGAGAAGTTGCCTCCCGCATGGAAGGACTTCAAGAGTTACCTAAAGCACAAGCGTAAGGAGATGACGCTTGAGGACCTAATTGTCCGTCTAAAGATTGAAGAGGACAATAGGTTGGCCGAGAAGAAGAGCCGTGGACAATCAACCATCTCTGGTGCAAACATTGTGGAGAGTGACTCCAAGGGAAAGAAGAGGAAGAGAAACTCTATCCCAAGTTCTTCCGGCACAAAGAACCACAATGGTAACAAGAAGATTAATGGTAATTGTTTCAAGTGTGGGAAACAAGGGCATAAAGCCTCGGTGTGCAAGACCCACAAGAAGAAGAAGAACAAAGGTCAAGCTAATATTGTTGATGATATGGATATGGATGACCTTTGTGCCGTTCTTTCTGAATGTAACTTGGTAGGGAATCCAAGAGAATGGTGGATAGACTCTGGCGCTACCCGCCATGTTTGTGCAGTCAAAGAGATGTTCACTTCCTACTCTTTGGCTAAAGCGGAGGAGAAATTATTCATGGGGAACTCCTCGACAGCCAAGGTCCAGGGATATGGAAAGATTGTCTTGAAGATGACATCGGGCAAGGTTGTGACCCTCAACAACGTCCTCCATGTACCGGAAATTCGCAAGAATTTGGTGTCTACCTCGCTTCTTGTCAAGCACGGATTCAAAGTTGTGTTTGTTTCCGATAAGGTTGTAATTAGCAAGAATGATGTGTATATAGGAAAAGGTTATCTTAATAATGACCTTTTCAAGCTCAATGTAATTACCGTGAACGATGTTATTAATAACGCTTCTTCCGCGTATTTACTTGAGTCGAATTATTTGTGGCATGCCCGTTTGGGACATGTGAATTACAAATCCTTACGGAAAATGATAAACATGGAAGTGTTGCCCAAGTTTGAATGCAATAAATCTAAATGTCAAGTGTGTGTGGAATCAAAGTTTGTGAAACATCCCTACAAGTCGATAGAAAGAACTTCTGAACCATTGGACTTGATTCACACTGACATTTGTGACATGAAGTCGACACCATCTCGAGGTGGGAAAAAGTACTTCATAACATTTATCGACGATAGCACTAGATATTGCTATGTATATTTGCTAAGTAGCAAAGATGAAGCAATTGATGCATTCAAACAATTCAAAGCAGAAGTTGAGAACCAACTCAACAAGAAAATAAAAATGGTCAGAAGTGATAGAGGTGGTGAATATGAATTTCCATTTGAAGAAATATGTCTAGAAAATGGAATTATTCACCAAACATCGGCTCCATATACCCCACAACAAAATGGAGTTGCGGAAAGGAAGAACCGAACTTTGAAGGAAATGACGAATGCTTTACTCCTAAATTCGGGTTTACCTCAGAATTTGTGGGGGGAAGCTATTCTTACTGCTACACAAATACTCAATAGAGTACCGTACAGTAAGACGCAAACCATTCCGTATGAAAAATGGAAAGGTAAAAGACCAAACTTGAATTACTTCAAAGTGTGGGGGTGTTTGGCAAAGGTTCGAGTACCAAAACCAAAACAGGTCAAATTGGGACCTAAAACGATAGATTGCATCTTTATTGGTTATGCCAATAATAGCAAAGCATATAGATTTTTGGTCTATAAATCAGAAATCTCTGATATCCATCCTAATACGGTTATAGAATCTGATAGTACAGAGTTCTTTGAGAACATATTTCCGTATAGGAATAAGGATGTAGTCGTTGGAGAAAGCTCCAAGCGACCTCGGGATGATTCATTGGAAAATGATTCCAACATTGATGAGCCACGACGTAGTAAACGTCAAAGGGTGCCTACGTCATTCGGTCCCGATTTCTTAACATTTTTGTTGGAAGATGAGCCAAAGACATTTGAAGAAGCGATGAAGTCTTCTGAAGCTCAATATTGGTTGGAGGCCGTCAATAGTGAAATTGAGTCCATTTTGAATAACCACACATGGGAATTGGTGGATCTTCCTCCTGGTTGCATACCATTGGGATATAAATGGATCTTCAAAAGGAAGTTGAAAGCTGATGGTACTATTGACAAGTACAAGGCAAGACTTGTGGTCCAAGGATTTAGACAAAAGGAAGGCCTTGACTATTTTGATACATACGCCCCAGTCACAAGAATTACATCTATTCGGATGCTAATTGCTTTGGCTGCCGTGTATGGTCTACAAATCCATCAAATGGATGTGAAAACGGCCTTTCTAAATGGCGACCTGGAGGAAGAAATCTACATGAAACAGCCAGAGGGATTCGTTGTCCCTGGACAAGAACATAAGGTGTGCAGATTGGTGAAGTCCCTATATGGACTTAAACAAGCACCCAAACAATGGCATGCTAAATTTGACGTAGTTATGTTGTCAAACGGTTTTCGGATTAACGAATGTGATAAGTGTGTATATATCAAGAACACACCTAATCACGAAGTCATTGTTTGTCTATACGTAGACGATATGTTGATAATGAGTAAGAACGTTACTGACATAGAAGAGACAAATCGAATGCTATCAAGATCTTTCGACATGAAAGACTTGGGTGAGGCGGATGTTATTCTTGGAATAAAGATATCTAGAACGCCTCAAGGTCTAGCATTATCGCAATCTCACTACATAGAGAAAATTCTTGATAAATTCAAGTATTTGCATATCAAAGACGTGCACACGCCGATTGATCCAAACCTTGTTCTTACAAAGAACGAAGGTAAAAGTGAATCTCAAGAGGATTACGCACGAGTTTTGGGATGTCTAATGTACATCATGAATAGTACTCGACCAGATATTGCTTGCGCAATAAGTAAATTGAGTCGATATCAACGTAATCCAAATAGCACACATTGGATGGCAATGCGGCGTGTTTTGGGGTATTTACACCATACCAAAGATTTTGCTTTGCACTACAAAAGATATCCGGCAGTGCTTGAAGGATATTGTGATGCAAATTGGATCACCGGCTCAACCGAAATCAAATCCACTAGCGGATATGTATTTACGGTTGGTGGGGGAGCAGTATCTTGGAGATCCTCCAAGCAGACTTGTATTGCCCGATCCACAATGGAATCGGAGTTCATAGCTTTGGACTTAGCCGGTGAAGAAGCGGAATGGCTTCGGAGCTTCTTGGAAGATGTTCCGTTTTGGCCCAAGCCGTTAACCCCAATAAGCATACATTGTGATAGTCAAGCGGCTATTGGAAGGGCGAAAAGTGTTATGTATAATGGAAAGTCTCGTCACATACGTCGACGACATAACACAGTGAGACAATTAATCTCTAGTGGAGTTATCTCGATCGATTATGTAAGATCAAAAGATAACGTGTCGGATCCGTTAACTAAAGGCCTAACTAGAGCATTAGTTGAGAAGTCATCGAGGGGAATGGGACTGTGGCCTAGGACAAATCATCATGGCGGTAACTCTACCTAATTAGGATTGGCAGACCCAACCTCTAGGTTCTAGGAGAAACAAAGTTGTGATTGATGGTCCGACATTGTCAAATTATTTAAAGTCCATTCTCATGATGCGACAATGTCCAAAATATAAGGGTAAACCTAAATATGAAAGGTTTTTAATGGTTTCTAAGTTTGACACGTGTTGTGATCAAATAGTGTATTTTCGGAATACATGTTTAGAAATCACCTATGTGAGTGTGAAGTGTAGCCGCTTCAAGGAGAATAAAAGAAGGCCAATTCTCTATGCACTCATGAAACCAGGCGGTGTTCATGGCTGAAACGAACACAACAATGAGAACCAACGAGCGGATAAGAGTTGGTTGTGTGACATATGTTGTCTTAGTATACAAGAAAAACCGACGGTTCAAAGATATCATATCTACCGATTGGTGAGTATACTCGATATATGTTCACTAGGGAAGGTTCAAAGGGAAACCCACCTATCCTAATACAACTAATTCTTAGTTGAGAGTCACACAGTTTTTTTGCATAGTTTTCAAAACTTAGCATTCTCTTTCATGTGGGGGATTGTTGGGATTTGAAAGGTGTGAATGAGAATGAAAGGGGAAGAAGCCAATAGTTGATGAGTTATTGGTTAAACCAAGTTGAACCGAATCGGACCGAACCGATGTGGCGGTTGGAATGAACCAACCGGTCCAACTACTATGGCGAACCGATGCAATGGTTGGTGTGTAACCACCCACTTGAAGGGTCACATCCCTTCACTGAACCATTGCAATGGTTGGGGTGTAACCACCCACTTGAAGGGTCACATCCCTTCACTCGCACCCCTTCATTATCTATAAATAAACACCTACCCCCCTCTGTTTTGGACACAAGATTTTTCCCAAGAAATTTTTCTGGCCAAAAGATAAAAGAATTTTTCATTCTTCATTGCATTTCCTCTCTACAAACTCATAAAGGAAAACAGAGTCGTGTGACTTCTCTCCGATCGTTGGGTTCGTCGGATTCTGGTGTTTCAAGTACCGGTACAGCCAGAAAAGGTACGTCCGTTCTATCCTGGGAGGAATAGTTCCAATAACCTTGGGTACCGTAGAGGGGAACTAAATTCCTTAAGGAGAAATAGTGAATTCTATTGGCTCGGGTGTTGTTTATGCATGTGTCGATTTCTATATATGACTTGTGTGGCAAGAAACATATTTTTGTGAATCGTTTTCCATAACAATCTCAAGCTCCTCAACGGTCAACACCCCATAATTAAAAGAACAGTTTTTCATCGATCTCTCTCAAGCTTTTTAGGTTAATTTACATTGTTATAAGAACCCAATCACATTAATGATTGGCTTAGTAAAGTTATTAAACCAGCTATAATATGTTCATTTGATGACTGGACACGGACCTCTCCGTTTGAACTTTTTGGTAATATAGATGATATGAATTAGAATTTGTTTACAGCTAGTGATTATTTTATCCATTAATTATTGTATTATATGTTTCTTTTATGTTATAGCTTATGAACGTTCTGTCAATGATTAACTAATGGTTCTATAACGATTAACTGTTGAATCATCCACCACTAATTTTTTCGGTTTAACATCCGGTTTGATTCTGAAAATATTTATTGAATTATGGTTTAACTGTCCAAATAAACTAAACAAAAGTGCCCCGATTGATCGATCAGTTGCTTCTGATACATGAAAAGGGATCATGTTTTAATATTTTAACTAGTACGTGCGTTACTTATTTGAGGATTTTTGGCACAATAAAAGATCTTCAATATTGTGTCTGACCATCATCAAACACGCCCCTTTCTGCGCCACAAGCGCCATCTAGCTAGCTCCTACGAAAACCCTAACATATATTACGATCAGCTACTGCATTTCTTTTTATTAAGATATTCTAAACTGACGACGACCTCGCCTTTAGCTAGCTAGCTATCTAGTTCTTAAATAGTAACCCAAATTAATTAATTAGTTTAATGGGTGGAAAAGTGCAGGTGTCGACAATGGCCGGTTACACCATCAAATTCTGCCATCCAAATAATACTCTATATATCAACACAAAGAAAAAGCGAGTCGTAGTTAACGTTTTAAATTCATTAATTACCCCCGGATCTTGATTATTATGTGTCACTCAGCCACGTTACTGTATCTCTTAAACAAGCAACATCAATATACCGTATATTTATTAATGTTTTTGCTAAAAAATGCAGTGTGGGAGTTTGTCCGTAACCATGGGACACGTTCCCTTAATTATAATAAAATCAAATGGTAATCACTTGTAATTCCTCAGTTAAATCCCATAAATGGGAAGGAAGATCCAGGGTTGCATCATCAAAATCTCTTGCGCGAGCTGCCACCAAAAGTGCTGACACCAGATTTTTATAATCCGATCTCCCTCTGGACTGTGAATTATCTAATGCACTAGTCCAGCTCTGTGGCTGCCGCTAATCCGGTGATTAAGAACCACGTCTTTCAATCCCTGCTGATAGAGTGATCAGTATATTAATTATATCTATAAAAACTAGCTACTGCACTAATTAATTTAATTAACTAGCTAGCTAGGATATATGGGTGTTGGATTGAAGGGAAACAAGACAAGTGTGTCGTTGTTACATCATAGGAGGATCCATGGATTAGCTGTGTGTTAGCTGATCGAATCAGTATATTAATTGATTAATAAATTATTGATCATCCGAGGATTATAAACTACTGTTCAATTAATTATCTACTTAATCTCTTGTCTTGTATCTTGTACATTTTTGGATATATATGTGGAAAACGGGAGGCAAAGATAGAATGTTAAAGTCAACTGCACTAATAAACCTAACCATAGCACGTGGACATATATTAATTCGACGATTAGTTTAATACATTATAATTAAGATGACCAATTTAATAATCATTTACTCGGAAAAGAAACTGGACACGTATGTTTATTTTCTGCCTACCGCGCGAGTTTTTTTGAACCTCTTCTTAATATAGTTTCTTTACTTTATTAACAACATCAGGACTTTTTTTTAAAAAAAGGAAACAACATCAGGACTTAAGTGTATTAGTTGGTAGGTCTGGTTTCATGAGAAATATCCTTCTGTTTGTGAAACTTGCAAAATGAGAGCTACCTCCCATACCCCGCGCGCAGCACCAAAATGCGATTAATGAGATGGTATTAATTAAGATTTAATTTGTGGGTGTTTTTTCAAATCTGAGTTATGGGGATGTGTTGGGTTTTGACATCATATCATAACTCTTTGATGGATAGATTATGCTTATTAGTTCCTAATTAGGGGCGGAGCTAGATAGAGACTATGGGCTCATCCTCCTAAAAAATTTGAAATTAAGTACAAAATGTTTTAGGATTTTGGAAAATTACGTATAAACTAAAAAATTATTATTAAATTTTATCCGGTGTGTAATATTGATGCAAATAGTTGTAGATGTTCCATTGGTAAAGCAGCTTTCCTTTCTACGTATAGACTTCGATTCAATCTTGATCTGCAGCGAAATAGTTACTTTGTTTTCCTTTTCAAATTGATTTATCATATAATAATTTATTTTCTTTCGGTAAGTTGATTTTACCATTAAGCACCCTCTTGTCTAAAAACAGCACAAGAGCTCGAAAAATACAAAGGCAGCTGCCCACCGTAGTCCTTTACAAGGATCACACAAAGAAAAAACAAAACCCTCTAGCTAGTTAAACATTTACAGCAGGTTTTAGTTTTACTTAATTGAATCTGAAACTCAGGACGAGCCAAAGCAAATAATCTTATCTCCTCCCTGAGTTGCTCAGCCAGCACAACAGCAGCACGAGACTGTTCTCCAAATATCCTTCGACACCTCTCCTTCCACACAACACTTATGCTCCAACACCAGATCGACGCTTCAATTTCCCCACAGCTCCCCATCTTCGTAACTCTGGCTTCCATTCTCTTCAGCAGCTCAACCCAACTCCCAGGGAACACAACTCCTTCTCGCAGCAGAGTAACAATCACCTCCTGCACATAAGCACACTGACAGAACAAGTGATCCCGAGACTCCTCTACTGCACTACAATACACACAGGCGCTATCATTGATAACACCCCACATTTTGAGTTTGTCCCTTGTAGGAATTCTGTCCAGAACAATCAACCAGACCTGCACACTATTCCGAGGTAAAACAAACCTATTCCAAACAATTTTCCACCAACTTACACGAGGCTGTCTCCTCCTGATCGTGTCCCAAACAGTTGATACTGAATATTTGTCTAACCTCTTGCCCTGCCATGTCACATAGTCTTGAGTCACATCCATTCTAAATCTTAACCATGGTCTAACTTTCAAAATTTGCTTCCAGACCCAGGAACCAGATGAAGTAATGTTTGCTTCCCAGATTGAGACCCCCCTAAGCTTGTATCTATATATCCAGGCTACCCAAAAGCTGCCCCCTGAATGAGAAGCAGCCATATAAGACGTGCCAGAGAAGCCACATTCCAAGAAATCAAATCCTTCAGTCCCATCCCCCCTTCTTTCTTTGGCATAGCAATAACATCCCAGGCAACCTTGGCTCTTCCCGACTTATCCCCATGCAAAATAAAATATGAACAAACTTTCTGAATACTTCTCAGGACCTTCTTTGGTATAAGGAAAATTGCCATCCAATAGTGAACCAATGAGTACAAAAGAGACTCTACCAATTGTAGCTTCCCAGCATAGGACAATCTGTTTGCTCTCCAGCTTCTGACTCTGCTAGTAATCTTATCAATCAAAATTGAGCATTCTCAGCTGGATAGCTTACCAACAAGAAGTGGCAGGCCAAGATACCTCACAGGTAAAATCCCTTCTCTGAACCCAGAAGTTCTAAGTGCATTCTGTTTGAATTGATAGGCATAACCCCCAAAGAAAACCTCACACTTATCAGGATTACATTGAAGCCCAGAGAGTTTATAAAAATCATTCAAGATTGATCTCAAACCATGTAAAGCATACGCTGACCCCTCAGTAAAGATTAACAAATCATCAGCAAAGCTCAGATGAGTTAATCCAAGATTCTTACACTGCGGATGAAAATGCAAAAGGTCCTTTAGTGCAGCCTGATTTAGCATGCCAGTAAGGGGTTCCATGGCTATAGTAGATAGGTAGGGGGAAAGAGGGTCCCCTTGCCTAACCCCCTTAGCAGTATTGAAAAAACCAAACAGACTCTCATGAATAAAAATGCTAAACGTAGCAGAACTCAAACAAACACTAATCCACTGCATGAACTTCTGTGGAAATCCCATTTTTGTCATAACCACCTTCAAATACCCCCAGTCAACCGAATCAAAAGCTTTACGTAGGTCAACCTTTATTGCACACCTAGAGGAAATGTTTAATTTTTTGTAATTATGCACAATTTCCTGTGCCATTAATATATTCTCAGCAATGCTTCTACCCTTAATAAAAGCAGACTGGTTCCTACTTATGACAGAAGCAAGAACATTCGTCAACCTATTAGCAAGCACTTTGGAAATGATTTTGTAGATAACATTGATGCAAGCTATAGATCTAAACAAGTTCAACTGATCAACATTTGCAATTTTCGGCACAAGTGTTAAGGAAGCAGAGTTCATACCCTTTGGCATGGTAAAGTCCCTGAAAAACTGTTGAACTCCCTCCACAACTCCTGGTCCAATAGTCCCCCAACACTTTTGAAAGAAACTTGCAGTCCAACCATCCGGTCCTGGTGCCTTGTCCGGATTCATATCGACAAAGCCTAAAAAATTTCCTTGCTAGTTACATCCTCACATAAAAATCTCTGATCCTCCAAACCAAGTGTATGTGTAAGACACCCCTCAATAAAAGCCTCATCTATTGAGACCTCCTGATTCACAAATCCAAACAACTGCTTATAATAGCCCACAACTTCATTTGCTATATCCCCCATATCTATCAGCACCTCCCCACTTGAGTTAACAAGCTTCCTTATCATATAATAATTTTAATCTTAACTTCCATATTTTATTTTGGACTCGATCTTGGCATGCAACAAAATTTGTTTCTTCTCTTTATATTGATTTACCAAATAATAGTTTGAAATATTTAGCTTTCATATTTTATTTTACAAGCTCTATACTTCTACAATAAATCAATTAAATTTTTCAAATTTTAAACCCTTATATTTAAGAGTTTCTAGGCTATACAATTAAAAAAAATATTATATATATTGAAATACCTTATTAATTTTGGTCAGGATTTTATTATCCTTTTTATATTCATTTGACCAATAACCGTTTTAATCTTCTACCTTCACTTTTTTTTGGGTAAGCGTCACGTTTGGTCACTGTTTTTATTAAAACGTATCATGTTTAGTCACTAGAAAAAATTAATGTCGATTTTGGTCACTAAGATTACCGAAACAGATAATATTTAGTCACTCTCCATTATTCTCCATCCAACTTCGTTAATGGAGTCCGTTATGTGCTGACATGGCTAACGGGAACGCTTAGTCAGTGCCGGTTAGCGCCGAAAATGGTAAAGCCCGACCCACCACGTCATTAAACCCGCCATGTCATATGTCCAACCCAAGAACCCAACCCGAGCCCAGGTTATATGTTCTCGAAAAAATTTCTTAATCCCATCGCCATAGCGAACTCCAAATCCCTAGAAAACGGCCCCCAAATCAATCATTCATTCAAAATTCAATCCCACCAGCGCGACCTCGCATGACGCCGCACTGCGATCCTGTCTGCGCCCATCAGATCTGCCTGCAGGATCACCCGCCTCGCCTTACCATGTGAATTTAGAGTGGGAAGAAAACTTGATCTTTGTATGGCCAACACTCTCAACTGAACAACTTCTAAAGAAAGAACAATTTTATTTATTTTTCAAGGAAACATACAACAGAATTCCGAACAAGAGCCAAGCCAACGAATTGGCTCTTTGGAAAACAAAAACACACAGACAACTTCCCAAGAACAAATCACCCAGTACTCAGACACTGTGATTTGTTCTACTGAAGTAAGACTAGCACCCAAAGTAACAGAAGACACTTCTCTGTTCTTCTACTACAGACTGCCAAGTTCAAATTGTATTAAACCCTAGAATTTATAGACAAAAAAGCTTAATGACCGTTGTAAGGACCTGTTGGCTTCTTGCGAGAGGATTTGAACTGAACGGTTATCTTCAGGTC
Organism: Linum tenue; assembly: GCA_946122785.1. Lineage (NCBI taxonomy): Eukaryota > Viridiplantae > Streptophyta > Magnoliopsida > Malpighiales > Linaceae > Linum > Linum tenue. Next base: position 38,217,616 of record CAMGYJ010000007.1, on the reverse strand, counting down.
ATCATGATCTTGAGGTAGGCTTGAGGCACCGCCCTTGATGAAGCACGAGGAGGTTGTCGAGCAGATGAAGGGTCGATGAGGTCGTCGAGGGAGAATGTCGAGGATCTGAGAAGAAGATCCTCGATGGAAGACTTTGATGGACGATCAGCTTTGAGACGGCGTAGTTTGCTGCAGCAGCGCTGTGTTTTGTTCTTTGTGTAAAAACGCACCACTTTGGATAATCCGACGTTGTCTTAGCTTCTTGGTGAGGGAGCTCTGCTCTAGTATACAACAATTTCCCCCTTCGTCCAAGAAGTCTGACTTGCAAGCAAAGAAAGAACAAGCAAACCACAGAGACCAGCACTCGAAAACAAGGAAATTTGCATGAAAAACTAATAGGGTTACAGCAGTAGAAACATGACTCTAAAAGGAGCATGTTGAACAAAAGTGGATTCCCTCTACATCTAAGAATCCTGAGATAAATTAAGTCCGTGAGGACTTCATTACAAAAGATAGATACCCTACTGCAGAATAAAAAGAAACTTCATTTGAAACAGATTCCCCCTGGGATAGATAACTCTAAGGAGCGGGAGCAGAGGCTGCTAAGTCATCCGAGGAAGAGCTTCCTTCAGAGATAGAGAAAATCAAATTACCAGCCTTGCTGGTTTCACCAGCAGATTTGGCCTTCTTAGAAGAAGATGACTTTGGGCGAGGACCCAGGAGAGAGGCTGAAGGTTGAGGAGGGAGAGGAATCTCAGCGGGGAGATTCAGTATCATGAGTACGTTCAACGCACTCACATACATTATAGAAGACACGTTTCTAAAATTTGAAAGATCAACCCCGAGGTTGATGAGCAGCCTAGTGAAGATTGATCCAAAATGAAGCAGACCCTGATAATTTTCATCTCCAACTGGGAGGAAATCACAGAAAAGCAGACTTGAAAAATCAAGTTTGCGCCTAGCAGTAGCCCTGGCGATGATCCAGAGATCCATAGGCAAGACTCGGTCAAGGTTGAAGGAACGAGGGAAGAACACATGGGTCAGGAAGTGATGAAACACTCTGAGTCTAGGGGGCAGCCAGTCAACATGGATGGGGACATCTGAACCACCAGTTGGTTCAGTTGAGAAGTTGCGATACTCATCACAGAGATTGAATTCCTCCTTCCAGAACTCGCTAGGATAAGCAATATCCCTTCCTTGTGATGGAAAACCAAGGATGGCATTCAGTGCTTCGACTGGAATGGTTAGAAGGTGACCAACCACAACAGTAGTGAAGCACCTGGAGCTGACTCCTTGAGAGCGGAGATTTGAATAGAAATACTTAACTGCACCAGGACAAGCAGGGTGCAGTGGCTGCCTCAGCAGATAGTCCCAGCCCAGCCCTTGTATTAGAGACACGATTTCGAGGTTATAAATCTTGAACTCATAGGGATCTAACTGAGTGATGTGGTGGAGCCTCCTGTTTTCGATATGACGGAGATGGCGATGGTTATTGATGGCTACTGGATCATGAAACATGTAGCCAGGGAAGGTGTGGACAAGACCATCAAAACGAAAATGCCTGGGAAGATGATCACTCAGGGTGTTTTTGTGTGAGATGAGTAGAGGATTTTGGTGAGGTGAGGAAAAAAAGTGTTGCACAAGGTTGTTTAAATAGGCGTATTTGAACTAAAGAGGAGAGGAAGATGTAACGACGGCAGCTTCATAATCATTTCAGCATGCACATATTTCGCCTTGAAAACAAGCAGATAAGAGCTAAAAAGTAGAGAAAATGCATAAATCAAGACAAGCAAACCCTAGAGAAAAAAGGAACCAATAAAAGGTTTAACTTTTTAGATTTTCAATATGACAGCTAGATTTTAAGCCAATTTCAATACATAATTGCAGAAAGCGTTCGCTAGGCAGAGGCTTAGTGAGTATATCTGCTAATTGGCCTTCAGTTGAAACAAATTCTAATCGTACATTTCCATTTTGAACTAAATCACGAATGAAGTGGTATTTTATTTCAATATGCTTAGTTCTGGAGTGTTGGAAAGGATTTTTTGTCATGCAAATTGCACTTGTATTGTCACAGCAAACAGGAATGTCTGTTATTTCAAAGCCATAATCTAATAGCTGGGATTTCATCCACATGAGCTAAGCACAACAGCTTCCAGCTGTCATATACTCTGCTTCATCAGTGGATAGAGCAACTGCACCTTGCTTCTTGCTAAACCAAGACACAAGTGCTGGACCAAAAAATTGTATGGTTCCAGAAGTGCTTTTCCTATCTACAAGACTTCCTCCAAAATCAGAATTAGTATATCCAACAAGTTCGAATGAATCAGTGACAGGGTACCATAAGCCAACTTCTGTAGTTCCTTTTAAATATCTGAAAATTCGTTTTACAGCTTTAAAGTGACTCACTTTTGGTTTGGATTGAAATCTAGCACATAAACCCACACTGTATTGGATATCTGGTCTACTGGCAATTAGGTATAGAAGTGAACCAATCATCTCCCTGTATTTTCTTTCACACACAGGTAGTCCTGATTCATCTTTGTCCAATTTCAAGTTGGTAGCCATTGGTGTTGTACTTGGACTAACAGAGTTTAAATCAAATCTTTTGAGCATGGAGTCTATATATTTGCTTTGAGATATGAAAATTCCTAAGCTTGTTTGTTTGATTTGTAATCCTAGAAAGTATGACAGTTCTCCCATCATGCTCATTTCAAATACAGATTTCGTGGATTCACAAAAGTCTTTGCACGTGTCTGGATTTGTAGCCCCAAAAACTATGTCGTCAACATAAACTTGTACAATGAGGGTGTCTGGTTTTTCTTTCTTAATGAAAACAGTTTTATCCACACTTCCTTGAATACAATCCTTGCTTATGAGAAATTATGATAGTTTTTCAAACCATGCCCTTGGGGCTTGTTTTAATCCATATAGTGCTTTATTTATTTTGAAAACATGATCTGGAAATTGATGATCAATGAACCCTGGTGGTTGACTTACATATACCTCTTCCTTAATTTCTCCGTTTAAGAAAGCACTTTTTACATCCATTTTAAATAGAGGAATTTTCATATAACTTGCTTAAGCACATAGTAGTCTAATAGATTCAATGCGAGCAACTGGTGCAAAGGATTCTTCAAAGTCTATTCCCTCTTCTTGAGAGTAACCTTGAGCCACTAGCCTAGCTTTATTTTTTGTTACTTGTCCAATTTCATCAGTTTTGTTTCTAAACACCCATTTTGTTCCAATTATAAGTTTGCCTATTGGTCTAGGGACTAATTCCCAGACCTTTAGTCTAGCAAATTGGATGAGTTCTTCTTGCATAGCATATATCCATTCATCATAAGTTAAAGCTTCTTTGTAGTTTTTAGGCTCTAGTAAGGAAATAAATGCGTACTGACCTGGATTATACTTACCTCTGGTGTGCATTTTGTCGTGAAGTCCACCAATGATTTGAGATGGAGGATGTCTTTTCTGTATGTATCCTGGTGCATTCTTCTCTTCATCAGAACTCCTGCTTTCCTTTTTATCTTCTTTTTCTTCTTTTAGTGAAGTTTCTTCCCTTCCTGGATTTTCTTCCACTTCCTTTGTCACATGGAATAAGAAATCTACACTTTCTACATTAACTTTGTCAGCATTCATTGATTCATCAAATTTGACAAAGACTGATTCCTCTACTCTTTTGGATTTAAGATTGTATATCCAATAGGCCTGTCCTTTGATAGAATATCCCAAAAAGATGGCTGGATCAGACTTTGCATCAAACTTATATAAGTGGTCTTTAGTGTTTAGGATAAAACATTTGCATCCAAAAGGATGAAAATATCCTAAGCTTGGTGTTTTCTGTTTTAGAATTTCATAAGGTGTTTTGTTTAAGGTTTTTCTGATTAGAACTCTGTTTATTGGATAAACAGCTGTCATGACAGCTTCTCCCCAAAGAAATTTGGAGTTCCATACTCCAAAAGCATCGTTCTAACTATTTCTATTATAGTTCTATTTTTTCTTTCTACCACACCATTTTGCTGGGGTGTCCTAGGAGCAGAGAATGTATGATTTAATCCTCTATCGTTGCATAAATCACCAAAATATTCCGATATAAATTCCCCCATTATCACTTCGAATGGACTTAATACCCTTTTCAGACTCATTTGAAATGAGATTCACAAACGTTTTAAAATGAGTAAAGGCTTCATCCTTAGAAGCCAAAAGATAAACCCAAGTGTATCTAGAGATATCATCAACCAAGACAAAAGTATATGACTTACCTCCAAGACTTACCACATTTGTCGGTCCAAAGAGATTATATCCCTTTTTGACTTAAAACTATTTTTAGCCATTTTACCACCAACACATGCATCACAAAAGAACTTTGAATTTTCTTTTAAAATAGGAATTCCTCTGGCAGATTTCATTTTAGACAGTTTTGACAGTTTTGAAAGGCATATGTGTCCTAATTTTCTATGCCACAACAATTCTAAAAATTGTGAGGTAGCTTGAAAGCAGGTTTCATTAAATGTTTTAACAAATTTAAGTTAACAACATACATGTTATTTTTCTTAGTCCCACGGAATAATAGCTTGTTATCTTTGATCCTAATGATTTGACATGATGAAGATCCAAAAACTACCCTGTTTTCAGTACTACATAATTGACTTATGGAAAGAAGGTTATGTTTTAATCCTTTAACAACAAGAACATCTTTAATAGTTGGGAAAGGGCTTTTTCCTATTGTGTCGTTACCTATGATTATTCCAACTCGATCATCACCAAAAACTACCTTACCACCCTTTTTGTACTTTAAATATGAAAATAATTCATCTTTACCTGTCATGTGGTGGGAGCAACCACTATCCAGGAACCATATGTTCTCATTTTCTCCCAAATTCTGTAATCAATCATAGGTTAGTACACTTAGGTACCCAAAACGATCTATACACAACTGGTTTTCTTAAGTCATAGCAGAACTTTACCAAATGACCTTTTCTTTTACAATGAGAGCATGTATAGATAACTGGATACTTTCTGTTTTTATTTTCAGAAAACTTTCTAGGATATCTGAAAGTTGTTACTGACTCTTCTTGATAATTAGAAACAACTTGCTTGTTGGATGATTTCCAGAATTGATTCTTACATATCATAACTAGTTTTTGATTCTCATCTTTAAGTTCAAAAATCTGTTTATTTAGTTTGTCTTGACATTCATTCTGGAAGCTAATTGTCCTGTTAAGGTTATTTATTTCCTTTTTCATAGTCTGATTATCTGTCATTAGCAAAAAATACTTACTCCTAAGTCTATTGCATTCATTCTGCAAATTTTCTAAAGCATGTAAAAAATCAACATTTGGTTTAAACTGTTCATCTTTTTCAGACTCATTGTCGTTTATATTACCTGGTAGCTTGTGGGGAAGGTTTGATCATCACTGTTGGAGGACATTGATTCATCTTCTCCTTTAGAGGCAAATGCCATATAGGCCAGGTTGATTGCTTCCTCCTCTTCTTCTGAGTTGAGATCACTCTAGGATGCTGCAAGCGCTTTTTCTTTCGCTTTACTGTTTAGAGGACACCTGGATTGCATATGTCCTGTCTTACCATACTTGAAACAAATGGTTAGATCCTTTTCACTGCGAAAGTTTTGGTCCCCCTTATACCTTTCTCTTGTTTCTGACCCTTTGTCAATAGGTTTTCTTTCCACAAAGTGCTTGTTTGACAGGTTCTTGTCTGAATATTTCAACAAAAATCTCTCATTCCTATCTCTTTTATTATCAGAGAAACGATTTTCATTGATTTTAGTGTCAAGATAACCTTTATTTTCCTGAAACTCTCTTTTCATTTTCAACATTCTGTGAAACTTTCTGCTTACAAGAGCAAATTCTCTTTCAAACTCTTCACTTATCTCGTATTCTAGAAAACTATCATATTCTTGCGCTTTGAAAGCAATCACCTTTTTACGCCTATTGTCTTCTTTATTCATCTGAGTGATTACTTCTTCATGACTGAGTAGGGATCCTACCAGCCTTTCAATTGAAAGAACATTTAAATCCTTTGCCTCTTCTATAGCAGTTCTTTTGGGAAGCCATTCCCTAGGTAGACTTCTCAAAAATTTTCTAACTAGATCCTTTGTAGCAAACACTTTCCCTGAACCCTTTAATATGTTTATTAGATCATTAAACCTCTTGTACATACTGGAAATAGAATCTCCTGAACTCATTTCAAAAGATTCATATTCATTTAATAGCACATCAATTCTACTTTCTTTTACCTCTGACGTACCTTCATGAGTGGTTTGTAATGCCTCCCAAATTTTTTTGGCAGACTCACAATGTGCCACTTGGTTTCTTTCTTCAGGTGAAAGTGCCGAGAAAAGTAGATGCATTGCTCTTGAGTCAAGTTGAGAGGATACCTTCTGCTCATCTTCCCATTTCTCTTCATCATCATCATCCATGGGGACTGGTACTTTTCGAACAATGCTCCATAGATCTCCATCAACTCCTCTTAGGTAGATCTTCATTCTTTTCTTCCAGACAGAATAATCTGTCCCATCAAACCACGGCGGGTTTGTGTTGACAGAATAAGATGCAGGTGCCGATGAAGACCCAGTCATCTTGCAGATCTTCTTTGGTGATAGTTAATCCAGCAAAGAACCTGCTCTGATACCAATTGTGCATTTAGAGTGGGAAGAAAACTTGATCTTTGTATGGCCAACACTCTCAACTGAACAGCTTCTAAAGAAAGAACAATTTTATTTATTTTTCAAGGAAACATACAACAGAATTCCGAACAAGAGCCAAGCCAACGAATTGGCTCTTTGGAAAACAAAAACACACAGACAACTTCCCAAGAACAAATCACCCAGTACTCAGACACCGTGATTTGTTCTACTGAAGTAAGACCAGGACCCAAAGGAACAGAAGACACTTCTCTGTTCTTCTACTACAGACTGCCAAGTTCAAATTGTATTACAAACCCTAGAATTTATATACAACATACCAGTCACTTCGTTGACCTTGAACACCTTCCTTGTGTTGCTCTGCACCACGAGCAGGTTCCCCTTGCTGACGTATGCCACACCATTGAGCCTTTATTTGTTGTACGACAGGTCGTGATCGACAATGTAGTTGGTGAATTGATTCGATCGGGAGAAGATCGATGCCTTTTCTTCCGTACCTACTTTCCAGATGAAGTTTCCTTCCTTGACTCCTAAAGAATTGGTGACGTATTGTTGCCCTTGAAATCGACGGCCACCGCGTTGGCGATGGGGCGGCCGACGTTGGCTCCGCCGTTAGGGAGGAGGGAGAAGAAGAGTTGTTGGCGTGTGCAGAGGTCGTAGGCGGCGAGGGCATTAGAGTTTGGGAGTGGGGGCCATGGAGTGGACGACAACAAGGAGGCGGTTGTTGACGGGATCCACTGCCAGGCCGTGGATTGAGGTGTTGGGAGGAAGGGAGAGGTCGATGATGAGGGTCTCGACGACGCCCGCGTCGGAGACGGATTGGATCGTGTGGTGGCGGAGGAATCCGACGATGAAGTGAGGCTCCAGATACAGTCAATAACCCATGATTACTGACCAATGAGTAACCAAATCTCAGCCATCAGATTTAAGTGGGCCCAAAAAATTTAGATCTAAAGGTGGAGAATTAAAAGCATTTTTATTTTTTATTGTTTTCTAATTCGACTCATATCTTCTTCGTTTTAACTCAGATTTTAATTTTTATGCACAAATGGAATGAGTTCGTTGTGCTCTACAAAATGAGATCCATTCTAAATATTTTTTCTTGCCTTTCGTTACCAACTGCATACCATATGGTATCTTCTTTGGTTTTAAGTCGTTTTTAAAATTTTTTGCACAGAATGAACGAGTTCATAATGATCTATTGGATCTACAAATTTATGGGTGAACAAAATACAGGACCAAAAAATACTACAGAATACCACCTGACTCGCTCCGAATATCACACTTAAATCCCAGCTAAGGCCCAAGTATAAACCTTAAATGGGTGCAATATTGGGCAAGTATGTTTAAATATCAACCTGGGCCGGTCCATGTACCCCTACTTCAATTGTTTGAAACATTATCTAGGTGAATGAAGTTTGTAAGAATCTCTACAATCAAAGATTGAAAGTGCAAGATTTGAAAAGTAAAAGGGGTTGAAATTCTTGGTGAGAAGCTTCACTCGGGAGTTGTTTCCCCCTAACTAACTACCATGAACTGTGGGATCGACATAATTAGTGTGCGACAAGGAGATTGCGAACCTTAGGAGGAGCAACAGTGGTTAGAAACCACACTCTCAATCGCTAGGCCAAGGAATGCATTATAGGCTACAAAAGTAGCCCTCTTGACCCAAGCAAAAGAGGGTTAACTTATCTTCTCCCTCAAACGGGGTTTGGACGGATTAATTACAATTAATCTAAATATTTAATTTGAGTTTAGGGGTTTTTCTTACACTAAGCTAGTTAGGAGGCATGAAATGCCTTAGAAAACCCAACTCAATTTGAGCCTCTTAAGGTTAGGATAGCACAATAGATTGTCAAGCACACACAATGCACAATCGTCATGAACAATGCCTGAAAACTTAAATTAAACATCACCAACACACAATCATTCAATTCACGCAATCAACTACATGGTAGAAGTTAGGGTTCTACAACACCCAAGTGAATAGGAGACTACTCCATGCTAGAAGAAGGAAGAACACAAAGGAAAAAGGAAAAAACCATCATTGTGATGCCTCAATCCTTCCTTGTGCTTGTAGAGATCCTCCCTTGAAGAAGGTTTCTCTCACTTTGGGCTCCCCCTTTTCTTCTTCCATTCAGCTCTCCTTTTATACACGATCGAACCCAGTTCACGGCCATGAACATCTGGCCTGGATCGTGAACACAGCCAAAACGCACCGCTTTCATTTGTTGAGTTCGCGGTCCATGGCTCCAGTTCACGGTCTTACGATCGTGAAACTGACTCGGCGTCAGTAACTTCCAAAACCTTTCTGGATGCCGTTCAGTTCAAGGTTCGTGGCTCCAGTTCACGGTCCTTACAACTGTGAACTCACAACTTGGACCATGAACAGCGGCTGTTTGCTCCTCTTTGCCCAGTCCTCGCACCATTTCTTCCAACTTTCGACTCCCGGGTTGGTTCCACCTGTTAGACTCTGAAACACAGCAAACCTAGCGTAAAACCACCCTTTATGGAGCTCAAATGCCATAAATGCCAAAGAGAGACGGGGATAAAAAGTGTACATTTAGCCCCGAATCACTCTCCCACACTTAGACGTTTGCTTGTCCCCAAGCAAACCATTTCACACAAGCTAATATCTCAACATAACAAAAGACATTGAGGACAACTCAAGTGAGAAATCTCAATGGCTATTGGCAATTAACATATGGACTGTTGCAAGCGATACCGGCATCCACCACAAACAACATTCGAGACCACCAAAAACGGGCAAACGAAAAGTTCTCACCTTGTTCATGAATCAATGCAAGTCTCAACAAGACTACTCATCAACCACAACCAACCATGCACAACATTGAAGTCCAAGGAATGAACGAATGGGCAACAAAGGTTCTCATCGGGGTATGATATGACATGCAAAGCAAGAATAAATAACTCACTCTCTTAACCAGTGGGGTCGGGATCATTTGGTGCAAAGAATGTGCACAATCATCACAAGGTTATGCACAGGAACTGCTCAATAAAATGCTATCCGGAGAGGTTGTGGGCAAGGCCCTCCGGGTAGAGATTGGTGCACAATATATAAAAAACTACTTAATTCAATTCATCACTTTGCTTATTGAAATTGTAAATATAAGGATTGAGATAATGTACTCTCATGAGTTCAATTATCACAAAACATTTCTTAGTATTTATTAATCCCATAAGTTTTTCAGGTATTTATGAAGTATGGACAGGCTAATGGGTATATATATTCCTAGCAAGACCTAGCTAGCTTAGCTTGCTATCACAGAAAAAGGTCGCACTCCAACATGTGGCTCAGTAAATTAGCCCTCTTTTTTCTGACTAATCAAATACTATTGAAAGATTGGCCAAAGTACACAGATCGATCTACAGAATCACAACTTTCAAGCTGTCATAAGAATAAAGACAAAAACAAAAAGACCAACAAGTACTACTGCCCCACTTCTAACCTCTCTATCCATCTATTTGAAAAATGTCTGCAGAGCTAGCTACCTCATATCGATAGCCCCCTAAAAGTCTCATCATTAATTCATTACATGCATAAAATTTTCAAAGTCCACTTGTAGATCATTATCATCATCATTAATACAAAGGCACCAATATATGTTTTCCATTATTATTTGTTCTGGACAAATATATAGTTTCCATGATTCATTTGATCATTTCTGGTGCAACAATATCACCAATAATGGCAAAAAGGAAGAAATTATTATGCATGAAAGTAATCTATAGCGCAAAAGAAAAAAGAAAAAACATATCTACCTAGCTATCATGAAATCCATCGATCATTGCACAGAAACAAAAAAGGGAGGGATCTAGAATCTGCAAAGAGATGTTACAGATGGCTATCTCCTGTGCCTCAATTCCCATAATCAGCAATCTTCGCAGTACTAACCCAATAAAGGAGCAGACAAATACAACCTGTCGTCTCGTCTCGTCTCCATGGCCAGAGCTTCGTAGCTAGCTACGTACCTAAATGGGGCCATGATCCCACTTTGAGTGTTCCTCAACTATTCCACATGGCGCGCCAGAGCTTCATATCAGCCTATGCATGCATGCATGGACCCTTCCTCCTTTAACCTACTACTGCTACTGTCCCATAGGCCATAAACCAGACGAGACATGGATTACTTTAGCACCAAACATCAGAGTCCAGACAAAAGTACACCCGCTTTTGGGTGCATTCAATGCACCCACCTCATAATCGCCATGTTGAGTAGGCGATTCACGTGGAAACGATTTCAATCATCATTTGTAGTATGATGAATAAGAACCACATGAATTTGTCAAAATATCATTCAAGATTCACTTTAATTTGAATGATTTAGGGCTTAGGAATTTAGCGTTAGGGTTTACAATTTGGGATTTTAGGTTGGGATGCAAAATTGAAGGTTAATAGGTTAGGGTAATGGATTGATTAGTTGTGATTATGTGTTATATCATCATATTAAACTAATTCTACCCATTAAAGTTCAAAATTTGACGTATTATGACCACTTTTAGAGTAGGGTTCATTGAATGTACCAAAAAAAGTGAGTGCACCGAAGTAGCCATATAAAAAAAATCAAGCAAATACATACACAAATTAAACTAGCTAGCTAGGTTGATCACTGATACGACTGGTTCACGTACGTAATTAAGACGAAAAAAGAAGTAATTTCTCCCTGCGAAGGAGCGGTAACCCTGTTAATCGTGACATCTATGTGTTTGTTGAGCAGCAGGGTCAATTCTGCAGCATGACTTTTGGGTCAGTGGAAAAGATGGGATTGTTTCACGTAATATGGAGGGTAACACGTGTTGCATACCAACTAATGCAGTGATTGATCTTCCGGGAGGATAAGAGGACAACCCAAGGTAATTAAGGGATAATTATCATTAGTTAATCTGCTAGCGATCGATAGTTGAACGACATCTGGAAGACTTGGTGGGAGCTAGCTGCTAGGGTGTGGAAAGAGTGCAGCCATAGATAGATAATTGGTAGGTCATGATCAATTACCAAACCCCACATCCCACTGATGATCAGTGCATGCGATCATATATGTTCATCATTTCCGCTAACAGTACTTTCCTTTCTGTCGTGTCCTTCATCTTTCTGATGCCCTACTCCAATTTGATGCTTTTGATTAATCAGAGAGATAATAATATCTCTGATGATCAACTGAACCTTCGAGAAGCTCTACGTGGTGGTGTGATGTGAATTTTTTTGCATGTTGATCTTAGATTATATACTCCATAACATAAGAGCTCCAAGGAAAATTTTCATTCTTCAAAGAAATGAGACGAAAAGCTGTGTAACACTTTAAACAAATCTCACATCAATTCCACGTGGGTTATCTAATCATAGTTTCTTAACGAAAGAGCCAATATGAATTAAAGCCATCCCTTAAAGTATTCGGCTTCAGTGTATAATCATATCTCAATGCTATGAAGTCTTTTCTTTCTTATGCGGGAAGATATTTTTCAAAGATTACCAAAGAATTACGGTTCTTTAGAATTTCGAATACTATTAGGGATTGAGACTTAAAAAAATAGAATTGGGGATTTAAAGATTTAGAAGAAGAAATGGAGACCGAGGAGAAGAATGGTCTTCGGCTGTTAGGAATCAGTAACGAATTCCAGAGAAGAGAGATTAGGATTTTGAGAAATACTTTCATAACCCAAAAATCCTTATAATACCCTAATGGCCTAATCTACTCGGCACTAAATGGCCGCCCAACCCTAACTAATAAATTATAATAGTAGTATTAAGGTAGGTTTCTAACACATTATATAGACATTTATAAAAGTACGATAGACTTTCATGAAATATAAGGTACAATTTAACATTAATTGACAAGATACATTTTGGGATGAAATGAATGAGTTGTTGTAAGAATTATGAAGTTAAATGTGCTCTGAGTGAAGCAGTACAAAGATAAAGGACCTTTTAAATAGTCACCATGATGCACCTAAAAACAAAATTGAGCCTAAAACTAACTATATTGATAAAAAGGTGAAAAGTTATCAATATCCCATTATATGAAAATAGTACCCCAGAGTGTCAATATTTCAGGTATTACACAATCATTAACATACTTCTCAACAATGCATGATTGTGAGCTATATAGAGCCTATGGGATGACCACCTCTAAACATAACATTTTGAAACCTTGTGAAATTGGAAAAATTTTCCGCACTAGTACTGCGAACACCCTAATGAGGCAATGTCAAAAGCCATCAACTAGAACAATAATATTCTACACTAGGATTTTTTATATAACCAAGCATCCACCATCAACATTAGTGACTAACCACTCGCCACAAGTACCGAATCTACACAAGTATAATGTATATTGTAGATGGAGTTGTCATATTCATGTATTGCCAGAATATAGTGTTTGATTAACCAAAACCACAAATTGCTAAATATGTTAACCACAAGCATCACTCCAGAGGTTAGTGGTTAACTAGAACACGTTAGTGTTCATGTGGTTAACTGCACTACATTATGCAATTAATGGCAACCCGGAAGGGCTAAATATGCTAATCATAAACACTACCACAATGGTTAGTGGTTAAACAGAAACCAAGTAAGTTTTCACTACAAGGGAACATACATATAGCAGGGATTTAGTAGCAGGGGTTCCTATAATCCTTGCCGCAATTATAATTTTTTTGTTTAACACCAGTCATATTTAGCGGTTAAAGAAATCGCTGCATATTTTCAATTTTAAAAAATCAGTTAAAAGTTGCTCGTCTCTAAAAAACAAAAACAAAAACGAAAATTATTCTAGCATTTTTCGCTCTGCTCTCCCGTAAACAAATCCCCAACCCTAAAAATTGCCTCAACTCTTCCTCGCCGTCTTCGATCTCTCCACCAGCTTGGGCGATTTCTCTGCCACCTCTATGATAGTCAGAAGCAGTGGCACCTGCAATCATGGGACAATTTTCGTTGTCGCCTCAATTCAAGCGACATTTCCTCTAACATTCTACTCAACTGATTTTCTCTCGCTATTTGTCTCGACTCATGCTTCGAGCGCTGCAGCTTTAATTGATTGTACATCATATATCTTATCGATAGCCCAATGCTCGCCACCCTCTCTTTCTCACGTTGTCCATACTGTAAGCGAGCTTCACTACTCATTGGAAGTTAACTGACACCCAAATCGGTATTTTACGAACCTCTCAGCCTCGGCCATAATCTTCTTACTGTTTATATGGATAATAATGGATGAAACTGAGCAATATTCCTTTCCCATTTTCTCTTTCAACTCTATTACATATTGGTGCTGGGAGATGGAGTTAGAGTGTGCATGCAAGGGTTGGGGGAACGCAAGAAGCAGAGGTACAAGAGCACCAGTGATCAATTTATATGATTGATTGGTTCCTTTACTCTTCCTTCCGCTCCATCTGGTTGTGCTTTTCTTTCATTGTTCGCATTGTTCTCTAATTGCATTACTATTCAAGGTTTGAATGCTTGTCTCCTTATCCACTCTTCCTTTCCTAATAAATTGGTTTCTTATTCTGTGTCGGGATTGTCGCCAGTGAGTTCTCACATCATCTTCTTGCTTCAACTTTGTTTAGCAATGTGAATCTACATAAGTGTACTTGATGACTTCAATTGTTGAGTTCATTGATACAAAAAAGGGAGACGAGGGCCCTCATTTGCTAGTAAAGGACACTATTAGGAATGTGGTCTCGACAGCCAAAGTCACCGTTGTTTGACTCCCAAGATTTAAACCCAAAGGACAATAGCTAGTAATTGTTTATTATCTGTCTAAAATATGTAGTGGATGCTGCCATTTCAATACTATCATCTATATACTTGCAATGTTCAATATACATATCCACTAAGAGGTTTTAGTTTCAACTAATCAGTAATAGGATATGAATTTAACTACATAAAGAGATTAACCTCCTCTAACAGATACTGCACCATATACATATTCACTCATTCTTCGTTAATGTCAACCTTAAGAATTTAAATTGATTAACCGTAGGTATATGTATATGTAGCTAGGCATAATGAGGACAAGCTAATAGGCATGTTGTGAAGTCGCTTAAATGTGTTAAACAAATATATTATGGCAGGAAACAGAGGGGGAATGATCTAAATGGACTGACCACCCGAGAACTTCATCAACTTGAAAGAGAGTTGGAATCTGGTCTCCAATGAGTCATTGAAATAGAGGTACATGCATTGACTTAAGTTCCGTTACATGGCTTATTTTTTTAGCGTGTGGCAGTGGTTCATGATATAATATATATATATATATATATATATATATATATATATATATATATATATATATATATGGGAAGTTCTACGGTACCCAGAGTGAAATCCGGGGTACCGCATACCTTGAGTAAGAAAACGCTATCCAGAACTTGAATTGACTGATCTTTCGGACATGATACTGTACTCTAACCGTTAAAGATCAAAACCTAGGTCTTAATTCTCTAAATCTTATACCCCAAGATCAATTTAATTAGAAACAATAATCGACGGTTATGATTCGTTCAAATATATGCAAAAAAAAAAAATCAATGCATCATCTTAGGATTTATAGTGTATGATTTAGATAATTAGGACCTAGGGTTCACTCATTAAGGGTTAGGGTATAGTATCATGCCCAAAAATCCTGCTAATTCGAGGTCTAAATAGCATTTTCATACTTAATGTATGAAATCCGGGGTACCGTAGAAGGCACCATATGTATACCAGATTTGCTTGAAAATAGCTTGTAAAGTAAATGATACTGGAAATGACCAGATTTGCAAAAAGTAAATACTGGAGATGACCAGATTAGCAAAAAGTAAATACTGGAGATGGCCAGATTAGCAGAAGATAAATACTGGAGATGACCAGTTTTGCATAAAATAAATACTGGAGATGACCAGTTATGCACGAAATAAATAAAAGTTGAAGATGATTTGAAAAAGATGAAGTAAAACTTGATAGTTTGATAGACTTCTTACACAGGAATTCTTGAGAGAAGATGATGGGAGGATAGCTTTGCAAGAGAGCAATTCCCACTCAAATCAACTCTACTTACAACAAGTGAAGGGAGTCTCCTTTTATAGAGAAATGGAGTCCCCTTTTGGTAAATAAATTGAAAAACATAATGATGACAATGTGGACACTTATATGATTATGTCACATGTCATAACAAAATTACATTTTTAATATAAAGGCAAATATGTAATTTGTGGTCTTCTTTCCATAACCAATTTGAGTGGGTTGGAAGTGGAGTCACTTCTTCTTTGTCTTTAGGATAGTGGGTTGGAAGTGAAGTCACTTTTTCTTTGTCTTTATGGTAGTGGAAGAAGCAATGGGGTCACTTCTTCTTTGTCTTCAACTTAGTGCTTTTGCTTGGCAAAGGACCAAGCACTTCTTCATCCGGGTCATGGTTTTGGAATGTGGAATCTGCGTCAGATGTTGAGCTAGACGCCACATCTTTGAGAATTTGGAAGTATTCTTCTCAGTCTTGGCGCTAGCTAAGAGAGTGCTGATTGAGGATTTTGTTTGCAAAAATTGCGTTGAGGATTTTTCGATAACTTTGGACAATTCAGGATTGTTATTGAACCATTGGAGGACTTGAGGTTTGTAGGCTTGTTCTGGGCGAGGAATTGCAGCCCAATATTTGGTTTGAAGCTGCGGCCTAACATGGGTAACTTTGTGACGGCACATGTTTGGTAACTGAATTCCCAAGCACTAATCCAAGGAACTTTGATGTAGTAACAAAATTTGAGGAGGGGTAATCCTGGACCAGAATATTTTTGACAGAAGGTTTGATATCCCTTGTTACACCCCGACTTTTTGGATTTAGGTTCGACCAAACGGTTGGATCGATAATTACGTACGTAGGGTTGCAACCATAATTAGAAATAATAATAATAATAGTATCAATGTTACTATTATTATTATTATTATTATTATTATTATTATTATTATTATTATTATTATTATTATTATTATTATTATCATCATCCTAAGCCCACATCATTCCCACGTTACCCAACAATTAAATTAAAAGGGAAAAAAATAACAATAATTATAAGACCCACCCCATTCCCAACGTAAGCTTCCCCCATTCATTCATTAGCTCTCTCTCCATTTTCCGTTACCCTTTTTCGGTTCTCCCAAATTATTCCCCAATCCCAACCCCTTGTTTATTACGACAGCACCGATAGAAAACAGGAAGGAAAAGAAAGAAAGCCCATCCCGTCGCTTCCTCCACTAGCACAATGACCCTCCTGCGATCTCGCCAGCCGGAGACAGAACCGTAGCACCGACTTCGTTCCCACCCTGAGCTCGCCAGCGACAGAACCGGCAACCGACGATGGAAGCAACAGCCGCACTCTCCCTCACTCTCGGTTTTGCCATCTCAACCGAGCAGCAGCGGTGGCGAGAGGAAGCAGAAGAGGCAAACAGTAGCGCATCGGCCGATGGGAAACCAACAGTAGCAGCCGGTCGCACTCACCGTCGTCATCGTCCAGTCGCCGGAATCTGAAAAAAAAATCAACGTCAAATATATTTCGAAAGGTTGATACGGTTGCGTTGAGGACGTTTCCGGGATCGTCACCGTGTCGACGAAATTGAATTCCGACTTCGGACGAGGAAGAAATCAGCCTCGAAAGTTTGGGACGCAAATCGGATAATTCAGGTATCATTCTTGTTAATTCGAAAATTAGAGGATTAGTTCTGTAATGTTCCAGAGAGGAGGTAGTCCACTCGTTGACTGGAAAATTACGATTTTGGTACCAGAAATTTTGGGAACTGACCGATAGTTTATTTTGGCCATAACTCAATCAATCGACGTCCGATCGAGGAACCGTCGGCGCCTATAGAATTGTGAGAACGAGGAGAATTTAATGGAAGCAAGTCATGGAATTTTTAGAGCGGAGTCAGAGTCGTTTTCGACGGATTTGAGGTGAGTGTAAAGGGGGTAAAATCTCCGCCGAGGTCTTTTAGTTTATGTCGTTAATTTCAAGTAATGTTAGCTATATTTTTATGAGATACGCGATTGTGTGTGTGAGGCATCCCACCGCCTACTTAAGGTGGAGGCACGCGTTGTGCTAGGTATGTGAATGTGTGTGGTTTTAAGTAAGATGAACCCCCGGGCGGTTGGGCCACTACTGGACGCGGTAGATGGTCGGGTCACTACTGGACGGCGAGACGTAACGCAGTAGTTGACGGGCATGGACTGGACGGCGAGACGTAACGCAGTGCCATTGCCGAGTTTGGGTATGCAACCGGACGGCGAGACGTAACGCGGTTGGCATACTAGGGTAGGACACCGGACGGCGAGACGTAACGCGGTGGCCCTAGTGTTTTGTGTTTGAGTTAAGGATAAAAGTTGAGAACTTCTACGAGTTAAAGTTGAAATGAGTTATTAAGGATGAAAGTGAGAACGACTTTCATCTAAGGAAATGAACCGCTAATAACGTGTTTTAGTAAGTAGGTTGCTTATGGTAAGACCTTAGGAAGTAACGACGAGACTGACCCCTTCTCACTCACCAGGTTGAGGAAGGGTTAGCAAAGGTGGATCCCGAGAAGAGGCAGTGTGAGGCGAGCTACTGCACCAGCATGGACGAGACCTCAAGGAACTCAACCAGGAGTTAGAGCTAGAGTTAGTTTAATTATTTTGTTTATGGTTATGAGTATATGTACTGGAGATTCAAGGTTCAAGATTCTGGGTTAAGTTGTTTTAAGTGTTTGAGATTGAGATTTTGCCCAAGTGTTGGGGGCTTTTTGATTTAAAATTAATAAATGAAGTCAGTTTGTTTATTTTAAAATGTGGTTTGGGTTGCTCCGGAGTAACCGGTTTTGGGTTTGAGTTGTGGTTTGATTTTTGAAAAAGGTCGGGACGTTTCATCCCTCTTGTATCTCAGTTGGATAGATATTTAAAGATCCCACCAGTGCATAAACCAGTTGGGGAAAATAATGGGAGTTTTGTAAGCCCAGAAAAAACTCCAGGAGTGTCGGTACATATGGTTTTGCTTGAAGAAGACATTAATCCAAGCTTCATGGTAATCCCAGTAATTGAAGGATTGGCAGATTTGGGGGTGGTTAAGAGCAATAGTAGCAGGGAATTTTTGGTTGGTGTTTGGGCTAGTAGGCCATTGGCGAGGGTGGATAATTTGGTGGATTTTGCAGGTTGAGTGGGTATTGAGTGTTTTTTCTGAAGGATCAAATTTGTGGGAAAAGGTGACTGATCCAGTTTCTGTGAGGATAAGTTCATATTTGTGGGTTTTGTTGAGGGATCTTGGTTTGAAGAACCACTCATTGAGGAAATGTTTGTCAGTAACATTTGGATATTGATGGTAGAAACCATCTTCGACAACGAAAATGGGTTGAAAAGTGTTTTTCTTAAAATACGTTTGAAATCGATTTTGAGGGGCTTGGACAACCACCACCTCTTGGGTTTTGGGAAAAACGGTTTTGAGAGGGGCTATCGAAGATGCCACCTCTGTTGAGGTAGGTGCGACATCAAGATGATGTTGCTGATAGATTTGTTTGGTTTCTTCGGAAGAGATGGGTATGGGTAGGATGCCACTTGGCGTTTGAGTATTTGAAAGAATTAGTTTAGAAGGGGAAATTGTTGAGGAAGTTGAAGCTTCAGTGGGAAGCTTATGTTTAGAACTAGAAAAGACAATAAATTTTTGAAGGTACCCCATGGTTAGATCCTAGCTGAGTCCTTTGTGAGAGAGTTGTAAGACCGTCTTTGGCCGTTAATCTATCTCACCTGTAAGTTAGATCCTACCTTTGTTTACCTTCTTTCCTCTAGTCATGAGTTCGATTTTTAGACCTTCCTCTTCTTCCTCTAATTCTGATATCACCGGGAACCGTGTGATCAACCAAGAAGAAATTAATTTTGAAACTGTTAGTAAAGAAATTGATAATTGGCAAATTCCTAGGATTGCCCAAAAGGAAATTTATGAGCAAAGCAAATTTAACTTCCTCAATAAAATGGATTATACCATCAAAACCAAAGAAAGAGATATTCATCTTTTCAATGATTATGAAACTATCAAACATTTGTTTCAAAATTCTATTCAACAACACAAAAAGAAGTACAACTATATCCATATTGGGTTAGTTCAAGTAGGGATTAAGCCTTTATCCAAAGAAGGCCTTAATACTGCTATTTTAATGGTTTTACGAGATTGTCGGTTTCTTGAGTTTAACGACTCTTTACTTGGAACTGTTGAATCAAGTCTTTGTAATGGCCCAATTTACTTCAATTGTTTTCCAAACTTTACTGTCTCTCTTCATGACAAAAATATTTTAGATGTTTTAACCCTACAAATAAAAACTTTCAACTATAAAATCCAACAAGGATCTTTACCAATCTCTTTGGTTTACCGCTTACACTATAAAGCTATGAAATCTGCTTTCTCTTCTAAAGCTCTTCAATATGGTACAAAAGGAGAAACTATACTTTGGCAAACTGATTTAACTCGTACTAACACTGTTACTCCCAAAACTATCAAATGGGGAGAAGTTACTCTTCCTACAGAATGGACCCTTGAAGGAGCTACCATTCCCAGAAGCATCGACCATCGTCAGGTTAATCAAATTACTCAACATCTTGATGGTACTGTTAACATCTCTTTTGCTAGGAACTCCATCTCTAGCATTTCTGATATAGACCCTGAATTGACAGACGATGCTCGACAGCGCATCAATACTTTTCTTAGAAGCCAATCTTGTAGAAATCTTTCTCCCATACCTACACCCACTCGACATACCTCCTCTACACTCAACTATGATCTACGAGGAATCAACAACTCCAACAACATACCTCAGCCAGTTTATACTCCACCACCTCCCACAACTCTTTTTCCAAATATAAATACCTCGAGAACACCAAATATGTCTCCTACTGCCTCACAAGCTGCATTTCCTGAAGAAGAAATCCCTTCTGCTCTTGATGTCATTACACAAGAGTTCAAAATCAACAAAGAATTTCTTCGCCATGATTTCTATTCCCAACGAAACCGTTTTAAACGCGAGCAATTTTTTACTGATTACTCTAAAGAAGAACGTGTACTTATACAAAACTCTTTCTATGATTATCTCAATAATATACGAGAACACCATTCTTTCTTTAATTGGTTCGAACAAGTCTTTTCTCAATCTTCGATAAATGTTCAAACCAAGCCTATGACTTGGTTAACTACTAATAACTATAAGATCCAATCTATTCACCCCCTAATGCTCCTGTTAATTTTTCTTATTATGCAACAGCAGTTCAAGCCTCTCCTTTTAAATTAAAACGAGAAAATAGTGACCATGTCAAAGGCGAAGATATTCGACGTCTAATCGAACAAAACAATTATACAAACCGATTTCTTCAGACATTAGGAGATCAACTTACTAATGTTGAAATCAGTTTACCTCTGTCTTTTGCGTCTACTTCAAATACTCTTATTCCTCCTTCCAACAAACTTAATTCCCCCATTTTCAAACCTTTTGAAGTTTCTAAAAAATCTAGTCTTGAATTTAAGCTTGAATAGAAAAACGTCTTAAACAACTTTCTACACAACTATCCACTTCTAAGACTCCTTATATTTCATACTCAAAATCCACGAGCAACGAGGATCAAATCGTCGATGACTCAACCGAAGTAATTCAAGACCTAGAAGGTCATATTGAAACAGAAATCAATCGTCTCCGATGGAATCAACCTTCTGCATCTAAGATGTATTACCCACGTCCCACAACACCTGATTTAGCTCTCGAAGAGAAACCCACCATTATCCAAAATAAATACAACTCCAATTCTATTTATGAAGGAATCTTGATGGATTTTCAGAATATCAAATTTTGAACCTTCTTCAACAAACGACCATGGTAGCTAATGCTTACAAAACTCAAAATCAAACTTCTGATTACGCTATAGCTGAACTACTTATAGCCGGCTTTGCTGGTCAATTAAAGGGTTGGTGGGATAATATCTTAACCACGGAAGACCAGAGAACTATTTTTACAGCTGTCAAATGTGATTCTTCTGGAACTCCTATTTTGGACTCCAATAATCAATCTTCTCAAGATGCAGTTGCATCCCTGATTTTTGCCATTTCAAAACATTTTATTGGAGATCATTCACATCTTAAAGATAAAAATGCCGAACTACTTTCTAATCTTCGTTGTAAAAAGTTTCATGACTTCCGATGGTACAAAGATACCTTTTTAACTAGGGTTATGCAAAGAGAAGATGGTAATAAACCATTTTGGAAAGAAAAGTTTTTAGCCGGTATACCCCGTCTCTTAGGAGATAAAATCCGAAACAAAATCCAAGACACTTTTAATGGTCAAATTCCTTATGAGAAACTTACTTACGGAGAACTTATTAGCTTTATACAAAAAGAAGGATTACAAATTTGCCATGATTTAAAACTTCAAAAACAAATCAAACGCGAACAAAAACTAACTCGAAAAGAACTAGGATCTTTTTGTGCTCAGTTTGATGAATCTTATTCAAAAATTTCTTCCAAATCTAACTGTGAGGATTGTAGCACCAAACCTCATAAAAAACATCGCGATCGTCCCTACCGATCTTTTAAAACCACGAATCAAAAATCCCATTTCTCTAGGAATCCCCGTCCAGATAAGGGACCACGATCTAACAATGAAAATAAAAACATTACTTGTTTTCGTTGTGGAAAAACAGGTCATATTTCCAAATATTGTCGTATAAAAAAGAAGCTCAATGAGCTTATTCTTGATGAAGAGATTCATGACAAAATCAATAATCTTTTTGTCCAACACTACTCTTCTCATGAGGATTCTTCTTCTTCTTCTTCTTCTGATGATGATGATGAGAATCTTCAGGCCTTACAATTTGATGACATCGATGAAAGTTCTGAATCTTCTGTCAATGTTTTAACCAAAGATCAAGAGCTTATCTTAGATCTAATCTATAATATTGATAATCCTCATCTCAATGAAAAATATTTCAAAAAGCTTCATGAGCACATGGAGAAACCTCCTGTGACTATTCCACCTACCAATCCCTTTCATCAAGGTTCGACGTATAGTGTCAAAGATATCCTTTCTCGACATAGTAATAACGATTCCCACAATCCTTCTCTTCCTGACTTCCAAAAGGAATTGGATATTGTTAAGAAAGAAATTCAACAATTACGACAGTTACAAAATAGTGATCAAGAGATATTACAAACTTTAATAGCTCTCAAACCTTTAGAAGAGCAATCAACATCTAGCCCCGACAAATTTTTCGATGAAACTCCTCATGCAACCAACAGTTTAGAAACAGAGGAAAGGCTAACTGATGACGATTTTCTATGTTTTTTATCTACCATTACTACCCAAAAATGGTATGTTATCATTAATATTCAGGTTTCTTCTGATTTTTCTTTAAGCACACTGGCCCTTCTTGATACAGGAGCAGACATGAACTGCATCCAAGAAGGATTAATTCCAACTAAGTACTATGAAAAGACCCTCGAGCGTCTATCTACCGCTAACTCTCAACCTCTTCAAATACAATATAAACTTTCTAATGCTTTAATTTGTCATCAAAATGTTGAATTCAAAACTCCTTTTATCCTAGTTCGTGACATGCAACAAAAGGTGATCTTAGGGACACCTTTTCTAAATCTTCTAAAACCTTTTACCGTCACCGACCAAGGAATTAACACTGTTGTGTTAGGCAACAATGTTGAATTCTCATTTCTCCAAAAACCAAAAGTTCGAAACCTAAATGTTTTACGATGTTCTTCTATAAAATATATACACCATATAATTCGTTGTAAAACTAATCAAATATCTTATTTGCACGATGAGATACATTTTCAGCGAATCTTACAACAACTTTCTCAACCCCTTTTGCAAAAACGAATCAACTCTTTAAAAGAACACATTGAAAGCTCTATTTGTGCTGATACACCCACTGCTTTTTGGCATAAAAAACAGCACCAGGTTGATCTTCCTTACGAAAAAGATTTCAATGAAAATCTCATTCCCACCAAGGCTAGGCCTATCCAAATGAATTCGGACCTTGAAAAACATTGTCGACAAGAAATTAAAGAATTGCTCAAAAAGGGCCTTATCAGATCTAGCCAATCCCCTTGGAGTTGTTCTGCTTTCTATGTCATTAATAATGCAGAAAAGGAACGTGGCGTTCCTCGTCTTGTTATAAACTACAAACCGTTGAATACGGCTCTGAAATGGATTAGGTATCCTATCCCCAACCAAAAGGATCTACTCCAGAAACTTTCACAGTCACTAATGTTTTCTAAATTTGACATGAAATCCGGATTTTGGCAAATCCAAATCAAAGAAACAGACCGCTATAAAACTGCTTTTACCGTTCCCTTTGGCCAATATGAATGGAACGTCATGCCGTTTGGTTTGAAAAATGCTCCCTCAGAATTTCAAAGAATTATGAATCAAATCTACTCTCCTTATTTTGATTTCATAATATTTTTTATATTGATGATGTGCTGGTTTTTTCTTCGTCCATTGACCAACATTTCAAACATCTTAATCTATTTCTTGAAGTCACTCGACGTAACGGTCTGGCTATCTCTAAACCAAAACTTTGTCTTTTTCAAACTAAGATACGTTTTTTGGGTCACTACATTAGTCAAGGAACAATTGTTCCAATAGAAAGATCGCTTCAATTTGCAGATAAATTTCCTGATCAAATTTTAGACAAAAATCAATTACAACGGTTCCTGGGTAGTTTAAACTATGTCCTTGACTTTTACCCCAACATCAATCTTCTTTGTAAACCTCTCCATGATAGATTGAAAAAGAGTCCCCCTCCCTGGAGTGACCAGCATACCAAAATAGTTCAGCAAATTAAGCGGCAGGTTCAGAGTCTCCCGTGCCTTCACATAAGTGATCATTTTCTCCCTAAAAGCGTCGAAACCGATGCCTCTGACCTAGGATATGGAGGAATCCTTAAGCAGATTCAGAATGATAAGGAGCTGTTAGTACGCTTTACTTCTAAAAATTGGAACCCTACCCAAATCAACTACTCCACTGTCAAAAAAGAACTGCTTGCTATTGTTTTATGCATCTCAAAATTTCAGCATGATTTGCTCACTTTTTTGGGTGCATTCAATGCACTCACCTCATAATTGATAATCGGCTTTAATATATCGGATTATTGAACTTTATGTGATTATCTTATAGTATGTTTAAACCAATTGGTGTTATTTTAGGGCTTCCTAACCCGAGAATGGTTGAAAAACCATTACTGCCTAGTGCCATTAGTTTGATGTATTACAGGTGAAGAAAACACGAAAAAGAAGTTGCACCGGAAAATAATTCTCGAAAGCTGGGTTAGAACCCAACTGGATGGGGATTAATGAGTTGTACCAGGGGAATTATTTCTTTGGGCCTGGGGCCTGGATGAATTGGACTTGAAATGAGTTGGGACAGAGGAGTTTTGGACAAAAGTACAATTAATGGAAGGGGAATGGATTTCGGGTGGGACACACGAAAATGCGGGGGAAGAAGAATAGTCTCGGACAGAAGGAATTCTTGAAAAAAGAGAGGGGGCTGGGACTTTGAGGGGAAGAAGGGAATTAATTGGACACGACGGGAGGCGGCGCAGCGAAGGCTGGGGAGAGCAGCAGCGCGGAGTTCGAAGCGAGCTATCGCGCGGAGCAAGCAACAGGCGATTGAAGCGAGAAGGAATTGGTGCCGGGATTACGTTCGAGAATCTCAGTATTTTTCCTTTAACTTCAATTAATACGATGATGATTATAAACATGATTGTGTGCTTTATTTTCGTCATGAACTAAACCCCAATTTATGGGGGAAACACCATAGGATGTAGCTATCTCTTGATTTGATGGATTGATTTATGATTCTTTTCTTCCAATCTCTATTGCATGAAATTGCTTAATGCTTTGTTTTGACTGACCACCAATACATTGATTTGTAGTTAATTAGGTTATTAGCGACAGTGAAACCCTAATAACTGAACCTATTTCATGTGACATAGTAACTTATCGAAGCGACAGTGGATTAAATAAGATGCTATGCGGTCTTAAATAGGATATCGATTTTCAGACTATATAGTTAATTCATTGAGCTACGACAGTAGGATTTGAATTGATTATTTAGTACGTAGTAATTCCCGACAGGGATAGCTAGCACAGTAGTGATATCCTGGCTGTAGAGATATGGATTAAATTGATTGGAATATGTGAATTAATCTAGATAGGATAGGTAGTGAATCCCGGTGTTTCTCCCAGAGCTTTCTCCCATTGATTTAAACCCGACAAGTTTACTTTCCTTAATTAGTTTAATTATTTTGCTAGTAGTTAATAATCTCATTCAACCATTTTCACCTATAGTTTGCTCTACAAAATTGATAGAACTTAAGGTTGTACCAGTCCCTGAGAGACGATACCCGGACTTTTCGGTTTACTACGAGATAGGATTAAGGCATACGCTTTTGCCCTATCAAGTTTTTTGGCGCCGTTGCCGGGGACTGCCATACCTTATTTTTGTTGATTTTTGTGAGTGAACTATTTTGATCTGGGTGTTAGTGTGCAGGTGAATTTTTCAGGTTTATCCTCCTCGTGCATGCCAAGGAGGACAACTGGCAATTTACTGCCACTTGATCTAGAGATAGAGAGGACCTGCCGACAGAACAGGAAGCAGGTCAAGTTAGGGAAGCAGCCTACCACATCCACAACTCCTAGGCCTTCCCTAACCCAGAATCGTCAATCGAGAAGGCAGGTTTCACCACCTGTCATCCCGACACCACCGTCACCGCGCATCATCGAGCCAGACATCATGGCAGAACAGGATCGTTCGATCAGGGCTCGTCTGAATCGGAGGACTGGAGCCCGAGCTTCATGTGTTGTCATTCCGGCTAGGGATGCAAACATGGAGATTACCCCAGCCTTCATCAATATGATCACTAATGGGTACACCTTCTCAGGGGCTAGCACCGAGGATCCTCATGAACATCTTCGCCGGTTTGCAAGCATTTGTGACACAATGAAGAGCCCGGCTGTGTCTGATGATGTCATCCGTCTTCGGATGTTCTCATTTTCTCTGCTAGGGAATGCATCACACTGGTTCCAGAACTTAACACCCCGTTCCATCACAACATGGGGTCAGCTTGAGAAGACCTTTTTGGATAAGTACTTTCCTCCTGCCAAGGCAATGAAGAGGCAAGAGGAAATTGTCACTTTTAAACAAGCTGAGGACGAAAGTCTGATCGAGGCATGGGAGCGCTATAAGGAGCTTTTAATGAGATGCCCGAGCCACGGTGTTGAAGATTGGAACGTGATCTCCATTTTCTTCAACGGAATCAGAAGACAATACCGAGATGCTCTGAATAATGCTTCCAGAAATGGTTTGACAAGAATGGAAGCACCAGAAGCATATGAACTGGTGGAGAAGATATGCTCTGAAGATACTGAATGGGGTAGTGAGATCGGCATTCGAAGGAGAGGAGGCTTGCATGAGATAGACAGAGTTGCAAGTTTAGAAGCAAAGATTGATGCTAAGCTGGATTCCAAGTTCGATGCACTCGAACGAAGGCTGGATAAGATGGCTCTTGGTAGACAGGAGGAGGTTGCTTTGTGCGAATTATGTGAATGTGCTCATCATAGGGATCTATGTCCACTGGTAGCTGATCAGTTGGAAGATGTGCACTATATCAACAATCAGCGAAATCATGGCCAGGGTAGTATGTATTCAAATACTTACAACACTCAATGGAGACATCACCCCAATATGTCATGGTCAAACAATAATCCAGCTGGTGTTCGAAACATCCCACCTCCTGGTTTTCAGCAGCAACAACCTCAACCAGAGAAGAAGCCCCAGCTGGAGGAGTTGGTTTTGGCTCATATGCAGAAAACAGACAATAATTTTAAGGGTCTTGATCAATTTGTCACTCAACAGCTAGCCATCAACAATAATATGCAATCATCTATGCTAGCTATGGAGAGGCAAATAGGCCAGATGGCTCAAACTTTGGCAGATATTCAAGGTAGGATTCCTGGGACTTTACCAGCAAATACTGAGAGGAATCCGAAGGACGCCATGGTTGTAGCAGTCACATTGAGGAGTGGAAAGGCCTTGGAGAATCCAGAGAGTTCAAGGAAGTCAACAAAATCTGAAAAAGAAAGAGTTGTAGGGTTAGAGGATGAAGAAAGTGCAAAAGCTGAAAAATGTGACTTGCACAGGCAAACTGCATGCAATCTGCCTGTGCATGAGCATTCTGCCCGTGTACCTCAAAAAGTGGAAAAATTGAAGAAGGAAGAGGTAAAGCCTTATGACCTCCCGCACCATTCCCTCAAAGGTTAATGAAGCCCATGGAAGACCCAAACTTCAAGAAATTTGTGAATCTCTTCAAGCAACTTCAGATTAACATACCCTTGGCGGAGGCACTTGAACAGATGCCTACATATGCTAAATTTTTAAAGGAGTTGCTGACTAAGAAGTGCAAATGGGCTGATCTGGAGAAGGTAACCCTTACTTCTGAATGTAGTGCTGTGATTCAGAATAAATTACAAGAAAAGAGGGATGATCCGGGCAGCTTCACCATTCCATGTGTCATTGGAGGTACAAAATTCAATAAATCACTTTGTGATCTTGGAGCAGGAATTAATTTGATGCCATACTCAGTCTACAAGAAATTGGGATTGGGAGATGTTCTTAAGCCTACTCGGATCACTCTCCAATTGGCTGATCGATCAGTAAAAATTTCAAAAGGAGTGGTGGAGAATGTATTGGTGAAGGTGGGGAAGTTTATTCTACCAACAGATTTTGTAATTCTGGAGATGGAAGATGATCGCGGAGTGCCTCTCATTCTTGGGAGACCTTTTCTAGCAACTGGAGATGCACTCATCGATGTTGGGAGAGGCAAACTGACATTCCGAGTAGGTAAGGAGGAGGAAATTTTTAATGTCTTTCAAGTTGATCATAATCACGATGCAATTGATGACCTTGAAAGTGGAGCTCGAGAAAGGAAAAATTCCTCTTCCTGTGATAGTGGACCACCCAAAGAACTATCACATGTCCTAGCAGCTCAAAGTCTGAAATAAAAGCAAGGGCAGAAATCCTTGCCAGGGCACCTCAAGTATAGATATTTGGGTAAGGATTTCAATCTTCCTATTATTATTCCTTCTTCACTAACATTAAAACAGGAAGAGTACTTGCTTGAGGCGCTGCAATACCACCTACGCCTCACTAAAGGGTCCAACATGCAAGTTAAGAAGGTCATACCCAATTTTCGCACACCTGGCCTTGCAGAGGTGACTCATATGTTGGATGGAGGTTATGCATTCTATCATTGCTCGGGAGGGTATTCTGGATACCTTTCCATACCCATTGGTTAAAAGCTCCATGAACGTCAGGCTGAGGACGTTAAACAAGCGCTTCTTGGGAGGCAACCCAAGGTGAGTTTTCTTTTCTTTATTTTTTCTTTTTTGTTGTGTCAAACCCGTGCATGTTTAGAGTAGGAGTTGAACATTAGGGACAATGTTCCATCCTGAGTGTGGGGTGGTGAGTCTTAGTGTTTTTTTGTCCCTATTGCATGTGGTAAAAAAAACTAAAAAAAAAAAAAGTTGCCATTAGGTTGAGCACAGCCAAACTGCATGCAGTTTGCCTGTGCAAAAAGCAGTCTGCCTGTGCAAAGCTAATGGCCAAAAAACACCAAAAAAATCAGAAAATTAAAAACAAAACCTTGTACTCTTGTGGTAACATGATGTAAAGGACTGTGATGCGTGTGAAATGAGTTTGTGCTTGAATGAAATCATCGAAATCACCCCACTAGTGTTGAATTGCATAGTTCTTCACAAATGAGCTTTATGTTTTGATTGACTTGATATGCTTGGAATGAGCAACTCTTTTAGCAACATTCTCTTTTGTGAGGATAGTGTAATGACTTTTGGTGAAGTAGTTAGGTGGAGAACATTGACCACTCGACATGTTTGGATACCGTGCTTACTTGCATCAATTGTGAGCTTTTGATTTGGCAACGAGTCTCTCTGTTTTGATTGTTTTATGATGGGGTGAACTGTATCTTTATAAATGAGAAAACACTACCTGGCAAGTAAAATATAAGAAAGTTGCCATAACAATTAAAGTGTGGGTAAAAATGCCAAAATCGTGTGAGGCAATCACTCATTGCACATGGGGATGAGGAAAGATTCAATTGAGATCGGTTCGCGATCGTACGATATTGCTTATCAAGTACGATCCCCAGTTGAGTGAAGTGCCATTTGAGGATGCAATGACCCTCCACACGGACCAAGGAAAAGGAGTTAAAAGAAGCCCTTATGCGAGTGCTAAGAAGCAGAAATTGCTCTTGCTCGGTCACCGGTAGAAGAAACAAATCCCACTTGTACTAAATACGACCTCTCGGCAAGCAAAAGCAGAAAGAGAGAAAGCCTCTCCTTGTCATAAAGGGTAGTGATGTGCTTAAAGTTAAAATCATGTTTGCGAAAGGCTTCCCCCATTTGTTTTTGAGACTCACGCTTTATTAATTGCTTGAAAAAAGAGAGGCGGCTGGGACTTTGAGGGGAAGAAGGGAATTAATTGGACACGACGGGAGGCGGCGCAGCGAAGGCTGGGGAGAGCAGCAACGCGGAGTTCGAAGCGAGCTATCGCGCGGAGCAAGCAACAGGCGATTGAAGCGAGAAGGAATTGGTGCCGGGATTACGTTCGAGAATCTCAGTATTTTTCCTTTAGCTTCAATTAATACGATGATGATTATAAACATGATTGTGTGCTTTATTTTCGTCATGAACTAAACCCCAATTTCTGGGGGAAACACCATAGGATGTAGCTATCTCTTGATTTGATGGATTGATTTATGATTCTTTTCTTCCAATCTCTATTGCATGAAATTGCTTAATGCTTTGTGTTGACTGGCCACCAATACATTGATTTGTAGTTAATTAGGTTATTAGCGACAGTGAAACCCTAATAACTGAACCTATTTCATGTGACATAGTAACTTATCGAAGCGACAGTGGATTAAATAATATGCTATGCGGTCTTAAATAGGATATCGATCTTCAGACTATATAGTTAATTCATTGAGCTACGACAATAGGTTTTGAATGGATTATTTAGTATGTAGTAATTCCCGACAGGGATAGCTAGCACAGTAGTGATATCCTGGCTGTAGAGATATGGATTAAATTGATTGGAATATGTGAATTAATCTGGATAGGATAGGTAGTGAATCCCGGTGTTTGTCCCAGAGCTTTCTCCCATTGATTTAAACCCGACAAGTTTACTTTCCTTAATTAGTTTAATTATTTTGCTAGTAGTTAATAATCTCATTCAACCATTTTCACCTATAGTTTGCTCTACAAAATTGATAGAACTTAAGGTTGTACCAGTCCCTGAGAGACGATACCCGGACTTTCCGGTTTACTACGAGATAGGATTAAGGCATACGCTTTTGCCCTATCAATATTCATCATTTCGACAAGGTGATTCAAGTGAAAACAATATCAGTCATCACTTGTTGTTTGATGGAAAAAAAAACACATGAATTTGTACAAAAATCATTCAAGATTTACTTTAATTTGAATGATTTAGGGTTTAGAAATTTAGGGTTAGAGTTAGGGTTTACAATTTGGGATTTTGGGTTGGAATTCAAAATTTAAGGTTAAGGGGTTATGATAATGGATTGATTATTTGTGATTCTATATTATATCAACATATTAGACTAATGCTACCCATCAAAATTCGATGTTTTATTACTACTTTTAGAGTTGGGTGCACTGAACGCATGATAGACCGATAATTATACATGTTTTCACCCCTATGCTGAAGTCGTTTGTGATGAGGAATCTCGTATTATAAGCCGATTTTACGCTAGGTTGTGTGTTTATGTCACATTTCAGGTCCTGGCGTTGGAATCGAGGCGAAGGAACGAGTTCCGGATCGAAAGGAGCGAAGATTGGACGAAGGATGCTGCTGGACCAAAATACCCGGTCAAAGGAAGAAATACCCGACCGGGTTTATTCTGTCCTCGACCGGGTATTTCCTCCTTCGGGCACCCGTGAGAAACAGAAGGGGGCCCGGGCGATGGCGATAAATCCCCGGTCGGGGATTTTGGTGGTAGACCGGGGATTTCCCCCTTTAGTGGAACGGTGCGTTTCGAAATACTCGGTCGAACCATAAAATACCCGACCGGGTATTTCGACCGGGTATCGCGGGGTCAGCTGATAAAAGAGGAAGAAGGCCAATTTTCAAAGGGTTCCGAGTTTTTGAGAGAGAAATCGATTCCTAGAGAGAGAAAGCGTCGAACCAGAGTTCCCAAGCGCCATAGATCGATCTTCAACACCGTTGGAGCCCGTCTTGAGCTTGGAGAAGTGCGATTAAACGTCCAGGAGCAGGAATCCAACTTCACAGTATGATTTCCGTGTCTGAATCTGCTTTTGCTTCTTTCTCTATGGAGTAGTTTCCCCATTCATCTGGGTATGGAGAACCCTAGATTTGTATGCTAGGTCTGATTGTATGAACCCAAGTACAGAGTTTGTGAATTGATTATATTCGACTGAGGTTTGAATGATTGAATGACTTGAATCCTGATCAAATTCCTGTTGTTTCTGCTTTAACCTAGAATGAGAATATCTGCCTAGGTTGATAGAGTATCCTTAATCGAAGGTGGCGAATTGGTGACTTTAGTCGAGAAGCCAATTCGCTATTCTGTACCGAAGTCAATTCGGTAGTGGAGGTTTGGTTCATTAGGGCCTCAATCTGTTTACTCCGGTGGAGGTTAGTCGCCCGCTAGAGACTCAGATTGAGAGGGTCTGGAGACCTTTAGTCGAGACTTCAGACTGATTGAGAACCTTCCGCAGTATAACTTTCATAAAAACTGAACTTGGTAAATTGCAATCCGACTTAACTGCAGTCTAGGGGGATCCATATCCGGGTGACCTCTCTTGACTTGACAACAAACCGTTTACTTGCTTTGTGTTTTGTTTGCTTGAGTTGCACTAAAAGTTCACCGCTAAATAACAAAAATTCACCGAGTAGTCATCACATCTAGGACCCGGGTTGATAATAAAACCCAAACCCGCTATACTACGCTTTAGGAAGTGGTTGCACTTGGCCATTTTCTAGAGTGACAGTAACAGCGAGTCAACGCACCCAAAAAAGTGAGTGCACCGA
The DNA here is from genome assembly GCA_946122785.1 of Linum tenue. Lineage (NCBI taxonomy): Eukaryota > Viridiplantae > Streptophyta > Magnoliopsida > Malpighiales > Linaceae > Linum > Linum tenue. The sequence continues at coordinate 38,184,827 of CAMGYJ010000007.1, read as the reverse complement.
AGTAGCCACCATATATATAATGAGTTACAATAGAGAGCTAAGCAGAAAGTAATTTGCTCTAGTATTTTGGATTTGTGAACTTGCTTGAGTCCATCACTCTCCATTGTTGCTTTCAGCTCCCTCATTTTAAAAAAATTCGGCAGTTGTACGATTGTGTTTATTGAAAGGTTTCAGATTTCCTTATGCCCATTTTTAGTTCCTCCCTCTTTTTTAAATTTTCTGGGTTATCGATACCCACAACTTTCTGGGATATGTGTTCCTCTATAATTTAAAGGGGGCCGACAGTTCCATAACCAACACTTGCTACAAGAATATGAGTAGCAAATAGGCTCCAAGACAGGCATACATGGATTGGATCCCCAAGGCATGGGTGGGGTGGGTCATGGTGACTTGTGGCATTGCTATGTGGCCTTTCAGTTACATGGACGATGATGGCAGAGTGACGGGAAAGAACTGCTGCAGAGCATGTGCGACCAAAGGGCCAGAATGTTGCAGGATCAGTTCATTGCTAGCGTGAACCATGTCCATGCCCTTGCCATCATTGTTTCCTCTTTCCATTACTTCAAGAACCCTTCTACCATTGACCAAGTTCGGTCTTTCTTTAATTAGATTTTGTTCTATTATAAATGTTTTTTTGCTCCCACCCTCAAAGACATTTGCTTGATATTTCTTTAAATTTCACACCAGGACACGTTTGCTGAGTACACTGCAGAACAACATTTGAACGGTCATTGACATGTTGTTTGGGGAGGAAAAAATTAGCTTAGCATTTCACCTTTTCGGTTGACTTGTTTTCCATCTCCACTCAATTGTTTTGGCAGTTTGGTCCGGACCGTAGACTGTTAAGTATAGTCTGGTATGGTCCATGGTCTGTATTATTTATGTTTTGATCTCTTGGTCTGGTCTGGTCTAGACCGCTGTTTACCGGACCCAACCGACTTGTGAATACGTGTTAACAGCACATTCGACCACTCTCCCAACTCCCACAACGACAAACAAGTCTCAACCTTAGTTTTTTGAATCTCGTCCCTCTTTCATTCACAACTACATTTAACCAGAGAGTAGAGATATATGTTTCTCCATATGACATTATGTTAATGTTTATGACGTTATGGTGCAAGTTGAGATGCTTTTACTTTGTATCTTTGTTATGTACTAAGATTTAGGGTATCAAAGTTATTCATGCATGTTAGGATTAATCTGTTCAGGCAAATAATATTATTTTTCTTGGTTATTGGTTCAATTTTTTGTGGTTGAGTAAACAAATTATTTATCTTTCGTTGAGTATGGTTTATCTGGACCAGACCAAACAGAACCAGACCGCACAGTGGTGGTTTGGACCGGACCGTATAGTCAGTGGCCTGGTCTGTGGTCTATACTTCAGCCTCTTGGTCTGGACCATAGACCGTAGATATGGTCTGGTCTGAACCCGATCGCACCGTTTCCCAGCCCTAGTTCTTAATGCTTATATGCTTCCAAACTATTATGTAGGAGGATAAAGAAAACATATTGCGAGCGAGCTCAGTCTACAGGGAAAGCTGCGATTACAGAGCCTTTCATACTACTTGGCTCCCATCATCTCGGTGTAGTGTTGACATTCCCAGTTTACAAGTCCAAGCTTCCTTCATCTTCCACAATACAACAACAAATTGAAGCAACTGCAGGGTAATTGCTAACAGTGACCTGTGTATCAGAGCTACTTTCACAGTTGGGTTAGTGATGTACTAAATATGTGCATAGCTGAATGATGAAAACAAATATCTTGGGGGTTCATTTAATGTGGAGTTCCTAGTTGAGAACTTACATGGAAAACTAGTTAGGAATCAAACAGTTTTGGTGAATGTTTATGATGTGACCAACTCATCGGACCCATTGATTATGTATGGTCATGAAGATCAGGAAGGTGACACGTCACTTGCACAAGATGGTTTGAAGGTCAGTTGCATCATTCAGATCAATGAAGCTTTGATTTAAAAATTGGAAGCTCAAGAATTTTAGCTTTATGTTAAACTCTTTTGTGAACGGGATTGGTCAACATATTGTGAAAGTTGGGGATGAGTTCCATGAAATAGGGAAGCTGAAAAGTAGAGTTGAAGCTGCTGCTATACTAATTGTTTGACATGTCTTAACCACCTTAGACTCTTGAATCTTTTTAATGGCAGTTTCTTAGACTATGTTTCTTCTATACTTGGATCTAAATATTGAAAGTATCGCATAAGTAGTAGGATATGTACCTATCTTCCAGATTTGTACCTATATTTGGTAAATTCCTAAGCATTGTTTTGTTATGATATCTGTTGAATTTCCATCATATACCCATTCTCCAGGAACAATCATTGCCTTTAATGGATAGACAAGGAAGGAAAAGCATGTTAGTCACAAGCTTATTTGAAATGGTACCCATTAATTTTACTTGTGTGCAGTGCAGTCAAAATCGCGCATTAATACGTAAAAACATAGGCCACCAAAACGTTTAAGTTTATACGTAAAGTCGCTTAGTCACAAAAACTGGTAAAAACATGGGTAAAATTGGTAAAATCGCTTAAAATCGGTAAAATCGCGATTCTGAAGGGTTTTTATACGATTTTGATAATCTCATAAAAATGTGCTAATTGGCCCAAAATGATGTAATTTTGGAGATATATCAACAAAAAATAAAAATAAAAGGAAAACATGATTCATCACTCGTTCTACAACTAGTGTCGAGATAGGGGCTTCACATTAGGTTGAAAAGACACCTAACGGTATTCTCAATAGCCGTTGACCTTCTATCAGTCTTCTCTCTTAATCTTCACCTGTGGCTCTTACCTGGGTTACGATAAAAGTTTATCGGTAATTGATTGTATGTAATTATGTAAACTCAAACCAGCTTATGAGAATTTGGATTCTCAAGCTCGTTTACGGGTTACGATCTACGTTTATGAGCTTATTATTAAGATGATATGAGTTTTCTCTACTTTTGAGTCAACACAAAATAGTTTATGTGTTAGATATTACATTTTAATTATGAATTTAAAGTAGTTATTCACTTATCTAAAATCTACACACTCACATTTTACATACTATATGTTGTACTTAACATATTTTAGCTATTTTAGAGGGTGCGTCAAAAACTTACGCTTTTACGCTTAGATTCTACGTTTTACGATTTTATCCATTTCCCGCTTCTAGGTAGAATCGCGCTTTTAACTGCATTGCTTGTGTGAATTCTGACTTCGGTGGAATTGTGTCCTTTATCTTATTCAGTTTTCTAAGATTCTTTCTTGCACAATATATGTTATCTTGATGACATCTGTGGCTGATTGTTTATGAGATTTTCTTCTATGTTAACTAATCAAACTGAAGATTGGCTTCTATTTGTTTGGTTGGTCGTGTAAATTGTTTGGTTGGCCGTGTAATAAGATGAATTTCAGAAGAAAGCATTGCATTATATGATGTGGGTGATTCAGAAGAAAGCCAAGTTTGATATTATGGTTCTTTTGCTGAAACTTAATATGTGTTCAAGTTTGACATTATTCCTTTGGTTGTAAGCGGTTGATTGTTGAGTTTATATTTTGTTCAATTTCCTTTGGATAATTCCTTGTATGAGTAATGTGTACTGTGAGAAAATTTGTTAATTTGTGGCGTGGATAATTGGTATTGTCGAATTCTAAGAGTACAGTTCATAAAAAATTGAAAAGAACCAGCAGGTTAATTTTGTATGTTTTAGCGACGTTTTTCTACAGGTAGCTAAATCCATCGTTAAATCTAGCTTTTCGGGAATTCAGGAGTGCAATTAATTGTTGGGCCATAATGACCAATAGCAGGGGTTTAAAACCGTCGCAAAAAGCATTACCATCAATGCAAAAACCAAATACCCAATAGTAACAAACAGACCAATAGCGACCTAATCAGTGACAATATTTTGATGGCTAGTGAGCTAGTAAAGGATTATCATAAGAAGAATACTACATTGAGATGTGTCCTAAAAATTGATCTAATGAAAGCTTTTGACTCTGTAAATTGGTCTTTCCTATTTAAAATGCTCCTAGCTATGGGATTCCCATAATCTTATGTTAAACTTATAGAGGCATGTGTTATCACTCCTAAGCTCAGTGTCTCTTTTAATGGAGGCCTATGTGGTTACTTTTCCACTGGAAAGGTTCTAAGACAAGGAGATCCCCTCTCTCCATATCTGTTCACAGTGGCAATGGAGTATTTCTCATGTCTAACACATAGAGAAGCTGTTGATAATCAAGTTCCATATCATCCACGTTGTAAAACACTAGATATCACCCATTTGTGCTTTACAAATGGATCCATAAGAGGGGTGGCTGGTATACAAAGGGTGCTAGCACAGTTCTATGTTTAATCTAGACTTCGTTGTAACCCTGCTAAGTGTCAACTGTTTTGTTGTGGAATTCCTGAAGAAGAGAAGCAATGGATTTCCTCCTTTACTGGATTCCCCCTGGGAAGTTTGCCCATTCGTTATCTTGGAGTACCACTCATTTTAGGTAAACTTTAATCTGCTGACTGCTTAGTGCTTGTTGATAAAATAACACAGAGGATAAGAACTTGGCAGGCAAAGAAACTTAGTTATGCAGGTAGATTGAAATTAGTGTCTTATGATATCACTAGCATCATGCAATACTGGATGGCCTTGTTCTTGCTGCCACAACGAATACTAAAAGATATTGAAAGGATATGTAATCAATTCTTGTGCGGTATTGGAGGTTCGAGTATGAGAAAGAAGTCATTGGTGGCTTGGCACTTTGTGGCACTACCAAAGAATGAAGGAGGTTTGGGGATAAGGGATTTCAAAAAAATGGAACCAGGCTTGTGTAGTTCGTCATATCTGGAATCTACTAGCTGAATCTGGCTCTCTGCGGGTTGCGTGGGTAAAGAAATATCGATTAAAGCTTAAGTCCATATGGGATATAGCAGATCAATCAGCAGGAACTTGGATCTGGCAAAAAATCTTGAAAAGTAGAATTGGAGTAAGATCTCATATATCTGGTAGTGGTAATACACTTGCTTGGGATGGAAAGATTTTTCCAAAGTACTCTGTTAAACTTGTCTGGCAAACTATTAGATCCCCTCAGCCCTTAGTTGATTGACACAAGGTTGTTTGGAGTAAACCATATAGCGCGAAGCACAGTCTGTTATTATGACTTGTAGTTCTCAGTCGGATTGTAACAAAGGATAAGCTGCAAAGTTGGGGTTTGGCTGGAGAAGGTTCGTGTGTTCTCTGTCCAGGTGGACAGAAGGTTGTTTGGAGTAAACCATATAGCCCGAAGCACAGTCTGTTATTATGGCTTGTAGTTCTCAGTCGGATTGTAACAAAGGATAAGCTGCAAAGTTGGGGTTTGGCTGGAGAAGGTTCGTGTGTTCTCTGTCCAGGTGGAGAAGAGTCAAGGGATCATCTGTTCTCTATTTTCCATTATAGTAGGCATATTCTGTGCACTGTTCTGTCTTGATTCTGCAGTATCCTTGTCTTTCATTCATGGCAGGAACATATAACATGGGTAGTAAGGCAGTGGAATAATGGTACAGGGACAAAAGGTGAAGGAAGGTTAAGGTGGTCGTTATGCATCAGTTATGTGTGGAGAGAACATTGTTGCAGGACTCATGATGATGTGATTTGCCTCCCCAGTACGCTAGCTGGAAGAATTAAAGAGGAAGTAAAATGGATACTAGCTGCCAAACCATGCTGATCAGTTGAGTTAATGATGCATAGATAGGTTTTCTAAATCTTATTTCTTAGCAGTTTGTTCATTGAGTAGTTTCTATTATCTGTAAGGTTTGTACTTTGGAGAAGGGGTTCGCAATTTGCAACCCTAGTGCTTAATCCAATTTTGATTAACCATAAAAAAAATGTGACACCCTAATACATATATTAGAATTACTATTTTTAGTAACAGTTATACTCACCGGAAAACCCGATCATAAGATAATGATATAATTCTTCTCCGTTACCTTTAAGAGTAGAGCTCGAAAGGACTTATTGTCCCTTCCATTGACCATGGCAAAATATGGATTAGTCAGTTTCCCATAACCCACCTCTCAGCCCTTACTCGCTTAACTTAACTGTCAAGATACATATGATATGCTATATCTCATTAGACAAATAAACATCCATTCATCACCACATGCCATACCAAATTCATCATCTCAAACTCAAAGAATTCATACATTAACAACGTAAGGACCATCACCCAGTCTCTTGATAACTCACTGTATAAACATGTATGAATCAAGTATCACATCATATCGACATCACCATTTAACCCCGTCTAACAAAGCAAAACATCACGCCATCTAATGGTAAATCATTGTCTAAAACACCATAGAAAACCATCACATAACCATGATCATCGACATGCACATTTCATATATCACATCATAAGAAGTCATCACTTAACCACATCATAAGTAATCTTTATACAAGGATTTTATCACATGCATGGTTAGTAGGGATGGCAATGGGTCGGGTTGGGTCAGGTTTTGCCAAACCCAAACCCAAACCCATGGGTTTATCTTTGAAAAAGACTCGGCGTAAAACCCACTGGGTTTGAAAAACTCAAACCCAACCCAACCCGCTGGGTATCCGCGGGTTTATGGGTACCCATGGGTTTTGTCGTGAAAAATTTACAATAACAAGTTCCTATCAAAATTAAAGTCAAATATCAATCTCTCAATAAAAATTATCCATATATAAAACACAATTCTAGAAAATTCAAGAAAATCACAAATTAACTATGAAAATTGGTCAACAACAATCTAGAAAACTCAAGAAAATTGAAGCAAATCACAAATTATCCATAAATAACATGATTAATTGAAAGCTTCTTTCTTTCAATTAAGTTTCTTCACTCTCCACTCGATAACATCAACTTCATTCTACACAACTCAAAAGAAAAAATTAGACATGTCTCCACAAACATAAATAAGATTAGTTGTTAAATATCGAGAAAATTAATTATATGGATGTGGGCGGGTACCCATGGACCGGGTTTACCTAAACCCAAACCCAACCCGGTGAATAGTGAGCGGATTTAAACCCAAAACACGTCAACACGGATTTTACCCGCGTTGACCGGGTTGGGTCGTGTGGGTACCCGTGGGTTCGGGTTTTGTTGCCATCCCTAATGGTTAGGTTGATTCAGTGCTTTTTACTTCTTAATTTTCCAAGTCATACTCCCCGGGTAGTACATTAGATGTCATGTATACCACCGTGGATCATACCTAGACTGGTGTCCTGTAAATCCACTACGGGATCATACCCTGACCGATATCCTATATACCAGCGGGGGACGTACACGGACCGGTGTCTTGTAAAACCAACGCATGATCATACCCTGACCAATGTCCTGTACATTCATATATTGTACTAATTTCACAACAAGGCGCCTTTATGTTTGTATTAAGTTATCACACAATTCCAATTACAAATCAGTCACACATTTGATATTGGATGATAATATGAAGTGAAGACAAAGTGTCTCTATAACTAACATTTCGATTTGATATCATTCATAAATTGTTGAAGGTAATATAGAAGCATAGCAAGTTTGGTTGTACTTTAATATAATGGTGGAAAAGGCTAGCGTACACTCGATGTGCAATATACATCTTCGTTCAGACCAATTAGTTGTACTTTGATATATTTTGAAAAATAATAATCATTGGTTATTATTTTTGTATTAAATGAATCTTACGATTTGGATTGAAAATTAGAGACTCAGGTTCGCCCATTAGAGACTACGGTATAGTATCATATCTCAAACTCCGTTAATTCATGGTCTAAATAGCAAAACTCGATATGAGTACGGTAAGGTGGCGTACGCTAGCTTTAACCATGTACAACTTATGAAGTTGAGAATTGTTGGTAAATCAAAGATTAGATGGTATGAATACTATTTTCCAAGCAGTGATGAAGTTACAATGTTGTTTGACATTATTGTTGATCATGATTAAAACATGGAGTAAATGTAGCGTCCCTCATATCTTTTTTTATCCAAAGCGCCCCTCGTATCTAATGAAACATGGATAATTGATAACAATAATAAATAAATATGAAAAACTAGGAGTTCGATACCATTGAAAAATGATATATAATAGAAGTAAATGTACAAACAAATGAAACTCGCCGCCCATCGGGCGGGCACAAAACTAGTTTGACAAGATAACAAATAAATTACTTATGTCTTAAGTACTAAATTTTAATCAAGTCAAACTTTAATAAAGTCCACAAAAATTTTAATGCCTATTTATCAATATGAAATCAAGCACTAAAATGTAACAAATAACATATTAAGATGGATGTGTTATGTTTTTGGTACTTCTAGTTTAAACAATACTAGGTGGTGATGTCGCGCCTTGTCGCAGGATGGAGATGACCTATGAGCATGTATTATGTGGCCCGTTATAATGTTTTGTTACTATTATTAACCTAAAATTAATTTTTTGTTAGCAGTTTTGTTAGTAATATTGACGTGACAATATGATATTGACTGAGAAGAGATATGTGGCGGTCAATATCCAATTTAATTATTTTTGAAAATTTCGGCTAGTAATTGATATTTACCTAAACCCAAGTAAACCCATTGATTATGGATATGATATGGGTGACATATATATGGGTTTGGGTAGGGTACGAATATTTGCTTCGATAATCTAAATGTGTATTAGTTGGGTATGGATACCCATTTATTTGAGGGTGTTTTAATTACACATACAAAATTAGACCTATTTGCAAAACATCAAAAGTTTAGGTACCAAAATATAATACACAAAAGTTTTATGTACTAAAATGTAATGTTCCATCAATATTTGAGGACTTATATGACAAAAAATAAATTTAGGTTATAAATCTAAATATCTATTAAGTGTAGGTACATAATTGTAATTTGCATTGTTGAGGCTTAAATCCTTTTATGGTGATGTATTTAAGATGATAATTAATTGTTTTTTATAGAAAAATGAAAACTATTTATTTGATATGTGTAGATATCTAACCAAACATTCCCTGTAAATTGTTGAAAATTCTAGCCCGGGTAAAAAAAGAAAAACTAAGAGAGAAGTAAAATGAATTCAAACTGAAACTCGTTTAAAATTTCACGCCTTTAAATCCCATAGGGGAAAATGAAAACTTTCTAATAAATAAGAACCATAGTGGTTCATGGTTCAATTATTTTTTCTCTAGATTGTTGGTGAGTGGTGTATGTACCATTCATACTTGTGATTAGAATACATAAAAATAGTATACTAATTAAGGTTAATGAAGAAGGCAAGGAAAGAAATAAAGAAAGTGTTATGGAAGGCGAGTGAAAAATGAAACGAAGAGTAAGTAGATAATGGAAAGGTTTTGACCAATTCTTTTAGTTGGCCGTCAATACAACAACCAATCCTTTTCAGCGTAGCAATTTATTGACACTTGATTATGTAGATGTCGCATATTTTGTTACATGTAGTTAATAGAAATTTTTTTAGTACCCCGTAAATGTACTAAATAAGTTTATAAATTCGCTCTTATAATATTTTAGAGTCGTCTCTCTTTTATCATTTTTTATATTATTTCACGTAATGACCAAATATAAAATGGTCGAAGTGAATAAATCCCGGGGAATAAAAAAAACCTCTCCCCTCTCCTCTCGTTCGTGGATAGTAGGAGCGAGGATAGCGCCGTCGTGCGCATCGCCGAGTGCGATCCCCCGACGTGGTGCGCCGACGGGATTGGGCTGCGGAACCATGGGGTTATTTAACCACCCCCAAAGAGCTTCCTTCCTCTGTACAGTGATTCCCAGATCTGCTCTCGTTTTGCTCTGGATCCCCCCCCCCCAATGAAATCCAGTTCAGGTCTTCGCAAGATGGCTGAGTCGAGGGTTGTCGTATTTGGCGATGCAGATGTGGCCCCCGGGGCAGAACGCAATGAGCTTTCCCTATTGGAAAAAGTGATTGGCCCCTCTCCGTCAATCCGCCAGTTACTCACCACTTTGGGCGGGTTGTGGAACTGCTCCGGCCCGATTTCCATTCTCCCAATGGCGGGAGGTCTTCTTCAGTTTGTCTTCCCCAACGACACTGACATGACTCGAGTCTTACGGATGGCACCCTGGATCCTGCCCAAGTACCTTGTGAATTTGGCCCCCTAGGTGGCGGTTTCCCCAGAAGTGGCTGAGCAAATGTGGCGGGTTTCATATTTCCTACCTAAGGGCGCGGGTATGGTTGGACTCCCGTCTCCCCCTCCCAGTCTCAGTCCTGGCTACCCATGAAAAATCAGGTAAGGGGGACTTCACTACTGTTGTCAGATTCGAAAAAACCCTCCCAGTTTTGCTACCTATGTGGAGTGTTTGGTCATATTGGCCAGCAATGCCCAAGACGGGATGAACTCGCTGGAAAACCTTCCCCGTATAGTCGTCAGTTGGTATTGAAGAAATCCGGCCCCAAGGTCAATGAGCGAAACTTGCTAGGTCGAAGGAACTTCACTTGGGTGCGCACGGGGCTGACCCTTACCCCACTGCAGACTCGGCAGGATCCCTTACAACTGCTCCCGGCTCCGGACCGGAATCTAGACCCAAATTCTGTTGCACCAGTGCCAACCGAGGGAGGCTCTGCCTCGCCAAACTAGGCTCTGGGCAGAACTGCTGACACTGATCTGCTGCAGGAGCGGCCCGACTGTAAGAAACAGAGATTGGAGGCGAAGCATCCCTTGCTCGCGAGTGCTAGTGACGAAGTGGTGGAGGCAACCAACCCTGACTGGTCCCATAGTTATGGATGAGCATTTTGGCTTGGAATTGTTGGGGAATAGGCTCTGCCCTGACGATTCCTTCACTCTTTGGAGCTATGTGTAGCTTCTCGCCCTCGATCCTTTGTTTAAGTGAGACTAAGCGAGATGTGGTTTGTTGTGTGTCCCCAGTAGGTTTATCAGGAGGGTTAGCACTTGCTTGTGCCCCTTCTGTCCAGTGTAGTGTGATAGGCCAGGATGCATTTTATATTTATGTGGAGTTGCACCATCTAGTTTGGGGTAACATTACTCTTTTCTTTGTCCATCTTAGTTCCATTGTAAATACTCGCTCTCTTCAATTCAATGAACTTCTCCGTTTGATCTTGTTGTGTGCCTCACCTGTGCTTGTTTTGGGTGACTTTAACTGTGTGATTTTTGCCTCTGAGAAGCAAGGTGGACGGCCTTCATCCTTCTCGATGATTGAGCAACTCAAGTCCTTCCTGGACGCTTCAGGGCTGCTGGATTTGGGGTTTAGAGGGCCTCAATTCACTTGGTCTAATCGTCAAGGGCTCGCCACCCATATCCTTGAACGTTTAGACCGTGGTCTAGGTTCTGAATTGCTCATTCATGATTGGCCTAATGTACAGATTTCTCACTTAAACGATCTTGGTTCTGATCACAGGATGCTCCTCTTTCAGCTGACCCCTGGTGCAGGCAAAGGGAGGGCCCGATTTCACTTGACAAGAGATGGAGTTCGAATGAGGAAGCAAGGAACATTGTCACTGTCTCGTGGCAGACTGTTGTACCCGGGACGCCTCAATTTCAGCTGTTTTCCACCCTAAAGACAGCACGTCATCATCTAGTAGAGTGGGTGAAACAGGGCACCACCAACTCGGCCCGACTGATTCGTGAGCTCAGGCTTGCCATTGAGGCAGAACGAGATCACTTGGCCATTGATTGGCCCACCATCCAAGGACTCGAGACTCAACTAGCAGTTGCATATCGGCAGGAAGAGGTCTATTGGAAACAAAAATCCAGGAATGGATGGCTGCAGGAGGGCGACTCTAACTCAAAGTTCTTCCACATTACTACAAACCAAAGAAGGCGGCATAACCAAATTGAATTACTCAGGGATGATGATGGCTTTGTACATGTTGAGGAACCAGCAAAAGGTGAAGTGGTTGTATCATACTTCCAATTCCTTTTTACTTCTAATGGAAATCCGTTTCACTTCCTTGTGGCTGCATTAGGAATAGCTCGCAAGGTTACCACTAGACAGAATGCTTACCTTTCAGCCCAGGTATCGCATGAGGAGATTAAACGAGCAGCATTTGATATTGGCCCTTCTCAAGCCCCAGGATCATATGGGTTCACTGCGGCCTTCTACCAGTCCTATTGGGACGTTATTGGTAATTCTGTTTGTGTGGCTGCTAGTTCGTTCTTTCGATCGAGTAGATTACTGCATAACTTCAATCATACGCTGCTAACCTTGATCCCCAAGGTCTCAAATGCAGATTCGATGAAGCAGAGGAGACCAATAGGCTTATGTCTGGTTTTCTACAAGATTATATCTAAGGTTTTATCTTCTTGGTTGAGTCAGGTACTCCCTTCTGTTGTGAGTGATGCTCAAAACGGCTTTGTCAAAGGTAGGGACATCTCGGATAACATCCTCATCGCCCAGGAAGTTATGCACTTTCTCAAAACGAAGACACAATATAGAGAGAAGTGGATGGCTCTCAAACTGGGCATGGAGAAAGCATATGATCGAGTTGAGTGGGGATTTCTATTTGGTGTCATGGAGTCTTTAGGGTTCGATTCTGACTGGATAAAACTAATCAAAGCGTGTGTCACAACTGTCATATTCTCCATCCTGCTAACTGGTCACACTCACGGCTATTTCCGGCCTGAACGGGGCATCCGGCAAGGTGATCCGCTCTCGCCTTTCCTTTTTTCCATTTACACTGAAGCATTTTGTAATCTGATTTCGAATGCAATTGCTTCTCATCAATTACATGGTCTGAAAATTCATCACTTTGCGCCACTAACATCACATTTGCTGTTTGCTGATGACACATATTTGTTTTTGCGAGCTTCTGCAACGGAATGCATGCAACTGTTGCAACTTCTTAACCTCTATGAGGCGGCCAGTGGGCAGAAAATCAACCTCCAGAAATCTAAAGTTTGCTTCAGTTCAAATGTCACAGCCCAGGAAGCTGCTGATTTGGCTGCCTCTTTGGGGATTGATTCCATTGGAGAGCTTGAAAAATATCTTGGCTTGCCAGCTCAGATCCACCGATCCAAGGTTCAGACGTTTCGGTTCCTAGAGGATGGATTAAGTAAACGGATTCAGATATGGAAGTCAAAGTCTCTCTCTCTGGCGGGGAAAGAAGTTGTGATCAAGGCTGTAGGGTCGGCTACCCCAGTGTACGCGATGCTCTCGTTCCGCCTACCAGCTACCACTTGTCGGCGTATGAATGGCCAGCTCTCGCGATTTTGGTGGGCAAGCCAAGACAAAGACAAAGGGATCCACTGGATCTCCTGGCTGGCCATTTTTGTTAGTAAATTTGGTGGGGGACTTGGGTTCAGGGACTTCGATCTCTTCAATATAGCGATGCTGGCAACGCAAGCTTGGAAGCTGCTGTTATCTCCATCTTCAACCCTTGCTCAATTATACAAGGCCCGCTACCACTCCTCGTGTGACTTCCTCCACGCACCAACTGGAAATCAGCCTTCCTGGGCATGGCAAGGAGTTCTAGAAGGGCGTAAGCTGCTTCTCAAAGGATTAAGGTGGCAGGTAGGTTGTGGCACAGCCATCAGGATCCTTGACGATCCATGGTTACCCACTTCTCCACCTTCTTCCCCCTCCCTACTCCCAGGTATTACTCTGCCAAACCCTTTCGTGGCTTCTCTCATTAATCACCTGACGCGCTCGTGGAACTAGGAGCTTCTTCAACTGTATTTTTCCCCCGACAGCATTAAGTGGATACTCTCCCTCCCTGTCCCGTTGTCACCGAAGCCCGATCGTCTTATTTGGCACTACTCGGAGACTGGGCAGTATACTGTGAAGTCAGGGTACCACTTACTCTCAGATGAACGTGCTGCGATGTTCAATACCCTACTTCCTCATCCGGAGTCTCGGGTTTGGAAAGTACTCTGGAGTCTGCCGGTGCCGCAGAAGCTTCGTGTGTTCTTATGGCGGGCTGTGCGTGGATTCCTCCCGTGCTTGGATATCCTCCAAGCTAAATCCCTTAGTGATTCCAACGTTTACCCTGTTTGTTCTGAAGCTTTGGAATCCATCTCCCACTGTATTTTTGATTGCAGGGTTGCTCGTGGTGTTTGGGACTTGGCTGGCAAGACTCCGCTTCGAGTGACACTAGCGACGTTACCGGCTGATGTGGCCTGGTCTCAGGTGTTGACTTCAATGCATCTCAACAAGCTAGAGATGGCCGAGATTGTCTTCATTTCCTGGCGCATCTGTAAATTACGATGCTGGGCATGCTACAATCGTGTCCAATACCTGCCCGGCCCCCTCTTTCGACAGTTTCGGCAGCAGCAGGAGGAATGGATTGCAGCTACATCTTCCCAACTGAATGTCGGAGCTCCCCAGCATCGCCAGTCCCCCGCGCTGGTTACCGCTTCATGCCCCCAGGATGGTTTGCTACTTCGGTTTGATGGAGCAACAGGACATGATATTGGTGGCAGCATTGGGTTCGTGGGCTTATCACTGGCAGGGTCGATAACTTGTGCATACGGTAAGTACTACGTCGGTTTATTCGACCCTTTTATATTGGAACTTCTAGCATTAAGGGATTCAATGGATTTGTGCTTAACTCAGGGTATTTCTTCTGTTTGTTTCTGTGGGGATTCGCAACTGGTGATCCGACGAGTATCGGAGGATGTACAGGATCATAATCGTGGCAGGGCGATTCTTGAAGAAATCTGGTTGATGAAAGCATCATTCGCGTTTATTCGTTTTGTTTTTTCTCCCCGTAGAACTAACATGGCTGCCCATTGCGTGGCGAAAACAGCTCTTGCATCGGCTAATCATCGTTTGGCTGATTTCCGCTATCTCCTTTTCAATTCCTTGTAATTCCCTATCTATTACATACTACCTAAGTCAAATATATATATAAAATGGTCGAATCTTATCCTACCGTTTAGTGATACAACATCTTGTATTATACAAACTAAATTCATACTTTTATGTTATGGTGGATTGGATTCGTGGATTGGTTCAAAAGGATTGTTGGATTGGATTCATGAATTCAAGTGAAATCTAAACATTGGACAAATATGCAAATTTAAAAAATTGTAGGTACGAATCTCATAAAATGTAGATGCCAAAACAAAATAGTTCAATGATTTTACATTAAAATTAAATTTGAGGTATCAAAATATAAAATGTACATTATAGTGACTAAGTTGTGATTTAATGAAATTGGGGGTATCAAAATGTTAAATGTACATTATGGTGACTAAGTTGTGATTTAATTAAATTCGGGGTATCAAAATATAAATTTTAATGCAACGTTAACCCAATTTCAGCTTAAAATTAAATTTGGAGTATCAAAATGTAAAATGTACATTATGCAATCGTAACACTACTTCAGGTTTATATATATTAATGGTTAATGATTAACCACTAATCACACTCTTAATTTTGCTAACCATAATCACCACAAACCAAACTTCCATCTCTAGAATTTATGTAGACTTGTATTGTGAAATTATATGAGATATAAGAACTATGATAGTAGTACCAAAATAGAACAAGCAGAATATTATAATTTGTGAAATCATATATTGTGAATATAGAATATATAGTTTCCAAACACCAAAATGACTTTTACGTAGGATGACAATGGGGTGAGCTTGTCATAACTATATTTTCAAATATAAAAAATCATACCGACCCATATATCAATGAGGGAAAGGCTTTGTAATTCTGTTTTCATACCTGTAGTTTTCGCGTACCTGTAGGTAATACCCGCCTATTACATCAAATGTTATTTTACGTAAAAATTTACATGTAGATTTTCAACAATAACACTGAAAGGACCTAATACATCATGAAATCAATGAAAAATATAATAATTCTTATTAGGATTATGATATTATATCCTAAAACATCTATTAACCCATAGGATAGAGTATAGGTGTCAAAACCTGGCCCGACCCGATTAACCCGCCCGATCAACCCGACTCGTAATCCGACCGTAACCCGAATTGACTAAAAGTCAACAACCCGTAACCCGCCCGACCCGCAACCCGATTGATCCGCAACCCAACTGACCCGCAACCCGATTAACCCGAACCCAATTGACCCGAACCCGACTAACCCATAACCCGACCGACTCAACCCGAACTTCACCTAATCCACTTGAATCATTATTATTATATACAATACATAATTTTTCAAAATAAAAATTTTCATTCTAAACTTATGTAAAATTATTTTTTCATTTCGTAAAGGGAATAACCGACGCTCATTATCAAATTTTTTATTAAAAAAAGCTCAAATCGATTCAGGATATTCTTGCCTTCGATCGCCGATCCAAGCCAGATCTTCCGCCTCACAAATCTGGCTATGAAACCCATTGGGACCCAGAATAGCAACCTTATTCCTCAATTGAAACCCAAAAAAAAAAAACAATCAATCCCATCTTCGTCTTCCTACCTCCAATCCTTTCTACATCCATAACTTGAAACCCCAGCAAACACAACCTCTCAACCCAATAATAAAAATCCCCAAACCACCCAGGGTTGTGTATGTAGAGTAGATACAGGCATGTGTTCACAAGAAAGCACTACAAACTGGAGCCATGCTCAAATACAGGGAGGTCCTTGTCGTCAATTGCTGGTAGAGTTACATCTTCACACCTGCAAAGTGCAAAGCCTTACAGAGAAGATGGTTTCAGTTAGTTTCAACCAACCCCAATTTCGAATTCAACATCCAATAATGCAATGAAGCACAAATGGTGCTCCAAAAGGTGCGAGAAATCTCATGAAGAATCAAAAGCAAGTTCAATTTGAAGAAGGAAGGTTGAATTCAGTCATAATAGAAATCCCAAATGTGCTCGATTTCAAACCCTAGAAACACCTCAATCCAAAACTTCAATCTCATATTCACAATTGATGCATGAAATCAATGCTAAACCAATCCAAACATCATAAAGAGGAAGAAACGTAACACAGAATCTTGAAAAGAGAAGAATTCGAAGAAAAAACAGAAAGAAAGAAGTAGGGTGGGGAATGACATGCTACCTCCTGAACTTGTGAGCTTTTAGGTTTGGTTGACGGGTTTGGGATTTGTATTCGAATCTCGGACTGACGGAGTGAGAAGTGGAGGTCAGCGATGGAGTTGGGACTTGGGAGGAGTCAACGGGGTTGGGAAGAGCCGATATGAGAGTTCCCAAAATTGGTGGCGGATGGGAGACGGGGGTTTCCACACGAATGATTTGGGGGATAGTTGGAGAAGGATGAGGAACCATCCAGGACAGAGAAAAGGCTACAGTGGTGGCAGTAGTGGAAGGGTTGGCTTCATTTTTCTCTGGAGAAGAACAGACGAGAGAGAACAGGGAAGTGTAGTGGGTTTAGTTTCTGTTTTGGAACCGTAGAAGGACAAGAGCTTGTTTTACTTTAGTTTTTCTTATGAAGTTATACTTGTTCTTTTGAAACAAAAACAGGGGAAGGCAAATAATGGTGAAAAAAGGCGGGGCAAAATAATTGGGGGAAGGCAAATTTTGGTGAAAAAAGACGGGGCAAAATAATTGGGGAGAGGGAAAATTTTCGTGAAAAAAGAAAGGGAATTTTTTTTTCAACCGGGTGATTTTGGAGCCAAAGCGAAAGGGAGGTTCCCTCCTAAAATCTAGAATGTATTTGTTAGAGTTTAACTGTTTAAGATGCATATTGTTTATGGAAATTTACGGTGACCAATTATTAGTCATGGAAAATGAAAACAAAAAATTAGATAAACTGATTCCCGTGACTAAAATTATACAATTAATCACTGGGAGGTTTCCTGTGATTGTTACTGTGCTTTTTAGTACGGTAAACATTCCCGTGAATAAGTTACCATGACTAGAAAGTAGTTTTCCTATAGTGGGTATAAGATATTGACGGTTTTGACGGTTCTAAGTTTTTTATTAACATATGTTTACTTGAAGTCATTTGAAGTCTTTAACGGCAGGAGATCCCTTTTTAATTTATGTTTACGGTACGTGGTTAGAGTACAAGGCATGTGGTGTAGAGTATAGGATATATGGTTAGGGTATATCAATTAGCAAATATCACTTTTTATATATATTTTGAAAATCAAAGTATGAATTTCACTTTTAAATTAACTATACTAGCAAAACCTCAACTCATGAACATATGGTTAGGGTATAGGGTGTAGGGTATGTGGTTAGTGTATAATGTATTGATGGCTTAGGGTATACAATCAACAACATATACTAACTTAATATTATCGATTGAGGGTAAGGCTAAGTGTATAGGATATATGTTATTGAGTAAGTTATGATTGAAGTCACAATAACTTTACTAAATTTGATAGTTAATATTTATTGGTTCAATTTTTAGGATAATTCAGATAAGTTTACAAATAACTCATTTTACAACAGTTTACTGAAGTTATTTTGGCAATGAGTTATTCGAAATAACTCATTTTATCCTCTGCTTTTGCCAAATACCACACGTCAAATACCAGATTTGCATGGTTATACTAAACGAGATACTTTAATCCAATTACTATTGAATTAATACTAAAATATCAAATAAACAATTAATGGTGTCTTTTGGTTGCAAATATTGATATCACCATTACAATTAGCTACTGTACTTTACCAATTATGATTAATTACATAACAAGTTTGCAAGTCATACAAATTTAGTTAACATTTTGACTAGTTTTTTTCAAAAAAATTAAGTATATATATACGAGGTAGAAATAAATTGGTCAAAATTGAGAAAATATTTTAAATTAGTGTAATAAAATGTGTACGTTGGTAATGAGTAATGAGTTAAGTTACTTGATGCGTTGGCCCGAACAACCCGAAACCCGATCCGCCCGCAACCCGCCCGACCCAAAACCCGATGAACCCGCAACCCGATTTGCCCGCAACCCGATTGAACCCGAACCCGATGAACCCGCAACCCGACTAACCCGCAACCCGTTTGAACCCGAACCCGATGAATCCGAACCCGATGAACCCGCAACCCGACTAACCCGCAACCCGTTTGAACCCGAACCCGATTGAACCCAACCCGAACCCGCCCGATTGACACCTATAGGATAGATTACAATAATAGACCAATCATTCTTCTCCTACTTTGATACATCTATTCAGTAATATATAACCAACATAATCATCTTACCAAACGGGGAAAGGTGAAAAGAGTGAAGAGAGAGAAAAAGAATTAGGTTTTAGTTCGGGTATATACTCCATTACATTTGTACTATTTATTTTCTCAAGTACCCTAACTATCATTGAAAAGTTATAATTTGATTCCTATATTTTTCATAATTGAAGAAATAATCTTAGTCAGTGGCGGATCCAGAAATTTTTTGTAGGGGTGTCTTCTTCCAAAAATTGAATTAAATTAATAATTAAATTAAATAATACATAAATAATAAAATATTCAATTAGTATAAATGTTGACAAAAAGTCACGATGTATTTTCATATTTCGAAAATAATATAAGATAGATTTGACGTGTACACTGCTCAACAAACGGTATATCCTACTAGATCGCATATTCAATTTCTAACCTTGTTCATGATGTAATTCAAAGTTGAAAAGACTGTTTCAACACTTGCAGTGTTACCATAAAATCAAGTCAAATTAGGGTACCCCTGGGGATAAGAAATCGCGTTTTCACCATTACATAGTGTTTAAAATAGAACAACAAATGAGTTATAACCTAATGGAGAAGATGTTAAATAATAGTAGTGTCCTAGATTTGAATAACACAGAGTACCACTTATATTTTTTTAATCACGCAAACTACTATCGAGGATAAGATAATCATTTATTAAAATTTTAGAGGTGTCCCAGATTACTAATTATATTTTGTTTATCCATACGAAACTACTACCGGGGGTTGAATAATCGTGTTCCCAAAATTTAGGGGTGTCCCGGGACACCCTAAAGCATCATGTATCCGCCACTGATCTTAGTAGAACGAGATATGAGTACATAACAGGGAGAGACTAAAACCATACTTATTCCATGCCCTATCAAAAATTTTGCATGTTTTAAGTTAACCACAGTACCACACCCAGTAACGGAGGAAGGGCTTGGGGACTGGTGTCCCAGGACCCCACTTAAGAAATTGGAGGGCAAAATTTTTCATTATATATATATATATTTCAAGAAGGGCTTAAAATTTAGGATCCTGTTACATTTCTATTTTTTTTACTCTAAAATCCAGGACCCCATTGTTTTGTATATGCAACTCCACCAAAAGGACAAGAAGACTACTTCAATTAAATTATTTTTAAGCTATCTCTAAATATTAAAGATGGAATCTCTACTATAATTATTGTTTTAAATCCTAATCGAAAAGAGCTACTCCTATTCTATTATAAGTCTCTTCATTTCAGAATCATAATAGAAAGAGCTGGGATGATAGGTTCAAATGTTTGAAGGGAGTAGATGAGCCGAACATAAAGATGGTGGAAAGAGATAAAACATAATTATTATCTATTAGTTTATTAGTTATAGGTATAATATGTCGATCTAATATGCATTTTTATCAAATATGTTGCTTTATTATTTTTTACATCAAATATGTTTATATATTTTTTGAAATTTTTTTATAAAATATGTCTTTTATTTAAATTTTCATCCAAAAATTATCAACTAAGATCAAACTATGCTTCGAACGACCTTACCTCAACAAAATCATAGGAAAAATGTCAGTTTTGCCACATCATTTATTTTTCCAAGTCTCGTTAAAGTGAAAGTACTAGGGGCACTGGGCTATACAAAAGAAACAAAAATGCTTAAGTGAAATTATTAGAGATATTTTTGATATTTGTGTCTCACAAACCAAGATTCGGTCATGGTTGACGGTGTTTGGATGAAAATTTTAACAGAATGACATGTTTGATAATTTTTTCAAATTACATGAGCATGTTTGATGTAAGAAATAGAAGATGGATATTTTTGTAAAGTTCCATAATAGAATGGAATATTGTACCTATAACTATTAGTTTATCTATTAATTAAGCTTACACTTATTATGTTTGTTCCTACTGTTTGCGTTTTTTTTTTTTTTTGTGTGTGGAGAGAATTCCTACTGTTAGCGTTGAAAGGTCATTTTTAGTTATGCATCACAAACAAATTTTCAAATCGAATAAGTGATGATTACGATTTCTTGACAGGATAAAAGAGGTGTTTAATATTGTAGACCGGGAATTAGTTTACAATGTTTTCAAAATATAAAATCATGTTGGGACTCATTGTAGAAACGAACAGATGTATCATATTAGTAAAACATCGAATTACGTAGTTCATTTCGTCTATATATTTTTAAATTCATTTATCTTTACATTATTAATTTATTTTACAGGACCCCAATCAACTCAAAATCTGGCTACGCCACTGACCACACCCGCCTCATATTATTGTGGGCTCAATTGTCATAGCAAGTGAATTTTCAAAACTTTTCCAATTTTGTGAAAGGAATCAACTGGAAATGGGCTATCCATGAAAGTGAAAAGAGTTGCTCAGGCCAATGCTACGGTGCCGCACTTTTATGACGACGTTTTTTATTGGGCCACGTGGCGCTGATGTGGCAGTGACTGGTTTAATTAGCCCGACCCAAAACCAATGAGTAACCAGAACTGAAACCAACCCGGCTCTCCCACACTAACGGAGACTCCCTCTCCGTCCAACTTAAACGCTTATTCATTTTTTTTTGCCAAACTGTATTTATATTTTTATTAATTAAAAATTGAAATAGTTTGTTTTCCGGACCATTGAGAAAACTGCTAAATAGGGGACGACGACGGACGAACGAAAAGTTGTTCCTCGATCTCCTTCTCCGAAGTTCTCCCAAAATCGATTCGGTGACTTGTTCTTGGCCAATACCCATCTCCAAAATCATCCCGGTGGCTTGTTCAAAGGCAAAGAAATCTGTATCTTAGGGGCCTCTGTGACCATCGAAGAGCCCCGCCGCCAAGTACCGGATCTAGAGACGCCCTCCTTCACCGGCGGTCGCTCCAAAATCACTACGGTCACTAGTTCGTGCGTGATCCCGTCTCCAAGGTCAACCTTACGTGTGGATTGTGTCGTACCCAACCCCTTCAGAGTCAGTCCTCTCTATTTTGTACTGTCTAAACTTCCCACGCCTGCTCATCTGTTAGCCAAGACTAACCTCTGCCGAGAGAATTGTTTCCCATCTCGGCAAATTGAGGTGATATTCTGCTCTTTCTTTAATATTGCCCTTCTTCTCACTATACGTTTCTTTTGAATGGTTGGAAAGGCTAGGCATCATGACTTGAAACATATATGGAGTCCTCGTATAACATGATATGGATACTGGAGTGAGGAATCTTTTTGATTGGTTGTTAGTATGGATAAGACAAGATGAATGGGCAGCTCTGTGTTGACTCAGGCATGTAAATACACTAGAAAGCTTGTTGTATGTGTTTGGAGTTTTCTCTCCTGTAGATATGGATTGTCGAGTGTATTGAAGGGATCTAACGCAGGGTACCAATTTCTAGATATATGGACAGTTTGGTGTATGAGAATGCTGATGGATATATATTAGATTTTGGCCTCCATTGTAGCAAGATGAGAGTGTTTTCCTTCTTAGTCTATTGGAGTTTAGTTAATGTTTAATTCAATTGGTGCATTTTGTTCAATTTGTTAGCTTGATAATGACGTTTCATATCATATTCTTGTATTCTTTGACAGGTGGTAAGGTTATTGTTTATCCTTAAGGTTTGTTTAAAAGAGAGAGGCTAGACGATACAGTTAACAGACCTGCAACCTGAGAGGCAGGACCATGGAGTCTTTCTGGTGTCAATTATATCCCTAGCTTGAAAATTTGTGACCTTTACAATTGGCATGACCACTCCATCAATTTCAATTTCCGTTCATGTTGAGTTACTTAATAGACGGTTTTACCATCATGTGAAACTAACTGCTTTCTATGCTTCTTGTAGTTGCAGGAAAACTGACTCCCGACAGGTACAACTGCCTTGCTCATGCTAGAAGGTAAGCAAACTGTACCATTCATTTCAAACTCAATACTTGCGAGTAAGGATGATCAAACTACTCGGGTTGCACTGATCTTTTTATGAGATGGCCTTGCAAAGCATGTAGATTTCTGGCACAACAATACTTTCTACGACTGCTAGATGTGAAAAAGAATGGCTACCACTGTAGCAGCGGGGAAGGGTTCAACATTAACATGACAAGATGTAGGTGTCACCACCTCTCACAACGTGGCTGTACTACATCTGCAGCCACGAGAACTACTGTTCGATGCAGGGTATGAAGATGGAGGTGAATGTGACTACCGAGCTGCCACCGCAACACGTGGTCTCTTTCCCGGTTGAGAGCAACAACGATATTTCCTCTCCTCCATGTCGAATAATCTCGGTTGTCCTGTTTTTGGTTCTAGATGTTATGTCGAGTAGTGGTACTCTATTACAAGTTGCAGCCATTGTAGCTCATGTTATTATTCACTGTAAAAGTGGTGCTAGATTCGAACTATGGTCTTCTCCAAGTGATTGAAATAAGGAATTGGTTCATTGTTATGTAGTAGTGATGTTACATTGTCTAGATACTGATCCTTTGTTACACCCCGCTCTTCCCAAAAGTCAAAATGACTATTATACCCTTGGGTCAAGTTCCACCGTATTATCGATGAGGACAAAAAAAATGGGAACTCTCGGTTCTAATGGTATCGAATTTCGACATAAAACGAGGAAGTTACGAATGTTAATTGAGTTTTGGATTAAACTCCCAAGATAAGACTGGTGAAATTAAACCCTAACCTAACCCTACCTTTCACTCGGCCTCACCTAGGTATATATATATATATGTTAAGCCTAAAACTAATAAAACAGGGAATTGCACCGTCAACTACTCCTAGTCCCCATCACCAATTGCACACGTCTCTCGGTCTCTGCCGCGTTCCCCACAACGCACAAGCACCGCCGGAAGCACTTTTCCTTTCCCCCTCGCAAGCGGACAAGTCCATTTCCATCCTCTTATCACATCGTCATCACCAAATTCACCACCGCCACCGAATGGACGCAGGCTTTCTTAGGACGAAAGGTTTTGGGGAATTAAATGGACCAGGTGAAGCCCCCAGATAATGGATGGCGCCGGGATTCTTGGACCAAGCTCGCGCTATTTCGAACAAATGGCAGCAGCGCTGATAGGCTGCTACATGAGTGGAGCGAGGTGAAGGCTTGGAGAAAGAGGACGATTAAGCTGCAATCTAGGTTTGAGATGGAGTAATAAGCGAGGGCCATGATGATCCTGAACGAGTGTGAGCTGTGGGTGTGGTTAAAAGAATTAGGTTCAGCTAAGGTGGTACGTGGCTTGTGGATGCAATGGTGATTGTGTTGTTGAAATCACCTTAGAATGGCATTAGGGCACGTAAATCTTGTGATGGTGGGGTTGTGGCCGAGCAGTGATGCGTCGATCGAGTGAAGGGAAATCCATCCCTTCGTTGATTCAATTCAATCAGCTTCAATATAAGGTGAGTGTAAAGGGGGCAAATTCTACGCCTTACGAGTTTTAAATATGTGCTTACTTGAAGTATATGCCATTGCTTGATTATGTTTATGATTGATTATTTGTACTTTGCTTGAGCTATGATTTGAGGTGATTTTGTGCTATTTACCTTAAAGCGTTATGTTATGAGTTATTGTTAAAGTTTAAGAAACAAGTTCTTTTTAAGAAGTAACTCACCTTCAAGAAGGTGAAGTCGTTTTAAGTGTTTTTAGTCGCTAGCGCCAGTCCGTTGCCATTTAAGATTTTCAGATAGAGCAGCAGTTATGCTCTGGAGAACTTTGAGACAGAGCAGCAGTTATGCTCTTGAGATATTTAAGATGGGCAGCAGTTATGCTCTTGAGAATCGTGGTGAAGAGCCACCACGATAAGTTTAAGATGTTCGGGGGATGAATCGTTACGACTCCCCTAACTAAGTTTAAGTTTAAGGAAAGCCTTGATGGCTTCTCATACGTATGAGTTGGCAACCGGACTAGCTAGTGGGGGATCCCAGTGTCAGTCAAGTATTTAAGTCGAGATTTGAGCTTTAAGAATGGAGAGTAACAGTAACTCCCATACAGTTTTAAGAGTTAGGAATTTTAAGAGTGGAAGTACAAACAACTTCCGCAAATTTAAGTAAGTGTTTTAAGTAAAGTACTAAGCAGTAAGAATTTTAAACGTAAGGGCGTAGACTGACCCCATCTCACTCACCAGTTTGAAGAGCTAGAGGAAGAGCTATAGGAGCTAGGGGTGGCCATTTGGACCGGGACCGGATAAAAAACCGGAAACCGGACCGTATAATCCGGACCGTTTAAGACCGGGACCGGATTTAAAACAATCCAATCCCGTCTTTGGTCCCATAATTAATAAAAAAACCGGACCAATCCAATCCGGGTCAAAACCGTGTCAAAACCGGAAGACCGGATAAATGATAAACTGACCCAAATGCAAAGCCCAAGCCCTAGATGAGCCCAACCACTCGGCCCACTCCCCCTCCCATTCAGCCCAGCCGAATCCCACTGTACTATTCTAGGGTTGCAAATTGCAACTTTTGAAACGGACAACACAAACAGCAGCGCAGCCGTCAGCCGATACCTCTCCTCAATTCCCACCCCTCCGAATCGGCATCGCGGCCGTCAGTCGGATCCGCGCCGTCGGCGCAGTCGCTCCCACCTCCGCTCAGCTCCGCGACGCGACGTGACCCAGCAGCAACGAGCATCTCATTAGCCAACATCTCGTCGCCACACGACAACATCTTGACGCAGCGTGACCCCGCAGCAATGACGAGCGCGATTGAGAGGGAAAGAAGAAGGGATTTCCGTTGGCGGTGGAATTCGTGGGGGTTGGCGATTAGGGATTGCAGCGTGAACGGAAAATTGGTGGGTGAATTAACAAACTAAAGAGCTAACGCAGCGTTTTGTCTTTGTGATGTGGAATTTGTTCAGGCGGGGTTTGAAATGGTGGTAAGTTACTTGGATGCCCTTCCGGGAAACGCTCCCAGGGCAGCATTTTTGAAATGGCAGCTTCCACGCGGTGTAAAACGTATTTATATAGATTGTTGATGGTTGATGATTGTTGATTGTTCTGATTACTCCATTCACTGACCATTCAATAATAATATAATGAAACAAATGAAATTGAAGAGGGAAAGGAACATCAACCCACGTTTCTGGAAAATTATTAAACCAAGAGGGGAAAAGAACTAATGGGTCAAAACAGGTCAAAACCGGATTGGGACCGGACCGGGTCAAAACTGGACTGTATCCAATCCAAGCTTTGGTCCCTATATTTTCAAAAAGACCGGACTGGACCGGATCAATTCGGGCCAATTTAACCGGACCGGACCGTATAGCCACCCCTAATAGGAGCATTTTGTGAGCAGCGAATTCGAGGGCAGGCAGCTAGAGGAGGGCAGTATAAGCATCACAGAGGATGCTTAGTCAAGGTTTCAGTAGCAACAACATTAGAGATTATTAGTTATTTACATTTATAATTATGAGTATAGACTGGAGATCAGAATGAGATTTTAAAGTTTGAGTTTAATTTGCCCACGTATTAGGGCTTTGCTCTGAGCTACAAGGGTGTGTTTTCGGTATTTTATTTATGAAAATTTTTCCCGCTGCAATTTAAGATTTGAGTATTTTATTTATCAAGGGCATTTTAGTAAAAGTAGTACCCGGCCGGGTTAGGATGTTTCATTCTTTTTCCTTTTTCACGTGCAAAGGAAACAACAGGGTTCCTAACTTTGCAGGTAGTAACAAATAACTATCCATATAGACTGTTGGCGGCCAAAAGAAGTTTCTTTGTAAAGGAGTAAAAATAAATTCCTAAACATTCCTCTTCAATTTAGTCTGAGACTTAAATAAACACCAATGTACCATTTGCTACAACTACTAATTCACTTAACATATCTCTGCACTCTTGAAAACCATATCCTTTAATCTCTTTTATTCTTTTGGGGCTAATTCCTCTTCCGTTTCATTCTTCTCTCGGAAGTATGCAACAAGCACATACAACTGAACCTGGAATAAAGCACCCCAAAAGGAATAGCGGTTTAGAGTATGTAAATGCATGCTGTTGGAATAATTTCATATGGGACCACTACAATAGTTTTGGAAACACAGCAATGAGGTTGTCAACATTATAAGAATCTGTGCAAAAGCTACCTAAATAAACTTGAAACTCATCCATCAGATCCAGGAGCAAGAAAAGCTCAATCACATTAGTTTTGTGCAACCTCAGTTAATGTACTGACTAGCTCAATATATTCACCTACAAATGAAGCAAACCAAGTGGGTATTTGTATTCCTGGTTATGTGACAATTCACTCAGTATGCCAGTTCAGAAGCATTCGCGAAGCCTAACGAAGAACTGATGCTGATCAACCTATCAAAATGAAATGACCCACTAAATGGGTCAAAAGCTCTGTAGCATCTCAGAAAATAACCCCCTGCTCCCCCTTCATGTTCTTAACTCTGTACTTCGATTTTCATTCCTGAGGAAGAGACTTGCATTCAGATTTTCTAACTAGGTGTCTGCAATGTCCCGCTCAGCCTTTTTTGCACTAGTTAGCCAGCTATGTATGAGCTTCCCAATTCTGCAGCATACCACATTCACCGGCCTACTCTTTCCTTCCTAAATTCTCTAGTTTCGTTCAATCCACAAGCTCCAGCAGAAGGCGTGTAGCGCAAGGATTGAACACCATTCCGCTGGGTTCCCTGGTTTCCACTGCCTCCAACCTTCCAAGATCTCAACAAAATTCCCTGGTTGAATCGAATTACCAAGAGCGAATCGAATCCCCCTGGGTCTGCGCCCTCCCTTTTTGAATCATAGGAATTGAAGTCAAAACCCTTTGAGGTGCGGATTCTCCACAATGAATGCAAACGCTTCCTGGTAAGGCAAGCCAGAACTAATTATCTCGTACTTCATGCAATATAATTGAGGACAACAATTCAAAGCAGGACATTTGACCCCCTTAAGGCTTCAATACACGAATAAGGGACAAAACCTCACTAACAGTGTGAAAAACCCACGGCGAAACATAACAGCAGGAGATTCAAAAACACAGCACGTGACACAGCTGATTTTCAATATCATATGTGTTTTCAGGGTGTGTTTATTGTTTACCTTTCTTCTGCCGAGAAACCAGGCAAGTAACAGTTACATAACTTGGTGGCTATCAGTGTTGGGAGAGTTATCCACCCGATAATTATAAGAGAGGGTGCGATCAGGTAGATAATAACAACCTGAAATTTGAAAATATTTAGCAAAATATTAATCACTGTAGGGAACTACCTGATTATTCAAGCATATAATTAAATATCCAATCAACTACGTAACAAGAAAAGGTGATATTTATTCTTAATAATAGATAGATGAAGCATTTGAATTCATATCAAACTCTCATTGCTACTGTGGACTATATAAAAACATATCCCTCTTTCAGGACTCACTTTTCGTGGAAGGGAGTAGGGGTTTCCAGAGTCGCATAACATCATCGAAGGTATTAGTTAGCTTGTTTTTTTTTTCCTTCTACCCTAATTTCATAGTTTGGTACTGATTTTCATGGCGGGCAGGAATTTTATGCAGAATCGACGTTCCTAGGTGGATAAGTAAGGTATGTGTTCATACTCAACCTCTATTACTTTCAGAAGGGTAATGATGTTGTTATTTTATTAGAATACCAAATGCAACTTTCATAGATTACCAAGCCATTAGAATTCTTATGCCATAGGTTTTCGGGAAGAAGAAAAATGTATTAGTGTTAGAAAAGACTTAAATATAACAAACTCCAAACAAAGAAGCATTCTTTCTATATAAAAAAACAAAGAAGCATTCTTAGGCTTTTAAAATCATCAACTAACATTCGAAGTACTGCTAGTCATTCGTTAAATACTCTATCATCGAGCTTTCAATTCCACTACCTAAGAAGAAAATTGGCTATGAAATCAGAATCCCAGAAAGTCATGGAAATCATTAAGGTTATCATCTATTGCTTGTTCAGCCTATATTCTAAGTCATGAAATCATCAGGACACACTCTAAGAAAATGCTATTCCATCATGAAATAGGCTGTGATTATTAAGTGTCAAATTCCCCTGGACAGATTTGCATAGCAAATAAGACACAATGAGTTATAAACTTATAACATAGCTGGTCATTCAGTCAGCACTGCAGGCAAATATTTAACATCGTGGCTCCAAATTCATGTGCCCAATGCAGGAAGAAAGAAGAAATTCCGAGATATTCTACTTGCTGAACAATAAGATAAACTAAACTTTCACAATAATCAACCAGGATGCATTGAATTAAACCTCTCTACATACAACTTAGTCATTCTAGATTCATACCAAGAATTGAACCCACCAAGAACCCCTGCTACCGATGAACCTGCCACATTCTTGTGTTTTTGAAGCTCAACCACTGACTTTACGCTACATTTCAGTACCTCTTGACCACGTCTCCGTTGATCACCGCCTACACCCCAGTGAATTCCCTGTCCCTTCTATCCAGTTCACTGCCGCAGGCTTCTTATCCGAGCACAAGGGACCTAATTTCATTTTTGTACATAAATGATTACACTAAGTTCAGTTTTCAGATCATCCTAAAATAGAGTTTAGCCCATTTCCATTCCTTCATAGCACAAGCAAATAAACGACCAAACAAAGAAAGAGGATGGTTTCAGTTACTAAAGATGCCGACGACGTCCCTGCCAGGGAAATCAGACCGGAGGAAATCCATGGAAACCACTAAAGATCAAGCAGCCGTCATTGGTGGCCATGGGGGTGGAGTATTCGCTAGCGTCGAGCAACAAGGGATCGGCGATTCGGACTGCGATCCGGACGTAGTTTACGGGCTTCTCGATGCGCTGAAGAAAGGTTGAATTGTAATCGAATCCTCCCTAATTCTTTCCGAGAGAGAATGACTAGTTTCAGAGTGCGATCGGCCCAATTACATTTCTCCCGGCTCAAATCGGGATTCCCAAACTGCTTTTTGCTCCGACCCCTTGGTCTTGCAACTTGCAACCCTCGTCTCCCAATCTGCCTCGCGAATCTCCTCTCCAACTCCACCTCGCCTATCGCCTCGGGCCAGCATCGCGATCCTGGTCGTGATTATTGGCTCGTCCCTCGTCGGCCACTCTGCGAGGGAACAAAGCTCCTCTCATTCTCCACCTCGTCACGCAGAGAAGATGAAGAGTGCTCGTCGTTGGAGCTTGTCGCTCATTGGACCTTCCCTGCTCGCCAGCCACCACTGTCATTTGATTTGGGAGAAGGATAAACGAATTGACGGTGACTTCGACTTAGAACGAACGGACAAAGACAATGACAACAAATGCGGGTGATTTGAGCGAAGGATGAACAAATAGATGGTCACAATGGTGGCGACGGTGAATTTGAGTTGAATTGAAGGGTGAACGGCTTCGGCTGAAAGCAAGAACATTTAATTCACTAACTTAGGGATTCATATAGGGGATTATTTCTGGTGATATAGCTTTATTTTGTTAGCATTCAATTCTAGGTTTAATTCGCAGCTGAGATAGCTTTAGTTTGATCGCCCAATTCCATTTTCCTTGATTATATTAATTGTTTGTTAATTCCATTATGCTTGCACAAAGAATGGATGAGAACTCACTGCCTACTCATCGTCCATTTGAACTCACTGGTATGTGTTAGCCACTTCAAGGGATTTCAGATTGTTCATTCAAATGATGGAGGTTGACCAAACTTGATTCAAATGCTCTGCATATGCTTTTGTTTGCAAGGATAGTTCAACTTTATATTCTTTCTAATGCTTTTGTTTCTGTAGGTTCCTGAAATGGTAAGGATGTGTTATGTGGGTCAGAATGGTATGTAACTGGTTTGTTTTAAGCGACAACGGAGACCTGGCCATAGCGGTCGATTCCGGGAAGAAGATTCGACATTCAGCTGTGTATTTGGATGAATCGAAATTGAAGATTGAAAGCTGAGTGCAAGGTAAATTCCATTAATTTTATTAAATTAGGTATTTTAGATGGAGGGATAAGGTCTGTGTAATATGGTTTGCGGATATATTGCTTCATTGTGTCCGATGTTAGGGTTAAATTTCAGCAGCTCGTGGCCCTTTCTTTTTCGGAAGAACATGCTTATTTTCTAGGGGTTTGGGCTTTTAGCTACTCAATTAGAAATGGCCCTGTTTTTTAGCTCTGGCATACATGTATTGATGGAGACTTTGAGTTCCGGTATAGTGTAGCATTACCAAATTTCAAATAAAATATTATTTAAGTTAGTTACTCAAACAACTTTCATTATCTATTTTTTCAATTTTAGATTGAGATATTGCAGATACATAAAGATTTTCAGTTCCGTAGGAATCCTTTTCAAACTCAAATGCGAAAACAGTTTCTTTGTACGGGGTGTTATAAACTCTTTCGTGAATAAGAATAGTGTTGTAAATCTAACTTTATGTTTCAGTTGTGCAAACTAGTACGTTCCCTTCCCTTCTTCATTCTCATTAAAGTTTCTCGTGTATAGTAATTCAGTGTTTATTGTGTTCTTCCTTTACCCCTTTTGATGGTCTTGTGTGTAATGGTATTTTTGTGCATGTGTCCTATGTAGGCGAATAGTAACTGGAAACATGGGGTGCATACAAGGGCAGTGACTCAACTAATGGCCTCAATGGGAATTATTCGAAGAATACATTGGTGAGCTACGGATCAACAAATTTTCAAATTTTATGTATTATCAAATTTTTGAATTTGATGCGAGCAATGTTCACTTCTCTGCGGGAACATGAGTCTTTTTTACGAATCTTATTATTTGTTTTCGTGGATGCAGGAGAATGCCGAGAAGGTTGAGAATATGATTAGAGAGCTTCATAAGGGAGTGACGGTGATGTTCAGACATAATAATAGGCGTTTCGATGACCTAGCCAAGGACTTATTGGATCTGACATTAAGGAGTTATAAGCATTGTAAACTTTTGAGAGAGACGACTGAAGCTGTTGAAGCGGAAGTTACAGAACTTAGGGGTACCCTGAGTGATGAGGTTGCAGATCTGTCTAAACAGGTTCGTTGCGTTAACAATGCAATAAAAAACCTAAAGGCCGATCTGCTGGATGCAGTGAAGACCGAGGTTCAGAAGTTCATTGAGACAAAGAAGGAAGTCCAGTATATCGACTTGACTTTAGAATCAGACGGGGTGAGTTTCTTTTACACGGCTATGTATGTTTTTTATTTCCTTCTTTGCTGACCCTAATTATCATTATATTTTAGGGAAATAGCAAACCTGTACGCCGTGCACGTGCAAGTGCTCGTTCCGTGGGTGGAAAATTGAAGGTGCCAGCGTTTCCGGATATTACCAAGCCCAAGAAAAAGACTAAAAAATGTAGAGTTGGGCCGAGTTTCTTTTACACGGCTATGTATGTTTTTTATTTCCTTCTTTGCTGACCCTAATTATCATTATATTTTAGGGAAATAGCAAACCTGTACGCCGTGCACGTGCAAGTGCTCGTTCCGTGGGTGGAAAATTGAAGGTGCCAGCGTTTCCGGATATTACCAAGCCCAAGAAAAAGACTAAAAAATGTAGAGTTGGGCCTTTTAATAGTGGGGATTCAGGTCATGATAATTTGCACCTTTCTAACTAGGGAGGATATTTTGACCCTTGCACCTAAATCTACACTGAGCACTTTGGTATGTTCTGCATGTTTGGCCATTGATATACATTTACAAAGTAACCTACCAAAACCCGTCTATAATTAATCTAGTGAACTACAGATTGTTGACACTGTTGTCGAAAAGTTGACATGGGGAGACAGGGACAAAACAAAAATGGAATGCGCCTTTCTGCCCGTTACATTTGCGGTATGAAATTTATTTTGCTTGTGGCTTTGAGATGTTCATTTGACTGATCATCTAATTGGATTAGGCAAAAGCTTCTGGAAATAGAGACGACATACGAAGCTTCATCAGCTTAGAGCACGTGAAAATTCTATACTGTACTGACATTCGTGACTGCGAGGCGGTATGTATTTTTCATTGTGAATTTGTATCTATATTAAACTTAATGTTGGGTTTCATGTTGTGTTATAATGTTCTTTATATGCTTTTCGTATAGATATTCATTCCCATTTACATGGGGAACCATTTCTTGTTGTGCATGGTAAACCTGAAGAAGCAACAGTACTGTATTTGAGACTCTCTACCGTCATGCATGAAGAAGACAGAAATTAATCAAAAGCTGGTGGACATTTTAAGTAGAGTTTATAGAGATCGGAATCTGGCAATAGATACAATCGTACTAACATTAACTTGCGCAATTACAGCTGGCAGCCTTGGATGTATTATTTTTTTATGACGGCGCTGCCTAGTTCCTTGGCGTTAGCTCATTTCTGGCTTTTGAGTTCAACCCAACAAATGATGCTCCCCGTCAACCCAATACATAAGTAGAATAGCAATGGTTTCATTTGTACACCATTTTTTCAAATAAATTCACTAATATAGCTACGTTCTTTGTACATGTGGGATTGTGGTATGTTTGTGATTAATTGGATGAAATGTGACCGCTCCTTGAACAAAAAGACAGCAAAGTGCATGGGGAAACGAGTAAGTTGATAAAATCGGCTCATTCTCCATGTATTATGATCTCTAATTTCATTGATCAATTCATTTTGAATTTCACAGTTCAATAGTGAGGATGAACGTTTGAAGTTGGTGCTGGAACTGATCGATTGCACCCCGAATGAGAAGACAGCCTTACTTGACAAAGCAAGCGAACTGGTCGCATGAAGAAGCTTAACTGGATGAACTGAGGCGAATGAGATGTTTATCAATATTTTTTTATGTTTATAAACAATTGGAGTGTTTTTTTTTTGGAGGATTTTTTCGTATGTTGCTGGGATTATTAGTTCTTAGACGAGGATTGGAATCTCTTGTTCATTTCGTATGTTGTTGGGATTAGTATTCCAACTTATGAGGCTTTACTACATTGCTTAGACGGCTGGGTTTAAGCTGAATGATATTGGCCATTGATATTTTAGTGTGATTTGATGAATAAGAAGACATTCTGGTGCATGGGTAAGTTGCCCTGGAATGCTGCTGTTGTTGGTGGCTTTAGTTTGTTACTTTGTTTACCTTTTCAAGAGTTTGGTGCTCTTTGATTGTTAGTATGCTGTCGACCGTAACTAATCATTTACTTTGTAATATTGTAGTTCAAAAGTGAGGAGGAACGATTGAACCTGGTGCTGGAACTTATCAACTGCACCGCGAATTAGAATGGAAACGTGTAAACTTGGAATAAACCACATGCAACGTAGTGGACTTTCATTGACAGTAAATATATATTCCTAGTCTTTCCTTCTATTGATTTATTCAATAATATTGTAGCACCATGATCTGCAGAGAAAGCAACATTGAACTCCATCCTAAAGAACGTTTCAGTTTGACGGTCCAAAATGGGGGAAAAGCACCATCCATATAAGGACTTAACATACATGCATAACAGAAAATCTTGGCAGCATACTAAATGACCAGTAATAAAAGTCAGCACTGAGGAATCAAATGACTGGATCTCAAACTGAATAATGAACACAAATCTGTGGAAATGAACCTTGAACAAAGCTTGTCATTCAATAAACTAAACTCATTCCATCTAATGTTGAGGTATTCATTCTCATGATTGATTGTGTAGGAGTTTACATTCCGAGGCAAGAACCTAGCTTACTTCAACAACCAACTACTGAAAATATTAATGTAACAGTCTTCTGATGCTGCCTCCAATCCCAAGTCTTTCCTTCACCTACTGTTTAACTTCCTCCAGTCTTGCCGCCATCAAACAAGCTTCAACATCTTGACCTGCAAAATGAGATTATATCATATGCGCTAAGAAAACAACTACAAAAATCAAATGATAACGGCAACGATGACAAGACCAAAGTGCTCCTCCCATAAAGCTAGTCTAAAGTTAAGAAACTTAACACACTGGGAAAACACCACAAAATCAGCCATGAGGAAATTGCTTGACCAATTTTGTGAGCAAGCAACCATACTTCCTTGTGAACAGGCATACTACATTGTATCATGCTAAGATCGTAGCCCTTCAGTATCCCAAAATCACTTGGCTGGCTGTTCTATATATGTTTGTTCAGTAGCTCCAAGTGCTAAACTAAAAATGCAGCAGCTATACCTTCCTTTACCTTACAACAACAGGAATCCACCGACTCAGGTTCCTAGTGCCGATATTGACCGCTAATCAAATCAGATACTTATGCTCATATGTATAGATAGACACATTATAACATCTTATTCAAAGTATTAGACACAAATTCATTGCTCATATGTCGACTCAAACTGGCCAAATCAAGCGACTCAGGTTGATTTACCCAAAACTCAAGTTCTGCACAAGTCTCCTCAAGTCAATAATCACAATTCGGGCCTTGTTTTGGCATTCCACATTCTAAACTAGATGCAAGAGATACTTATATTGCTCAACGTCAATTCAATCTAGAAAATAGGCAGCACAAATGCTAGTTAAATTTCATCTCAAATAAGCCTTTAAGCATATACATGATCATCAATCTTTTAAATGAAAAAGCTGCATCAATAACTCAAGAAGTCAATGCTCATTCGAAGCTGCAATTTGCATACCATCTCATTACTTCCTCTAAACTTACAGTATTATCTACCACGTCTACACCCCCAATCATTCACTATTGCTGTTAATCTACAGTTAAGGAATCAGACTCTGCAAAAAGATAAACTTCTGCCTCTTTTTTTCAGTTTCAACCTCTTGCCAGCTTTTGAAGCCCTGCAGAAAGATAAACTTCAGACTTCTGCCTCTTATATGCCCCGTATTTGCCAGCAAATTTCTACCTATCTCCAAAGTAGCACTAGATATGCGGAAATAAGAAGTAGGGATCCGAAAACTTACCAAGAGGGCAGCTGAAGGACTGACGGAGGACACAGAAAGACTAATGGAGGACACAGGAGGACACGTAGATGCTGGAATTGAACAGGAAATAAGGCACCAAGGAAATATTAATAGAAAGTAACTGAGTTTACATTCCACGACAACAAACTAACTTAGTTTATCATCCAAGAATGCAAAAAGTATCAATATCATTCAGCCTCTATTCCATTACCCCATCTACCACTAGTCAATGCAGAATCAATCTCCTAATGATGCCACCAATCTAACATTGTTTCTTTCACTAAGCTTGGTAATCTTGACCTGTATAAAGAGATAGGGTGTTTTAGGCTCTATACTGACAAAAGTTTCAATCAAGATCTCCAGCCACATACATATCCAGAGATAAGTTTTTCACTGCTTTACAATAAAATCTAAGAACATACCTATTGATCACTAACTTGCTGATCATATGAAGTCTAATATTCTCAGCTTGTAGACACATGAGCTCCTGCACATTAACAAAAAATCGGGTGATTTACTTCATAAGTAGAAACAGTCTAGTCGTAACAAAATGAAACTAAATAGATATAGTTCCATACCTGTATCTCCATGATCTTTTTGTGGACATGTGCGAACATCATGTCCTTCATTAGTGCAATGACTACAACGTCTTTTGGCTGGCTGGGTTGACGATTCACTCTTACGTC
Source organism: Linum tenue (assembly GCA_946122785.1). NCBI lineage: Eukaryota > Viridiplantae > Streptophyta > Magnoliopsida > Malpighiales > Linaceae > Linum > Linum tenue. Next base: position 38,148,302 of record CAMGYJ010000007.1, on the reverse strand, counting down.
CTTTTGTTTTCACAACATGGGGATCTTTAATCCTAATACTTGGTGTTCTTTCTGTTGTTTTCTCAATGGGTTCCAATCCGCCATTCTTTCGCCAAATTTCCTCGGCTAACACACTCAACCTTTTGATTTCCTGCTTCACCAGCTTGTATCCTTCCTCCGTTTTTTATGCATACCGACACAGCTTCCCAAAGCTTCCATTTAGATTACCAGACCTCACCATAGCATGTAACTCTTCATTTTGTAGCTCTGGGTGGACTGATTGCACATGACACTCTTTCTTAGCATCCTTGGACCATCGTTTCACCACCAAAGAAGATGGAACAACTAACATGTTATTCACTTTCATCACAAAAAAACAATGACTGCATGGAATGCCTTTCCTCTCTAGAAGCTGACAAGAACACTCGATTCTTCTATTTGCTGGGTAGTAAACCACAATCCAAGAAGCATTACTATTCGAATATTTGCTCAACTCATAAATGTGATTTTCTCTATTTACCCTAGTTGACACACTATATAGCAATGGCTCCTCCTTAATCCTCTTCCGCACTTTAAAGAACATTTTTCGAGTATAAATTCTACCAAAATGTTCCTCAATACTCCAAAGATGTGTATCACACACAGGGAAGGTATCAACACTCACAAAATCCTCCTTTGCCTCCTTGTTTCTCAACCTTCGTAGACCTCTATCAAATTGTAGGAATAACCCATACAGTTTCAATTTCCTATCGAAAAAATGATTCAAATAAGAGTTCATCCCTTCAACGCGTTGTGAACTCTTCATTCCAGCAGTGAACGTGCCAGAGAAAAATGCTTGAGCCCATGTATGTCACTTCTCATACAATTCAGACAACCATTCATTGCTGCCTAACTGGAACTCTTCCATACCTTTCCTTCATTCCTCCTCAAATTCATCAACCGAGTCAATCCGTTTTAACAATCTGTCAAATACTTTCAGAAACTCCTTTGGACTAACATTCGATTCTGCATTCCTTCTAAAGTTCCAGCAACAAATCCTATGAGCAGCACCAGGGATCAACTCCTTAATGGCCCTCTTCATTGACATACACCCATCGGTAATCACAACACTTGGGTGCTTACCTTTCTTACACAGGAGAAAAGTTTTAATTACTCAATTGTAGCTCTCTACAGTTTCGTTGGGTAACAAAACACACCCAAATACTGTAGTTGCGTGATGGTGATTCACCCCAACAAATACGACAAGAGGCATCTTGTATGCGTTTGTCTTATAAGTTGAATCAAAAACTAACACATCACCAAAACAAGAGTAATCGAACTGGCAGGCGGAGTCGGCCCAAATCAAATGTTTTAGTCTGTTATCCTCATCGAGAGTGAACTTGCAGAAGAGTTCTGAATCAATTTCATACTTAGCACGTAAGTATGCTAATGCAGACTCTGCATCACTATGCACTTCGAAATTCTTACCTTCATTCACGAAATTGTACAAATCCTTGAGAGTAAAACCGACGTTGTCATAGCCACCTACTTCATTTACCCTCAAATCCATTATCTAGCTCGGTTTCACACCCACCCCTCGCCGTGACTCTACTTGTGCCTTATCACCCTCCTTCAGTGACCGATGAGACCTTAAAAACTGCACTTGTTCAGGTCCAACTCTATCATGATTACGCTCGGAAACAAACTCCTCTACCTTGTACTTACCATTTTTTTATTATTATCAAATTTCACCTTGAACGAAGCAAGACATCCGAATCTAGTCACCGCCTTTGCTTCCCTCTTCCTATTCTCTCTATTCACATTTTCTTCAGTTCTGACTCCTTCTTTACAACAAACCCATTTTCGTTATGTCAATTTCCCATATTTGTTAACCTTCCTGTCCCTCTTTCTGACACCAAACCCCATATACTTGTTGTAATTGGTGTAAAAGTTATCAGCTTCATCAATAGAATCAAATGTTACCTCCTTCGAATCATGAAACCCCCAATCCTCTATGTTTCCAGGAACATTAACGTTCAAGAGCGAATCCCCGTAATTTCCAAGGACCAGGAAACCGTACCGGACCGGCCGGTCGGACCGGAAAAACCGGAAACCGGAGGTGAAACGGCACAATAGGGGCTGTGTACCCTTCAAAATCCTGCCGGGCGGTATTTGCGGTTGGACCAAAATGGGCCGAAATTTCGGCCGGTTTTATTCCCCTTCATTTTACTAAAACGGCGTCGTTTTGACGCAAAGTTAAAAATAAAATAAAAACGGAGGGAAAGCAGAGGAGTCGAAACCTACCTTCGGCCTTCTCTGATTCTCTCTGCCTCTCGTATCCCTCCTCTCCCCGCGCCGCTCTGCCTGTCGTCTCCCCGCGCCGCTCTGCCTCTCGAACTCCCGGCGACAGCGTCCTCCCCAGCAAGGCAGCAACCAAACACAGCCGGCGACTCGTCCTCCCCAGCAACCGAAGACGATGATGAGGACGATCCCGTCTCCCCCAAATCCGATCCAATGCTGATTTGAGTGGACGACGCCCGCTCGCACTGTCGGGGGAGTGAACCAAGACGGCGAACCTCAGGAGCGGCGCGTCAGTGGAGAAAGAGGTGCTTGTTCAATCACCTCCCTCACCGGCACCATGAATTCACGGCCTGCCGACTCCGTCGTTCTTCTTCTTCCCATAAATAAGTCACCATCGGAGTCGATTCAATCGATTAATTGATCTATTTTTAGATTGGAGTAAATGAATAAGCATCTCCGCTTGCATGGAGAATTGGACTGAAAATCTGGGAATGAAATTGTGGGGACAACAGAGGGAACTGCTTCTGTGTTGGGGAAGAAAGGGAAAGAGGAGTTAGGTGACTCTGCTAGCGGAGTAGTGGGTGTCGGGGGAAGAAATAAAAAAAAGAAAATATAAATAAATATATTAAACACAAATGAATAAAATAATAAATAGTTTACTCATAAAAGGAATACTAATCAGATCTTAACATATTTCCTTACCACGAAAATTTTTCTTTCTCAACGCTAAAGGAGATAATTTTAATAAAAATCTATTTATAAATTTGAATTTTGTATTAAAATTTTAATAAAAATAATATAATAATAACGCTCCACCCACGCTTCAAATATTGAATTCTTTGTACATCGATGCTTTCACGCTCTCGCTCCCGCTCCACGAACTGGTTACCTAATTCATGGGTTAGTAAACAGAAGTACAGAACTCAATTGATGAAATGAATGAAGATCCGTAGTACATACAAAATTTGTGAGTGTTTACTAAAATTATGTTTATTGGTTTTATTGTGACATTAATGGCTAGCGGTATAATCCGGTTTTATTCCGGTATTTTCCCGGTATGGTACCCTAATTTTGTCGGTACGGTTTTTTAACAAAAAAACAATTTTTTTATTCCAAAAACGGTACTTACCGGTAAGAAACGGTTGAACCATGGTTGTACCACGATTTACCATGCCAAAAATGATTCCGGTTTGATGTCCGGTACGGTTTCGTAATCCTTGGTAATTTCACGGGAATAACCATTACTTTGACTTTGGGCAGTTGTATCAGCATTCTTAGTAAGTATGTCATTCTGAATATCATCTCCATGAGATAAAGAGAGTTCTTCTGATCCTGCATACCAAATTCACTTATTACTTCACTTTAAAACAATAACGTAATCCTAATATATTGTGTAGAGATGCATACCTTCCATTCAGGTTGCATTGTGTTCACTTTATCGCCTAGCCTCTCTATTTCAAACAAACCTTCAAGGATAAACACTACCCTTACCACCTGTCAAAGATTACAAAAACATCATATGAACCGTCATTGCCAAGCTTACAAATTTAACTAAATGCCTATATGCATATCGGCATATAATGTTCTACGAGAAGTCCATATATATTGCAAAGACATTATGCCTCAATCCAATATGCATATCATGTTCTACGAGAAGTTCGTATATATTGCAAAGACATTATGCCTAGGAATCCAACTGAAAGTAGCTATACCTTACCTTACCTTACAAGAGTAGGAATCCAACTGAAATTACCGAGGCTGCAAAGAGATTCTCGTGGCAGAGGTTAGTCCTGGCCGACAGATGAGCGGGTGAGGGAAGTTTTGATACAAAACAGAGAGGACTGACTATGCAGGGGTCGGGTTCGCCGCAATTGACACGTAAGATTGACCCTATAGATGGGATCGACGACGAGGGCAGGAATGATTTGGGAGCGACCGCCGGTGAAGGAGGCTTCTCTCCCCTTCTCCGACCTGGACTAGTCTTGTATTTGGCGGAGGCAATTTTCGTTGGTGACAGAGGCCCGAGAAGATACAGACTTTTTCTCACCTCTGAACCAGTAACCGGCTTGATTTTGGAGATGGTATCGGCCAGTAACAAGTAACCGAGGTGATTTTGAAGAATGCCGGCAAAGGAGATCGAGGAACTCCCTTTTGGTTCGTCCCTCGGCGTCGTCCCCTGTTTTTTAGTTTTTTCAATCTTGGAAACCCAAACGAATTGGATTACTGGACGAGGAATACGACTGATGAATTTGGTGGAGGGTGTGAAGTTTGGATGAGCGACGGTGGAGCTCAGCAGGGCAGTTCTCTCTTTTCTGATTCTGACGAGCGAGGGAACGAGGAAGACGGCAACGATTCGTGTTTCCTTCATTTTTTTTCACAATAAAACTAAATGCATATAAAATTTAAATCAATTTAAAATTAATTACTGAAAAAAAGGAGATAGAAAACAGCTTTTGGAAATTCCGTCTGGCTAGCGCTTTCGGTTTGGACAATTCCGAATTCAATTGGTTTATGGGCTCAAAATAATGAAACCAGCCCATACCACGTCAGTTCCACGTGGACCAATAAAAAACGGCGTCACCGGTGTCGCACTTTTTAGCGTGGCACTGTAGTATCGGCCGTTTCTCATACCTCATAGTAGTGTTGTCATTTCGGTTGCCGGTTAGCGGCTAACCGGCCGGTCTAACCGTTAACTGCCGGTTAGCGGCTAACCGGAAACCGAAAAAATATAGAGGCGGTCGGTTGGCGGAAGGGGTCAGTGGCCAAGCGGTTAGCCGATAAAATGAAGCAGGTTTGCCTACTCTTAAACACACCCATTCGGTCATTCCCCCCAACCCTAGCTGGCCTTCGTCTCCCTCAAACCTCACACACTCTCTGTGAGACTGCGACTGCGTCTCTGCCGCCGCCTCGCCTCGAGCCCCCGACGACCTCCTCCTCCAGCGGAAGCAATCTCAAACCCTCCTCCTTCGGAATCGTCTTCCTCTCCCCCACCGCCAGCGCAGGAGACTGCGTCTCCGCCGCCGCCTCTGCAGCCGCTGCCCATTTCTCCGCCGCCGCCTAATGCTCCGGCTATCACGGGAGCTCCGCAGCCATCTTCGTTGAATCCGCCTCGCCTCGAGCCCCCGACGACCTCCTCCTCCGCCGGAAGCAACCTCAAACCCTCGTCCTTCGGAATCGTCTTCCTCTCCCCCACCGCCAGCGTAGGAGACTACGTCTCCGCCGCCGCCTCTGCAGCCGCTGCCCATTTCTCCGCCGCCGCCTAATGCTCCGGCTGTCACGGGAGCTCCGCCGCCATCTTCGTTGAATCCGCCAAGTGGGATGGTCTTAGTAGCTCCGGGTCCTGTGCATGCTTAATCGAATCCATTGATTCGCCATTGTTTTTCAGTTCCCCCGATTTCTTCTTGTTCACTAGATGGTAAATTGAATTCCTTGGATTGGAATTTCAGATTTGTATAGCCAATTGAGATGTGGGTTGAATGAGATCGTTGGTGCTGACTTACTCCTCGGCGGAGAGAAGGGAAGGAGAGATGTAGTAATTGGTAGAAGGGCAAGAAGAAGAAGAAGGGTGTTGAATGGTGAGGGTTTTGGTATGTGAATCGATGGACGAGATCCGCAACAGTAGCTATTCCAGGCTTGCACCTAAACCGGCCTTCACATTTTCGGTTGCCCCGGTTAAACTGCACCTAAACCGAAAACTGGCAGGTCGGTTTGCGGCTAACCGGGGCTAATGGGACGGTCGGTCGACGATAGCGGTTGGTCATGTCTCGGTTTAACCGAAAACCGAGATTTTGGTTTTCGGTTAAACCGAAACCGACCGGCTGCCACCCCTACCTCATAGTGTGCCCATTTCTTTAACCAACAAGGTTAAATCAAATTCGGTCCAATTTTATTTTGGGTGGCCAAGTCTCCCGAACGTTAGAAAAAACTAAAAAGCCCACTACTCAATCTGCATAGCTCAAACCCAAACTTGTCGTCCAGTTTTTCTTGTTCACGAAGTCGGTCGTCACTCACCCAGCACCAGGACCGCCGAGCACCGGAAACGCGCTTAGAAACCCAGAGACCGCGAAGCCATCGACCAACTCGATCTCTGCTCACTAACTTACTGGAAGACGACCGATGGAATTCATAACCGAACCTGGCAAACAGCCTCATCCAGATTGCTCCACCATGATTCTGGTAACCTATACTCCGTCTTCTCCATTTCTCATATTGTGCTGAATCAATCAGAGTTGCCTACATTCACCTTCAATTCGCTCTGGAATCCCTGTTTGGATGCCGAGAAAATCCAATGATTAGCTTATGATACCTCTCGCCGCTTTTATTTTTTTCGGATTTATATTCACTTTGAATCACATTTTTTAGAAGCTAGGTTGTTTCTAAGCGTGAACCATTCCGAGGAACGAACTGCCATTTTAGGTTTCCCTGATCAGTTTATGTGTTTTTTTGGTTTCGGGGTGATAGCCGGCATTGTCAATTGGGAACGTAGGACAGTTAGCAGTGGATCTACTGGTGTCGTCTACAGGAGCTGAGAGAATTGGGTATTTGGATGATCCCTACACCCTTCCTTGTGTTGGTAATGATGCTTATGGCCCCATTCCTTCCGGGGACCTAGCTCTCCCTCTCGAAGGTGCTCGATCATCATGCTCCGCTTTTCTCGTGTCATCTCATCGGTGGCCTGCTATGTTAATTGATCGAAGCAGTGAATGAATGAGAAGCTTCTTTTTCCTTTTATTTCTGCAGCTTATCAATCACCTGCCAATGCAATGACTCTTGTGCAGCAGCGATCCCCGGTTATTAAGGTGTGGTTTATGAATTAGGATACATTCTCTGTTAATTTTTTTTGGAGTCTCTATGAGATTCCTATGGTGTGGTGTTGTCCTCCTGAAAGTTGGAAGTGGTAACAGGGAATGATGGTTGAATACGCCAAGAACATGGCTGAGTTTGCTGCTGCCAGTGGGAAGAAGCATGTTGTTATTCTTTCTAGCTTAGAATTTGCAAGATGGCAAAGGATCGATATGTCAAGGTATGTTCTAGGCCTTACTCTTCTTTTCGTCACTAGATTCTTTGGATCAAGTAAGACCACATGACAGAGAGGCTGAGCGATATCCTTTAACCTGCTCACTTTGGTTAGAATTTTGCAAACTAGTATTCATTCTAAAGGTTCAGCTATTTCTTGGTAAAACAAAGTATAGCATGGAATTCCTTCTAGTAGATGGTAGATTACTCAGCAGTGGGAGCTGGTGATATTGTCATTCCTGCACATGTTAAGGTAAAAAAACTTTTGTTTGTTTTTCTTCTGAAGTTTGTTCATTTATCAGTGGGTTGCAGATATACTACCTCTCTAGCTCAAACACAGATGGAACAGATGATTCTTGTGCACAACTCAGGTGGCGAAGGCTGCAGGATTATGATCCTACACAGAGATCTTGGAATTACCTCAGCAGCTTGGCTCAAGGCAGCACCATGCAGGAAAGCACCTTGCCTTTTGAAGATGAACCAGAAGAAGAAGATTATTGCGCAAGTCTACCTTTCGCTGCTCTGTTTTCCTGTTTGAAGGTATTTACTCTTGGTCGCATGTTTAGACAGATGGCCTCCTATTGAGTATTGAGTGTCATGTAGGATTTTAACTAGCTCTGTAGTACTGGTCCATAATGGGTTCAACTCAGTGACAGATTATCTGCTTTTCCCCTCCCATCAGGCAAAAGGTTTGAAAGTCACATGCATATTATGTTATTGTTCTGAGGGAGACAACATGGCCGATTCTTTCGAGTTAGCCGAGGCAGCATCCAAGCTGCTGCAACTAAAACCTGATAATTTCATAGGTAAGTGAATAATGGTTATCACCATTACTACATCCACGGCCTGAATTCTGGTCTTACCTTAATCTGGTCAGCTCATAATCCTTGAGGATGTTAATTTGCGGTCTGTTTTGCACTGTCGTCTTTCAGGCGGGGATGATGGCAAGTGGCGCATCCCGTTTTCGTGGAAGACTGTGTACGGACCACCTCCAGATTTGTCCATGTTTTAGTCGTGTCGTGTGGTAGACATGCAATGCTTTCATCAGGAAGGAAAAGCCAAGGAGAACATAGAAGACTTTTTTATGGATGCGGCATGGTTGGATTGTTCTCACAATCCCATGTTTTTGGATCCTGTCAAGATGCGACGGTCGTGTGGAGTTTATGAAGTAGAATCTGTACTCTGTTCTTGTACTACTTCTGTCAAAGCGTAATGTACCTCTTTCACGTCAATGACTAGTTGTTCAACGGTCCATACTTGTTCATGTTGGAGACAGAATGAACGCAAAAGACCAAGGACCAAATTTCACCTTTGGGCTTTGGGCGTGAGTTAATTCTTGATCAATACAATCTAGTCCCCCCCAACTTCGAACTACACACTTTTACTTCAGTTTTTTACGACTGATTTACATGGCTATATATCTTTTAATTGAACAGGTAGATAACAATATTTCATGAATTCGTGAAGAACCTATTTCTCCTATGCAAAAGTTTAAAATTTTTAAGTTAAAACGAGGGTGGTAAAAAGTGGTAACAAAATGATAACGAGTGGTATAAGATTGTTTTCTCAAAATATATAAAAATATAATTTTGTAGATCACAATAAACTCGTTTCATCTGTTGATTTGTTTTAATTTGGGTTAAAAAAAAATTGCAAAAAGTAAAAAATATAAAAAATTAAAAGCCTTTTAATCTTACCCCTTGCATCTCCCTCCACTCAAAACCAAGGGATCATCTATGGTTATAGACAAATGCACAATTAAGCATTATACTCCTACCTGCTTCTGTTTGAGTATAATGAAGACAAAATGCACCTCAATAATCATAACTTGAGACTTTGTGACATTAATAGTAAACTTTTGAAAAATCACAAATATAGCCATTTGGTCAATAACTTTAATGACACTATTAGAGATGCTTGGAATTCTACCATTTTCTGGTGATGTTGCGACTGTTGGTCTTAACTTTGCTAGGTTGGAATTGTTGGTATTTTTCTTATAATTAACTAAAAAAACTAAAATAATTTGAAAAATGAGCAACTAGTTGAAATTCTACCTTCCTCAACAAGGTTAACAACCCGGTTTATACTGTTATGCTAGTTTAGCAAGTGGTATGGTCCGATTAGGGTATAACTAGTTTATATGCCGGTTCTAATGTATTTAACAAAACATACGAGGAAGTGAGAAACCATTAACACCAAATGAATTGTGGATTTATATAACCTATCTGATGATATCTGCCTGTATTCTCCATTTATATTAAAGAATATACTACATTACAAACAAAACAAGATATTATCATGCTTTTTTTGGTATTGACTACCGCTAGGGGTGGCTATACGGTCCGGTCCGGTTAAATTGACCCAAATTGATCCGGTCCTGATCCAGTCTTTCCGAGATTATAACGACCAAAGATTGGATTGGATACAGTCCGGTCTTGATTCGGTCTGGTTTTGACACGGTTCGTTCCCAATTCGGTCTTCATTTTAGATTGAGCTTGTGGGGATTTGAGTGGCCTGAGGCCTCAAAGGGTGAGGAGTTGGTTAAGTTTTGGGTGTTGACCTCTCTTATCCAAGCTATACGGTCCGATTTCGGGTAAAACCAAAAAGTCTGTACCAAATAGTCACCCCTAGCTACCGCTCCATATACTAGTGGTCTTCTAACTGATGTTTGTCTAATATCGGTTGAACGGAGTTGTACCAAACAACATTCCAGTAGTTTAAGAGCCTTGCTCTTCATCCTTCCTCTTCTCCCTTTTCCTCGTCAAGAAGTTGAATCCACCTCAAACAATGAACTTTGCTTTCCCCACCTCCTAGTTAAGGAAAGAGTACATTATTCTTCTAATACACTTTTGTATATTGTCTCATTAAAAATTTTAACAGGAAAATCAAGGGGAAAAAAATAGCGGTTAAGGGAAAAAAGTGCAGTGTATATAGTCTCCCCCTAATGGAGAGATCTATCAACATTTTTCAAGTCTTCAAGCTTTACTAAATTTTCACACGATGTTGTCGAATGTACAGTAATAGGCAAATCTGCTGAATAGTTTTTTTAACAAATTTTATTGGTTTCACAATTCTCACAATGTCGCGAGTGAAAAGAATTTAGAATTTCATTAAAAATATTCTCATATATAACCCTTTTGGAGATACATGTAACCTCATTTCTGTATTTGATCATCTGGATTAAAAAATGAAAATAGACCAAATCATTGATAATTCATATTATCAATACATCATTATTCTGATAGTGATCTTAATCATCAATATATTCTTATCATTTGAGCATCTTTATATACTTTGATGCACAAGACTTTCTCTTAAAAATATTTGAATTTAAATCCAAGGCAAAGCCTTGTTCTTTCAAGTTTTTTATTTTATTTAATTTACTTTTAATACTCTTTGAAAGTTTCAGTCGTATTAACGTCTTTCAATTACTTATTACCTTTGAATATTCTTCTACAGTATTAATCATGTCTATGCTCTTTATCTTAGCATAAATCATTATTTCCGTATGTGTAGTCATTCTCAGATGAAAAGGGGTATTTTATAATGGTGAATATTATTAAAATCAAAGATACAAATCACAGAAAACAAAGTACATGGGATCACCAAAAGTGAGCGCCAAAAAAGCCAGAAAGGCAAGAGACTCAAAGAGACGAAGAAGAAATGCAAAACCAATAGAAGAGGCTGAAACAAAGCGCTTTAGACGCGGAAAACGACAAAAGACACCTCACACAAATCATCTAGCATGGCTTCACTTAAATATGTATCATAGCCAATCAAACAACAAGGACACCCTCTTCAAACCCAACATAAATCATCACAAAATAGGCAAAGTGACATTGAGCCACTATAAACCTTGCTCTCTCCCAACTAAGGCTGGCAACCGGTCGGTTTCGGTTTAACCAAAAACCAAATTCTCGGTTTTCGGTTAAACCGAGACCTGACCAGAAGCCACCAGCCACCGACCGACCTGAGCGCCCCGGTTAGCCGCAAACCGACCGGGCGGTTTTCGGTTCAGGCACGGTTAAACCGAGGCAACCGACAGACTGTTGTGCGGTTCGGTTCAATGGTCTAACCGACCGAATGGCAATCAAGCTCTCTCTTCTTCTCCTCTTAGCTCTCCTCCAATTCCCAACCCACATTTCCACTTCCCCTATATCAGGCCCTGAATCAGTTGCAGAGGAAGTAGACAGGTAAACTTCCCCTGTTTCTTCAGACTCTGTTCATCATCCTTCTTGGCCCCCCAAGATTTAATTTGTAACAGATTCCTCTGTTTTTTTTTAACAGGAGCATAAGGAATGCGAACGGAGAAGAACAACGGAATCCTTACATCAACCGATTTTTGGACGTTCTTAGGGCACCGCGGCCGGGCGACGAGCTGCCGGACTGCTGGTGTTGGCGGCGCCGCGGCGGGGGGCGACGAGACGAGGCTGGAGTGCGACGAGCTGCTGCTGGCATTGCCTTGCTGGAGGTGCGGCGGAGCGTCGAGGTGGAGGGGGAAGGGGAAGGGGAAGGTCGATGCTGGCGACCTGGCATTGCGGCTGGAGCTGCGGCGGCGAGGTGGAGGCGACGAGGTGGAGGGGGAAGGGGAGGTGGAGGGGGAAGGTCGCTGCTGGCGACCTGGCGTTGCGGCTGGAGCTGCGGCGGCGAGGTGGAGGCGGTTAGGTGAAGGGGGAAGGGGAAGGGGAGGTGGAGGCGGCGAGGTCGACAGGAAGGAACGAAGGGGTCGAGTTCTGGCTGCTTAGAGTTAGGAGGAAGGTCGAGTTCTGCTTAATGGGGGGCGGCGGCATTTTTTTTTTGGGGGGGGGGGGGGGGGTTAGTCGGTTAACCGCCGGTTTCCGACCCCGGTTAGTCGGCTAACCGGACCCATAATTTCCCCCACCGCCAACCGACCGATGACATTGGAGACGGTTTTTCGGTTAGCCGAAAACTGGCCGTTTCGGTTGAAACCGTCCGGTTAACTGCTAACCGGAAAACCGTCCGCCAGCCCTACTCCCAACCTTCTCATGCGAGATTGCCCAATCAATCATGGATCTGGTCTCTTTTTCGAGGATAACAACCAGATCGTGGATAATATCATGAAAGATGCGTTAGTTCCTCTCTAACCACACCTGTCAGCAAATAGAGTGAAAGGAAAAATGAATGATCCAACCATTTATATAACTTGACTAGTTGTTCCTCCATATGCTAATTGTGGACAAAATATCTCCCGATAGTGGTATAAGAGTGTTGCAGATTGTTTGCAGTCTGCCCCAAACTTCACGAGTAAACTCATAATTAAACAAACAAATGGTTGATTGTCTCTTCATTGTTCTGACACAGTTCACATCGATTTCCAATCAACCACCCTTTCTTCTTGATATTGTCAAGAGTAAGTACCTTCTTGACAAAGAGTTTGTCGACACATTTGAAGAAAACCAAACGCGGAAAGTAAACGAACACAACGATTTAACGTGGTTTCCCCGTTCAACGTGAACGAGACTACTCCACGGAGAGCTACAGCTCTCAACACAAACTTCACTAGTTTCAGTTTAGGCTTTTACACCAGACACACATCCGAGCCTCTTGATGCAGGCTATTTATATGCCTAACATCTTCATAACCCAACGTCTAGCTTCTAGGGTTACAATGGAAAATAACAAAACACCCCACCAACTAAACTATATGTACAACAAAGGACACGACTCGCAACACTCCTCCTCAAGCTGAGGCATGAATGTCATGAAGCCCAAGCTTGGAAGAAAGATAGGCAAATTGCTCAGCGCCTAGTCCTTTGGTGAAGACATCTGCAAGCTGATGATTGGTGGAGATCTTTCGAGGCTCAACTTCTGCACTAGCGACTCGTTCTCGTACAAAGTAGCAATCCATTTCCACATGCTTTGTCTGCTCGTGGAAGACGGGATTAGCTGCGATGTGTAGAGCTGCCTGGTTGTCGCAGTACAAAGGGGTTGCCCCGCGAACAGGTACATGTAGCTCGCGTAGCAACCATCGTAACCAAATAACTTCACTTACTGCATTCGCCATTGCTCGATACTCTGCCTCGGCTGATGATCGAGCTACCACTGCCTGTTTCTTGGTACGCCACGAAATAGGGCATTTTCCCAATTCCATGAAGTAACCTGTCGTAGAGCGTCGTGTCTGCTGGCATCCTGCCCAATCAGCGTCGCAGTATGAAGTCAAGCTTAGACCCCCTTCCGCAGGAAAAAATATACCTTTACCAGGCGAACTCTTCAGGTACCGTAAGACACGATGGGCGGCATCAACATGATCTTGCCGCGGAGAATGAACAGCCTGACTAAGTATGTTAACAGCATACGTGAGGTCAGGTCGAGTGACAGTGAGGTATAACAACCTCCCAACTAAACGGCGGTAGGCCTTAGGATCGGCCGCCTGTGGACCTTCAATACGAGTGAGACGATGGTTCTGCTCAATCGGAAAACTACAAGGACGAGCACCTGAATTTCCTGTATCCGATAAGATATCAAGGGCATATTTTCTTTGAGATAAGAAGATCCCTTTCGAAGATCGCGCAACTTCTATCCCGAGAAAATATCTTAACGAATCAAGGTCCTTGATGCTAAACCGCAGATCAAGGAACTTCTTAACATGACCAATAAAATCCAAGTCATTACCTCCAAGTATGACATCGTCCACATATATGAGAGCCACAGTGAAACTATCACCTTGTCGACGAATGAACAGAGAGTGATCGGCTCGCGACGCATGAAAACCAATCTCCTGTAGAGCAATAGTAAACTTCTTATACCAATTCCGAGAAGCCTGCTTCAAACCATACAGTGATTTGCGCAGACGACAAACTCTGGTGTCCCCCGGTCGCGCAAAACCTTGTGGTACACGCATATAAACCTCCTCATCCAGATCACCATGGAGGAACGCGTTATTGACATCAAGTTGATGCAAAAACCAACCTCGTTGGGCAGCAACAGCGAGCACACAACGAACGGTGACCAATTTTGCAACAGGAGCAAAAGTGTCATGGAAGTCAAGACCTTCCACCTGGGTGAAACCTTTAGCCACAAGGCGCGCTTTGTAGCGCTCAATGCTACCATCTGGCCGAAATTTAATCTTGAACACCCATTTAGAATCGACAAGACGTTTGCCATCGGGAGGGTTACGAAGATCCCAGGTCCCGTGAGCCTCGAGGGCAGCAATTTCCTTGCGCATCGCCTCGCGCCACCAAGGGTAACGAACAGCCTCACGAAACGTGCGAGGCTCATAGGTGCGATCCACAGCTGCGAAGAAAGCATGATAATTAGGAGACAAGTGGTGATAGCTAACAACATTAGCTAAAGGGTAAGTAGAAGAAGCACTAGCTTTAGAGCTTGGTAGCGTGACCTCGTAGTTGTCGGTTAAATAAACAGGAGCCCGACGTGCCCGATCTCCGCGACGAACAGCAGGGAGCGGAGCAACTTCCGCGGGTTGAGGTGGTGAGGAAGGACTGGGGACAGCAATTGAGCTAGCTGATTTCCCAGGAGGAGAGAGGACGGGCGAGGATGGAGAAGACTCGTCCAAAACTGGACTCGAGGGGGACGGCGTTGTGGCCAGCGGGCTCGTAGGCTCCACCTCCTCCATATCACGCTCAACCTCCTCCACATCATGCTCGACCGCCTCCGGACAAACAGCGACATCATCCAACATTCCTTGATCAGTAGAAGTGATGCACGGAGGAACAACAGAGGTCGAGGACAGCCGCTGGAAAGGGAAGTGCTCCTCCTGAAAAACAACGTCACGACTAGTGAAACAACGACGCGTACGAAGATCAAACATGCGGTAACCTTTCTGCCCATCGGGATATCCAAGGAACATGATGGACGTCCACGTTCGGCAAACTTGTCTAGGTGATGATGGGTATCTTTGGCGAAAGCAAGACACCCAAATGTCCGCAGATGAGAATAGTTCGGTTTGCGACCGTAAAGACTCTCAAACGGAGACCGATGATGATCAAGCGATGAAGGCAGCCGGTTAATAAGATACACAGCAGTTAAAACACATTCTCCCCAAAACCGAAGAGGTAGATGAGCATGGAAACGCAGAGCACGCGCAGTCTCGAGAATATGACGATGCTTGCGTTCAACAATTCCATTCTGCTGCGGCGTATCGACACAAGACGTCTGCAGAATGATTCCTTCTCGAGCATAATAATCACGAAGTTGAGTAGTCTGAAACTCAACCCCATTATCGACCTGAAGACGCTTAACCACAGCTCCAAACTGACGTTTAACCTGCTGACAAAAAAACTCAAGATACTTCCCAACTTCGGACTTAAAACGCATCAAATAGACCCATGTACCACGAGTAAAATCATCGACAATCGTTAAGAAATAATGAGCACCGCTCAACGAGGCCACCTTGTATCCGCCCCAAATATCCACATGGACTAGTTCAAAAGCCAAACTACTATGAAGAGAACTCAAGGGAAAAGGAGTTCGAGACTGTTTAGCTCGTAAACAAGATGAGCAAAAATCTGTTTTTGACCAACGGGAACTAGAGAGAAAATGCAACCGATTCAGCTTCTCCAATGCCGGATGACCAAGCCGAGAGTGCCATAACGCTACACCCACATCTGCCTGCGTCGCGTGCACCATGGCCTGCCGTACGTGATCAAAGAGGCGCAGGTAATAGAGACCATCACGCTCCTTACTCATCCCAATCAGATTCTTGGAGAGTGAGTCCTGAATAAAACAGAAATCCCCCAAGAAAATCAACGCAAGTGGATATTGTTTAGTAAGCTGACTAACTGAAAGCAGATTGCACTTAAACTCTGGAACCAGTAACACCCGAGGCAACGTTAGGCCATTCCCGAGCTGAACTGAACCGACCCGCTGAACATCAATCGCAGCACCGTCGGGAACTCGGACCGCAAGCCCCGACTCATGAACACCAGTCGATAACAAGCTCGCGTCCTTGGTAATATGCTGATTACATCTAGTATCGATAACCCAGTCAGTAGAGGTTTGAGAAGAATTACCTGTCATCTTACCAACTTCATCAAGTTGACCCTTAGAGTCGTCGGCGAGGAAGCTTTTGAGATGCTCAAACTGCTGTAGGGTAAGACCTGGAATTGGAGACTCGGTCACGGCAACTTGAGCCGCTTTTGGACCACTACGAGGGCGATCAGCACCCTTCTTCTTAGAATTCTTATCTGACTTTGTCCCACGTTTCTCCGGCCAACCAATCAAATCGAAGCATCGATCCTTTGTATGGCCTTGCTTGCCACAGTGGCTACACGTCGGTTTCTCCCCAGCCCCACGACTTTGATCATCACGCGTGAAGAAGGCAGCAGCCTCAGGAGTCGGATGATTGCTAGCTGCAATACGTCGTTGATGATGATCGGTCGAAACCAATTGGTAGGCTTCAGCCAATGTGGGCATGGTAGGCATAGAGAGAACTTGAGTCTTGACCGTGGAAAACGACTCATCGAGTCCCATGAGGAAATCATAGAGACGGAATTGCTCTTCCCGATCCTGATTCTTCCGCCCCTGCCCACACGTACACTGCCCACATGTGCATGGGTGCAATGGAGCCATAGTAGCGAGCTCCTCCCAAAAGGCACGCAGCTGGGTATAAAACTCGGAGACAGAGAGCTTCTCCTGGGATAAACGACTGATGGAACGACGGATTTCATAGACACGAGGATGGCTTCGTTGCTCGAAGCGCTCCTTTAGGTCGACCCAGACTTCACGAGCGGTCTTGGCATGCCGCATACCACGGCGAACCTGTTTGTCAACAGCAGAGGTTAACCACCCCTTGACCATTGCGTCCGCACGACGATAAGCACAGAGCTTGCCCGGATCGATGGGAGCGGCCAGCGAACCATCAACAAAGCCTAGTTTGTTCTTGGCAAGAAGAGACGTGGTCATCTCATACACCCAATCTGCATAGTTGGTTTCATTAAGAAGTTCGCCCACATACATCTTATTAGGGTTGTCGGACTGACTCAGAAAATAAGGTGAGGCAGGGTCAGTTTCGTACCCGCCGCCGATCACAACATCTCCTGTCCCAGCACCACCGGTACTATGAACATCAGCACTAGAGGCCGTGGAAACAGATTTGTCACCCATCGTTACGCAACGAAAGTGAGGATCTTGTCACAGCTCTGATACCATGAAGAAAACCAAACGCGGAAAGTAAACGAACACAACGATTTAACGTGGTTTTCCCGTTCAACGTGAACGAGAGTACTCCACGGAGAGCTACAGCTCTCAACACAAACTTCACTAGTTTCAGTTTAGGCTTTTACACCAGACACACATCCGAGCCTCTTGATGCAGGCTATTTATATGCCTAACATCTTCATAACCCAACGTCTAGCTTCTAGGGTTACAATGGAAAATAACAAAACACCCCACCAACTAAACTATATGTACAACAAAGGACACGACTCGCAACAACATTGGTACAAGAAGTGTGGTACCTTCAACTAATGATTCATTGTCGGAACACATGAAACAATCATTGGAAGATATATTCAACCAAAATCTATAATTTTTGCTCGCCTTCCCGAAAAAGTATTTTGACAAAACCTTGTAGAGTTAGCGATTCAACCAAAATCTATAATTAAAATCCCTCCCTCTAATCTTGTGTTGATTTTGTTTAGGTGTAGTTTGAATTTATGTCTTGTTATTATGAACCATGTTATTAGGGAGAGTCTTATAACCATCGCTTGTACTATAATCATGGTATGTCTGTATGTTGGTTTTATCGATCCCTTGATAAGAGGTACTCCATATTCAACATATCATGGTATGTCAGTATGTTGGTTTTATCGATCCGTTTATATTGTCATCAAACAAACGTTCTCCGTCCTCCTTGTCCGCTGTAGTCGCCGGCCGTTCCAAGCTGCCGTCGCCTAATTCCCTTCTCCCAGGCCCCAGCCGATCCACTTCTCTCCATAAATCGATCGACGCCTCAGCTTCAGCCGCAGAGAGAAGCAGCTTCGGCTTCCCTTCATCGACAGCCGAGAAGCGTGTAGCTTGCCAGCGTCCCTTCATCGACGACTGAGAAGCATGCAACGTTATGTCATTATTAACATTTTTTGCTATTAACTATTATTTCATTATTAACGTTATTATTGTCCACGTTACTAGCCGTTGTGTGGTAGCAGCATTATCAATGTCTTTTAAGGGAGCTATCATTGTTTTCGAAGAGAGTTATCAACAATTTGTTATAACATTATTAACCATTAGGTCCCATCATTATCAATGATTTTCTTTACATTTTCTACACAACACATATATGTTATTAGTTGCTTATATTATGTTTGTCAACGGTTTTTATGGCGATTTGGTTTTTTTTTAGGTTAATGACATGACACAAACTAAGAATACGTCACTTAAGACGGTTCCTCCTATAAACCGACCTAAGAGCGCGAGCAACAGAAGCAAAGAACAATAATGATGATAGGCTGAGTCTCATGTGCGGTATGTCCCTAGTGTTGAAGATGGTATAAAAAATATTAGCACCCAACGTGCTATGTGGGGTACATCCACAAGTAATGTACTATTTGTTGGTTGATAATGTAGAGAATTCGAGAAGCCACTCTATGTATATATGCGAGTTTTGTAATGTTTGTTACTTTCTAATGATCGTGATTGGCTCTTTAAAAAAATCATATGTGAGTTTAATAACCTCCCCGTTGTTAAGGTATTTTATTATTTATGTTGTTAACATGTTTTGCTCCGTTTTTAGTCATTTTAATCATATTTCCATAACTTAAATCCATATTATTAAAAATTCAGACTTCATTATTAATATTTTTCACGGCAGTTGTTAATTATAAATTTATCCATAATAACGGTTGGATAGAGGCTTCATTCTTAACGACTTTCACCCCAACTATAAACCGAAACTAATCATTAGTAACATCTCTATTATTGGTACTTTTCGATATTAAGAATAAAGAGAACACTGTCATGATGAGTGATACTATTGTTCCAACCACAGGAAAAATATTTTCCAACTACATGTTAACAATCCAAGATAATGTTATCAACTTTTATAATATGATTTATCAACGATATACAAAAATATTACCACCATTTTCCCATGTTAATAATGAACATTGACAAGATTAATAAACATATAATGTAAGGTTCATAATCTCCCACAAAAACGTTAGTAATTGAAACAATGTTTGTTAATAATAATGTTATTGAATTGCAATCATAAGTCAAACAAAAAATATAATAATTAAACATTAATGATTACATATTAAAATATTAATAACAAATGTTTCGTCAATCATGACATACTAGAACATTGTCAATAGAGTAAAAACATTGATACATATAATGTTAACAAAATCTTCAAAATTATGACTACTTTCACATTATAACGTTGATAATGACAACCACTCACTATTTACACCAAATTAGCTATGTCAATATTCATTTTCTTGGCCAAAAACGAAAATAGTATTGTTTTATTATTTATTTCAATATTTTTTATACCATTATTAACAAATAAAAGTTACCGTTTTAACAATAGCAAACCACATTATCAACCCATATTATTGTACATTATTAACCGACCATGCAACTATTATTAATTATATTATTGCAATTATTAACACACTCAAGTTACATTTTTTATTAATATTGAACAACGTTATGAAAACATCTTATTGACCGGTAATGTCAATATTTTCGATATTTTTATTAACAAAATAAAAGGTACAATTTTAACAATAATACACCACGTTATCAACCCATATTATTGGACATTATTAACCGACTGGGCGACTATTATCAATTGTATTATTGCAATTATTAATCGGTAACGTCATCGCTATGACAACACGATCACCAGTAAAAATCAACTTTGTCATCCCTTATTTCCAAACAACATTATTAAAATCATTATCAACCAAATTTATCCATCAACGTTTTAAAACACTCAAGTTACATTTTTTAATAATATTAACATCGTTATCAAAATATCTTATTACCTCTTACTAACCGGCCACGAGACAATTATTAATAATATTATTGAAAATATTAACTTGTACAACGACATCACCATTACATATCAACTTTTTTCATCTCTTATCAACATTTCTATTAACGCTATTAACATAAAAACAATATCAATGAGAAGCAATGCCAACGAGAACAATCAACCTTTCAACAATATATACAACCCAAACAACATTAAAAAGCTTTCACACCAAACTCAAAAGGAATTGCACGTTCCATGTTTGCGCTGAATGGTCAACCAAAAGACGTCGTTCATGGCCAGAGTATTGGTGCGGCCAGAATAAAGGATTCCTCGAGAAATTGGATGGCAGTGGATCACAAAAGAAGCTGGGGTGTCGGAGGAATTGACAGCGGTTGCGGCGAAGAGGACGGTCGGACTACGGACGAGGGAGTCACCTTCACCTTCTACATATACATTTTCTACTGTAATCTCCTCTTCACGTAAGTCATTGTTCTTGGGAAAATCTTCACCTTCCAAGCTGACATCACATGGTACTTCATTCATATCTGCAACGTTGAAGAAATAAAAAAAAAACTATTACCTTTAATTATTAACAACTATCCACGTCATTACTAATCTTCCCTTCTTCGATTATTAACCTAAAATGACAATGAAATTTTACATGCAAAGTTTATTATTAACCAAAACACTTTAATTATTAACAATTAACAGGTGAATTATTAATCATCCCTCTCCGAGTACTGACCTCTACTTATTAAAACATTCAATTATTAACAAAAAATTCCGTCTTTATTAATACTCTCTTTTTTAATTAATATTCTAAAACGATATTGAAGGTTTACATGCAAAGTTCATTATTAACTCGCACACTTTAATTATTAACAACCATCCACGTCATTACTAATCTTTCCTTCTTCGATTATTAACTTAAACACTTTAATTATTAACCTAAAACGACAATGAAATTCTACATGAAAAGTTTATTATTAACTTAAACACTTTAATTATTAACATCTAACTCAGGAATTACTAATCATCTCTCTTCGAGTAATGACCTTTCCTTATTAACACCTTCAATTATTAATAAAAAATTTAGTCCTTATTACTCATGCCTTTTTTAATTAATAATCTAAAACAACATTGAAGGTTTACATGCAAAGTTCATTATTAACTTAAACACCTTAATTATTAACAACCAAGGCAAAGATTATTAATTAACCCGATCGAGTTATTATTTAAATTGTTAACAACTATTGCCTGTTTTATTAAACAACCCTTCCCGAGATATTACAACACCTCGTCAAACAATGCAACCAAATATACACTAGCCAAACGAAGTACAACTTACCAAACATAAAAGGTCTTGGCGTTTCCATGTAATTGTTAGTCTAGCAACGGCAGCCGAGAGAGACGACGAAGACAAACAAGAGAGACGAGGCGCAACGGTAGACGGAAACGAGGGGGTCACCAAACGGCGGAAACGCTGACGCGACGGTGGACGGAACGGTGGACGCGACGGTGGAAGCAACTGTGGTTCAGTATTGGATCAGGATGAAGTTGAGCCCAAGTCAGCCCATGTGGGCCCGGCCGTGTCTACAAGTGGTTTCCATGCTGTTACTTGTATGACAAGGAGTCCTTGTCCTGGGTTGAATTATAGTTCTCATTCAACCTGTGCAAACCTAGGTGACGAGGAGTATAAATGGAGTGTAGGCCATTCGGCCAGTGTAACCTAGCCGCATAATAATAATAAGATCAAGTCGGAGAGGCAGCCCTCTCCCGTGGATTAGTCTCGGTCAATACTCGACCGAGGATACCACGTAAAACCCTCGTGTTCTCTCGTGTTCTTCCGTTTGCATAGGCTATATTTATTATGGTATCAGAGCATCGGTCCTGCTAAGTCGCTGTTGTTCTCGGTTAATTGTTTTTTTATCATGAGTGACTCTGATGATGGGAAGAAACCCACAGGGTCGGGTACAAAGAACGGAGTTGTCAACTCCGAGCTGTCCACAGATCCTATGTCGGTCTATTACCTTCATCCCTCCGATTGTGGGGGACAACTCAACGTTGGGAATGTCCTGAATCCAACGAATTATGGTGAATGGGTAGTTGATATGAGTGATGCACTTGTGGTGAAGAACAAGTTCGGGTTCGTTGATGGTACAATACCTCGACCTACGACGGATCCAGAGTTGCGTGCCTGGAATAGGTGCGATGCAGTCGTCAAAAGCTGGCTTCGAATGGCTATGGACAAAGAAGTCAGAAGCAGTGTGCGATACGCCAAAACAGGGCGTGAAGTCTGGGTGGATCTCAAGGAAAGGTTCGGTCAAGGTAGTCTCACCAGAGGCTATGAATTACGACGACTTATTAGCGCGTTATGGCAAGAGAAATTGTCGGTATCTTCCTTTTATACTCAGCTCAGGGCGTTATGGGAGGAAGCTCAGTCAATGTCGCCGCCAGAGACGTGTACTTGCGGCCAGTGCCAATGTGGGTTAGAGCAGCGCATACGTACCAAGGAGGAGTATGCAAGGCTTTATGATTTTTTGATGGGTTTAGATGAAAGTTTCGGCACCGTACGAAGCCAAATTTTAGCCATGAAGCCGGTTCCTACTCTATCCGAAGCTTTCAATATGGTTTCTAATGATGAGCAGCAGCGGTTGCTTGCTCAGAAACAGCGTGCTCCCCCTGAAGCTGCGGCTTTTGCAGCTAAGAACGAAGGAGAGCGGTCGATTGGTTCTCGCGCGTCCGATGGTTCTCGCACGTCCGACGGCCGTGCAAAGTGTCTGCATTGCTGAAAGATAGGCCATTTGAAGGAGTCGTGTTATGACTTGATCGGCTGGCCGCCCCGCAACAAGTCTAATAATCAAGGTGAACGTGGTGATAAGAGGCGTCACAATACCTCCGATGGACCTCCCAAGGCTGCACAAGCTGAGACAGATGTGGGTCCTGTTCCTGGGTTCACGATGAACCAGCTCGAGCAGCTAAATAAATTTTTTGGCGCATCATCTCCACAAATTGACCCCTCGGCACACATGGCAGATACTTCTTTCAGTGGTTCCGAATGGTTAATTGATTCTGGTTGTAATGAACATATTACTAAAGATGAAAATTGGTTGAGTCGAGATGGTGTTAGTCAAACTAGTCAGCCGGTTAGGATACCTAACGACGATAGTGTCCCTGTCAAAAGTGTGGGTTTGGTCACTTTATCTACAGGATTGAAGCTGGATCGAGTTCTACACGTACCAGAGTTTCGCTGCAACTTATTGTCTGTCAGCAGGTTGACGAAAGATAATGAAGTAGCTTTGATCTTTCTCCGTGATATGTGTGTTCTTCAGGACTTACGCTCCAGGAGCGTGATTGGGAAGGGGATTCTCCGTGAAGGTCTCTATTACTTGAAGCTGCTTGGGAGTAATGACAATTATGTGTTTGCCGCGGATGGTAAAGAGAAGTTGACTGCAGAATTGTGGCACAGCCGTCTCGGCCACCCTTCATCGACAAAGCTATCACATCTTAGTCATATTGTTCCTTTCTCGGCAGCTCCGGCTAAGGAACCTTGTCATTCTTGTTTACGAGCAAAACAAAGTCAGTTACCTTTTCCTCATAGTAGTATCAAGACTTCGGATTGTTTTCAGTTATTGCACATGGATATTTGGGGAGGTTATCAGATGGCTTCTCTCAGTGGAGCACATTATTTTTTGACAGTGGTTTATGATTTCAGTCGCAGTGTATGTGTTTACTTAATTAAATTTAAGTCAGAAGTTGGTCGATGTATTGTTGCATTTTGTGAGATGGTGCAAACTCAGTTTGGTAAGAAAGTTCAACGTATTCAAGCAGATAATGGGCACGAGTTTTCAACGTCATCTCTACGCGAATACTACGAGAAGTCTGGTATTGTCTTACAAACCAGTTGCACCGATACCCCCCAACAAAACGGGGTCGTCGAACGCAAACATCGTCACATCCTTGAAACTGCGCGTGCTCTACGCTTTCAGGCAGGTCTTCCACTTCGTTTTTGGGGTGAGTGTATTCTCACCGCCACGTATTTGATCAACAGGATGCCCACCGTAGCTACTGGAAAAAAACTTTTTGAGGTTCTGTTCGGCAAGACTGCTTCGTATGACCATCTTTGAGTATTCGGTTGTCTTGTTTATGTGAAAGATACTCACAGTAATCTTCACAAGTTTGCAGATAGAGGTCGAGCAGGGGTTTTCCTGGATTATGCCGTGACTCAAAAGGGTTACAAAGTATACGATTTGCTAAGTCGCAAAATCGTCGTCTCTTGTGATGTTCTTTTCCACAAGACCTATTTCCCATTTCAGGCACAAGACCCACGGGAATTTCATTGGATACCACCAACAACATTTATTGATGACGTTGTTGAGCAAGCCAAGTTAGACGAGCTGCCAGTTCCTCTCGCCGAGGCTTCCAGCTCTCGTCCTTTGTCACCAGTGGGGGCGCAGCTGGGTTCCTCTTTGTCTGGCCATCAGTCTCCAACTCCCTAGACTCCAGACGTTAGTCGTGCTGCATCCCCCTCTTCGCCTCCGTCAACTACTGATTCCCCGGGGAAGCTGCCCACACCGGTAGCTGCCGCACCCCGCCGTGGTGATCGTGAGCGCAGGCCCCACGACACCTAGTCGACGTCTATGAAACGGATTTGCAGTCCGCGTCTCACGTGCACTACCCACTGTCTAACCACGTCTCTTACGCACGCATGATGCCCGAGTATCGTGCGTACTTGGCCGAGGTTGACAAAATTCGTGAGCCAACCTCCGTTCGTGAAGCTGTTCGTCATGCTTGCTGGAGGGACGCAATGGCCAAGGAAATTGCCGCCTTGGTCGCCAATGGTACGTGGAGTTTGCTCTCTCTTTCTCTGGGCAAACGGTGTATCAATTGCAAGTGGGTGTTTAAGGTCAAATATCATCCTGACGGTTCAGTTGAGCGCTACAAGGCTCGCCTAGTCGCGAAAGGATACACGCAGATGGAGGGAGTGGATTATCATGATACTTATGCGCCAGTGGCCAAGTTAGTTACCATTCGGTGTTTGCTCGCAGTTGCAGTTAGTCGAGGGTGGTTCATACATCAACTAGATGTCAACAATGCGTTCCTTCATGGAGATCTGTTAGAAGAGGTCTACATGAAGCTTCCTCCTGGTTTTGCTGGTCCAGGTGACAATCGTGTTTGTTGCCTTCACAAGATCTATGGACTTCGTCAAGCCTCGCATAATTAGTATAAAAAATTCACCAATGCGCTTGGCGAACTCGGTTTCCGTGCGTCCCCAGCAGATCATTCTCTTTTTGTCTATCGTCGAGGGGATGTCTTTGTCGTTGCATTGATATATGTGGATGATGTCATTCTAGCTGGAGATAGCATGGACTTCATTGATCATGTGAAGCGGGTTCTTGATCAAAAGTTCAGCATCAAGGATCTTGGTGTTCTCCGTTATTTCTTGGGCTTGGAAGTTGCTCGATCTCCGTGCGGGATTGTCCTCAGTCAACGGAAATATGTCTTGGATATTCTTACCGAGGTTGGTGTACTTGGTTCTCGTCCCAGTGCTTTTCCGGTAGAGCAAAATCATCAGTTGACTAAGCCAAGTTCCTCCCCCTGGCCGATGGTTTGTCTTACCGGCGGTTAATTGGACGATTACTCTATCTCACTGTTTCTCGACCCGATATCACCTATGGGGTCAACATACTTAGTCGCTTTGTCCATGCTCCAACTCAAGCACACATGGATGCAGCAATGAGGATTCTTTGATACTTGAAGACCTCACCAGGTCAAAGTCTCTATTTTCCTG
Organism: Linum tenue; assembly: GCA_946122785.1. Classification (NCBI taxonomy): domain Eukaryota; kingdom Viridiplantae; phylum Streptophyta; class Magnoliopsida; order Malpighiales; family Linaceae; genus Linum; species Linum tenue. The sequence continues at coordinate 38,122,279 of CAMGYJ010000007.1, read as the reverse complement.
CCGCAAATTCACTGGAGCTAGTTGCTCACTGTGATGCAGATTGGGGCGGTTGTCAGTCTACTCGTCGGTCTACCAGCGGTTTCTTTATCTTTCTTGGTTCGGCTCCCATTTCCTAGCGTACTAAACAACAGAAAGTGGTTGCCCGGTCATCTGCTGAAGCTGAATATCGTGCTATGGCTAGCACGGTTAGTGAAGTTATCTGGTTACGATGGCTCCTTCATGAGTTAGGGGTTTCGCAGTCTCAACCGACTCCTATCTACTGTGATAATCAAGCTGCTCTTCACATCGCAGCTAATCCTGTGTTTCATGAGCGGACGAAGCACGTGGAAATGGATTGTTATTTTGTTAGAGAACGATTCATTTCTGGTGACATTCTTCCTCTCAAGGTCAGCTCACATCTTCAGGTTGCTGATTTATTCACCAAAGGTTTGGGTGCCGATCGTTTTAGGTTCTTCCTGTCCAAGCTGAACGTTCGTGATCTTCACCGTCCAGCTTGTGGGGGCGTATTGGATCAGGATGAAGTTGAGCCCAAGTCAGCCCATGTGGGCCCGGCCGTGTCTACAAGTGGTTTCCATGCTGTTACTTGTACGACAAGGATTCCTTGTCCTAGGTTGAATTATAGTTCTCATTCAACCTGTGTAAACCTAGGTGATAGACCGTTATTTACACATGTTTTTACCCTCTTCTTACACCGTTTGAGGTGTTGATTCTCGTGTTTTAGGCCGATTTCACGCTAGGTTGTGCTTGTTTGTGATATTTCAGGTCCTAGTACGTGAATGGAGGCTTGGGAGCGAGTCTGGGGTCGATTGGACGAAGATCGGACGCGTGGCGAGGTGTCAAGAAAGCTGCACGGGCACAAACAACCTTCACACGGCCGTGCTATTGAGCACCCTGGCCGTGTGATTTCTGCCGAGGCCGAGCACGGGCAGGCTGGATTCCTCACACGGCCGTGCCACCCTGGCCGTGCCACCCTGGCCGTGTGAGATGGCTGAAGGTCGACTAATTGATGCGCCGCGTTTTGACTCGCACGGGCAAAGTGGTGAGCCACACGGCCGTGAGGCCTGGCCGTGCGAGTCGGGAAATTCTGGTTTTAGAGCCTATTCCGAGCCAAAAGTGGGAGAATCGAGTTTTCAGAGCAAAAACAGAGCCCTAGAGAGAGAAAGTACGAAGAACACATCCTAGAAGCTATCTTGGAGCTGGGTTTCGTCGAATCGAGCTTGGAGATCGTCATAGGAGTGGAAATCATCATCCCGAAGCATATTTTCCTCATCATTATGAGTATGACTAATCCGATTACTGTTTTCTCTTCTCTCTCTATGGAGTAGACCCCTTCTCTCACTTGGGTATGAAGAACCCTAGTTCCTTGTGTTAGGGATTTGATTGTAATGACTTGGGATGATATTACTGTTTGATTTTAATCGAATGATGCATGTTTATTGAATTGATTTGAGTGTGATCAGCTTTTCTCGATTTCTGCTGCAACCTGAGATAGATAGAATCTGATTAGGTTGTTAGAGCCTCTTCATTCGATAGTAGGAGATTGGCTATACGAGAGTTAGCCAGTTTACTGCTTTGTACTGGAATTCAATTCCAGTAGTGGAGTTCTGTGTTCATAGCCTCAGCTTTCTATCCCGGTGAAGACTAGTCGTCTGCCGGGTAGTTAGACTGAGAGGGCTTGGTCAGCTTAAGAGATTCCAAGCTACTGTCGGATCTTCCGCAGTCTAATCAACAGTAAATCAACCCAGGAGAATTACAATTGAACCTAACTAAGGGGCTAGGGGGACTCAATCCTGAGTGACTCTTTCCTGACTTTGAAAACCGAACCATTTACTGCTTTCTTACTGCTTTTGCTTTTAAACAACAATCACTCGAATTAGTTTGCTAGATAATAGAGAATCACGGAGTAAGCAGTAGATCTAGACCCCGGGTTGATAATATAACTTGCCTGTTACTGCATTCCCGGACTGCGATTTCACTTGGTCGCAGTTTGGTGTTGTGTTTTAGCCTGTCAAGTTTTTGGCGCCGTTGCCGGGGACCCTCTAGGTTATTGGGGAAACGTGAGAATTTGTTACTCTAGCTTTTTTCTTTTCTTTTTCACCCTTGCTTTTCACTTGGGTGTTATGTTTTTGTTGGTGCAGCTCTGAAACATGGATCCTCATGGCTTCTCCAACCATTGGGGGTATCAACAACCATCCGTGTGGTATTACCCCGAGACTTCCTGGAGCAATCAAGGAGGAGAAGACTATGGATTCGGATGTCAGTACCAACCCCCCTACTATGGAGAACAACCAAACTCTTGGGAACCTCAAGAACAATATCCTTTTCAAGAAGAGTTCCTACCACAACCAGAGGGGCCATCTGAGTTGGAGTTAGCCATGGAGACCTTCGCGGGTCACTCTGCAGAGCCATGCTACACTTTGCTAAAAGATCCGAACAAAGAATTAAGGCTTCTCGTGGAGCAGTTTGCTCGAGACACTGAGAGAGCATGCTCCAAGATGGATCTTCAAATCCAAGCCCTTGCCTCTTCCGATCCCTCATTTCTCCATGACATGGAGCAGACTGTTCAGTGCTCAGCAAAGCAAACAGAGTGGGTGAAGCAAGTTTGCTCACATCCTGCTCAAGATCACCTTTCTGCTACTATGCTAGAAGAGGTGGAGAATGACAAGGGCAACGGGGGCGTTGAGGAGCCTACAGAAGTTATCACAGAGAACTCCCATGATGATCATGATCAGGATAGTCCTCTGGTGGCAGATCACACCGTTCCTCATTTATGCTCTAACATATTGGGCATGTGCGAGGAGATGCAAGATGATCCCATTGAAGAAATTGCTTGGCGACTTGCTCTCCAATCTGTTCTAGAAGAAGAAGAGCGAGCAAGGATGAGGAAGGAAGTTGTGGAGGATGAGGAAGAAAGTAAAGAAGAGGTAGTTCTTAATCTTTTCCAAGGGGAGAGACCATATCTTGAAGAAGGAAGGGGGATTGTGGAGGCAATTGGCGTCCAGGCTGAGGATGAAGTTGAGGTGGAAGAGGCTTGCACCGGGCCTATGTTACATTTGATATCTCCACCAAACTTCGAGGAGCTGCTTGGCAAGGACCCATTTGCAGTGTCTCTTTGCCAGACTAAGACCACATCAACATCAATCCCTCTTGGTGGATGCGATGGTGGTCAATCGAATATATCTTATCTGGTTTGGGGCAATGAGACAAGAGCAGACGCGAAGGAGAGGTCTAGTGAGTGGAGACTTCATTTTCCTCAAGGCCACGAGCCATCTTCATCACCTATCACTTCACCTGCTTGTGACTTGAGACTCCACATCATCGACGAGAACCTCAACTTCAAGGAGGTTTTGGGGTGGACCGAAACTTAGGAGCCACCGTCTAGCTAAGACGTAAAAGAAGCGCTTGTGGGGAGGCAACCCCACCAAGGTTTGTTTTTCTTTCGTTTGTTTTTGTCGATTTGTCCACTTGGAACTATGGTTTTCTATCACCCAGTGTGTTTTGCTGATGCTAGTCCCGCTGACTGGTCCACTTCCAGTCCCCCAGCAGTGTTTCAATCCGGTAACATCGTTCCCCTTATCTCTCCCTCTACTCCATTGAGGGCAATGTCGTGCTTAAGTGTGGGGGGGTGCTTTGTATCGGTTGGAATATATATTTGGGTGCTTGGAGCCTAGTCCGCTGTCCGAATCTTACGATTTGAGGGCTCCAAGTACTGCTGTTTGATCATATTGGCACTGTGTTGTGATTGATGAATGGATTGGTTTTCGGATTAATGCATGACAACTTGTTTGCGACTAGGACAACCTATGATGAGGACTGCGATGTGCAGTAGAACGATGTAGGGGTTCAGTTTTTCAACTGTTTTCTTACCAACTGTGACTTGATTTGATCACTTGTTCTTGACAGTCGTTTATGCATCTAGTTCAGGGTATCAGAATGTGAGATAGAGCATATAGGTAGCCATGTGAGATTTGAGCCTGCTCGTTTCTTTCTTGTGCGATAGATCCCTCTTCCATGATGTGTAGCATTCACGTTGTCATTAGCTAAGATGATGGGGGCATAGAATTAGCCCACGCCCAAAATTGACTGTCCCGATGTGTCATATCCCCTAGTCAGCCCCTTTGAGCCGTGTGTTATCCTTTCTTTTGGTCTATAACGAAAAAATCACCCTTGTTGCATCTTTTAGAAGGTTCCACAGAGTGGTTGTTACATATTCTCTGCTGTTTCTGCTAAAGTTTATGTGAGTGTTGGAGGTAGGGCGTAAAAGTTGGGCAGGTATTTGAAATATGTGCAGAAGTGGTGGCTCTCTTAAGAAATGAAAAGAAAAATGAAAGAAAAACAAAGAAAAATTGAAAGCAAAAGAGAGCCACTACCAAAAATCTGAATAATGCCCATTGAGTAGTGTTTCTTAGCAGTCTGGCTTGGAAATGCTGATGTTTATACCTCCTTCGCTTTTGTGCTCTTGAGATGTTGAGTATTGCAGAATAGCAGAAAGAAAATACCGGTTTGTTTGACTGTGATTGTGTGTTTGGAAAATGTGGAACCTTTTGCTATGAATACTTCCACCACCTAAAAGGCCTTTTCCCCATGTCCAAGACCCTAGCCAGTCATTTGAACCTGTGTCTAAGACCTCCTGATTAGTTAGTGGTGACACCCCGTATGTGAACTCTAGCATTTAGAGGCTGCCATCATGGTGAAGAGATGATAGGGATTGAGAGAAGTAGCATGCGCATTTTTCGCATCGAATTGTCCTGACCCCACTGGTCGAGAGTGAGTGATTCATTTTCATATTCTTTATACTCTTGTACCCCGGTGAGGTCCTAGATTGCTCGGTCTCTGTTCTGATGTCTTGAGCTGGATGCATGAGTTAACTGTTTTGAGTAGGTGGTTGAGTCAAGTCTAAGTTGGCTGGTGAACAGAAGGGAGACTCTTCCTTTACTCGATTTTGCTGCACTCGAATGTCCTTTGTGGTGGTTTTCCAGGTTGCTATTGAGGTTGTTCATGTGTTGATGTTTGAAAACCAGTACGATTCAAGTGTTCTGTGCCTTTATGACTTGTCCCCAATGTTGGTTGATTGAAATATGTAAGCTTACCTGGTGTCTGACTTGGTTTGCTTGGGGACAAGCAAACGGTTAAGTGTGGGGGAGTTTGATAGACCGTTATTTACACATGTTTTTACCCTCGTTCTTACACCGTTTGAGGTGTTGATTCTCGTGTTTTAGGCCGATTTCACGCTAGGTTGTGCTTGTTTGTGATATTTCAGGTCCTAGTACGTGAATGGAGGCTTGGGAGCGAGTCTGGGGTCGATTGGACGAAGATCGGACGCGTGGCGAGGTGTCAAGGAAGCTGCACGGGCACAAACAACCTTCACACGGCCGTGCCATTGAGCACCCTGGCCGTGTGATTTCTGCCAAGGCCGAGCACGGGCAGGCTGGATTCCTCACACGGTCGTGCAACCCTGGTCGTGTGAGATGGCTGAAGGTCGACTAATTGATGCGCCGCGTTTTGACTCGCACGGGCAAAGTGGTGAGCCACACGGCCGTGCGAGTCGGGAAATTCTGGTTTTAGAGCCTATTCCGAGCCAAAAGTGGGAGAATCGAGTTTTCAGAGCAAAAACAGAGTCCTAGAGAGAGAAAGTACGAAGAACACATCCTAGAAGCTATCTTGGAGCTGGGTTTCGTCGAATCAAGCTTGGAGATCGTCATAGGAGTGGAAATCATCATCCCGGAGCAGATTTTCCTCATCATTATGAGTATGACTAATCCGATTACTGTTTTCTCTTCTCTCTCTATGGAGTAGAACCCTTCTCTCACTTGGGTATGAAGAACCCTAGTTCCTTGTGTTAGGGATTTGATTGTAATGACTTGGGATGATATTACTGTTTGATTTTAATCGAATGATGCATGTTTATTGAATTGATTTGAGTCTGATCAGCTTTTCTCGATTTCTGCTACAACCTGAGATAGATAGAATCTGATTAGGTTGTTAGAGCCTCTTCATTCGATAGTAGGAGATTGGCTATACGAGAGTTAGCCAGTTTACTGCTTTGTACTGGAATTCAATTCCAGTAGTGGAGTTCTGTGTTCATAGCCTCAGCTTTCTATCCCGGTGAAGACTAGTCGTCTGCCGGGTAGTTAGACTGAGAGGGCTTGGTCAGCTTAAGAGATTCCAAGCTACTGTCGGATCTTCCGCAGTCTAATCAACAGTAAATCAACCCAGGGGAATTACAATTGAACCTAACTAAGGGGCTAGGGGGACTCAATCCCGAGTGACTCTTTCCTGACTTTGAAAACCGAACCATTTACTGCTTTCTTACTGCTTTTGCTTTTAAACAACAATCACTCGAATTAGTTTGCTAGATAATAGAGAATCACGGAGTAAGCAGTAGATCTAGACCCCGGGTTGATAATATAACTTGCCTGTTACTGCATTCCCGGACTGCGATTTCACTTGGTCGCAGTTTGGTGTTGTGTTTTAGCGTGTCACTAGGTGACGAGGAGTATAAATGGAGTGTAGGCCATTCGGCCAGTGTAACCTAGCCGCATAATAATAATAAGATCAAGTCGGAGAGGCAACCCTCTCCCGTGGATTAGTCTCGGTCAATACTCGATCGAGGATACCACGTAAAACCCTCGTGTTCTCTCGTGTTCTTCCGTTTGCATAGGCTAGATTTATTATTCAGCGAGACCAAACTGCGGAAATCAAGCGCCCGGCCGGCTGCGTGACACGACGGCGAATTCTGTAGGATGAACGGTTTTAGGGTTGGGAGGAGACTGATTCTCGAAACCCACAATAATTCAATGTCTACGTGATTTCTCCCATTTTGATTTTAATTAATAATATCATTTAAATATTTTCTATATTCTTGTCTTACCCTTTAACGTATTAGGTAGGTAGTTACCCAATCATTATTAATCACTTTCTCTCTCCTTCTCCTATTGGTTGAAAGGAGTTTAAGATCTTCCTTAAGAAAGAGGCCTTAATGACCTGATCTAACCCGTTTCTGGGAGGCACAGATAAAATTTTTGACACCATTCCTTACACCTCTCACACAGAGTTGATAGAAAAGAGAATGTGTTTTATTGTGTTTCAGGTCACTTTGAGTGAATTTGATGATATATTTGGATGAAAACAACAACCAAAGATGGAACTTATGGAGTTCAGGACGATTGAAAGAGTATTTATTAGATGAGATTATATGATATTTTATGAGCTCAATACGGCCTCGAGCATGAACTTGTTGTCAAGGAGTGCTCAGAAACCACTCACCCCTAAAAAACTGAAATAAAATAAAGTTTGAGTCAAACATGCCCCGTAGGACGGTCGTGGCCGTGTTCGAGCCAGATTTTAGCACTATTTAATTTGATTTAGGGTTATGTTTCTCTGAAAGAGGGTGACTAGACTCGATCAAAAACCTAAAAGTCAAGACATAGGGTAGAGGAAGAGGATTTTCCACAAGCTCAACCCCATAAAAATTGATTGGGAGCAGTGGCGGAGGCAGCCCTATTGGGCATTGTCCCGGGACAGGGGTAAATTTTGAGAGGAAAAAAAAACTTCATATATGTTTATACGAAGGATGGAACACAACACCATTGTACTTCGTTACTATATCACAACTCATTATTTATCATAAATTGACAATGAATTAATTATTATACAATAAACGAGGTCTCAATTTGAATAGATCTCTTTTCTTTATATACCTATTCGATTATTTGCAAGCAATCTTGAAGCAGTCCAGTGGCACCGCCGATTCCACTAGTTTTGACGGCAAGTGTCGATAAAATATTTTCAGCTTTGAGCTATTTGAAGAACAAACTTTGAAGTTGAACTCACGACCAGTTTACTAATGGTTGTTTAGTGAGATCCATTGAAAAGGACTTACTTAGACTAACTCCAACCCTAGAGCTAAAAAGTCATTTACCCATTTTTAGCTCTTTTTTGTGCTCCAACCCACATTATTTTGGGGAGCTAAAAATGGGTATTGGTCAATTGGGAGCCAAATTTAGCTTCCAAAAGGGTGGAAAAGCCAAATTTAGCTAGAGCAAATGGTGGACCTGCGGCGGGTCCTCCTTTATTTTTTTTTTTTTTGCTTTTTTTTGTGTGGTATTTTGTCATTGGTTGATTGTGTATGTTGTTTGTTTAATTGTTTGAAAGAAGATATGAAATGTTGTATGTTTAATTGGTATTTTCTCATTGGTCACGAAGTTAACGGTAACAAAATAATGACTAATTTTCCGAAACTTTTTTGTCTCAGAATTTTAAAAAAATTACATCGAAAATTTTGTTCTCAAAAGTAATAACTATCTATAGAAAAATTAAAGTGAAATATGAAAATTAGAGGTCAAATAAGTATGGTTTATTGTAATAAATTGAAAAAAGGGAGGTGGGAAGCTAAATTTAGCTTTGTGTAGGGTTGGAGTGAAAATGATGTTTGGGGAGCTAAAAAGCCATATTTGGTTATTTGGAGAGCCAAATTTGACTTTAGGGTTGGAGTTAGTCTTAAGTGTGTAGAAAAAAATGTATTGTGTGTTTCTTCCGAATATAAAAACTCGTCATGGTTGTTTCTGAAAATACCGATTGTAATAATAGTTATTTTTATATATGAAAATAAATTATTTAGATATTATTAATTTAATTATATTCATTAAATATTTATATATTTATAAAACGAAAAGAGGACATGGGTAGTTTCAAATCCTGCCTCCGCCACTGATTGGGAGTAATTGTTCAAGGATTCTATCATAGATATTTCTTCTTCTTCTATGTTTGTTTTTTATCCATAATGAACTAATCCCTCTTTTTACTTAGATTTTGTGGAATCCTAGTCTTGTATGGTTAGATAGATGATTATTTGAGAACCTAGATATGTATGTCACGTGTCAAACAAACACTAGCTCATTACAAAATTAAGTACTGTAGTTTAACGACTAACTTGACAATAAATAGAACGATAGTGTTTTTGTCAAGAACAGTTGCTCCCAATAACTCGAGTTTTTGGGAGAAGGTTATGCTGGATCTTATACCACTCTCTAACACGTCCCCTCAAACGAAAGCCAACCCATGGGCTTGAAGTTTGCACAGGCCCACCATACCATGTGCTTGAAAGACAACGGTTAATATTGGGGGTCGTGGAGATTCGAACACATGACCTTTCGGTTCTAGGCTCTGATACCATGTCAAGAACCAGTTGCTCCCAATAACTCGAGTTTTTGGGAGAAGGTTATGCTGGATCTTATACCACTCTCTAACAGTTTTAACATAAGCTATCGGAATTTAAAGACAAAACGTTGCCGCTTGTTCCTTCGAATTTATTCCACATGCATTACTCCATCCGCATTACTCCATCTCCTGCAGATACTCTCTCATTATTCATATTCAGAGACCCTGTAATTGATAATTCGATAACGGGAGATTTTTCCTATGGAAATATAATTATCCTTGACCAGCACTCTACCTCTACCACTACCTTCACCAAAAGAATATGGACCAATAGAAATTAAAGCACGTAAACTTATTCAGGCTGGAAAAAAAAAAACTCAGTAACGTGAGAGAAAATTGCGTCTCTCTGGCTTACACACTAAATATATTCTCCTATAAAATATAAATATAGAGTACGTGAAACCGCTATTACATTAGATGCCACATATGATACACACACATGGAATATATATATATGTGTAACTAGTCACGGGCCCGGCCAGTTGGCCGGATTTAGTCGCCAATCGCGTAAACAATAATATCAATTTCTATGCGAGATACACGTTTTTTTGGTGGTATAAGAAAATATAAATTATTCATGGGTAGAATAAGAGAGTCTAAATTATTAAAATACTTCAACAATTCAAAAAAAAAAAAAAACCTTCAACATATACTGTTTTTTTTTTACATTCTAATGGCTCATCGACTAAAATCTTTTTACGAAAACGAAAGACAAACCCCATGCAAGGGAACTGACTCCAAAAGACATTTTCAAACCATCCTTTTATTTAGTCATCATCGCCAGAGATTGTTGCACATTTTCTTTTTTACTTGTTTACTCCGCCATGTGCAACATAATCATCCACCAATAATAATGTCATCATCTCTATTAGTGACACATTTATCTGCATTATCAATTGCCCCGTCCTTCTTTTCTTGCATTTCATTAGTCTCTTCCTTGTTTTCCTGCATTTATTGAGCAATGAAATTTAATGGTAAAATATTTACAAATACAAATCATCTTTTTTCATTGGAGTATATTTTACCTCGTCCAAGTTATGAACAATATCCATGATTTTTCCTAATTGCCAGTAATTGGTACCATTAGTTGGACATGGAGCTTTAGGTCCTTGAATCATGAATGCCACATGGACCATGAAACATAAAATTTGTAAATGCTTCATAGCATTCGGAAGGACCATATAATTTATCTTTCGCGGCTAGGAAAACTAATAAATGAGCATGATGTAGACTGCGATTTTAAAATTCAATTGCCATTACATTAATAATGGAAAAAAATTATCAATAATAATATAAATTGAAAATTATTAATTAATAAACAAAGCATGAATTAAGAATTCTTAAAGTAAAACTGTAAAATATAATTTACTCGCGCATGTTTTCCCATAAAATTTCTTCTCCAAAATCTTCTTCGGCAATTGATTTAGCTTCTTCTCAAAAACTCTTGCGAGGACATAAGCTATATTAGGAACTTTCTTAGTAGTAGTCCTTATCAAATCAAACATGTATTGAATCTCAGGTCAATCAGGTTTGCATATAAATGTAATGAAAAGATTGGATATCCTGCGCATCTACAAATTGTCATAACATCCTAGAAGCTTTCGTAGCTATATCGAGGACTACATATATGTGATGAATTTAAAATCACATGTTTTCTCACTCAAACTTGTATCTGAATCACCTATCAAGTAAGAATCCAAAAGACCTTGGTATGAATGTGGTTAAAGCTTTGTTTGATTGTTTTAATGCAACCCAAACGCTCATCCTCAACCAATGAATATGCATTAAGAACATATTGTCGGAACAACTTTACTCACAATAGCAATCAACTTGATTGTTGCATTCTTGCTTGCAGTATGTAACTGGAAAAATCACATTGAGTCACATTCTTCTCATTGAGTCCATCTGCATCCTCACCGCTAGAATATGAAATAGTTTGGTTCCATCCATCCTTACCATTTGGGAATAATATGGGATATTGCGAAGTCATTAAACTTGGATGAGATATATATATAGTTAGGGCTAGCATATGCCTGATGTACGCTATACACCTGCGTTCACACTTGTTATATGTAGTTTGATCTATTTCGATGAATCAGAACAGTCAGTTATTAATTTTTTAGATTAAATAATTTTTATAATTTGGGTTAGATAATTATAGATTGTGGTTCACTCATTTGATAATATGGTATAGTATCATGCCCAAAAATCTTGTTAACACGTGTTTTGAATAGTAAAATTTGACAGGGGTACGGTAGTGTGAACGCTGATGTATAGCGTATGCCAGACATATGTATATGCATACGCTAGCATGAACTATATATTAATTTTCCAATTCATGACTTTGATGCTGGACAGTATCAGGAGAAAATGTTTGCTCCCCAGTATCATCAACATTGAAAGCAACAATCTCATTTGCATATTGTAAATAATGCAGTCAAAAATCCCGCTTTAAAACTTAAAAGCTTAAGGTTTTACACTTCTGGGTCACCAAAACACTTTCGTTTCCATATAAAAACTTTAGTGTATAAAATAAGACTAAATTGCGCTTTAAAGCTTAAAAGCATGCTTAAGAGCTTATGCTTTTACGCTTCTAGTTCACCAAAACGTTTTACGATTTTAGGTTTTTAGTTCACTAAATGGGCATTCTTTTCATGAAATTAATTATAAAATATATATTTTAAAGGTTAATCACCAACAATATGAAAGATTAAAATACACACCAGGTACTTGGATGCATTCTCAGCTTCAGTAGAGTAATATAATTCACCAGTTATGCTCTTCCCAAGTTCATTAACATAGAAAAGAAGGTGGCTTATAATTAAGATTATGTTTATGAACTTATTACTAAGAGCCTATAAGTTGCTCTACTTTAGGCATGAATTACAGGTATTTATTAACTTATTTAAATTTTGTGTACTCATATTTTACATAGTATATGTCGTACTTAACAAATTTTTAGTTATTTTACACTATGCGTAAAAAACTTACGCTTTTACGCTTTAATTCTACGTTTTATGATTTTACCCCTTTTCCGTTTCCAGGTAGAATCACGATTTTGACTGCATTGATTGTAAATCACATTCTCTGTCATCCCCTTCTCTTTCATCAAGCAACTTAACTTCAACCTGCTTAAAAGTGGTGTCATTCAATCTATCCATAGGAGGTTGGAATGTTTTTACTGAGATATTACTTGAACTCAAGATCTCCGGTAGTTGTTGAATAAATGAACTTCATAAAGGATTTGAAACTGGATATGTGGTGAAAAAATCTAATCGAATTTCGAGTTCTTTGGCAGTGTCATTAATGTAGAGTTGAGCAAATTTTGGTGTGTTCCTTTCATTAGGTATTAGGCTACCGATTTGATGACATACTGGACCTCCAATCAAATAAACATATACTTTGCATCCATCATTTATAGACCGACCCAGTTTACCTCCAATAAAAAGTTAATATAAACACCCCATTATGGCTTCGAATATGTTCCAAAAAGTGACATCTCGTTGAAGTATTTGCTTGCACGAATTCCTTGTTTACCCCTCTGAAAATTGCTTTGCGTAACAATATAGGTGGAGGAGGTTAGGCGGTTGTCGAGTCCGGTGGGAAGGTTTGGAGAGACGGCGATGGTTGAGTGTTTAGTACGTAGGTCGGGACACCATTTAGACCTATTTACATTAGTTGCGGCTTTTCAATCCGCATTCAACAAACCAACATCACTTAACCTTTCCATATTTACCTCTCTGTTAAAGACACATGTGCCACATATTCACTCAAAACTTCTATGTTCAAAAGCTTTTTGGTAGTTATATTATTTAAGTCTATGTCAAGAATTCTGCATCGCTTCTACACATTCAATACTGCAATTCGAAGTGCAATATTTGCACTAATGACATTAGGCTTGCGATTTAAAATTATTCTCCTTTTATAAGATAAAGAGAAATAGAATTAATTGTTAAACATGAATTAAAATAATCAAAGTATGAAAATAGAAGTATCAAATACCAAAAAAATATTTAGGGGAGAGTTAGTGGCTTAGCTAATTGTGATGAAAACTATCACTTCGTTCGCCAATTAGTGCAAGATGGTCGCCTCCGTGTTTCTCACATCTCTATTGCTCATCAACTTGCCGATGCTCTCACAAAATCACTGCCCTCCTCACGGTTCCTTCTTCTTCGATCCAAGCTTGGTGTCGGTGACTCCTCCACCATCTTGCGGGGCGTATTAGAGATAATTCATAAAAGAATTTTATTTCTTTTATTTATTTCTTATTTTCTCCTCACTCTTCTGTTATTCTTCTCTCCCTCACTCTTCCGTTCCGATCTTTGAGGAACATAGGTTGTTTCTGTTGCTACAATTGCTTCACTGCTCGTGTATAATTTAATATCATTCACAAAGGCATCTTTCAATACAAACCTAAAACATATTTACTGAAATTCACAGCCACTACTGATTTGGCTGGTTCCTGTGTTAGCGATGCATGGTGAAATTCAAAGGGGAGACCTGTTTATGGTCGAACCTGATGACATGGCTTGGCTGGAACATAATTTTGTTGAGCTCAGGTACGCATACTACAACTGCTGTATGGGAAAAGGTACGGTAGGGGAAGAAGCAGAAATCAAGGAGATTTTATTATCTGTATTATATTTTCTTAAATAAGATTCTATAGTTTCAAAAAATGACATCTTATTGAAGTATTTGCTTGCAATATCATATTCAAAACCTTTGGATAGTGCCTTCGAGGAGGGAGGTTCACTTTGCCTTGCCTGCAACACAATGAAAACTTTGGTTGATTGGATTACTCGTGGGTTTGGTACTTTCACCCTTCTACATCATTGCTCCACAATATTCACATTTATATATAAATTTCCAATGTCAAACACTTCAACAATTGCAATAAAATCGAAACTCCGATATAAGAAATACATTTGATTAAAATTTTAAAATAAAAATAAATGAGGATAAATAAGTGCTGTAAATATCAATATATATTGTTCTTCTCCAGAACACATCACCCGAAGATGATCATAATAATTTTTAGCAAGTTTGATGGACCTTGACAATCTATTTCTCTTAACTTGTAAGTTATACATCTCATTTTTTTAATTCAATGGATAACATATAGAAATCAGCAAAATAAGCAAGTTTAGCATCCAACACATAATTTGATAACAGATAAATCGAAAGCACCCCTTAAATAAATGGATTACCAATTGCATTGTTGACAATTTTCCATATATACACTTTTGTCTCATATAAATAACACATTTTCTTCTTGGTAATTTTCTCAATGGTTGATCAATTCTTTACAACTCTAACTTATGTGCATCAACTTCTGAAAATGTAAAATGAGAAGTAATAGTTTTATAAGATCTAGTAGTGTGAAATAGTTAAAGAGATCGTGAATTGAAAGTCTGATGTTCATACCATAAAAAATGTTTCTTTTTAATACCATAAGAAAACTTATTACTTGTCTTTCAAAAAGAGAAATATGAGAATCAACCACACCTTCTGGTGGTATAAAAATGGTCTCTTTTCCCTAGATTACACGTGGCATGAACACACATTAAATTGTATGAGGTATATAATTATGCTAATAAAACTATTTGTACTTCATTCAATTTTAGCGATCGAACTGAAGCAATTAATCCTACGGATACATACAATTCCGAAGAATATGTGTGTGATTCATATATAGCATCTCATGCTTTTATCAACGGTTCCACCGATAAAAATATTTTGTTCTTGCATATCCCTGCTAATTTTCCAAATTAATCCTACGAATACATATAATTTCGCAAAATATGCGCGTGATTCATATATAGCATCTCGTTCTTTTGTCAACGATTTTACTAATTGATATGTTTCCACAAATAATTGAACGGAGAGTATTTCTTCGAGACATAAGTTACAAAAATGTAGTAGCCAAAATTATTAGTCTAAATTATATTAGTAGAAGCAACACAATAGAATTAATAATGGAACAAAGGAGTTCAATTAGAGAACACAATTCACACTCCCATATTCATTCTTTCATAGGAATTTGAACAAAAATCAGCAGATCCTAATTGTTAAAGCTACAAAGAAAAAGAAAACTACTCAAATCAATTTCTTTCAAGATGTGGTGACCGTGGAGGGTGTTCCTCGTTATAAAAAAAAATTTCTTTCAAAAGGACACCTAGCTCTAGACTGGATGGAAGAAGATTTGGTTATATAATTTTAGATTGTTAGTATAATAATATTATAATAATCACTAATGTCTCCTTTTTATCTGCCGCTTGGCTCCTTTAATAAAAGTTGAAATGTCCAAATAGCCCTGCCGTGGTCTGCGCATAAGCAAGGAAAGGGGGAATTAAGGAGGTTCTGATGCGGAACCTCCTTATATGTATTGTTTGATGTGTGTAACCTTAAGCTCCACAAACAACACCATTACTTACAACTCTCGACATACAAGAAAGAAAAAGGGAAGCCAAAATTATAACATGTCGCCGCCGCCGTCTTCACCGCCGGAGCTGCCACTAAAACCCATCCCGGGCAGCTATGGCTTGCCGTTCCTGGGCCCCATGAGAGACCGCCTAGCTTACTTCTACTACCAAGGCACCGACGAATACTTCGCCTCCCGCATCCGCAGCCACAACTACGCCACCGTCATCCGTACCAACATGCCGCCGGGGCCTTTCGTCGCCGCCGACTCCCGAGTCGTGGCGCTCCTCGACGCCGCCTCGTTCCCCGTCCTGTTCGACAACTCCAAGGTGGAGAAAATGAACGTCCTCGACGGGACCTACGTGCCTTCCGTCGACTTCACCGGCGGCCTCCGGATGCTGGCTTTCCTCGACACCAGGGACCCCAAGCACGCGCTTCTCAAATCATTGGTGATGTCGTTCCTTGCTTCCAAGCGCGACGCCTTCATTCCTCTCTTCCGAGGTTCTCTCTCCCGGATGTTCGGGGCCATCGACGGTCGGTTCGCCGCCACAGCGACGGCGCGTGTCAACTTCAACGGCCTCAGTGAGGAGATGGTGTTTGGTTTCTTGTTTCGCCTCTTCTGCGACGATAAGGTATCTCTTTAATTTATTTTCCCCTGTTTATATATTTTTAGGGGTAAACAGTGGCGGACAAATTTTGGGAAAACGATTATCCAATCCCTGGTGATAATTTACGTATGGATAAAAAAAATTATAATTGATAGTTGGGGACACCTCTGAAATTTGAAAAATAGTTATCCTACTCTCGTTTTTTTAGTTTGCGTATAGAATATAAGTGGTCGTTTGTATAAAATGTTTATCTTACTCTCATTTTTTAGTTTGCGTATGGGAATATAAATGGTAGTTTGGGTAATTCAAACTTAAGACACTATTATTATTAATTAATAAACATAATTTTTATTAGGCTACAACTCATTTTTGTTCGATTCTAAACATTGTGAAATAGTAAATGTCATTCTCTATCTCTAACTATTTTCAAAACTTTACAATTAAACTAATTTCGAGCTACCCTTAATTTATATTGATTTTTTGGTTGTACAACAAGTGTTGAATGAGTCTTTTCAGCTTTGGTTTTTTAAAAAAAAACAAGTTTAGAAATCGAATATGTTATTAGTTCATAAATGGTTGTCTAGTAGGATATACATAGACAATTTTGTTTTGAGCAATGTAGTCACCAAGTGTATTCTACAATCTGAATATGAAAATACATCGTGGACTTTTTCTAATTTGTATGAGTTAGATATTTTTTTTAGTTAAGAGTTGTTTAATTTTTCTTTTTATTTATTTATTTTTTAATAGAGAACACCCATATGAAAAAATTCTGAGACCACCACGGTGTTAAATATATATAAAGCAACGTTGGATATTTCTGAAAACTAGGGCTTCAAATTTTAATTATGCCGTCAATACAAATGCCTTCGCCGCTATCTAACCATTAGTTATTTTCTCAAAATTGCCCTGTTGATTTATTTGGGTGGGTCAGATAAGTTTGCACAACATTACGTGATCAGTTGTGTCTTGCTGACTTTTTCCTAGAAGATATTGATTATTTGCTTATGAGTAAAAGTATGATTTAGTAATGCTAATCAATTTATGAAGTATATAGATCATAGTGTGGTTTGGATTAGGAAATTACTTAACGCTTTTAAATCAGATACATATATTCAAAATACACATATAATACAAGACAAATTTTACAAAGTTGTTCAACGAGAAAAACATTTTTATAATTTTCAATTTTCTTTATATTACAAACTGAACTTATACTTTTGACATTATAATACAAATTCAAAACATACCAAAATCACTTTGTATGAAAACTCTTATAGTATAAACTGAACTCGTAATTTTAACATTATAATACGTATTCAATTTATAGTAGAACCTCAATCCAACATAAGATGGGTAGAAAGTTGGTGGACGATATAATTATTTTATCATCCACTACTCAACATCATCTCCCGCCGTCATGCAATAATAATACGTCATATCATTCTCTTCTTCTTCTTATTATAAATTAATAAATAATGGCATGTTGTTAACTTTTGATTTGGCTAACAATATGTTCTACTTCTAGGATCCATTTGAGACGGCGATCGGAACCCGTGGGCCGGCCCACGTCGACAAGTGGAACGCCCTCCAGGTCATCCCAATCACAGCCCCACGCCTTCTCCCCAAGTCCCTCAGCTTCATCGAAGACTTTTTCCTCCACACATTTCCCTTCCCCTTCTCCCTCGTCAAATCCGACTACTCCAAGCTCTACGCTGCGTTTAACAAACACGCCGAAACGTTTCTCGACCGAGCCGAGTCCAGCTTCGGGATCCCAAGAGCCGAAGCCTGCCACAACCTCGTATTCATAGCCGGCTTCAACGCCTACGGCGGCTTCAAGCCGTTCTTCCCATCCCTGATCAAGTGGGTCGCCAGTGCAGGACACAAACTGCACCGCCAGCTGGCTGGCGAGATCAGAGCCGTCGTCCTCGGCCACGGCGGGGAGGTCACTCTCGGAGCGTTGGATGCGATGACTTTGACCAAGTCGGTGGTCTACGAAGCGCTGAGGATCGAGCCGCCGATCCCGTTCCAGTACGGGAGGGCCAGGGAGGATATGGTGGTCCGCAGCCACGACGCCGCCTACGAGGTCAAGAAGGGGGAGATGTTGTTTGGATATCAGCCGTTCGCCACGAGAGATCCGACGGTGTTCGATCGTCCCGAGGAGTTTGTCGGGGATCGGTTCGTCGGGGGACGAGGGGAGAAGAAGATGTTGTTGAGGGATGTGTACTGGTCTAACGGTCGGGAGACGGATGATCCGACGGCTGAGAACAAGCAGTGCCCGGCGAAGGATCTCGTGGTGCTGATGTCCAGGGTACTGTTGGTGGAGCTGTTCCTGAGGTATGATGGTTTGACGGTCGAGATTGAGCCGTTGCCGCTTGGGTCGTCCGTCACGATCACTTCGCTGGACAAAGCTACGTCCGTCTGATGATAACGGGTCAGGGCAAACTTGAAGCGCGGCCCATAAATGATGACTACAACAACCCATTTTAGGTACTCGGTCACTTATCTTAGCGTGGGCCGGCCATCTATCAGTTTATAATTGGAAAATAAACATATTCCCGGATTTTCCCCTGTACATACTGTATTTTAGAATAAATATCATCTAAACTACCGTTGTGAAAAATATTCTTCTCCATCTACTATTGTAAAAGACTAATCCAGATCAGACCATATATACGATTTATGGTCTAGACCGAGAGGCTGGAGTATAGATCATATACCAAACCACAGACTATACAGTTCGGTCCAGATCACGCCTGTACGGTCTGGTTTGGTACGGTCTGGTCTATATAGACCACACTCAACGAAAAATGAATACTTTATTTAGTCAACCACACAAAAAGTTGAACCAATAACTAAGGAAAACAATATTTTTCTGTATTAAAATATTAATTCTAACATGCATGAATAATTTGGACACCCTAAATCTTAGTACATAACAAAGATACAAATTAAAAGCATCCCAACGTGCACCATAACATCACAAACATTAACATAATTTTACATAGAGACACGATTATCTCTACTCTCTAGTGAAATGTGGTTGTGAATGAAGGAGGGTACGAGATTCTCAAAATTAAGGTTGAGACTTGGATGTCATTGTGAGAGTTGGGAGAGTGGTCGAATGTTAACACCGTGTTGAAAAAGTCGTTTGGGTCCACGGTTTGGTCCGGTAAACCGCGATCTAGACCAGACCAGACCAAGAAATTAAAACATCAAATATTACACGATCCGGACCAAACTATACGTTCCGGTCTGAACTTTAGACCATTATTTTTCTAACAGTCTGGTATATTTTCCCAATCCTACTCTAGACGAGAACTATTGTCTTCTTCCTCCAACCTTCTCCAAAACTCTCCTCCCACCACCGAAAATGGCCAGAAAAAACCGGAAAAATGATATTCCCAACGAGTCTCACCTTTTCTGACGACGAGGCTTCGCTCCTTAGCAGCAAGGGGTTGACTTTTTCTTCTATTTTAGCATTATTATTATTATTATTATTATTATTATTATTATTATTATTATTATTGCTGTGTTTTATTTTTTTACTCCTACGATGTATGATCAATATTTAATATTAATGGACATCAAGAATGCTAAAATAAATCAAGCCCCAATTGAAAACAAATTATTATGGGGAGATGGTGAACATCGAGTTGATTTAGTTTGGTAGAATGAGATAATACTTTAATTTACAAATTAAAAGTTATTTAATTTAGTTTGAGTTAGTATGAATTAGTATAGTATTTTATTAGTGACTAGGAATAGATTGAATTATAATCCTCTTGAGTTAGTATGAATACAGCTATGTTTATTACAGTTAAGTTTATTATTTATATACTTTAATTAAGTTATTTATATAATTATGAATTAACTAATATGTTATTTTTATTTGTAAGTTTATAACTATATACTTTAATTCAGTTATCTTATCTATATAAGTAATTTGTTAGTGACTTATTCATTTATTAGTTACATGATGACGCATAGGCTTTGGTTCGTCCATATATATAAGACTCGAGGTACGCCTATATTAGGCAAGTATTATGAGGAGTATGGATCATACATTCAGGGTGCTGGTAGTAAGAGTATGGTATAAGATTCATAATAACCTTCTCCCAACAATTCGAGTTATTGGGATCAACTGATTTATGACATGGTATCAGAGCTGGTTTTGCCCAGTGGTCGTGTGTTTGAATCTCCACGACTCCCAATATTAACAGTAAATTAAAGCACAAGGTATGGTGGGCCTGTGCAAACTTCAACCCTGTGAGTTGGCTTTCGTTTGAGGGGGCGTGTAAGAGTATGGTAGAAGATCCATAATAACCTTCTCCCAACAACTCGAGTTATTGGAATCAACTGGTTTATGACACTTGTTTGTATATTGTTAATGAACTTGTCTCGCTATATGGTGATTCTGACTTTATCACAATAGTAGTGGAGCACTGACGGTCACAAACTTCTACTTTTCACCTTCTTTATGACGAGTGTAGTATTACTCTGAGGATGTTGCAGTTCTTGCATGACTATCAGTCGACGAGCATACTATGATCCTAAATATACCAAACTCATCATAGGATGAGTTATAAATAACCTACTTGGGAACCTTCATTCTACATAGGAACGATTAGATCTTACGAATGGACGTGTGAACTGTGAAGTACTCTTGGCTTATAGATGTGTTCTCCACCTTGCAAGAGGGAGCTTTAGATCAGACACCGAGTCAGCATGCGTGAGCATATGCCATGCTACTTTTAGGAGTAGTTATGTTTCCTTATCAATCTGGAGCTAAGATGCATCTTATGCATGTTCTACTTCTCCATGATTAGGCACGTGTAGGAGAGTATGCAAGGTGGTACAGTTATGTTAGCATACTTGTATCACGAGCTCGGTAGGACTAATAACACTCTCTGTATTGTGTTTATCACTCCCATATTTTATACATTTCCCCTTCGATCAATGCATCTTTAGAAGATTTTACTTAATTATCTATGAAAATAATAACTATTTGATCAATAAACTTTTATGAGTTAATTGCATGGTTGGTCACTAAGATTACAAAAAACGTTCATGTTTAGTCATTGGGAATATTTAAATCCAATTTTGGTCACTCAAATTAGTTAAATGGTTCAAGTTTGGTCACTCTCCGTCCATTTTAGTTAACTCTACCTTACGTGGCAGTCAACTTTTATAGTTGACCGTTAAATATGTAACGTGGCAATTAAAAAATTATTAAAAATAAAAAACAAAATTTTATATTTTCCACCTCATTATTACATTCATTAAACATAATAAAAACCTAATTTCATTTTTACACACCCCAATACCCTACCCGACACAACCCAACCTCACCACCACCAGAACACAATCGCCGGCCTGACAGCGGCATTCCTTCCGCCAACGAAATGAAGCGCCCAATAAACTTGCCTCCATGGGACCTCCTCATGCTCTCCGTCCACTACATCCAGAAGGGCCATCTCTACCAAAAACGCTCCCCCGGCTTCCACATCGTCGAATTTCTCCGCCGGTTGAACCATGCCCTCTCCCTCACGCTCTCCCACTTCTACCCACTCGCCTTCCGCCTCGTCACTTCCGAATCCCCACACGATGACGGATCCTACGTCGTCTCCCTCGACTGTGTGAACAGTCCCGGAGCCCGATTGATCCACGCCGCCCCATCGGTAGAGCTCCTCGAGCGCTCCATCAACGACAAGTTCAGCTTCAACCTCAGCTGGTAAATTAGCTCTCTATCCAAGCAAGGTATGAGCTCGGAGTACTTCATATCACATATATACAATAAAAAATGCCAACACTCTCCAACATTAAACGACATCCAAATCCCCCAATTCGAGAAAAGTAGAGCCGAACTCTCCGTAATGGTTTTGGGTAGTTCCAGATTCTGGAGGGAGTCATCGTCAAAGACCTGGGGACCCGAAAGTGAACCGAGGTTTGGGTCAGAGTCGTCGCGCCGGAGAGATTACGGTTCCAATCCGGGCGCGAAGGAAGATCCGTAGAATAAACAGAGCAGACCGAGAAAAAGGTTGACAATCAGGAGAAGGTGAGTGATAAGCTTGGACAACCGAAGCTACGAATTGATAGAGCTCCTCGAATGCTTCTTCCACTTCTCGGCCGAATCGATTGCTAAAATCAAATTGAAAACCAACTACCAATCCCGGACCACCAAGATGTCGTCATTCCAATCCCTATCCGCATTGGTCTGACGAGGCATAACCCGCGCACGAAATTTCCCTCTGGAGAAGATCACCGAGTGTCGTCTCGTGACCAACAACAGGGGAAGGATGAATCCTCCCCTGCATCCAGACTACTTCGAGAACTCGATTAATCCGATGAGGACCTCTGCCGCGGTGGGGGAGCTGCTGGGGAACGATTTGGGGTGGGCGGCGTGGCGGCTGCACGAGGCGGTGGTGGGGCACAACGACGAGAAGATCAGGGGGATTTTGTCGTAGTGGTTGGAGTCGTCGGTGGTTTACCGGATGGAGCAGGTGTTCGATACGGATAGTGCGATGATGGGGAGCTCGCCAAACCTGGAAGGAATGCCGCTGTCGGGTCGGAGGTTGTGTTCTGGTGGTGGTGAAGTTGGGTCGGGTAGGGTATTGGGGTGTGTAGAAAAAAATTAGGTTTTTAATTTTTTAATATATGTAATAATGAGGTGGAAAATATAAAAGTTTATTTTTTAAAATAATGTTTTAATTACCCTGTCACATATTTAACGGTCAACTATGAAAGTTGACTGCCACGTAAGCTAGAGTTAACGGAAATGAGCAGAGAGTGACCAAACTTGAACTATTTAACTAATTTGAGTGACCAAGATTGGATTTAAATATTTACAGTGACCAATTTCATGGCTACTAACCTGGTTTTTCATTTGTGTTTTACAGTCACGACTATATCGTGGAAACTCCAAAGGGTAAGCTTAGGCGTTGCCAAATATTGTCATTGAAGCGTAAAAGTTGGGTGAATAGCCAAGTAATTTTAGTATACATGCACTTCCTAAATGACCAAGAAGAACGTAAGGAGGTGGTGAAGAGAATTGTCTTCCATGAAGCTATGTAGTAAGTATTATCTTCACTACTTAGATCCTATTTATGTTGAAAATGTCTAATTTGATATTGTTGTCTCTTCTAAATAGCAACATGCCGTCGCTAATGCTATAAAAAAACAACCCATGGACAAGGCGAGAGTCTCGGCGCATACTTCTATGCACAAGAGTAATCCATTGCTGAAACGGGAAAACTTGGAAAGATGTGATTACGTAAGTATCTTCAATGTTTGGATATTTTTCTGACTTTCCTTGATATTGGTCTGAGTTTATAGGATATTTTATTCTTCTTTATCGGATATTATTCTGGGTTGTTGAGATATTAATCTGGGTTGTTAGGATATTAGTCAATGATTATCTCACTAACTGTATTGTGTTTCAGATCTTCTTTCCAATGTATCGAGATGATCACTACCGAGTGTACGTCGCTGACATGAGGAATATGAAGACTTTCCTACTCGACAGCCAAAAGCCCAATGCCCGAGTGGCTAAGGAGGATCATGGACCAGTGGGGAAAGTGATTTTTGAGTATGTGACAGAGTTTCTCAAAGAGCAGGGGGTCGATTGTACATTGGATGAGTGGGAATTCAGCATTGCTGACATTGTAAAACCCTTACTTTATATTACAAAACGAAACAGTAAAATACATCGAGTTTAAACATTCTCGGGCCCGAGCTTTACATATATATATATATATTTTTTTTTAAACTTCAAACCATAATATACATTTCCTTCAGAGTCAAAACAGAAACCGGGGAAGTCCGCTTTATTACAAAATCCACACAACATAAAACATTTAAGGAGTTCGGAGTCCTCCGCCCACCTCATGGCTTCCCTTCACGCTTGAGTCCCGATATCTACAGTACAGACCTTACTTCTGATCTTGATCTGAGGAAAAATGGTGACGAAGGATGAGTCGTCGCTCAGTGAATAAATTCTAAGCTCGGGTCGACATCAATACAAAAACAGTATTGGGCAGAAACACCCTAGCACATAACAAGACTTAAATTGTTTTATCACACTTTTCATTTTACTGAATCAATCAAGTTCCCATATTCACAACTCATCACAGTCAAACACATACAACGTGTGATAGATAGAGGCATTTTGCATATACAATTTCACTTTCAAATTTGCTAAATGATATACTCCTCGGGTTGTACAGTAGTGGAAGGCTGCAGGATAACCATGTACAGCCATCAGTTAACTGGAGTACCGCGGGACAAAACCCCATCCGGTACGAACAGGAGTGCTCGCACCAACAGGAATATCGCGGGACACAACCCGGACCGATACAAAAACAGGAGTCGCCACGGGATTACCCCAGCCCGGCTAACTGAACAGAACAGGAGTACCGTGGGTCGTCACCCAATCGGCACGGTGCGAAGCACGAGCGCTCAAACAGGAGTATCGTGGGGTTTACCCACATCGATACAAACAGGACACACTACTGTACCGAGGTATCATAAAACCTTTTTACTTATTCTTAAGTATTCACCTCTTTTCATTAATAGTGCACTTAGACACTATAGGCTCAAAAGCATTCATAGTGCTTTTGTACCCTCAGTCACAACAGAATGGAATGTAAGCTGAGGAGCTTACTCCGAGTTATTCAAGCAGAACAGGATTAGTAAGCCTAATGGCTTACTCCAAATCTAAACAGACAAGACGGGTTCGCAAGTTCGAATACTTGCTCATAATCCGCACAATAAATCAACAGAATGTCTTTCCATATCTCATTCACAATTCATGCATTTCCAACTTCATACCAAATGCAGATAATGAATAAACACAAATAAGCCAGATCACATAGCAATATCATTTCCCATAAATTCCCATATTATACCGGAGCCTCTTCATGACCCCGATATGTATTCGGGCCACTTCATGACCCGGATACTGTGATTATGTTGAAGTAGATCTAAGATTAGAATCTACTCACAGCTTTGTCTTCACTCGGCTATGCCCTTGCCTTTGGATGAGCCCCCGGCTTGATCCTTACCTTTATGTACAAGATTTCCAGGTTATTCAAGCACCAAGACACGTATACAATCATCATAATCATGGTTATATTCATGCATGTCAATAAGACCACAAGGGAAGTCATACGATTGTACACTTTACCATGCTTCCTCATTTTGATCATTTCTCCCTTGATACTTAACCAAATCCATTGATTCTCGTTGCTACTGAAACTAGATTCATAGGGATACAACATATCCAAATTTCAGACCATTTGGATCAGCCTTTTGATCCCAGAAATCATTTTAACTTGACATTTCAAAACTGTCAACAACTTTCTTTCACTTTAAAACCAACTCTCCTTCTTCTAACAATTTTTTCTGACCACTCCGACATCAAAACTACATTCTGAACGGTCAATTCGAAGAACCACCTATACCTAACCTCATACCAAATTTCTAGAACGATCCAACGACGGATTCGCACAGGATCTTACCTCTAATCTGCTGTCCTGCTACAGAAAAACAGTATCGCACCCCTTCTGTCCAGCGACTTTCCTCTATGAACCAGAGATCATATCGATGATCCCAACGGTCAAATCGTATCCAAAGAAGTATGAAACCCAACCGACAAATCTCAGGACGATCCAACGGTTTGATTGTCCGGAATCGTCCTTCTCACAGGCTGTCTCGCTGCTGGACGGAAATTGGCAGCACCCCCTTTGCCTCCTTCTTCTTCCTCTTCCTCTCCTTGATATGCTTTTCTTTCTAGCTTTCACTCTTTGTTTCTGAAAGGTGGTGGTGGTTTTTGAGGTGGTGAAACCAGGTGAAAGGAAGAGAGCAAGAGAGAGACGTGGGAGAGAGTGAGGGGAAGGGATGAGAAGGAAATGAGAGATAAGAGGATGGGCAGATTTTTATCTCCCTTATCTAGAATTCTCCATCCCTCCAAATTGTCTATTTGGCACTAAACTTTCCTTCACTTGCAATTAAGTCTAGCACTTCCACTATTCACTTTCTTTTTGGTTCAAAAGACTAATTTTTGTAACCCAATCACAACCACGTAATTATAACGTAATACTAGTACGAGGGCAGGGATGTTACATTTCCTCCCCTCTAAATAAAATTTCGTCCCGAAATTTTACCTTGAAACAAGTAGCGGTATTGTGCTCTCATGCTTTCTTCCGTCTCCCACGTGGCTTCTTCTCCAGTGTGACTTTTCCAAATTACTTTCACCATAGGAATACTTCGATTCCTAAGTTGTTTCACCTTTCGGTCCACGATCTCTTTTGGTTCCTCCACATAACTTAGATCTTTCTGGACCTCAATCTCATCTGGTTCCAGTACATGTGACGGATTCGATCGGTATCTTCGAAGCAAACTCACATGGAAGACATTATGAACTTGAGACAATTCTGGTGGTAAGGCAAGTCGATAGGCTACCGGACCTATCTTTTCCAGAATCTCATAAGGTCCGATATACCTCGGACTTAACTTACCCTTATTCTGGAATCTCAAAACCCCTCTCCAAGGAGACACTTTCAAAAATACTTTCTCTCCACTCTGAAATTCCATCTCTCTTCGGTGGATATCAGCATAGCTCTTTTGCCGGTTTTGTGTGGCCTTCAATCGGCTTCTGATCACTTTAATCTTATCCACTGTCATCTGAACGATTTCAGGTCCCTCCAATTGCCGTAACCCTTCCTCATCCCAGCACACTGGGGATCTGCATTTCCTTCCATACAGAGCTTCGTATGGAGCCATACCAATACCACTATGGTACTGGTTGTTATAAGCAAATTCAATCAGTGGCAAATGTTCATCCCAAGAACCTTGGAAATCCAGTACACAAGCTCGCAACATTTCCTCAAGAGTGAGGATTGTTCGCTCGGATTGACCATCGGTCTGGGGATGAAAAGCGGTTGAAAAGTTCAGACGAGTACCTAGTGCTTCTTGCAAACTCTTCCAGAATCGAGAAGTGAACCTCGGATCTCTGTCAGAGACGATGGATACTGGTACTCCATGTAGTCTCACTATTTCCTCCACATACTTCTTTGTCAGTAACTCTAGCGAACAACCCCATCTAATGGGTATAAAGTGAGCCGACTTTGTCAATCGGTCCACAATAACCCAAACGGCGTCGTTCTTCTTCTGAGTCCTAGGTAGACCATAGACAAAGTCCATGGTAATCTTTTCCCATTTCCATTCTGGAATGGACAGTGGTTGCAATTTTTCCCGCTGGGGCTTGATGTTCAGCTTTCACTTTCTCACATACCAGACACGTCAAGACATGTTCAACCACTTCTTTCTTCATCCTTGGCCATCAATAATGAGATCTCAACGAACGGTACATTTTTGTCGTTCCGGGATGCATTGCATAAGGAGAGGAATGAGCTTCTTCCAAAATCTCCCTTCGCAATTCATCCACATTTGGAACACAAAGTCTTTCGTTTAGTGTCAGAACGCCATCTTGAAGTGTGAATTTAGTTTCTTCCTCTTTACGACTCTTATCAATAATCTTCCTCAATTCAGGGTCTTGATCCTGAACTTTAATAATTCTTTCCCTCAAAATTGGTCGCACTTGTAAAGTGGCCAATAACCCTCCTGCGGAATTCATTTCCAATCCAACAATCATAGCTCTCAAAGCAATCAAATTTGCCATTAAACCAGTCTCCTCATTTTTAGTACGATGCGTGGTCTTTCGACTCAAAGCATCTGCCACAACATTTGCTTTGCCTGGATGGTATTCGATGGTACAGTCGTAATCTTTCAACAACTCTAACCACCTCCTTTGCCTAAGATTTAGCTCTTTTTTGCTCCATCAAGTACTTGAGACTCTTATGATCAGTAAAGATCTGAAAAGTCTCACCATACAAATAATGACGCCAAATCTTTAAGGCAAATACCACAGCCGCCAGTTCTAAATCATGAGTCGGATAAGATTCTCATACGGTCGTAATTGCCTGGAAGCATAAGCAATTAATTTACCATGTTGCATGAGAACACATCCTAACCCTTGATGCGAAGCATCACTGTATACCACATAACCTCCAGTTCCTGAGGGAAGGGCAAGAACCGGTGCAGTGGTTAACTTCCGCTTCAACTCTTCGAAACTGGATTGACATTTATTATCCCATATAAAAG
Organism: Linum tenue; assembly: GCA_946122785.1. Lineage (NCBI taxonomy): Eukaryota > Viridiplantae > Streptophyta > Magnoliopsida > Malpighiales > Linaceae > Linum > Linum tenue. The sequence continues at coordinate 38,093,870 of CAMGYJ010000007.1, read as the reverse complement.
ATTGCTCTTTCCTCAGTAACTTTGTCAATGGTGCAGCAATCAGAGAGAAACCCCTCAATGAACCTTCTGTAGTATCCGACCATGCCAAGGAAACTTCTTAGTTCAGGTATATTTTTCGGTGGTTCCCATTGTATCACTGCTTCTACTTTCCTTGGATCCACCTCTATACCTCTCTCAAACACCACATGGCCCAAAAATACTACTTGATCCATCCAAAATTCACATTTGCTGAACTTAGCATACAACTGCTTTTCCCTCAGAATCTGCAGTACGATTCTCAAATGCTCCATGTGCTCTTCTTCACTTCTAGAATACACTAGAATATCATCAATAAAGACGATCACAAACTTATCTAGATATTCCTGAAACACTCGGTTCATCAGTGCCATGAACACAGCTGGAGCATTTGTTAACCCGAAAGGCATAACAAGAAATTCGTAATGCCCATACCTAGTACGAAAAGCTGTCTTCGGTATGGACTCATCCGCTACCCTTAATTGATGATAACCTGATCTTAGTTCAATCTTCGAAAAGACCCTCGATCCTTGTAGTTGGTCAAATAAATCATCAATCCGAGGTAACGGATATTTATTCTTAACCGTTAACTTGTTGAGCTTCCGGTAGTCAATACACAGACGAAAAGTTCCATCCTTCTTCTTCACAAATAATACCGGAGCGCCCCAAGGGGAGACACTAGGTCTAATGAACCCCTTATCTAGCAACTCTTGAAGTTGCTCCTTCAGTTCTTTAAGTTCAAACGGAGACATCCGGTACGGAGATACATAGATCGGAGCAGTGCCCGGTATCAGTTCAATAGTGAAGTCTATTTCCCTTTCCGGAGGTAATCCTGGCAGTTCCGAAGGGAACACATCCAGGAACTCCTTCACAACCGGAACATTTTCAGGTTTCAATTCCGGTTTGCCCTCAGTCACATAAGCCAGATACACTTCACAGCCTTCCTTCATCAAACTCACCACCTTGGTGGCAGAGACTAGGCAACTAGGCACCACCTGTCTAGTCCCTCGAAAAATCACATTCTGACCATCTGGTCTTTCGAAAATTACTTCCTTAGTATAACAGTTCATTACGGCTCTATGTTGGCTTAACCAATCCATTCCTAGAATTATATCAAATTCAGTCAGCATTAACCTCAATAAGTTAGCTGGCAGAATAGTTCCAGCTAGACTTATTGGGGCATCAGGATAGGCATATTCAATCACTACGGTATCTCCTACTGGGGTTTGAACTATTACATTCTTGTTCAACATTTCAGAGTGCACAGGCAACCCACGTGAGAATGCAGAAGATATGAATGAATGAGTGGCACCAGGATCAATCAACGCATAAGCGGCAAGATCGTAGATAAGAACCGTACCAGTAACGACCTCTGGAGAGATGTCAGCCTCCCTCCTAGTCATAGCAAAGGCTCGTGGCTGCACTTCACCCCGACTGCTCTGTCCACCCTGACTTTTGCCACGATTATTACCACCTCTTCCTGATCCTCTCACTGAACCTCCAGTCCTTCTGGACCCTTGAATTGTGGTCTGGGATCCAGCAGGCCTGGACTCTGACATGTGGGGACAATCGCGGAGAAAGTGGCTGGTGTCTCCACATCGGAAACACCCACCAGTTACCCTCCTACAAACACCCATATGCTGATTCCCACAATGTGGGCAAATAGGAGCTGGGCCTGCACTTCTCCGCTCCTGTCCAGGGTAACTGGATACTGAACGCGAAACCTTCGGACTCTGATTAGGTCTACCCCCGAATGAGTTCCCAGCACTCGAGGAACCCACGTTCTTCCACTTTCTCTTCCTTCCTTCATCCATCTGTGCTCCCAATTCATTCACCTAATCCTCTGCTCTCATGGCAGCCTCTCTCAAGGTGGCAAGATCAGTCGTTTCTGATTTTGCTACTATCATCTTGATCTGGGCATTTAGGCCTTGCTCATAGCGGTTGCATCTAGCACGTTCAGTAGGTACCAACTCCATCGCGAAGGTCATCAAACGATGGAAAATGGCATCATACTCTTTAGCAGTCTGCCACCTTTGTTGTTTCAGGTCCAGAAACTCTTTCTTCTTCCTATCCACATACAGATCAGGCACATATTGCTTACGGAATTTATCAAGAAATTCCGCCCAAGTATACCGAATTGTACGATCCTGAGCCCCGGGTACGGTCAACCACCAGTCATAAGCATCAGACCTGAGCAGGTAGTACATATACTCCACTCTTGCTTCATCAGGACACTCAAGGGGGTTAAAGATTCGTTCCATCTCCTTGATCCAGTCCAGAGCATCTTTAGGGTCAATAGCCCCTTTAAAGAACTCAGCCCCCATACTCCTCAGCCTTTCAAAATCCTTGACATAAGGATTGACTCTATTGCGGGACTCAGCATTATTCCCATTAAAATTAGAACCTCCAGCATTAGGGTTCCCGTGAGGTTGCGGATCTGCTCCTTGACTGAACTCCACAAAAACAAAATACAAAGTCAAAATCAATAATTAGTCACTTCCCCGTGAAATCATTTAAGTTTTCCCAGTAAAATCTTGTTTAAAACGTTTGGTATCCACGGGATCCTATCCCAGCTCTGATACCAAAAATGTAAAACCCTTACTTTATATTACAAAACGAAACAGTAAAATACATCGAGTTTAAACATTCTCGGGCCCGAGCTTTACATATATATATTTTTTTTAAACTTCAAACCATAATATACATTTCCTTCAGAGTCAAAACAGAAACCGGGGAAGTCCGCTTTATTACAAAATCCACACAACATAAAACATTTAAGGAGTTCGGAGTCCTCCGCCCACCTCATGGCTTCCCTTCACGGTTGAGTCCCGATATCTACAGTACAGACCTTACTTCTGATCTTGATTTGAGGAAACATGGTGACGAAGGATGAGTCGTCGCTCAGTGAATAAATTCTAAGCTCGGGTCGACATCAATACAAAAACAGTATTGGGCAGAAACACCCTAGCACATAACAGGACTTAAATTGTTTTATCACACTTTTCATTTTACTGAATCAATCAAGTTCCCATATTCACAACTCATCACAGTCAAACACATACAACGTGTGATAGATAGAGGCATTTTGCATATACAATTTCACTTTCAAATTTGCTAAATGATATACTCCTCGGGTTGTACAGTAGTGGAAGGCTGCAGGATAACCATGTACAGCCATCAGTTAACTGGAGTACCGCGGGACAAAACCCCATCCGGTACGAACAGGAGTGCACAAGGCACGAAACAGGAGTGCCCAAGGCACAAAACAGGAGTGCTCGCACCAACAGGAATATCGCGGGACACAACCCGGACCGATACAAAAACAGGAGTCGCCACGGGATTACCCCAGCCCGGCTAACTGAACAGAACAGGAGTACCGTGGGTCGTCACCCAATCGGCACGGTGCGAAGCACGAGCGCTCAAACAGGAGTATCGTGGGGTTTACCCACATCGATACAAACAGGACACACTACTGTACCGAGGTATCATAAAACCTTTTTACTTATTCTTAAGTATTCACCTCTTTTCATTAATAGTGCACTTAGACACTATAGGCTCAAAAGCATTCGTAGTGCTTTTGTACCCTCAGTCACAACAGAATGGAATGTAAGCTGAGGAGCTTACTCCGAGTTATTCAAGCAGAACAGGATTAGTAAGCCTAATGGCTTACTCCAAATCTAAACAGACAAGACGGGTTCGCAAGTTCGAATACTTGCGCATAATCCGCACAATAAATCAACAGAATGTCTTTCCATATCTCATTCACAATTCATGCATTTCCAACTTCATACCAAATGCAGATAATGAATAAACACAAATAAGCCAGATCACATAGCAATATCATTTCCCATAAATTCCCATATTATACCGGAGCCTCTTCATGACCCCGATATGTATTCGGGCCACTTCATGACCCGGATACTGTGATTATGTTGAAGTAGATCTAAGATTAGAATCTACTCACAGCTTTGTCTTCACTCGGCTATGCTCTTGCCTTTGGATGAGCCCCCGGCTTGATCCTTACCTTTATGTACAAGATTTCCAGGTTATTCAAGCACCAAGACACGTATACAATCATCATAATCATGGTTATATTCATGCATGTCAATAAGACCACAAGGGAAGTCATACGATTGTACACTTTACCATGCTTCTTCATTTTGATCATTTCTCCCTTGATACTTAACCAAATCCGTTGATTCTCGTTGCTACTGAAACTAGATTCATAGGGATACAACATATCCAAATTTCAGACCATTTGGATCAGCCTTTTGATCCCAGAAATCATTTTAACTTGACATTTCAAAACTGTCAACAACTTTCTTTCACTTTACAACCAACTCTCCTTCTTCTAACAATTGTTCCTGACCACTCCGACATCAACACTACATTATGAACGGTCAATTCGAAGAACCACCTATACTTAACCTCATACCAAATTTCTAGAACGATCCAACGACGGATTCGCACAGGATCTTACCTCTAATCTGCTGTCCTGCTACAGAAAAACAGTATCGCACCCCTTCTGTCCAGCGACTTTCATCGATGAACCAGAGATCATATCGATGATCCCAACGGTCAAGTCGTAGCCAAAGAAGTATGCAAACCTAACCTACAAATCTCAGGACGATCCAACGGTTTGATTGTCCGGAATCGTCCTTCTCACAGGCTGTCTCGCTGCTGGACGGAAATTGGCAGCACCCCCTTTGCCTCCTTCTTCTTCCTCTTCCTCTCCTTGATATGCTTTTCTTTCTAGCTTTCACTCTTTGTTTCTGAAAGGGGGTGGTGGTTTTTGAGGTGGTGAAACCAGGTGAAAGGAAGAGAGCAAGAGAGAGACGTGGGAGAGAGTGAGGGGAAGGGATGAGAAGGAAATGAGAGATAAGAGGATGGACAGATTTTTATCTCCCTTATCTAGAATTCTCCATCCCTCCAAATTGTCTATTTGGCACTAAACTTTCCTTCACTTGCAATTAAGTCTAGCACTTCCACTATTCACTTTCTTTTTGGTTCAAAAGACTAATTTTTGTAACCCAATCACAACCACGTAATTATAACGTAATACTAGTACGAGGGCAGGGATGTTACAGACATTCCTCGGTAATTTGGCAATGATGATTGCGGTATTTACATGCCTTTACATGGAGCTATGGGTGGGTCACCTTCCGGTGGAATATAAAAATAGTTGGCACAAGCAGCAACATGTGGAGGAACAACGAACACAGATTGCAGCTAACCTCCTGTTATGGAACTATAACGGCTACAAGGATGCAATAATTCAAGGAGAAAAAGATTGGAGTATGCAGAAAGAGAAAGAGAAAGAGAAAGGGAAAAAGAAGAGAAATTGATTTTAGATTTGTTTAGGTGTGCTGGATAGTTTGTAAAACTTAACTTAGGGTTGGTTCATATTTAGGAATGGATGATGGTTTGTATTAGGATGGAGGATATTTTGGTAGATATTGACAAGTGATTCCAGGATACGTTTTTGTGGTGCATTGGATATTAATCCACTTGTTAATGATACTTGTCTGGGCAAACTTGATATGTACTATAATATGTACAGCTTTTAGTCTGGGCTTCCTAGATATCAGTATTAGCAGCAGCAAGTACAATAGTATCAATGATTACTTCTTTCACTATTCACATGCGACCTCTTTTGTTACTGTACTCATGTGATTTTTTTGTTACTGTACTCATGTGACCTTTTTTGCATTTGTCTATTTAAGACAAATCATACACAAACCCAAATCGGCTATCCTCCTCTCTCAGTTTCTTCTTCACTTCTCTTCCAAAGCAAAATCCATGTCTGGAGAGACTCCTAAACCATAACGCCGGGGATTGGTGGATGAGTTCGAATATGATGGTGTTATACTCTGTTACCATGGTTGGAGAGCCGCTAAACGACTTGAGTCAACCCACCGAAGAGGTATTTCCGATGTTGGATGTACGAGTATGGATAACCGGTGTGGTTTTCACATGGATTGGGACGAGGTAACGTTCCCCGCTTTTTCAGAGTCGGATGATGAAGACAACACCGAGGAGACCGTGAAGAAATGAAGGGTATCGGTCTGGGCCTTAAGGACATTAGCCTGGGCTCTATTGATATTAGTCTGGGTCTTTCGGATATCTGTCTGGGTTTTTCGCATATCTGTCTGTGATTTGCTGATATTTGTTTAAATAAAGAAGGTATTTGTCTGGGCTGTAAGAATATTTGTCTGTTCTTTATGGATATTAGTATACAAAAAGACAGATATTTATCCTGCTGCAAAACATCATACCTCTCTAAATATTATCCAACCCTAAATAACATTCATCCCTAAATATTATCCAAGCCTAAGTTCCTGCACATGTGGCTAGTGAAAGAAGTAATCATTGGTGCTATTGAACCTGCTTTTGATAATACTGATATCCAGGAAGGCTAGACTAATATCCTTGAACACTGCTAATAAATATCCAGATTGCCCAGAAAGGTATCTGTTACAGGTGGATTAATATCCACTGCATGAAAAAAATGTATCCTGGAATCACATGTCAATATCATATCACAATAGATCACACTCGACCCACCCTACATTATATTCATTACCATTGAGCAATAGTATCATCCAAATCACTAAGATGGTCATCCAGTTGAGTATTGTTGTCCGGCGTGACCGCTTCATCTTATTTCATTCTCTTCCTATAGACACGTTTCTTTCGACGTCGTTCCTTTTCATTCTTAGACTGGTAACGTTCCTTACTGTGACTCCTTGGATTACTCTTCTCCTTCAAAGTCAGCTCAGTTATCGGTATAGACCGTCATACAATGTTACAGAATTTAGTAAATGCAATGATATTAAACTCCAACAATTTACAAATAATATTAGTGAATACACTTACTGTCCTTGCTAGTTATAGTCTTTGACAATGCCTTGTTTGCCTCATTGCACAGTTTCTTGAGTACTCCCATCCACTTATTGTAGTCTTTCTCATCGGGCATCGATAGTTTCGTTGCTAGCTGATTCAACATTAATGCACTGGTTTCTCGGTACCGCATTGCTATACTTTTCCCGCATCATTCTCACTGTCAGCTGAAGGACCAACAAAACCATCGACATCAACAACCACTTTCTTTCTCGCCTCCAACGTCCATCGCTTGAGTATGTAATGATCTGGAATACTTCTCATACTGGCTTCACCAAAATCTCCAAGACGCCGCATCACTTTAATCATGTGGCGGCATAACACTCCGAAAGTTCTGAACATCCTGCATTCGCATACCAATGTCCTCGTAGAAATATCAACGAGAACGACGCGCTCATCACTACGCTCATCATACTCTATCATATATGTGATGTAGCCAATCATGCCTTCATCCCTAGCAATGCAGTCAAAATCGCGCTTTAAAACTGAAAAGCTTACGCTTTTATCTTTTTCGGTCACCAAAATGCTTCTACGTAGAATCATGATTTTCCCTTACAAATGTAGTCAAAATCTACGTTTTAAACTTAAAAGCTTACGGTTTTACGCTTTTAGGTCACCCAACCGCTTCTAGGTAGATTCACGCTTTTGACTGCATTGATCCCTAGTATCTGAGAGCGTCTCCATTAGATAGGGTTCAGTTTTCAAATACTGCTTTTGTATCCGATTGAAGATGTTAGGAGTAAAGACCTTTGCCGCATGTTGTAGGATCGGGCTATCCTCCAACATAATATAAGGAACCGATTGTTTCCCATTGTAGTCTGACTCAGTCTCATTGCGTCTTTTTTCAGCCAACAAGCTACATTTACAAAGCACGAAAAAGAGTTTAGTGCCCAGACTAATATCCACTCAAACCAATACTAATATCCCAACTAAGCAAAGTAATATTTAACAATAGCATATAAATATCCGGACAACGCTGACAAATATCCAAAACTTAAGTAGACTAATATCAAAGAAAGGCAAAGAAATATTTTGCGTACCTGCTAAAGTGAATGAAAACAAGGGCTAAATTACACATTTGGTCACTCGAATTACATAAATCTTTCACGTTTGCCACCCAAATTACTTTTCTTTCATATTAACCACTAACTTTACGATTTGTTTCATCGTTAGTCACCCTCCGTCAGTCTTCGTTAACGCCGTCAGATTTTTTATGACGTGGCAAACGAAAGTGCTGACTGGGCTGACATAGAGGATGAAAAAGACGACACTAGGGTGCTGAAGTGGAATAGTGTCGTCTTTTTCATCCTCTGTGTCAGCCCAGTCAGCACTTTCGTTTGCCACATCATCAAAAATCTGACGGCGTTAACGGAGACTGACGAAGGATGACTAACGGTGAAACAAATCGTAAAGTTAGTGGTTAATATGAAAGAAAAGTAATTTGAGTGGCAAACGTGAAATATTTCTGTAATTCGAGTGACGAAATGTGTAATTTAACCGAAAAACAAGTCCAAATCATGCTTCGATTTCAAGAAAATTCGCACTTGTGCATTGCACGACTCGCTGGCTTGCGTAGTCAACATCCCGGTTGTGAATTGATCTCTCAACCATAAGGAACACCATCGACGATGAAATTTCTTCAAATATTCCAACCATGGGCGACCGTCCGCAATTTCGCTATTAGGGAAACAATCAGCAACCATTGTGCTCCAGGCCATGTCGAACTCTCCCTCACTGTCGATGTCATAGAAAATATAAGAAAGATGAGTTTGGAACTTCGGCCCATGGGCTCTCGGCGGGCAACCCTTACTAGGCTGCAAGCCACTAGACCAATTTCGTTCTTCTTTCTCCAACTTCCCGTCCAAAATTTCGCCCCTCTCTTAAGCCAGCCGGTCGGCTCCATATGTCGACTCAGCTTGGGCCAAAAAACTCACCACAGCTAATTTAAGCGAGCCTGTCTCCCTCCTCTCGGCTGGGCGGATCTGTGGGTCAGTGAGTATTTACTCACAAAACCCACTGTGAGCATATTAACTTTTTCGGAATTCGTAGGTGTGGGTGTCAGCCACTAATAAAGTAGATTTCAGTCAACGATCCTTCCAGCCGTAGTTATTAACAATTGCTTAAGGAACATAATAATTTGAACTGCTAATCCATCAAAAGAACACGAGGGATCAACGACTCGCGTTTGCAGTCCGTCTGCGTACTAATTTCTCGAATCCTCCTCCCCCACGAAGAAGAAGAAGAAGAAGAAGAAGAAGGTTGAGTTGAGGAATAGCTATGTGGAAGAAGAGCTACTTAGCGATGAAGATCGACGGAGGAAGCAGCAGCTTCGGCAGCGAATTAATCGCTTCCGATTTCAAAGAGCTGACTGCGGCGGCAAAGAAGCTCGCCATTCATGTTGGCATCGTCGCCGGTTTCGGAACCTCTTTTCTCGAGTGTCTCTCTGCTATTGCTGCCATGTACGCCTCGCCACGCCCCCAATTTCCCTTCAATAAATTTAGTTTCCTCTGTTTTACTTTTTTCCACTTCTGAAATCTGATTATGAATTGAATTGATTGATTTGATGCAGCTATCTGCTGGTATTGGATCGAACGAATTGGAAGACAAACATTCTCACTGCGCTACTCATTCCTTACATCTTCTTCACCCTCCCTTCCTTCCTCTTCAGCTTCATACGGTAAAATTTCAAATCTCCCTCCCTCTATCTCTCTAAGCTTTTGATTGCATGTTGAACTGTGTCTTGATTCCGTCAAATCCCCAAATTCACGCAGAGGCGAGTTTGGGAAATGGGTTGCAATCATGACACTTCTACTCCGCCTTCTCTTCCCCAGCCGATTCCCAGGTAAGGATGGCCGCCGCTGTTTCAGGAATCAAAGATTACATTTTTAGCGCGCAGTAGTGGAGTGGAGTGGAAAAAATTAATTGTTTGGTTGGTAATTGTGAATTTGTGTTTGCTAGATTGGCTTGACATGCCGGGTTCTCTGGTTCTGCTAATAGTGGTGGCGCCTAGTTTATTCGCTTCAACACTGAGGGACAACTGGATTGGAGTGGCGATATGTATGCTCATTGCTTGCTACCTGCTGCAAGAACACATTAGAGCATCTGGTGGGTTCAGAAACTCATTCACCAAGGCCAATGGTATTTCCAACACCGTCGGGATAATCCTCCTCTTCTTTTATCCTGCCTGGGCTTTGTGATGCCTGTATGCCTAAAAGAAATTGCCATATTTATCGCGTAGTTTCCATTAATCGATTAGAGTTAGATAGTTATATAAACTCTTAAAATTTCATTCGACCGTTATTATGCGAAGCATAAACCGAAAATTAATAGTTCTTCTTTGTAGCTTGGGCTGGGATCAGGTGACTAGGGGGGTCCCCTTAGTCACATGACTAAGTGAATCTTAGCCATACAAGCTCATTAAAATCCAAGGGCTCCTATTAATCCAATTTAATAAAGGGCAATGTAGTAATTGCATGTTTATATTTACTTTTAATTATTAAATAATTTTAAAAACTCTCACCCAGATCCGGACTCCACCCATTCTCACCCCTCCGTTTCCGGCGACGTTCTCCACTGGCCCCAACCCGCGCCGCCGTTTCTTTTTCTGGCGGTGGGATTTTTTGTCCCCAAATAGCTATTTTGTGGCCTTAACAGCCACGGCCAGAGAGAGAGAGGAGGGATTTTGTGTCCCCAGCAATGGCTTCCAACAGCTACGGAGAGAGAGAGAGAGAGAGAGAGAGAGAGAGAGAGAGAGAGAGAGAGAGAGAGAGAGAGAGAGAGAGAGAGAGAGAGAGAGAGAGAGAGAGAGAGAGAGAGAGAGAGAGAGAGAGAACTTTTCCGGCGACGGCGGAGCAGTTTTCCGGCGACCAGAGACGGTGGTGGATGATTTTCCGGCAACAGTATTGAGTTCGTGATGTTTGTAATGTTTATATTACTATTTTGTATACATTGTAATGTTTGTTTGTCTAGTTTGTATACTTTATGTTATGATTTATACACTTTCTATTCATTGATTTGTATTTGTAACTTTTGTTATTCAAGTTTGTATACTTTTATGTTATGATTTGTATACTTTGTATTCATTTGTTTGTAATACAAGTTTACCAATCTGTATTGTTAGTAGTGATATTATGTACGTGTAGTATGCTTTGTACTGTTTGTAATGTTTGTTTGTAATGTTTGTAATGTTTGTTTGCAATGTTTGTAATGTTTGTTATTTTGTAATGGGGTAAATGACACATTTGGTCACCGAGATTACGAAATCGTGTCATATTTAGTCACTAGAAAAATTTAATATCAATTTTGGTCACTCGAATTACTGAAACAGGTCACATTTGGTCACTCTTCTGTAGCCTCTGTCCAACTCCGGTCACTCGAATTATTGAAAAATGTCACATTTAGTCACTCGGATTACTGAAACATGTCACATTTAGTCACTCTCCCAAAAGTTTTCGTCCAACTACATTAATGGATTTGGACGGAAACTGACGGGAGAGTGACTAAATTTGACCAGTTTCGGTAATTCGAGTGACCAAAATTGATATTAATTTTTTCTAGTGACTAAACATGACACAATTTAATAATCTCAGTGACCAAATGTGTCATTTACCCTTTTGTAATGTTTGTAATGTTTGTTGGTTTCTTTTGTATTGTTTGTAATGTTTGTTATTTTTGTCCACATGTTTGTCATTTTTGTCAACCATGTTTGTAATGTTTTTTGCATCACAAATCAATACATATAAAGTATACAAATTATTAGTACTTACAATACAAAGCGAAACATACTAAGAATACAAACTGTCAAAGAAAAACATACTAAGAGTACAAACTGTCAAAGAAAAACATACTAAGAGTACAAACTGTCAAAGAAAAACATACTAAGAGTACAAACTGTCAAAGAAAAACATACAAACCATACTGACATTTTGTACAAAAATACTAACAATACAAACTAATGTTACAAAACATACAAACTATACAAATCACTGTTCTTCCTTCAGACGACGCATACGATGTCTCTCCACCGCCGCCGCCGCCGCCGCCGACTCTCTGTACTGTCGTCGCCACCTCTCTCTCTCTCCATCGTCGCGCTGCCTCTCTCTCCTCCATTGTCGCCGACACTCTCTCTCTCTCCGCCGCCTCTGTATCATCCACCATCGTCTCTCTCTCTCCTCTGGTTTCCCGACGACGACGAGATCCGCTTTCTCTCTCTTCGAAGCTGTCGCCTCTGTCACGTTCGTTCTCCTTTCCCTCTCTTCGTCGTCGCCGGCACCGTCGAGATCTCCATTGTCGTCGTCGCCGCCCTCTCTTCCATCATCGCCGGCGTTCTCCGTCGTCGCTGAGGGGAGGTTTGGAGGAGAGGAGGAGGGAGATGAAGGAAGGGGAAGTGAGGGTTTGGCGGAAGGATCTGCAGACGGATCGGCAGGCGACGATTTCGCGGAGGGTGAGGGAGGAGAAGATCTGGTGGAGCGTCTCCTGTGGGAGGTTGTTCATCGGAGATTCGTCCATTTTGGCGGCGGCGGCGGAGGAGGGGAATCGGAGAAGTGGAAGGCGGAGGAGATTGGGGAAAAGGGGGGATGAATTGAATTGGGTGTGCGTTAGAAGAAGATTGGCTGGAGAAAAAAAATAATTAAATAAAATTTTCATAATCCCAAAATTGCCCCTCTTATTATTTAACCATCCCTTCCCTTATTTCCACCATTAGATCAATTAATAAGGATCCAATGGCTGAGGGGGGCTTAGCCAAGTGACTAAGCACCCCCCTTAGTCACCAGATCCGGACTCTTGTAGCTTAATCCAGAAGTAGACTAGTTATTCATCACTTTGATTGTTGACGTAGCACGATTCGATCATGATGAAACCCACCTTTCCACTTACTCTTACTATGTGAAAAACCGCCATTGAATTGAGATTGAAACGCATGCATTGCTTTTAATTTTATTGAGCAGACGTGGCTTTCTTCTTTGCTTGTAAGCCTAGTCCAGCAGAGTGCTGCAGATTCATTTGTTGTTGTAAAAGAGAAGCAAGCAGTGCTATTCTGTGAATTTGATGCTATATTCTTCCGAGAATCCTCATTTGTGATACAATCATGCAATCTCAAATTAACAGCAGGCAAGCAATATGTAGTGATATCCATTCATATGTATTCAATTAAATGTTGGAAGATCAGAATGACTATTGAGTTTGTTCATAATTTTCCAGTCATTCTTTATGTGTATATAAACATTGAACAATGAGATAGCTCTCGCGGTGACCAATGCCTAGGAGCCTTTACACCATAGTAGGAAGTTCAATCAGACATGTTCAGTTTCAACTCAAGCCTTGGACTCCTTTGCTTCACTGTAAAGTTGATCAACGCGTTCCTTGTAGTATTTCAGCAGCTGAGGCCTCTTGAGCTTAAACGTTGGAGTGACCAGATCTCTCTCTATCCCAAATGGAACTGGCTCCAGGTGAACTCCTTTCAACATCTCAAACCCTTTCAGCTGCAAGAATGCCATTTCCTTCTTAGTGAATGTAGCCAAAGAAAAAGAATGGGGGAAAAAGCAGAGAGAAGCTAGAGCAGGGAGAAAGAACAGAGAGATATACCTGGTGTTTCTTTCCAGTGCTGTTCAGCTCATCCAAGACATAGTTCCTGGCCTTCTGATTCTCGCACAAGGCTTGATAATCGCCCGTAACATTGTGCTGCTTCGCCCACTCCTCGATTGCTTGCTTGTCTGGCACGACAACTGCAACTAGAAACGACTCGAAACTGTTGCCGTACACCCAAATCGAAGCAACGAGAGGGCATCGAGAGTAAGTGTTCTCTAGATTCTCCACGGCGACATACTCGCCCTGTGACAGCTTGAAGATGTTCTTCTTCCGGTCGATGATCTTCATGGCTCCATTGGGCTGCAACTCTCCAATGTCACCCGTGTGGAACCAGCCGTCCACGAGGACTTCTCTCGTGAGATCTTCGCGCTTGTGATATCCAGAGAACAAGCTGTTACCTCTGAGGCAGATCTCGCCCCGTGGCACACTGGCGAGGGCATCGTAGCCCATCTCAGGGACTGATTCGAGCCGGGCCTCGATGGTTGTCATAGGAACACCAACGGTTCCCACCATAGGGTATATGTCACCGATCGAAGTGAAGCATCCGCCGCAGCTTTCAGTAAGTCCTGTCAACAACAGGGGTTTAGTTTAGTGAATATGAAAAAAATTGGAGAATGATGAAAGAATTGGGAAATTAATGATTGGTTTATGGTTCAGTTACCGTAGCCTTGTGATAATGTAGAGCAGGATATGACCCTTAGGAAGTCCTCGACATGGCGAGGCAAAGGTGCAGCTCCAGACAAGAGAATCCGGACTCGGCCTCCAAATGCTAGCTTAGTCTGTTTGCAATTCCCTAACACCTTAGATTGAATGGCAGAAATGGACATGGGAAAGTGCATTAGTTGCAGGTTCGAACGAAAGAACAAACCTTTTCAAAGACGAGCTTGTCAAAGAATGGTGCAGCTTTGGCTTGTGCAATTCCCTTCTCAAGGTTTCCCAGCTTGCTGTAAGATGGTTATCCACATTGTTACTTGTGGAACAAGAAAGGTAATAGCAACATGAATTGGCATCGACTGAGGTGATTGTTAACTTACTAGGAATAAGCAAAATCGAAGAGCTTCTTCCGTAATACCCCTGATGATGAGACCCTGCTCATTGTACCTGGAAGATAGTAATTTTCCACAGTAAGAACCAGAAAGAAGAGGTAGAAAGAATAAGAGAGTTGCTACTTACCGCTGTAAATGCGGTCGTACACTCTAGGAACCCCACAAAGCATGGTTGGCTTCAACTCCTGAAGATCCTCCATCAAGAATCTGACATCCTATGAAGCAAAACCCGAAAATCCGATTGAAACAACAGAAAGCAACAAAAACTCAGTGAGTGAAGGTGAGAATTATCTAATAGAGTCTGCAGTCTTTCTTTACCCCTTGCCAGAATCCAATGGAGGCACCTTTGTGGATGCAGTAGTTCGCGATCACTTGGTCATAGATGTGAGCCAAAGGTAAGAAAGAGAAGTATGTATCTTCTTCATCAAGCTGAAATAATAATAAGAAAAATGGTTTCTCTTCATTTCCTCAATGATATAATGGGTTAGTTTTTGAGTACAGGGAACTAACAAGTTTTACCACTCTGTCAGTCTGGGAGAGCAAATGGTCAACAGACAGAACTTCAGCCATGAGAGCTCCATTTGTGATGATAACTCCTTTAGGTTCTCCAGTAGTACCGCTTGTGTACATTATGGTGCAGATGTCAGTCTTCTGTTTCGGAGGTAGCTCGGAATCCAAACTTCCCTGATCACACACTTATTCAAGTTAGAAAGCTGCTATTATCTCGAGTAGGAAGAAATGATGGAGAAACAGCTCATGATTTTTCTTTTACTCACCAGCTGAGAGAACTCTTCCCACGAGTAACAAGACACCCCTAGCTCCTCGGCTTCCTTCTTCTGCAGGGCAGAAATGTCCCCAAAGCTGATGATTGCTACATAAGAAGTGACGAACAAGTACGGTTAATCATTCATCTTCGAAAAAGCACCCTGAGTTTTCAGAAGGGTAAATTATGATTTGGTGAAGTGTTTTTGTAGCATACTTCTCAGGTTTGAACAACAGTTTGAGAGGCAGGACAGAACCTGAAAAGAAAGAAAGGGCAGATAGCTTTAGTAAGGGCTCAAGCAGATATAAAAAGGGCAACAGCAGGCAGGAAGAGATTTACAGCAGGGAGTTTGTTCTCTTGAACAAAGGCGATGGAGACTTCAGCATGGTTAATGATGAACTCCACAGCATTGGCACCTGCAAGTTTTGGGCCAGCATTACAAATTCCGTTACCAAAGGAGCTGAATTTCAAAACTGAATCAATTGTAAAGACAACAATTTTTTGTACCAAGGGTGTCATAGAGTGGAACATAAGTCACAGCCTGGCTGTTACAAGCCTGGCAAAAGGGTACAATCTGTGGTCAGCAATGAGAGCTTGTAATGAATGAGAGAACAGACAATCTGGAAAAGTTTGGGGCCAAACCTCCATTGCAGTTATCCATTGAGGGGAGTTGGAACCATAGATACCACAACGATCACCCTGTCAACACGAAACAAATTATACCAAGGTAGATCACTTTTCACGTTATTTCTTACAGTAGGAATGCCCATCAAATCAAACTGTTGAAAGATGTATGGAAATTAAATGGGATGGTGGTAGCTAGTTGATATGGTGGGAGAGGAGTTTTATGCTTACAGGGTTGACACCAAGGCTTCTCATTGCAGAACCAATTCTCAAAGCTGAATCATAAACTTGGTTGTAAGTGAGCCACGCATATGATCCAGCCTGCGAGCCAGTCAAATTGACACCATGGGTTATGATGAGCAGCAGTTCTTCTAATCCATTAATTTCTGGTTGCTTAATGATCTCGTTGTATGTAGTAGAACATGATTAGCCAGTCAAAAAAGTAGAAGGATACCTTGGAATCTATGATTTTCCGGCGACCCAGCATGGGATTGTTGGCGTACTTGGCCGCTGAATCACTGCATGATCAAATGGAAGCAGACTTTAACCCATGTGAGAACAAGAATTAAATAAATATTAGCCGTCAGTTGTTCCAATAAGGCCCATTAGCTCAGTTGGTTAGAGCGTGGTGCTAATAACGCAAAGGTCGCAGGTTCGAGACCTGCATGAGCCAATTTTCAAAAACTGTTTTGCTCTTGTCTATCTGTAGAAAATTTTGTTCAAGCAAAAGCCATTGCCCATTTGCCAGCCCTGCAACTCAAATGCCGTTTCACCTATGAGAACAAAAGAAAGGAAGCTTAATTCAACTGCAATTTTACCTGAAGAATTGCCAGGGGGAATGGAGGTGGGAAGGAAGTTCCAAGAGGCCATCTTTGGCGTAAATGCTCCTGTAAACAGGCCCTGCACTTGGCTTTCCTTCTCCCCTGCCGCTGCTGCTATCCTCTGCTTCTCCAACTTTCACCAAGTACTCCATCGCCATCCACTAATAACAATGCCTGTTACTAATTTTTCCCCAAAGGCAGGCACAAGACTTGTGTGTATGGATTTGGGCGCCTGTTTGCTCTCAGAATTTGGTGTTGAATTCTAAGTATCTACTCCGGAAAGGGGAAGAACGGAGAAGAAGAAGAAGAAGAAGAGTGAAGAGAGTAAATAAAGTGGTTGGGGTTGGGCCAACGGTACGGCACAGCAAGCAATAAATTCTGAATAATTAATGCTGCATATTTCTTCTTCTCTTTTTTTATACGTACTCGTAAAATGAAAAATGATTGATGCAATGCTGTTGTGTTTTTCTTTCTTTTAGGCTTTTACCATGGGATGCAGAGGCAGAGGCAGAGCAGTGGCGAAGGAGAGGTGTAGTGGAGACGGAATAATGGGCCAACACGAAACGAAAGCAAGCAGTTATAATATCTGTATTGACGGTGGGTTTTATAAATGGCTTTTATTACTCCCATCTCCCAACCTAACCTTCCACATACGGGTGTGTGTCCCACCACCTGCCCTCCATGCATGCATCCTGTTTTTACCTTTTTTCCTCTACTCATCATTTATCAACAGATCAAATATTCTAATTTTAATGGTATTACGACTCGTTATGTTTGTCCACTTTGAAACACATATCAGTGATCAATCACCATTCACAAGTTTGACTGAGGGTACCTGTTGATTCGATTCATGTATTTTATTAGGGGTAGTTATCATAAATGGTCACAAACCTATTCACTTTGTACAAAATGGTCACAAATCTTTAATTTTGTACGTTTCAGTAAAACAAGTTTGAGCGAATAACAAAAAGGTCAATCCATCCACTTCCGTCCAATAATCCGTTATTTTTGCCTAGTCAGCATGACACGTCATAAAAATATTAATAAAAAACATTTAATCATCTTAATTAATCCACACAATCCTAACCGGTTCACTACCTCTATACCCACCCGACAGAGTACCCACCCATAGTCCCCAGAAAGCACGGTTCCTCTCCCTCTCCGCCTCTAATGCTTCCCTCGACAACAGAGTATTTCACCGCCGCTTCCAATTTCCTTACCGCCGACCGCTCCTCTCCTCTCACAAACCAAAACCCATCTCCCATCTCGTAATCAACCTGTGCTTTGACCTGACGCGGTGGTTCTAATTTAGGGTTTGTCACTATCAAGGTTTTCTCCGCTCCCAAAGACCTCATAATCGAATGCGTGGCTCGAAAAGATAACTTAACGCAATCGGCGAATTCGACGGGCTGTTCACCGAGAATTCTGGAGATGATTCATCGAATCAACGTTCAAGGGTCGAAAGTGACGCCATTCAACGACTCTAGCGGACTTGGGTCCACGACGAGGAATTCATCGTCTTGAAACCGGCGGCGAAGAAGGTTATCTAGATGCACCCGCCAAATTCCTAAGGTATCTCTGCGTCCTCGAATCAATTATTCTGGCTTCAATGATTCGCTTTCGCCTTCCGATCTGGAAACCCACTTCTGCGTATCCACCTTAAAACTATGGTTGACTGGAGGTGAGCTTCCACTATTCCAAAACCATCTCAAGTCTTCGCTCTCCTCGCGTCTAACTTTCCTTCTCTAATTTCTGCTCCAGAAGCTCATAATGATCATCCAGAGGTGGCTGGTAGGTGTTTTGAGGGAAGTGGGGGATGCCACTATAAGGGAGGAGGAAGGGGAGGCGGACCAGGAAGGACAAGGGTTTTGTGTAAGGGTGGGGTTGATATAGAATTAGGGTTTTTGGTTAAGCTGTCCGGTTCAATTGGGTTTGGTTGTTAAATTTTTTATTAATATTGTAGGTGATATGGCGTGCTGACGGGACGAAACTAACGGTTTTTGGATGGAGATGGATGGAATGACCATTTCGTTATTCTCTCAAACGTATGTTACTGAAACGTGCAAAATTAAAGGTTTGTGACCGTTTCGTACAAAGTGAATAGGTTTGTGACCTTTTATGCTAATTACCCATTTTATTAGAGTTTTTGTTATTTATGTTCAACATGATGTGTCAAGAAACCAATAACTCGAGTTGTTGGAAGAAGGTTTTGCTGGATCTTATATCACTCTCTAACACGCCCCCTCAAACGAAAGCCAACCCATGAGCTTGAAGTTTGCACAGGCCCACTATACCATGTGCTTGAAAGACAACGGTTAATATTGAGGGTCGTGGAGATTCGAACACACGACCACTTGGCCAAACCAGCTCTGATACCATGTCAAGAACCAGTTGCTCCCAATAACTCGAGTTGTTGGAAGAAGGTTTTGCTGGATCTTATACCACATGATGTACGTAGTAGGATCGAAAACGAAAGTTTAATGATGTGAATGGCTGTTACTACGGAACGAGAATTATATAGATTGAATTATATAGATTGAAGATAATGTCGTTTGGATTGGGTAAATTAACAAAAATGCAGATGCTGGTGATCAGTAGTTCATAATTTATGTGTTACCATCAGCGGCTCGCAAATTGCATCAGTTGGTCACATATTCCCAATCTCAGTTGTGATTCACCACCCAGCTAAGCTATATTAATTTATTAATTCAGTAAACAAGCACCACCTACAAGTCATTTGCTGGAAACTGCAGCCGCTGTGTCAAAGACTCAAAGTCAAGATTCCATGTGGGATTTTTCTGCATTGCCTATTCTATTCTTGCGTTGGTCGGTTAATAAGAAGAAACCCATGTGAAAATTAAAGAGATGGATAGGTTTGTTTGAAGTTGGCAAGAATATCATCATTCTTCCCCCACACTGCTAGCTTTATCCAATTCTCTTGAAAGAGGAAACGTACGTTGAGGAGAGAATTTAATTTTGGAGGTGCAAATGTGGAGAATAGTAGCTAAGGATCATATGAAAGAGGATTGTGATGGTGGTTTGGTTTGATTTCAATAGGAGGTTGGGGTTGGGTACGACGAAGTTGAGTGAAGTGGAACAGATTAAAATCATTTACCAAAATAAGAGGCTATTATTATCTATTTAACACGCGACTTCCAAAGTGGAATTGGAAGCTGGAACGAAACATAGATACCTCAAGTAAGTTGGCTGACTGGAACAACTAGGGGTGGGCAACGGGAAACGGGTATTTGGGTATACTCGTACCCGTCCCGTTTTTTGAGGGTTACGGGTACCCATATTACCCGTAATATTATTAACGGATGGGACTTGGGATTGTACAATCCTACAATGGGTACCCGCGGGTTACCCGCAAATACCCGTTTGGGTAATATGGGTACCCGTTATACCCATTAAAAATACAAAGAAGGCAAAGAAAGACAGAAAGCCCGTCTTCCCTTGCCCAGCCCAGCCAGTCCCTTCCTCCTTTTGGGCCTTTCCCTTTGTGCCTAATCCCTTCACTAGTCGACACTCAACAGACGAGTGAACTAATCCCTTTCCCTTCGTCCAATTCCAATCGTCGCCCGCAGCTCAACTCCTCCCCAGCAGCTCTCCTCGTCCTCAACAGGCAGACACACCGCGTAGCGAGCAGCAATCCAGCAATCCCTCCGCGCAGGCGTCGCCGTAGCACTCAGCAAAAGCCCAACGACGTCGCCCTCAACTCTCCGTATCCAGCAACTCAGCGGCGTCGCCGTAAGCCAGCAGCAGCCCAGCGATGTTGCCGTCAACTCTCCGTAGCCAACAGCCCTTAACTCCTCCTTTGTTTGCTCGGCGTCGCCCTCAACTCTTCGTTTCAAATTTTAGTGATTCAAACTTTGGGTATTTATGGGTAGTATGGGTACCCGTTATCCGTCCCGTACGGGTAATGGGTACCCGTTTCCCATATGGGTTTGGGACATGGGATGAACTTTGGTGTTCAAACGGAACTGGGTACCCGTTTCAAACGGGACGGGTATCCCGTCCCGTCCCGTTGTCCACCCCTAGGAACAACCAACCTTTGATTAATCTCACCACCTCAAATTTTGTTGGCCTCATGAGTCATGACAAGAATCGACGGACAAATGCATGTGGAAATCTCAGAATACATTGGTTGATGTCACTTGCTTGTACTACTAATAGGACCATTCATTTACTAGCAAACTAACTAGTATATGTCATTTCTTGGCGCTCCAACCTGCTTGCCAATTATTGCCAATAATTTTTCCTTTGTTTACCGATTTATAATTATATTATTATTATATATGTTAGTATCTAGAATGTTCCGGGTGATTTGTGAGGAAGAAGCCAGAGAATGGTGTTGAATCTGGTAGGAATGCTCCAACATCCTGCAATAAAGGTCCTTAGGGGTGCCCTAATACCTCCTTCGAAGGTTAAGTTAGGAAAAGAGGATTGATAAACTCACATAATGAGAGAGAGAATACAACTTACCTTCTATCAGAGTGGCAGAGGAGTATTTATAGGTACTCAGGGCGTCTCGCGCCGTGACTTCAGCTGTCAAGTGCCCACCTTCCTCCAACCAGTTGGTATAATCGTTAGTTATTCCTGTCAGTCGTTCCTATTAGGCGTCTCGTGGCTCATTGCCAGCTGGAGCATTTGGCAACTAACTGATAACACGCCTTCGCCATTCGTCATTCCGGAGGTTGTCGGGCTTTTGTTGGCAAATTGTCGTTCTATTGGGCTTATGGAGACTGTAGGCCTCAGACCCAAATTTGTCCAAATATTAGGTCAAACATTTGCCCCTAAGACATGGATAGCTTTATATTTTCGCGGCTTATCTTCTTTTCTTTTACATATTTGGGCGGTCTATGGCTCTGGGCCCACGGTGATCGCCTCGCGCCCTGCCCCATTAGCCGAGGGGAACTGAAGAGTCAAGCGCCATCCTTAAAAACTGCTCTGCTCCACGGTGTGCACAATCCTTACGACGCCCTGGGGTTTCTTGAGAATAATGCTTCTGACATCTGGCACATCGAACGTCACGTCTACTCATTGAACAAAAAAATCAACCTTTCTTTTAAAATTAAAACCGTACCGTCGTCTTCCGCATTAGTCCCATTTCTGGAAAAAAAAAGTTGCGTCTCTCTTCTTTGTCGTCGTTGCCATTTCCAGACAGTCGCTGCCACCACTTCTCGTTATATATCTCTCTTTTGCGCCATTGAAAACGATAAGTTTCTTTTTTTATATTTCAACACGATGTTTCTTCTCCTTTTTCGCATCGTCCTTCTTCATATTTAGTGTCATCGTTATTTTGCTTAAGGATTCCAGCTGTCTCTATTTTGGAGTTTTATTTTACAGAAAAAATGTCATCCTCTCCTGTTGCTACTGCTTCCGCCGGCATTGTTCAAGAGGCGGAGACTACAACGGAGGCTATTCCAACCGCCGTTCTTTCACTACAGGAAAAAGATCTTTTAATCATGGTAAATCTCGTGTTCGAAAGTGTGTTTACCATGTTTAATAGTTCTAGTCACGGGAAACCTACCGTAATATATATCTTCGTGTATAATTCTAAAGGTCACGGGAAAACTGTACCGTGACTAGTTATAACTAGTCACAGTATAATTTCCCATGATAGTTTGTATCTATTAATTACGGGAAGCCCCGTGACTGATACAAAATCCTTCCACAAAAACTCGGAAAAAAACTTCTTTAAAGACGGGATGTACACCTTTTAACACTTTTTACCGGGACAAAATAGTTTCCCATAATTAGATGTCAATCATTAGTCACTATATTTGATTGATTCTCCCATGGCTAAATACTAACACTTGGTCACGGTATTTTTAATGGCTTTTATAATAATCAATCGCTAATTAGATTTGTAGCTGCAATGTACAACCATCAATACCGGAGAGAGACAAATTTCCCTATTAATCTATTATAATACTAATAGTAACAGAAACAATATTCTACATGATAACATAGGTTACACAACCAGATCAAATTTCATGTGGGATGTACGTCATCAGGTGGATGAGACACTGGGAAGGTAAGTACAACAGTGCCCTGACCAAAGATTGGAAGAGGATTGATCTCATAAATGAAGAAAGGGAGTGCCTGATGTTGGACATCATTCTTGATGAAGAAAATCTTGAACGGGAAAGGATCATGAAAGAAGCAACAAAGTACTGCAACATGAAGAACAAGAAGAAAGAGTTGAAAGGAAGGAAATGAAAATTCTATTATCGTTTGTGTTAAGTAGTAGGAGGGTATGAGTAAGCTTTTGAGAACAAACTCACAATGTTCAGTAGCCACTTCATTTTAATTAGTAGGATGGTATGAAACAACTTATTATGGTTTGTATTATGACTAAAAGAAATGTTCTGTTTTTTTATTATGTTAGCAAATACTTAACATGTGTTCTTAATTCCCAAATTACCACATTTTACCATATGGTAATGTGTGGTAAATTATGATTGCATGTTGTAAAATAACAAAAAACCATAAGTCTTGCTGTGTTTTGCTTCGTTACCATATGGTAATGTGTGGTAAATTATGATTGCATGTTGTAAAATAGCAAAAAACCATAAGTCCTGCTGTCTTTTAGTTTGTTACCATATGGTAATGTATGGTAAATTATGGTTTCATGTTGTAAATAAGCAAAAAACCATAAGTCCTGCTGTGTTTTAGTTTGTTACCATATGGTAATGTGTGGTAAACTATGGTTTCATGTTGTAAAATGTTGTAAAATAGCAAAAAACCATAAGTCCTGCTGTGTTTTAGTTTGTTACCATATGGTAATATGTGGTAAACTATGGTTTCATGTTGTAAAATAGCAAAAAAACCATAAGTCCTGCTGTGTTTTAGTTTGTTACCACATTTTACCACATGGTAATGCACTGTAAAATCAATTACCACACATACCACTTCCAAAATACCATATTTTACCACATGGTATGGCATGGTAAAAATAAATTACAACACTATACCATATGCTATGGCATGGTAAAATCAAATTACCACACTATACCATATGGTATGGCATGGTAAAATCAAATTACCACACTATACCATATGGTATGGCATGGTAAAATCAATTATCACACAGAACCCTCACATTTAACTTCCAAATTACCACATTTTACCACATGGTAATTTACTGTAAAATCAATTACCACACATGCCACTTCCAAAATATCATATTTTACCGCATGGTAAAATCAATTACCACACATTACCACATGGTAAAATCAAATTACCACACTATACCATATGGTATGGCATGGTAAAATCAATTATAAAACAGAACCTTCACATTCAACTTCCAAACTAGCACATTTTACCACCTTGTTTGACATGATAAAATCAAATTACCACATTATACCACATGGTATAACATTGTAAAATTAATCCAACAAAACCAAAAACCAATCCAAAAGAACAAAATTGCTTCAACAACTCAACCAGCATCAACCATTCATTCAGATAATCTTCTAAGAAAACTATTACAGCTTCAGCCTTAAACTTTCTTCAACAGCCTTCAAATTCTCCTCCTCAAGCCTGCTAGTTTTTCTCTTCTTCTTACTTACAGCCCTTGCAGCCTCCGCAACTGGAATTGGTCGTTTCGAAGGCTTGAATGAATCTTTTTTAGGCTTAAACCCCTTCACTTTTTGGACCGGTACATCATCTATACCAAGATAACAAAAACAAACTACAATCAATTACAGATAACAAAAACAAAAACAAACTCTAAACAATTAAAAAAACTTACTGTCACCGTTAGAAGACGTGCTTGTTCCAGCAGGTTCAGTAATCGATAGAGCTTCACACTTTTTGATCAAATCAGTCATGAAGGCCATGGTTGATTTATACAAATCATCATCCAATGCAACCCTACTGATCATTGATGCAGAAACAGCTGACAGATTGAAAAGACGAGAATGGTATTTCGATGGACTATCAGTAGACGGAACTTCAAAAGAAAAGTTCCCTCCAGTTTTCGCTGCCCTTGTCCACCGCTTCAAAATCAAACTGCTAGGAATGTGCTGGAACTTCAGATTGCATGTTGTAGACCACAACATATCATATCCCTTAATTTGATGCTTACAGATCATACCACTTGACTCCCACTTACGACAGGAACACTTGATTTCACCGTTTTCAAAATCAACCTTCAACACCCTACTATCCAACCTTGTAAGGTCATCCTCCAATATGAAGACATCAAACTGTCCTACATGTCCTTCTGGTTCTATCTCCGTATTGGAAAAAAATATTATACGCAAGGGATTCCTTGTACTGATCCAGGAAAAACTTGAATATCTTCGGCGTATACACATTAGCAACTTGCTTCACAATAGGGCTAGTAGAAAACCGAGAATCAGCCAACCTAGATAAGGCATAGTACTCTTCTTGTTCTTCAGCATCCCTCTTATTATCAAGCATCCTCTCAAAGTGCACAAAGAACCTACTAACGCTAAACTCTGACTGCAAGTAATGCCGAATATTACTATTGTAGCACTCACTTAGCTGGGTACTCTTCATTCCCGCACCAAAATGACAATTCACCCAGGCTGAAGACCACTTCGTCCTGACTTTGTAAATGCCCTGTAACCAACTGTGTCCCAAAGGTCCCTTCCCAGGAAAACACTTCTCAATCATCTTCTTCCAATTATACTCAAAATCATCTTCATCATCAGCATTATACATCAAATAACTAAGCTCACGAAGGAAGTCAGAGTCACACAAACTTCCCAGATTAACAACTGCATTCTGAGCAATATGCCATGTACACAACCCATGAAAACAATCTGGGAAAACAGACCTTATACCAGCAGCAATTGCAGCAGCCTGGTCAGTAAACATTGATAACGGTCTCACACCTCCCATGCATTTCAAAAACTGATCGAAAAGCCATTCAAATGTTGCCGTTGTTTCATCATATAGAAGAGCAGCCGCAAAGACAATCAGTTGGTGATGATTGTTGAAACCAACAAACAAAGCTACAAAAACATAACAAAATGTGAGTAAAAACAATTCTACCAACACATACCATGTGGTAAAAGGTACGAATAACAATAATACCAACCCATACCATATGGTAAAGACTCATACCATGTGGTAAAGACTTTTAAGAACAAAAAAAAAAAAAAACAATCCACACCAGACTACCATATAGTACACACTTCTAACAACGCAAAAACCACCACAAATAACCTTGTTACCAACCCATACCATATGGTAAAAGACTTTTAAGAACAAAAACACAATGCATAGCAGCCCATACCATATAGTACAAACTTCTAACAACCCAAAAACCACCTCAAATAACCTTGTTACCAACACATACCATATGGTAAAATACTTTTAAGAACAAAAAAAAACATGATACAGAATGATAATAATAATAATAATCATACAAACTAACAAAGACAATAATAAACAACAAACTAGAAAACATACCTAGTGGCCGATACTCTTTGTTAGTCCGGTAAGTAGTATCAAAACTAATTGAATCACCAAAATAATGATAATCCATCCTCATCTTCCCATCTGCCCAAAAAATACTAGCAATGTTCTCTTCAACATCAACCTCCACCTCATGAAAGAACCCAGGATCCAGCTGTGCTTGACGTCTAAAGTATTCAAGCAATGCAGTCGCATCACCATACTCCATTGATAACGTCCTCACCGTTCGCAGATGGTTCTTCAAATCATTTTTTGTGAACCCAACAAACTTCCGACCACCACCAGCCCTACTAATTGCATTATACGAAGAAGTCACACCAATACCAACAGCATCATTCACCTCTGCCAACATCTTATACACAGGAGCCATTCTTCTGCTGGATCTCACATAGTGACGCAGAGACTCAGGAATCATGTCATGGTTGTGCACATTATACCAACGATAGATCTTGTAGCATTTAAACTCTTTAAACCACCTCAGTCGTATATAAGCACCATTACATCCACCCCTGAGTTCTGGAACATTACGAACACGAACTGTCGTATCAACAACACCTGCATTATCAGGGTTATTCTCGCTACCTCTTTTCCAACCTTCCTTATTGCAACAATACTTGATATAATATACAGCTGAAGAACCACCATTGAGCTTCGGACACGCTGATTGGTTATAAATCCTCACACCAAAACCTTCATGATTCCCATAATCAACATAAAAATTATATGCATCATCTGGTGTATTGAACTCTAAGTCCTTCCAAGAATCACGAACAGTAGGATCTATACCATTGAAACCTACAAACATTATGAAACAACATATTAAATGGATTCCACACCACAACAGTATGAAATCTCAATGTATACCAATAATTACAGCCATGATACAAGAGTTACCACCATGGTATGGCATGGTAAAATCAAATTACCACACTATATGGCATGGTAAAATCAAACTACAACACTATACCACATGGTATGGCATGGTAAAATCAATTATCACAAAGAACCCTCACATTTAACTTCCTAATTACCACATTTTACCACATGGTAATGTACTGTAAAATCAATTACCACATGATAAGGCATGGTAAAATCAAATTATCACCCTATACCATATGGTATGACATGGTAAAATCAAACTACCACACTATACCACATGGTATGGCATGGTAAAATCAAATTACCACACTATACCATATGGTATGGCATGGTAAAATCAATTATCACACAGAATCCTCACATTTAACTTCCTAATTACCACATTTTACCACATGGTAATGTACTGTAAAATCAATTACCACATGATAAGGCATGGTAAAATCAAATTACCACACTATACCATATGGTATGGCATGGTAAAATCAATTATCACACAGAAACATCACATTTAACTTCCTAATTACCACATTTTACCACATGGTAATGTACTGTAAAATCAATTACCACATGATAAGGCATGGTAAAATCAAATTACGACACTATACAAACTTCAATAAACAAACAAATTAGTATATCTTACCTCCTGATTCATGAGAGTTAGCTGAATGATCAAATCCTAGATCAATAGATGAAGAAGCAGTTCCAACAGCACTAGATGAAGAACCAGATCCTACAACGCTGGTTGAAGAACCAGATCTATCAATTGGAACAACATCGCCACAATTTACGTAACTCATCTCACCAGAATACTGCCAAAACACCAAAACACAAAGAACATAACACATGAACAAGCTCGATTAGCTAAACATAAACAAGCTCGACTAGCAGCAATGAAAAACCTCCAACGAAACCAGAGATCAACGGGAAACTCGATTAGCTAAACAGAAAGAATAAAAAAAAACTAATATCTAACCTCGTCGTCGATCAATTATGGAGAATCAGAAAAGATTCGCCGTCCCCTGTTTCGCAGCGGCTGCTCGCAGTTTCTCTCTACAAAAACCGAATCCAACTCGCGCACACGTCGATCAATTATGGAGAATCAGAAAGCTCGATTCGAAGCTGCTGCTCGCAGTTTCTATCGCCGTCGATCAACCATGGAGAATCGCCGTCCTTGTTTCTCAGCTGCTGCTCCCCCTGCTCGTAGTTTCTCTCTCCAAAATCCGAATCCAACTCACGCACAGAAAGATTCGCAACGGACAAAGAGGGAAAGTCATTTAATTCAAATATGAAATATCGGACAAAAATGCCCCTGACCGTGGACAAAAATCACCGCATCAATCACAGCCACAAGATCCGTCCGGCCAAGATCGACGGTCCCTAAGTGGTTACTCACCCTATCCTAAGCCGTATTCTAGGGGGAAGAGTTAGTTACGAGAAGCATAAACATAATCAAAAGCTAAAAAGGATGCAACTTGCAGAGATGACATTTAGAAAGCAGGGGAAAATGGTTAGAACATATCCAAAACAAATTAAATCTCATTAACAAATTTGCAAACGGTACTACTACTATAAGAGGAGAATGGTTTTGTTAACTTCAACAATCAACATGATATGACGAAAATGAAATAATAATAATAATAATAATAATAATAATAATAATAATAATAATAATAGTAGTAGTAGCTGCTCTCACGAAACTGAAATAATTGATAATAATAATAATAATAATAATAATAATAATAAATAATAAATAAATAAATAAGTATAAAAGAAGTAAAAGGATGAAACCATTTTAGAAATGACGGATAATAAAAAAAACTCAAAGAAACAAAGTGCATTGCCAGCACAATACTAGTGCATATAATGTTTTTTTTTAGAATTTTTTTATTAAAACTATTGTGCTGGCTATTTTGGTGCACTCATATTTTTGGGTGAATTCAATGCACTCGCCTCATAATCGTCATTCTGAGAATACGATTCATGTGAGAACGATGTCAATCATCACTTGTGATATGATGAACAAGAAGCACATGAATTTATAAAGAAATCATTAAAGATTTACTTTAATTTGAATGATTTAGGGTTTATGGATATAGGGATAGGGTTTATATATACAATTTGGGGGTTTGAGTTGGGATTCAAAATTGAAAGTTAAGGGGTTAGGGTAATGGATTGATTACTTGTAATTCTATGGTATATCATCATATTAGATTAATAAACCAATTAAATTTCAAAATTTTGATGTATTATGGTCCCTTTTAGAGTTGAATACACCAAAAAAAAGTGAGTGCACCGAAGTAGTATATATATATGATGCCTTCTACCATTCTACGGTATCCCGTTTGAAATTCGGGGTACCCTTGAATAAACATGATTTTTGGGCATGATACTATACCCTAATCCTTAATGAGTGAACCCTAGGTCCTAATTATCTAAATCATAAACTATAAACCCTAAGATGGTGCATTAATGTTTGTGCCTATATTTGGACGAATCATAACCGTCGATCATTGTTTCTAATTAAATTGATCTTGCGGTATGAGACTTAGAGAATTAAGACATGAAATTTGATCTTTAAGGGTTAGAGTATAGTATCATCTTCGAAAGATTAGTCAATTCAAGTTCTAGATAGCGTTTTCTTACTCAAGGTATGCGGTACCCCAGATTTTACCCGGGGTACCGTAGAAGTCACCACTAACTATATATAAAGCTAAAGTGGGGTTACTGTTCACTTAAAGCTTTGTTAACTCATAGACCTCGCAAATTACAATCCGACCCGTTGACTCGACCCAAACCTGCCCGAAAATAGTAATTATTATAACCTGAAACCCGATATACCCGAATCTGATTAATCCACTATTTTTGGGGTTGGGTTGTCTAGCGGGTCAACCTGTCAGACCTGTTTCATTTCATATGTCACTCCCAAAATGATAAAATCACTCATAAATTGGTGATATATTTTTAAAAAATTCACAAGAATTTGAAAGAGATGTTTGGTGTTTAAGGATAATCAAATATCATGTGTTTCTTGTAGTAGTATTACTTTTGTGATTGTTTTTGACGACTTGTGAAATTTGTATTTCATTTCATTAGCACGAGAGAATTTGAGAATATGTTAATTGACATGTGTTAGGTAAACTATTGTCATGCATATGTGAAGGTCTGCGCTCTTTACAAAAAGTTGAATTATGTTTGATATTGTTTCTGAGAGCGCTCATAACCCGAAACGACCTTTAACCTGACTCGAAACCCGATGAGTTGAGTTATTATTTGATCCGAAAGCTAACCCAACATTACCTGACCCGTAACCCGATGTCCCAAGCTGACCCGATTGCCAAGTCTACTAACCCACATAGCTAACATTTATTTTGGAAGCCTTTCAACTAATGAAACAAGCCAATTAATATTATTCCAAGAGACACAAATTTCATTGAAGCTAACTATAAACCACTTCTCTTTTGATGAATCATAGATAAATTACCAGTTTTTAAATTAATTGGTTGACAAAGAGTAGCGGTAAAATTATGTGGTTTTCATTTAACAACCACAATAGACTATGATCAGAGAGTATTTATTTTCACAAAGGTAAAAAAAAATTGTCTTCTCTCAATATATTTAAATCTAAAGTGAGGCTATTGTTCACTTAGAACTTTACTATGGAACATCTTTTCTTCGATTGTTGTGTGGCTCGTGCTTTGTGGGATTCCGCTGGGTTAAAGCATGTGGGTCAAGGGTTGCCTCGTTTCCCTTTCCCCCTCTTTCTCAAGAACTCCTGGCCATCATTACGGACCCTCCCCAGGTCATGGCGGTCGTGGTTGTGCTCTGGAGGATCTGGAAGTCTCGGAACTGGGTAGTCTTTGAGGGCAAACAGTTTGGGATACCGATCCTTCTGCGTCAGTCTCACCAGCAGCTGCGGGAATGGACCTCTCTGCCACGGGATGTGGTGGGGGGGGGGGGGTCCCTGTGGGGGGATCCCGATGGGGTCACCTGCTAGTCAGGGCACACTCATTTGTAGGTGGGATGGTGCTGTCAGGCTAGGGTCTCACTCGGCTGCAGGACTGGTGATGATGGGCTTGGACGAGGTGGTGGTGGGTGCGACTGGTGTATGCTTTCCGGGGATTGATGATCCGTTGCTTGTGGAGTTACTGGCTCTCCGGGAAGCCATCCTTTGGTGTCGCAGTAGAGGGCTGTTCGTGGTCCGTTTTCAGGGGGATGCGAAAGTGGTTGTGGACAGGCTCAACAAGGCTCAGGGAAGTGATAGTACTGCAGGAGTTATCTTCCGTGAGGTGCTCCTCTACCTAGCTGAGAATGCTAGATTTAGTGTTTGGTTCGTTGGTCGGTGTAGTAACAAGGTAGTCCACTTGGTGGCTAGAAAGGCCATTTTTTGTACCCGATAGTGAGTCGTTCTTTTGATTTTGTAGCCTGGTTACAACATGTGATGTAATAATCTTTTATTTAATATCTGTTATAAACGCGCTGCTACGGATCGGGAAATCGCCGGAATCAACAAAGCAAGAATAAGAAAGCGAGAATCGAAAAACACAGACACACGATTTACGTGGTTCACTAACACGATGTGTGTTAGCTAGTCCACGGGCGAGAGAGAGCCAGTTTCACTATATCGAGGAGATTACAGATTACAGAGGAGTATGAGAAGTATTTATAGTACTTCTCCATGTGAGTCTAAACCTAATTCAATATGGCAAAGGAAACGGTTACAGACCACGCCCAGAACCCGAACCCAAATAACATTGAGACCGCCGATTACCAGTCGTAGCGGCTAATACTCCGATTCAAGTAATATCAACAATATCAATATATGATTATCTTTTATAAAAAAAAAACCCCGCATAGATGTCATTTTTTTCGGCAATGTATCACCTAATGAAACAGACCAATTAATATATTATTCCAAAAGACACGAATTCATTGAAGCTAACTATAACCATCTTATCTTTAGATGAACCATAGATAAATTACCAGTTTTGAAATTGATTGGTTGACATAGAGTAGTGTTTATTTTCACAAAGATAAAAAAAATTTTCTTGTCTCAATGCACTTCCTCCTCTTCCTTCTAAGTGAAAGAAAATATCTCAGTTTTTATCTGTTCTTCCTACTCGATTTGAGAAAGACAATAAATTTTTAATATAATAACCTTTTTTATGTACTCTCGCATCACTCGGCCATCTCTCTTTTCTTGTGATGAGAAAATGCTTTCAACCTATTATTTCATTATTTTTTTCCAACAAACTATTCCCCTAGGAACAATGATGCATCTTGACCAGAGAGTCTTTATCTTCAGAGCATCACAACAGACTCCTCACATTAGAATCTTAACTTGAGAAAACTTTTTTTTTTATCTATTTCCTTTTTTTTTTGTGTTCTCCTAATATACAAACAACAATGAACCCTGCCATATAAAATAAATGTAATCCTGGCTCGCACTAACTATAACTTTTAATAAGAGGCCAAGTATAACTAACGACCGGGTGTAGTATAGGGTAAGTAAAATAATAAAATTATCGAACCACGAGTCTCTAGATATACCTTACTTTGGCCTAAGTTTCATTATCTAGCAAACCTAGAATAGTGATTAAAAAGAAACGAAGCTAACCTAACCAGTACCATAGCTAATTACAAGTTGGGAGCTCTCTTAGCTTCAATCCCCCTAGTTTCATCATTTGGATCGATGTTGAGCACTATCATAGATTGCTTGGCTCGATATCTCTACCGCGAAGAATACTTGACTAGGTTGGACCCCCTATTCAATTGCATCCAACTAAGCCAAATTGCGCTGCACGGAGTGGCGTACCAAACAACCGACAAAAGCAATTGAGGTTCTAACTGTTAATTATTACCATCATTGGAGAAACCCTACTCAGCACTACCCAATACGACACTATGGACCTTATTACTTTTGCATCAAAGACCTATAGTGAAGGATTGAAGGTGCTTTATTCAACCTAGGGGGATATACTCCAAAGATAAGGAGGTTAGAACTAAGTTACTTGATTAGTTGTAAAAAATGATGGACGAACAAGGAGGACGAGTGAGATCCGAAGGAGCAAGGCAACATCCATCACCAGAATCTCCCCCAAAGGTCGAATTATTTACTTGGAAACCAAATCAAGGTGAAAGGAAATGCAAACCAGATGGTTGGGTTGCCTCCTAACAAGCGCTTCTTTAACTTCATGAGCCGGACGGTGATGCTTAAGTCTCGGTCTAACCCAAAAACTCCTTGAAGTTGAGGTTCTTGTCGGTGAGGTAGTGTCTCAAGTCAAGAGCAAATGATGAGAAACGTGATGGTGATTGCTCATGAACTTGGTGGGAATTGAGGCTCCACCCATGAAACCTCTTCTTCTTTTCTCTTTTCTTTCCCCCATACCATGTAGTACAACCTCGATTGACCACCATCGCATCCACCAAGAGAGATCGATGATTGTTTGGCCTTGGCTTGGCAAAGAACCACAAACAGTTCCTTCTCGAGTATCGCATCAAGGTAACATAGAAAGCTTTGGTAGCCTGTGTAACTTGTGAACGCTTCATCCTCCTCGACCTTGACCTTATATTGGACTTCTTTTGATTCTTCAACCTCCTTTCTTTCTTCAAATATGATTCCTCATGGCAGGAACAAACAAGATCTCCCTCTTCTTTAATGCTTGCTTCCTCCTCCCCTTTTCTTGCTATTCCTCAAGCACACAACGTAGAGCAAGTTGCAAAGCAATTTATTCAATATGATCCTCTTGCATCTTTTCCTTTGTTCATAAATCCTCAAAGCTCAAAGTAGAAGATGGAAGAATGTGTCCACCATCAAAGGAATTGATTTATCATCATCATCATCATCATCATCATCATCTCGGGAGCACTTCGGAATGATTTATTCTTGCTCCCCAAAGTCCTCATGGATCACCTCTCTAAATTTCTCTTCCTCTTCAATTGCCAAGAGATGATTGTGAGCAAGTTGTGCACATTATTTCTCAACAATCCCTCCTAGCCTCTATGAGTTTTGGAGAATCTCATCTAATTTTTGTAGGAAGGATGAGTCGATATGGGTGATGGGTGAGGGTTCCACATCGGAGCTTGCTTCGGTATCCTCGGTGAAGTGCTCCATCATGAACTCCAGCTCACTCTTTGGCTCCGGTTGAGGAGTGGCTTCTTGATATCCACATGAGTGTGGTTGTTCACCTTTGATTTCCCCTTAGGTTGTGGAGGAAAATCTTCTTGGTATGGGGAAGCTTCTTGATATCCCCATGAGTGTGGTTGTTCTTCTTAAAATGGAGGTTTTTAATAGAATTTTAATCCTTGACTTTCACCATCTTGATCGTTCCATGAAGCTTTGGAGTAACCACTGTCGGGTGGTTATGGATACACACACCGTTTGGTGAAAATCATAAGGATCCACGATTGGACCAACAAAAACACAAAAAGAAAATCAAACAAACACAAACCACCCTTTCAAGACGAATAGTGAGCTAACACAACACAAATGAAAAACAAAAACAAAACGGCTAAAGTAACAACCCAACCCTTTTTCCTGATAGCGCCAAAACATTGGCTCGCACTAACTACAACTCCCAATCAAAGGCCATGTATAACGAATGACCAGGTGTAGCATAGGGTAAGCAAAGTAATAAAGTTATTAAACCGCGGGTTTCTAGATATACCTTACTTCAACTTCAGTTTCGTTATCTTGCGAATCTAGAATAGTGATTAAGAAGAAACCAACTAAACTAAGCTAACCACTACCTTAGCTAATTACAAGTTGGGAGCTCTCTTAGTTTGAATCCCCCCAGTTCCGTCATTTGGATCTATGTTAATCACAATCCTAGATTGCTTGGCTCGATATCCCTACCGCGAAGAATACTAGACTAGGTTGCACCCCCTATTCGAGTGCATCCAACCCCGCCTAATTGCGCTACCCAGAGTGGCATAGAGAACAACTGACGAAGGCACTTGAGGTGCTAACAACTAATTCCCATGACTCGGCCTACATTGCACTACCCAATATGACACTATGGACCTTACTGTTTTGGGTTAATACCCTAGTTTGGCCCGAAGTTTGGCGTGAGTGACAGTTCTGACCCCATTTTTCAAATAAGACATTTATGACATACTTTTGAAACTATTGGACAAATTTGGCACAAAATTATCTTTGACCGTTAATATTGACGGTTAAACATTATTCCGTTAGTGACTCACCAAAAAAATGATGATGTGGCATGCCACGTTATTAAATAATATTATTTTAATTTTATAATTCAATTAAAATAGAAATTAACATATTAAGAAAAATCCCCAAATCCAAACCATAGTACTTAACGAAACTCCATCGCCGCTTCACCTTGGGACGAGCAGCGGCAGTCGCGGCATGATGAACCTGGTCGTCTCCGCCGAGATCCTCCGTACATAATTAGGGATTTCAACCTCCCGTCGCTCAAGCCAATCAAATAAAGCCCCGACTGAGCTACAATCATTCTTCACGACCCGACTCGGGAACAAATTAGGATTTTTCGGGAGGCTATTATTGGGGTGATCATTCCTCTGTCTCTTCACAATAGCACTCATCATTACTCTGGAATTCGTAGCTAAATGGGACGTCGTCAGAGTTCTTGGTTTCAACATCTTCTCCTCGACCCGAATCGACATCTTGCCGGAGCAATGGCATCTCCGTCTGAGAATCCATTTCTTTACCGACCCTCTCTTCTTCTAATCATCGGTGACGGAAACCAGAGGATGCCTCACCAACACAGCCATGGCCCCTAGCGAGTTCGACAGCACACAACAGCCCTGTTATGCTATCCCAGCTAGCGTCACGACCTCCCCTTTCTCTTCTGCTTTACCTTCCCTTTCCGCTCGGGTTCCGTCTTCAATGAACCCAGATCCGCTGGTGGCGAGGAGAAGGCGAGATCCGATGAACCCAGATTCTTTGGAAGAAAGGAGTAACCCAAGCGCCAATGTCTAAAAATGCAAGGATTCACCCTGCGATTCTCTATAGAAGAACCTAGAAGAAGGCTCTTCGATCTGCTTCTTGGTTTGGATTTGTTCCGTTGTCCGACAGAGGAAGGAATCAGAGGAATCATAATTCAGTTTAGGAGAAGAAGATGAAGATAAGGAACGTAGTTTTTTAAGGATTTTATTTAAATTGTTTAATTTTTTTATTTTTAATTAATAAGTGATGTGGATGCCACCTCAGCACTAGATGTCGAGTCATTGACAGAATAAATGTTTGACCGTTAATATTAACAATCAACATAAGTTTCGGGCCAAATCTGTCCAATAATTTTAAAAGTAGACTATAAATGTCTTATTTGAAAAATGAGGCTAGAACTGTCACTTACGCTAAACTTCGGGTCAAATTAGGGCATTAACCCTATTGTTTTCGCATCAAAGTCCTCTATTGAAGGATTGAAGGTGCTTTATTCAACTAGGGTGATATACTCCAAATCCTATATCATTAGGATATTAATCGAATTCACTCCTTCAGAGATTAACCTGAATCGACATAGATCAGCGGCGGATCCAGAACATAGAAAAACACTGGGCCGTATTTCATTAGAAAATTACAACCGTAAAAAAATAATGATATAGTTTTTTGCAATTTAAATTGTACCCGATAGTATTTTAATTAAGAGAATGCACTAATAATGGAGTCTACAGAGCAATCGACAAGAAATTCATCGCTCATTTGTTGAGCAAATCAGTTGTCGCATGTTTCATTGTTGAAAAAGGTTCTCCTCGTAGTAGCTGTTGAAACGAGCAGCATCAACACTAGACAAATCAATCGACTAATCAATTTGCATTGTGTGTCTATCCATGCATCCACTAACTGCTCTAGTAAATTTTAAAGGGAACAAATCTCATATTTCTCTTAGTATTTTTCATTTTAAACTTTTAGAATTTTACGTTTCATGTTTTTTTTAGACGCATAATCTTTGGAGCTGAAATTTCTAGGCTAAATTTAGAGTAGTGATTTAAATATGTTCATCTGAATCATTTTCTAGTTATACCCAATCTTATAATAAAATAACACTGGAACGAATGCGTAAAATCGAAAAATTCATAACGACTATACTAACTACGGATCCAGAGGAGGGCTGGGCCGGGGCCTGGGTGGCCACCCCCTGGATCCGCCAATGACATAGATTAAGGTAGTGACCTTAATTGCCAAGAATGGGTCAAAAGGAGAATTTTTCCCTCCTTGGTCAAAAGCTCAATTAACAGGAAATGATATCAACACTCATGAAATTCATAACTAACATCCATCATATAGATAATACGAGTAATCAAACATAGGTTTTGTCACATACATTAACATCAAACCAAAATCTAGACTTAGTGTTCATCAACCTAAGAGAAGAGGTCTAATTCATAGAGAAGAGGAGTTAGGATACAATATAAGCTTAGAATCTCAAATCTTTATCTTCTAGGAGATGTTCTTCAAGCTTCAATGGTCATTTGATAATCCAAAGTAGCTCATAGAACCCTCCTAAGTCACTCGCTCTAGAATCGCCCCTTGGGTGTTTTGGGGTTAAGAACCCAACTCCATTTGCTCAAAACTCATTGCTGTCAATTTATACTCGTAGCAGTGCAAGGATCATGTTTTTTTGTGTTAAATTCACGGCCGTGAAGTATGCAAACAAGGATCTTAGCATAAAACACAACATTTTGTGCACACTTCACGAGTTTGGTGTTATTTTCACTCCCTCAGGCAGTGAAGTGTGCATAGCCCATCTCTCCCAAGAGGCAATCTCCCGCATAGCTCATGTTCTCAGCGTCCAACGTAGAGTACCAACTGACATTGTCTTCTTTCTTTCCGTGCTGGCCAAAGAAGAAAATGCGGAAGACCCCTTGGTCATCTCATTTAGAACCGCCAAATTCAAGGTCACTCGGGCCCTAATAGACAACGAAAGCTCTGCGGATATTCTCTTTTACTCAGCGGTCAAAGGAATGAAGAAGAGCGAACAAGACCTCCAGCCCTCCAACACCAGGTTTGTAGGATTCTTAGGAACAAAGATTCGTATCCTTGGGCCGATCACGCTCAAGGTGACCATGGGGGGGGGGGGGGTGTAACAAATCATCGCATAGTTTGTATGCTCCAACCCAAGCCAGCATCTCTCCAGCAATGGGCTACAGGTCTCTAGGGTCGGGATGGTCCTGTCAGATTCTCATAGTTTTTGTCTGCGTCTGCTCGTGTTCCAGTTCCCGTCAGCGACTAGCAAATGGGTTTTCTCGATGGGGTCCTAGCATTTTCAAGGTAACCCAATATACTTCCGTAAATGGTCACCAAAATGCATATAATAGCCCTGACCTTAATAGTAGCATGGTAAATTTCAAACATTGACAATCTCAACTAAAACTTCTTGAACACAAGAGCACAGGTCCCTGGTTTACCTGGATCAACAAAAAGATAAAAAAATCTCATAGTAAGAAGACTAGATAGAGTGTTTGTTAATCTGACATGGATGTAAAAGAACTCAAATAGTGTAGTTGACCTCCTGGATCACTCAATCTCAGACCATTGCCCTATCTATCTGGATACAGATAGTCTCATCAAAACCCTCCCAAAGCCCTTCAAGTTCTTTAAGATCTGGATCACTCATCCTCAGTTCTTTGATTTGGTAAAGGAGGCATAGAGTTTGAAAGCAGGGGGTCACCCCTAGTCAGGGTGTATAAGAAATTGAGACATTTGAAAAAGTTATTAAAGCAGTTGAATAGAGAGGAGTTTTCTGATATCAGGGGGAGAGTGAAACTTAAGGAGTCAGAGGTGAAGTATGCACAAGTAGCTGCTCTTTCATCCCCTTCTCCAGAGTCATTTATTCAAGTTAAAAAGAAAACTGCCGAATTAAAATTGTAAAAAGGAATCAGAAGAATCCTTCTTGATGCAGAAGTCAGTTGGTAGAAAATAGTTGTCTCCTCGTTGTATGATCAAAGTGGATCTAATGAAACCTTTTTGACTCTCTTGACTGGGGGTTTCTGTTAAGGGTTCTTAAAGCTATGGGATTCCCATTGGACTTTATTAAATGGACAACTATGTGTATTACTATACCTATGCTCAGTGTCTGCTTTAATGGAGGTGTTGTTGGGTATTTCCTAGCTAAAAAGGGTCTGAGGCAGGGGGAACCCCTCTTCCTTACCTATTTGCTGTGGCCATGGAGAAATTTAGCTGTCTGATGAAGTCTGAAGTTAAAGAAGGAAAAATGTCATTCCACCCTATGTGTAAACGAATTGGATTAACAATATCATGTTTGTAGACGACTTGTTTTATTTTTTGATGGTACTAACTCTGGTATCCCGTGTATACAAAGGGTCCTTGCTCAATTGCGTTCATTATCAGGTATAATCTCTAATCCATCGAAGTGTGAATTGTATTGTGGAGGGCTTCCTACTGAGTGGATGCAAGGTATGGCACATAGGGCAGGTACAAGCTTGGAACATTGTCAGTCAGATATCTGGGAATCCCTCTCATCCCTCATAAGCTGTCTGTTACGGCATGTCGACCTCTAATAGAAAATATCACTAATAAGATTCACAATGGGGGGTTTAAGTTATTGAGTTATGCTGGAAAGTTACAGCTTGTGCTGGAAGTGATCTATAGCATGGTACATCTTTTGATGAAAGTTTTTATCTTGCCAAAGAGAGTGGTGGCTGAAATAGAAAAGCTATGCAGTGATTTTCTTCGGGGTGTTGGGGTTGCAGGAATAAATAGAACAGGTGTTGCTTGGGATCCAGTTTCATATCCTAAAAAGAAAGGGGGTTTGGACATCAGAGACCTCAAAAGTTGTAATTTGGCATGTATAGTTAGACATATTATGGCAGAAGATTCTTAAAACAAGGGGGCAAGTTGGAGTTAAGCTAGTGGTGGTTGATGGTGTTCGTCAGTGGAATGGGAAGATTCTTGCAAAATACTCCACTAAGTTGGTTTGAGAGGAATTCAGGCCAAAGGCAGCAGAAGTAACCTGAAACAAACTTATATGGAAGTCTCCTTTTATTCCTAGAAATCGGTTCATTTGTTGGCTTGTCATCAGAGAGTTCATCTCTACCAGTGACAGGATGCTCAAGTGGGGGTATCAAGGAATTACAGCCTGTATGTTCTGTTATTGTCGAATAGAAATACATAACCACCTGTTTGCATAATGCACTAGGTATAAGTCTCTTTTTTCTAGACCATTCTCCAAATTCTCAAGAACATTACCTCTCATTCATGGAACGAAGAGTTTGAGGTGGGCAGAGCATATTTTCTCAAAATCTGCAGTTCACTCGAGTGCAGGGAGGCTGCTATGGCAATCAATGATTAGTAATCTGTGGAGGGTCAGATGCTTGACGAAATTTGGCGGTAAACTACCTAGTATTGAGGCAATGATTAGCCAGATTAAGGATGAGGTTGCTACTCTATCTAATGTTGACGAGTTAGTTGTGTACTTGTGATTCTCTTTGTGTTTAAGGCTCTAGGCTCTTGGTTAGGGGTGTAAGTTTGACCCGAAAACCCACTGACCCGTCCCATCCCTATGGGTCGAGATGGGTCAGTTTGTCTACATGGTCAGATTACGGACGTGTCATTTGTTGTCCTAGTAAGGGTCGGGAAGGGTAGGACCAATGGCGGATCTAGGGGGTTGCCACGTCATTAAGTTAACGGTCAACTTTGAGAGTTGACTGCCACATCAGCCAAAGTTAACGGAGTTGGACGGAGAGTGACCAAACGTGAACGGTTTCAATAAACTGAAGTACCACCAATGGATTTAAATATTTCGAGTAACCAAACTTGAATGTTTTTTGTAATCTCAGTGACCAACCATGCAATTAACCCGAGTTTGTTCTCTTGAAAAATTACTAGAGCAACTGGTGAAAATAAGGATGGACATACAATACAAATTGATTAGTCGATTGATGTGTCTAGTGTTGACATTTCTCGTTTCAAAAGCTACTATGGAGAGAAGCTTTTTAACAATGAAACAAGTGAAAATGATTTACGCAACAAAATGAGCGATGAATTTCTCGCCGATTGGTTAACTATTTTATTTGAAAGAGAGTATGGTATTGGTATGTATGTATATTCCCTTATTGATGAATTTGCTATATTAAAAGATCGACGTGTGCAATTGATATTGTTAAAAAAGCTATGGTTTTTTTTTACGATATCTATGTTCTAATGAAATGTGGCCCAGTGCTCTACTATGTCCTGGATCGCCGCTGGGTAGGACAACTTAGGGACGGATCACTTTTAGACCCTGTGACCATTAGCAACAACAGATATCTCATACCACATTGGATCTCTTTGTAAAGTATTAAAAGTTTAGGTACTAAATTGTAAAAATAAAAATTTTTGGTAACAAAACTTAATTTTACCATCAAAATTTACGGAGTTATTTGTAAACAAAATTAGGTACTAAATTGTAAGAAAAATAATTTTGGGTACCAAAACGTCAATTGTAAAAAAGTAGTGTGTTGATTAAGGTCGACCCACTGACCCGACCCGTCCCAACCCTTGAGGGTCAGACAGGGTCAAGAAGGGCCCGGATACTATAACAACACTAGAAGTGTTGTTATAATAACAACACTAGAAGTGTTGTTATAATAACAACAAGGGTAAAAGGGTCCATTAACCCAATAAATAATAAAATTAAAAATTGAAATAATTATCCCTACGCGTCTTCCCAGTTCCCACCGCCACAAACAATTCCAGATTGTTTTCGTCCCCATCCTTTCTTCGTCCTTTCGTCCTGCAGTCGTCCCTGTTTCAGTCAAGTAGCAGGTGGATGCTGCACTCCGGCGTCGAGACGAAATCATCGTCGAGCTGGCGACCGCCGATGACAAGCCTTTGGATTGAACAGGGAAGGAAGAGAACATGGAGAGGGAGGACATCAAGATGCTGGTGAAGAGGCGGAGGGATTGCGCTTTGGCGAGGAGGGGTTCGATCTCGTCGGGGAGCGCGCCGTATTTGTCGCCCAGCTGGCACCGCGCGCCGCCGTCCTCCGACGGCTTGATACGGATGAGCAATTCGCAATTCGGGTGGAGCTGGCTCATCTTCTCGAGCTCGTCGGCGGAATCGAAGGTCGCGAGGTTGACTCCCTTTGCGGCGGCGTAGGCGATGTGCGATTCGGGCTTGCAAGGGTTGGCGAAGAGGATGCGGGCTGGGGAGACGCCGAGGGAGAGGACGGATCCTTGAACGTCGAAGGGTAGAGCAAGAAGAAGGAAATGAAGTTGGACAGCCACATGACTTCGTGCAACCCGGAGACAGATCGCAGCTGCCATAGCTGAGTCCCATCGTACCTGTGATTGATGAAGTAAACCTGAAAGAGCACAACAGTAGTGGTAGAGGCAGAATCAAAACAATTGGATCGGACCAACTTCTCATTCTCCAAATAAAGACTGTTACTTGCATCTCAGAAGCTACTTACCACTGTACTAACAGCTAAAGGAAGAGACAATCCTGCAAAAACAACACGGAAGGCTCGTTCTCCGACCAGCTTCTCCCCTGCGTCTCTCACGCTAGCCAAACCACTGTGGACAGTTGCGAAAGCCAGTATGAGCAAAAGCATTACAACCTGCAACAAAATGCAACGTTAGCAGCTTAATTGGACAGAGTTCAAGCAGGGAGTCGGCCATTTACTCAACCTAACAGTGTTGCGTGAATCGGGAAACAAACCCTTGTTCCTTATAAGGAAAAGACCTGAATTCGCATTATAGAAATCGAATTGGATTAGTTACAAGACTGTTTCTGTATCACCGAAAGAGAGACCGAGGCATTTTGATAAACCCAATAAAACATACTATAAAACACACTAAAAACCTTGTAATGTAAATCATAAATCTCCTGAAACATACCAGAAACACCATAAAACACACCACAAATGTTTCTAAAGCACACCAGAAACCTCATAATGCAGACTACAAATCGCCTAAAACATACCGAAAACCTCACAAAGCAAACCACAGAATTTTCAAAAACACACCAGTAACCTCATAATGCAAACCACAAACACGATAAAGCCAAACCACAAAAACAAACCAGAAACATCCTAATGCAATCAAAAAATCTATTAAAACAAACCAGAGACCTCACAAAGCAAACCACATAATTTTAAAAAACACACCAGAAACCTCATAATGCAAACCACAAACACGATAAAGCAAACCACAAAAAAAACCAGAAATGTCGTAATGCAGACCAAAAATCTGTTAAAACAAACCAGAAACCCCGCAAAGCAAACCACAAAATTTTTGAAAGCAAACTAGAAACTTCTCAATGCAAACCACAAACACGATAAAGCAAACCAGAAACTTCTTAATGCAAACCACAAACACGATAAAGCAAACCACAAAAGGCATACGAAAATATGAGAAACCAAACCATAAATCTCACAATGTAGACCATACATCCGGTGGTCGTTGACCGGTCAACGAAGACCATTGACCGGTCAACGAAGACC
Organism: Linum tenue; assembly: GCA_946122785.1. NCBI lineage: Eukaryota > Viridiplantae > Streptophyta > Magnoliopsida > Malpighiales > Linaceae > Linum > Linum tenue. The sequence goes on along the minus strand of CAMGYJ010000007.1, from coordinate 38,050,348 downwards.
ATTGACCGGTCAAGGAAGTTCGTTGACCGAACTCCGGTGACCGTCAGTCAGCAGATTCCGACGCCGATAGGCATATTCCGGCCCCGATGACTAGATTCCGACGCCGGTAAGCATATTCCGACCGCGGTGAGCATATTCCGGCGATGGTGGCATATTCCGATGACAAAAAAAGCATATTCCGGCGACAAAAAACATATTCCAGTGACCGGCGACCATTTTCCGACGACCGGTGGCAGAATTCCGGCGGCCAAAATTTTGTGCCGAAAATTAATTTTTTTTTTATTATTTAAACTTATTTTTTCATAATGACAATTATACCCCTCTTTTGATTTTACACTAGGTCAACTCATCTAATAAAAAGTCATCACAACCCTAGCTTCCTATTGGTTGAAGACTAGTGTTGTTATAATAACAACACAAGGAGTGTTGTCATGCTATCTAGTCCTGGTCAAGAAGGAGACAGAGATGGTACGGGTCAGTTATACATCTTGATCCTTTAAGGATAGGTCAGAGACGGATTAGATCAATTTTCAGCCCTACTTAACAGTAAATAGATAGTTTGTTATTAGAGTTTTATTATATCCTTAACAAATACCAACTAATTCATAAAAAAAAAATGAACGAAAAATACTATGCGTGGATGTTACCGACATATCTGCTCGCTCCCATGCTTTCAAGTTTCATGGACAACGTTTTGCACAAGATGTGTAACTAATTATTCCATGATGCAAAATTATTCTCCAAGTAAAGTAAAAGTGTTCTTTTGTCAGAAACAATCAAAATGTTAAAAAGTGTTCTAAAACTGAAACATTATCTTTTTGATTTCTTCCTTGACAGAATACTTTGACTAAAACTTGCCTATTTGCACTTTATCTTTAGGACAGCTTTGACTAAAGTCTATGAACAAAATGTCAAATTCGTTAAACTCCTTATATAATGTGAAGCGAACTATAAAAGAAGAATAATTTCACACAGAAAAACTAAAAAGGATGAATAAATTAAGTTCGGATTGGGCACATGTCAACTAAACTATATTCAAATAGTTGATTAAGTGGTTCAATTTATATAATACTAGCCATCCACCGCGCTTTGCCACGGATGATAAAAAGTATTTTGAAAATTTTATTTTGTGTATAATTGGGCTTATCAAAATGACCAAATGCACCATTTTTTAAATTTGATATGGAATAGTATAGGTTTATTCATTTATATTCATTACATTCACGCCTTCAAATCCCGTAGTGGAAAATGACGACTTTCTAATAAGTAATAATCATATATATTTATTTTTAATTAGACTCGACATTGAGCTGAAAAATTAGTGGTTCTTGGTTCAATTATTAATTCTCTAGACTGTTGGTCGGTCATGTATGGACCCGTTCATACTTATGATTAGAATACATAAAAATAGTATACTAATTAGGGTTAGACGAAGATGGCAAAGAAAGAAATAAAGAAAGGGTTATCGAAGACAAGTGAAAAATGAAACGAAAAGGAAGTAGATGATGGAAAGACTTTGACCAATTCTTTTAGTTGGTCGTCAATACAACAATCAATCTTTTTCACGGTAGCAATTTATTGGCACTTGCTTATGTAGATGTTGCATATTCTGTTACATGTAGTTAGTAGACGTTTGTTTAGTACCCGCAAATGTACTAAATGAATTTATAAATTTGTTTTTGCAATATTTTAGAGTCGTCTCGCTTTTATCATTTATTTAAAGTTTCACATAATGAGAAAATATAAAATGGTCGAATCTTCTCCTGCAGTTGATACAACATCTTGTATGGTACAAACTAAATTTATACATTTATGTATGGCGGATTGTAATCATAGATTGGTTCAAAAGAACTGGTGGATTGGATTCATCGATTCAAGTGAAATCTAAATATTGTACCAATATGTGAATTTAAAAAATTGTAAGTACGAAAATCTTATAACATTTAGATATCAAAACATAATTGTTCAATTGTTTTACATTAAAATTAAATTTGGGATATTACAATGTAAAATGTACATTACAGTGAGTAATTTGTAATTTATTAGACAGTGACTAATATGTAATTTGTTTGATAATAGTAACCAAACTTCAGGTTTATATATTTAATACATGTTTGAATATTTCCCAACTCTAGTCATTGGTATTGGTACGAAAAGTATCTTTACATCTTTATCGTAGTCTTTGGCAATAAGAAATTTATATATGTATTTCATATTTTATAATCAAGAAAGTTATTTTTTAAATTAACTATCAATTATAATAGACATGTTCAAATTGCAAACCCACTGTACAGAAGAAAACTTGTAAAAGTATAATTTAAAATTCATGTCTAAACTTTTCCTATACTTGCCTAGCGTAAATTATGTTTCCACGCAGAAAAGAGAATGCCTCTAAAAAAACACAATATATTTTTATTTAAAAAAAATATATAGAATACGCCTTGTCGATAAAATTGATATGAGATTTGATAGGATGTTAACACCATTTAGTGTTAGTAACCTACTAATACTAATTATAAGGGTATTATAATAACCACCACTTATAACAACATATTCCCCACCGCCCATGGATTTGGGTTTCATATGTAAATTATACTTTGGTATCCAAACCAATATATTTTTAAGACATACTACCTATAATTAATTTTTTTCATGTCCTAAAAATATTGATGAAAATTTATATAGATCCCGTTTTATGAGGTTTACAAAATTTATAAATAGATCATGTTTAATGAGAATTATGGTATGATTTAAGAAATTTGTGATATACTTTGAGGATTCTAGTAGGTTGTATGAAACTTGTTGTCTGATTTAATAAACTTGTGGTTTGTTTTATGAGGTTTCAGGTATGCTTTTCAGGAACTTTTGGTTTGTTTTAAGAAACTTGTGCTCTGCTTTAATAAACTTTTAGTATGATTTATGAGGTTTCTGGTATACTTTATTGGAACTTGTGGTATGCTTTATGATTATTTTATCTGTTTTAAGAAACTTTTGGTATATTTTAATAAACTTGTGGTTTACTATGAGGTTTTCGATATGCTTAAGAAAACTTTTGGTATGCTTTATGAGGTTTATTGTTTTCTTCCGTGAATTTATACTATGCTTTATGACATTTTTAGTCTGATTTTAGGAAATTTGTGATATGTTTTAAGAGGTTTATGATCTGCTTTAGGAAATTAGTCGTTTCCTTTCAGTTTTCTGGTCTGTATTATGATTTATTTATTTTTTTGCTGTTGTTTGATTCTGGTATACTTTATGAGCTTTCAGGTACATTTTATGCTCTATTTGTTGTGGTTTGTCGTGTTTGCCTTCTATGTTTTATGGGGTGAGATAGCATGACTAACGCTAAAGGGTTGGAAAAATGACACCCACTATTAATTGTAGACTTTTAAGATAATTTATTTGTGTTGAATTTAATAATTTGTCTGAATTAAAAACCCATATTAATTACTTTCCATTTTTCAGTGCAATGCTAGTTGTATCAGTGTACAGGTGCAATGCTAGTTGTATCAGAGTGCAATGGTAGTTCAAAAAAAAGTAATTAATATGAGTTTTTAATTCCCAAAAATTATTAAATGCAACACATTTTTAATACCATAATTAACTATAATTAATAGGGGGTGTCATTTTTCCAACCCATAGAGGGGTTAGCAAACAAACTGATCCCTATGTTTTATGGCTTCCATGGTATTATGGTGAGATGGGGTATGCGAAATACAGTGCTGCATGCGTGTGTGCCTTCTATAATTTATAATAATGGCAAGAGTATGTCTCCCCTTTATAAATCCGCATTAATTGTGGTCAACCTTTTGGAATAAAAAATTATCTAAACGAAAATTTTAATGTTGACCGAAAATAGTGTTAACACCATACTAACAAATTGAGTGTTGACACCCAAACCTCTATGTATTGGTCATATATCTCATTTCATGAAAGTCGAGTATAGATCATTTATCCATTTTTGTGTAAAAGCAGTATTGATACAATGAGTACTCATAGGTTATAACTCGTGGTTGTCATGCCAACGGCATATCGTCCGGTACAATGGGTTGAACTTGTACTAATTACAAAATCGGATGGAACACTCCCGGTATGATCGGCATGAACGTTTTACGACCTTTAGACAAAATGATGCCCATTTGATGATTTTAATTAGTAAAGAAACTAATGTTTGTTGAATTTGAAATTTAAAACTGGATGTTATTTGTTGGATTCAAGTATGAATATTTAGATGTCTATGTTAATTGTTGGATTCAATTATATAATTTTGAATTTTGGCGTTAAACCTTGTACTTAAATATGATGGTTTTCATTTCTTTTTGAAATCTTTTTGAAATGTAGTATTTATTTAAAATTTTAAACATATATGTAGATATTACGGAGATTGTTTTCAAATATGTTATATACATGCATAAATTTATTTAGTGTTAATGATTTCCCATTTTCCTACATATTTTGCTAAACCAAGTATAAATTGATTGTACCACTTGTTAAACTGGCAGGACGATATAAATCGATTTGACAATTGAGACATAAATATAACTAATAAAGTCTAGATAGTCTAGCTAAAGCATAACCACTAGGGAAATTTTTTAGGTTTCGAATCCTTTGGAGACATGGTATTCTTCTCCTTTGTAGATATATTTTCTTTTTCTTTGATGTATATATCACTCAATTATAAATATTTGAAAAGTCAGGAAGAAAACAAACCAGAAATCCACTATAGCGAACTCAAAATTTTAATAATTTAATAATAATAATAATAATTATATAAAAGCCTACGTTTGAGTTACTATTCATTAGTGGATCTCACACTCCTCCAAGTGCAAGAGGAAAAGTTTCAACTCCTTCATTTTACCCCATTCTCCATTCTACAACCTTTGTGTTTAATTATTGTTCGCTAGGTTGCCTATGGCTTTTTGCACAAATCATCGCCTTTGTGTTATCATCGTCTATGTGTTTAGTTATTGTTCGCTAGGTTTTCGTCTATGACGTCAAAAACATGAATATTTATATGTCTATGTTATTTGTTGGATTCAATTATAAAATTTGGAATTTTTGCGTTAAACCTTTTACTTAAATATGATGGTTATCATTTCTTTTTGAAATCTTTTTGAAACGTAGTATTTATTTAAAATTTTAAACATATATTTTACTATATAAAAGCCTAGGTTTGAGTTACTATTCATTAGTGGCTCTCACACTCCTCCAAGTGCAAGTGGAGAAGTTTCAACTCCTTCTTTTACCCCACTCTCCATTCTACAACCTTTGTGTTTAATTTATTTACTATATAAAAGCCTAGGTTTGAGTTACTATTCATTAGTGGCTCTCACACTCCTCCAAGTGCAAGTGGAGAAGTTTCAACTCCTTCTCTTACCCCACTCTCCATTCTACAACCTTTGTGTTTAATTATTGTTCGCTAGGTTTTCGTCTATGACCTTTTGAACAAATCATCGCCTTTGTGTTTAGTTATTGTTCGCTAGGTTTTCATCTATGGCTTTTTGCACAAATCAACGTCTTTGCCCACCATTTCTTAGCCCATCTCGAAATACTGTCGGGGGAATCCTAAGTTGTTTCCCACCACCGTTTCCCATGGGTATCCAACCTAATTTGACACGATCAATGCAAGTTGAACCTTCTCAAACCTGCAATCAGCCCTAAATTTTCATAAAGGAGAACCACGATTACCTCAAGCCCAAAAAAAAGCAAGCCATACAAATTAAAACTTTAGCGTCATGAAAGAAGTTTAAAAATAAATAATCTATTCGACAACCCTTCTACCTTATGTAAGTTCATCGACCATATACTATTGTCAAAGACAAACCTTTGAAAAGAATGATTAAGAATGAAATAAGATTACTTTTATTTTTGAGTAAATATAAAACTATTATTCTTTAAAATATTTATATTTATGATACGCGAAGCGATAGCGATTGGGTGGGCTTTTGTTAGTATACGTTAAAAAGTAGAGTACGAATATATTCATTCAAACCTTTAAAAAAAACATAATGATTTTCAGGAACACATATCTTTCCACTCAAATAAATTGCCTCACTTGATCTGATATAGCCTTTACTTGAGAGAGAGAGAGAACTGAGGATGCAGTATTCGATCAAAATGAATGAGAGAAGGAAGCCGAGGCCCTTGCTCTTCCAACAACTCTTCTTGCTCTTCTTCAATATCTTACCATTTCTTCTTCTTCTCCAGCCAGCATACTGTTGGGTTCCTCCTGTGGATAATGTAGAAGTGGGAGTGATTATGGAAATGGGAACGTCGTCGGAAGGGGAGATGCTCCAACGCACCATGTCCATGGCTGTTTCTGATTTCTATGCTCTCCATTCTCACTTCAACACCAGGCTACTTCTTCACTTCATAAATTCTAGAGGAAACCAACTCCAAGCTCTTCCCTCTGGTGGTGAGCACCTTTCTCTTCTTTCACTTTTTCTTTCTCATCGCAATCTTTAAATAAATGCATTATATTCAGAATCAGAACTGAACTGAAATCTCGGTTTAATATCCACATTGTTTAAATATTATTGTCATTTTGATTTATGTTGCTAATAATATCATGATAGACAATGGGTTTTATATAAGTTTATTCGTTGTTTGATATTTAGAAGAAGAAAAAAAATTCTAACCGGGATAGCAAGGAGAGAAGGGTTTTAAGCCCTATTGTGTAGTAGATAATATTTGTCAATTTAGTATGAATGTCTCAAATTTGAAAGATGAAACTATTATTCAAAGATCGATAGAATTTTTATCAAATTTTAGGATTGTCCAGCAAAAACCTTACAATGAGTGGATTTTGACAGTTAATGAACTTAGTGTCATTTGACAATGGTCAATGGGGAGAGTAAACGTAATGGCAGTGTCCGAACGAAAATTATATTGAGAGTGTTTAGTTATTAAAACCAAATATAAAACCCAAAAAAAAAAGTCATACTAATTATGAAAAGGGATATAGTAATTCAAAATTTTCCAGAACATCATGATGTGTTTCATATTTTAAAAATAGTATTAAATACATTTATTCTATATAATATTAAACAAATATCTTTCAATAAATATCACTAGACATTCACAACCATACTATGAATTTATGAAGAGTAGAAGAAGTCAGAGGAGAAGAATCAAAATGAAATCAGGTTTTGTTTTAAAGTTTGGACGAAGAATTGAGTAAATTGTGGTTAGTTTATTCATTGTTTTATATTTAGCAAAAATGACCCATTGTGTAGTAGATAATATTTGTCAATTTAGTAATGAATGTCCAAAATTTGAAAATCAAAACTATTAACCAAAGATCGACATAATTTTTTATCAAATTTTAGAAATGTCACGAAAAATCTTACATGGTCATGGATTCACACTTCATAAGAGGGAACAGATCAATGAATCAATGAGTGGATTTTGATAGTTAATGAACAACTCATTGCTCAAAATTTAGAAGAACTAACACGACTCTTCCTCTCTTTAACAGCGGATGATCTTCTAAACAAGTCCCCCAAACTCAGAGGAATCATTTTAATCGGACCACGAAGGAGCCTAGAATTAGAATACATAGCCAAGTTATTTGCCGAAAAATTCGGAATCCCTGTAATTTCCTTCTACTCTCGGCCACAAGTCAAAGAAGGAATCGCTAAGTGTATTATCTGGGATCTTGCCTCTGCAGCAGAGAAGGCAAGCAGAACAGCTGCGGAATCACATTCAACCTATTTTGGTGATCTCGAGAATTTTGCAGCACCAATATATTTGGGGACTTTTCCGGACTCGGGAACAGAGTGATCTATCGACCGAGTAGAAGTAGACGTCGTTCTCTTAATGAGGAGGCCAATCAGGGCCGGCCTAGAGGGTGTGCTGGCCCGCCCTCCGGCACAGGGCCTCCGAATATTAGGGGCCTCCACTTAGATCCGTTAGTTACCGATCGTACATTGTAGATTATATTTTTAGTATATGATTGATTGATTATGAGTATGATGACGATTTTAATAGATAATTTTAGCTATAATAACAATTAAAAATGATATCATGAAGACTACGAAAATAAGAAAGATAATAGATAATTTTATGGGTAACGTCTATTTTTTATCCAGACCTATTTCAGATTCTTTTATAATATCCAAACCTATCGAAATGCTAAAAATTAGCCCAATGTTAACTTTCGGTTAGCATTTTTGTTAGTAATATTGACTTGACAACATGATACTGACTTGGAAGAGACACATGAAGGTCAAGATTCCAAAATTTTAGTATTTTAACTAAGAAAAGAGTTACAGAATTATTAACAATAACGTAAAAATGACTAATATTTTGGTGCATTATGAAAATTTTGGCTAATTAATAAATTTTTAATAGGTTTGGATAATATAAAAGAATCTGAAAAAGGTTTGGATAAAAAATAGACATTACCCTAATTTTATTTTAAGCTATGTAGAAAGATATTACAGTCATTTTAGTCTTATTATAGTTAAAAGTCAATTTAGACCACGTCTCAATTTTGGAACAAGGCCCCCACGAAGCATTAGACAGCCCTGGGAATTTGGTTTTGGTTTCTTCGTCAAACTAGAAAGGTGATCATTTATTTCTTTTGTAATCATTTTCTGAGACTATGTATTTTTTTATAATTATTTAATAAATTTTATTTTTAATAAATTTGTGGAGAAAAATTTTAGGGCCACATTTTAAATTTTCGAACAGGGCCTCCGAATATCATGGGACGGCCCTGAGGCCAATGATGAAAATATAGTGAGAAATCATTCGGGCTCAATCCGAGAAGGAAAGGATTCAATGCCTCAATCTTTCAACCATGTATCATTGAATCATTACGATGATCCTTATATTAAGAAGGTTAATAGTTCAAGTTATAATGTGTCACAAAGTGGTGTGATACCTAAGAAGCTGAGAGTTGGCGTGCCGCTCCAGGCAGGGTTTGATGAGCTTTTCAAGGTGCAAGTTGGGGAGAATTCGACAATCGATGTGAGCGGCTTCTGCGTAGATGTGTTCAAATCAGCAATTCATCTGCTACCATATGAAGTGAGTTATGAGTTTGTGCCGTTCGTAAATGACCCTCAACCCAAACCTTGGATCTACAACGACCTTGTCTACCAAGTTTATCTTCAGGTAGATATTCTTGCATCCAAGCTCCATTCAATCTATAATACCATCAATTCTTATCCTTAGTCTTTATCTTGGGGTAATGCATCAATTCTTACTCAATGAGAACTTTATTCACTATCTGTCTTTCACGAATTAACGCATTCTGTCCCAACGAAATGAACTGGGTGTAGAAATTAAACTGGCCAATCGTTCGGACATGATTTCGGCAATGATTTAATTGTAATGTTTAGAACATACTTTTTGTTATAATTTTATCGATAAATTTAATTTTACTAGAAAATAAATATACTTATTTAACTTTTATGATTTGATATCTTAATCATTTAACTTTTGATTTGACTAAGTGAAGTTTTCTAACTTACAAAATTATATTTTTAACGATAATTTCTTAATCCAACACTCATAGTATGTTCAATCTTGAGCCACTCTAATTATTTACACGAAAAGATAATCAAAATAATTTTGTTTTTGTTTTTGTCTATATACGATAATACACTTAAAATTTCCTGCGACCGATCCCAAAATCCTAGCTCCGCCCCTGACTAGCATTATAATACACCAAACAACAAGAAAGAGTTGTGTTTTTCCCAGGGCCAGCCAATAAATTATGTGGAGGCCATAACATCATTATTTACAACAGATATAGACAAAATGAAAATAACATCATTATTAGTATAATAAAATGAAAATAACATCATTATTTACAACAGAATATCCCTCTAATATAGTTTAAAATTAAATTATATATTAGCTCTCTAGTTTTCATTGTCTCCACAATACGTGCCTTGTGTATACGTATGCATGTGAATATTGACCAACAAATAGTACTAATAGTAATTAATTTAATATCAATTAAACTTATTATCAAGCTCATAATCAAATATATAATAAATACAAACTATAGTTTAATTAGAATCAAATGAACAAATGGATCTAAATGGAGCCCCTAATATTTGGAGACCTTGTGCCCGATAGCCTCCCAGTCCCAGCACACACTCATAGCCGTCCCTGGTTATTCCTTATAATATTTGGAGGCCTTGTGCCTGATAGCCTCCCAGTCCCAGCACACTCTCATAGCCGTTCCTGGTTATTCCTTAGGGTTGTTTGCTTCATAGATTTGTAAAATTAGGAATTTAGTAAAATTTGAATTTTAAAAAACTCTAAATTTATGATGGATTTATTGGCATTATGGATTTTAAAGAGTTTATTGTTTGCTTATTTAATTTTATTATTGATTTTACTTAATTAAATTTATGGTATGATGAATTTCTGGCACTCACCCAAATCCCACCTTCAACCATGGAATTCGCAAGTTGTCCATCAATTAAAACCCATAAAGTGCGCGCCCACAACTTTTACCACAAAATTGTCTTAACAAACAATGGACTTTGAAAGAAGTCCACAATAGAATGGATTTGAGCATGTGTTACATTTGCAAATTAAGAGGAAATAAAATTATGTTCAATTCGATTGCATCAAATCATTGTCATCCTCCTCAACAAATGTGTCCAATTAAACAATTATACTGTTCCACTGAAACCGTTTATGTGTCCTCCCTAACAAAAGAATTGAAAATGAAATTCTATAAAAACTGGAATTGAAAATGGAATTTCATTTTCATTTCTGATGAAATTGAATCATAACAGACCATTAGCATTGTTGGAAATAAAGTAATTTATTTCCTTTATTTGGTGTGCAAATCACAATGGTGGGAGGAGCTCGTTGAGAGCTTGTTGGAAATGGAAGGGAGTTTTTTTATTTGGGACAAAAAGTTGAGATTGACTGAGGGATGGAGAAAAGAACTTATTCTTTATTGCTTCTGCTCCTTAGCTCTTGCTTCTCTACACTACATTTCCAACGAAGTACATGGCTATTTATAGTCTCCACATTTGCAAAATATCCAAGCAACCGACTTGAGTTTCTGGTGCTTATTTTTTTCTTTGTTTAATCCAACAATCATGCAACTAACTTATTAATTTCAAACCTAACCACTTCTGGACTTTTCTAGCAAACTACCACAAGTTGGTTTTGTAGGACATTCTGATATTTTTGCTTTGATAGTTTTAATTAAACTTTATTTTATAATTTCAACACTCCCCCTTAAAGTTTAATTCGGTGTAACTCCGAGTAGCATCCTCATCTTGACGAACACATCTTGCTTCAGTGGCTTCGTGAAAATATCAGCAATCTGGTCTTCAGTCTTCACATACTTCAGCATAACTTCTTTCTGCTCCACACACTCTCTCAAGAAATTATACCTCGTATCAATGTGCCTACTGCGATCATGAAACACCGGATTCTTTGCTAATGCCAGGGCAGACTTGTTATCAACATAAATCTCAGTTGACTCTTCTTGTGTCATGTTCAACTCTTTCAGCAACTTTCTCAGCCATATCGCATGACACGCACACGATGTCGCAGCAACATACTCAGCTTCACAAGTAGATAATGTCACAATAGCTTGCTTCTTTGAACTCCATGTGAAAGCTGTATCTCCCATGAAAAATACAAATCCTGTAGTGCTCTTGCGATCATCCACGTCTCCTGCCCAGTCACTATCGCAGTATCCAACCAATTTGAAATTTTCTGACTTAGTATAGAACAAACCATGATCGATTGTACCTTTAATATAGCGCAATATCCTCTTTGCAGCATTCCAGTGTGACATAGTTGGTGCCTCCATGTATCTACTGACTAATCCAACTGCGTAGAGAATATCTGGTCTGGTACAAGTTAGGTATCTCAGACTTCCCACTAGGCTTCTAAACTCTGTTGAGTTTACCTTCTCTCCTTTATCATCCTTGGATAACTTAAGTCCGCACTCTGCTGGTGTGCTCACAGGACTACAGCTCTCCATCTTAAACTTCTTCAGGACCTCCTTTGCGAAGCCACTCTGTGAGATGAAGATTCCTTCCTCTTTTTGACTTACTTCAATTCCAAGATAGCATGACATTAATCCAATATCAGTCATCTCAAATTCTCGAACCATCGTCTTCTTGAACTCTTCAAACATCTTAGGATCGTTGCCTGTGAAGACGAGATCGTCTACATATAGGCAAACCATCAAGATTGCTCCCCCTTGCACCTTGCAGTATAGTGCATGCTCATGTGGGCATTTGCTGAACCCATTTTGCTGAAAATACTTGTCAATCCTGCTATTCCAAGCTCTAGGTGCTTGTTTCAGACCATACAATGCTTTCTTCAGCTTCAACACCTTATCTTCTTGACCTTCAACGATATATCCAGGGGGTTACTCAATATAGATATCTTCCTCGAGATATACATTCAGAAAAGCTGACTTCACATCCATTTGGTGTATCTTCCATCCATTTTGAGCAGCGAGAGATATCACCATCCTGATACTTTCCATTCTTGCCACGGGAGCAAAAACTTCATTATAGTCAATGCCTGGTCTCTGACTATATCCTTTAGCCACCAATCTTGCTTTGTGCCTGACAACTTCTCCTTTTGTGTTCTTCTTTGCTTTAAATACCCACTTCACACCGATGGGCTTCTGGTCATCAGGAAGTGACACAAGCTCCCAAGTCTTGTTCTTCTCAATTGCTCCAATTTCTTCATCCATGGCTCTTCTCCATTCTTCATCCTTCATGGCTTCTTCAGCATCCACTGGTTCATTATCAATGAAATGACAGTAGAGTGTCAATTCATCACCTTCAATGGTTGTCGTTTCTTCATAAATTTCTTCAAGTCTCCTATACTTTTGTGGCCTTTCTCGGGGACTTTCACTCGATTCTCCTTCTGGACTAGCAGGCTCTCTGTGACTGGGTGGACTTGTCACAGGTGTAGTTGCATCTGGTTCATCATCACTTTCATCCATAGTGAATGGATAAAAAGTATAACTCTTCTTTGCTTCAGTAGTCCAGTCCCATGTTGCTCCTTCATCAACTACCACGTCTCTGCTGATGATCAACTTCTCTTCCACGGGATCAAACATTTTGTAACCTTTTGAGTGTTCTGAGTATCCCAGGAATATGTATTTCTTGCTTTTGTCATCCAACTTCTTTCTTTCTTGATCCGGTATGTGCACATATCCGACACTTCCGAAGACTCGGAGGTGACAGATTGTGGGTTTCCTTCCGCTCCATGCTTCTTGGGGTGTTTGATTCCAAACACTCTTTGTTGGTGACCTGTTCAGCAGGTAGACCGCACAATCAATAACTTCAGCCCATAGCTCCTTTGGCAGGTTCTTGCTCTTCATCATGCTTCTCGCCATGTTGAGGACAGTTCTGTTCTTCCTCTCAACGACTCCATTCTGCTGTGGGGATCTTGGGACTGTGAGAAACCTGCGAATTCCTTGATATTCACAGAACCTTCTAAACTTCTTCAGCATAAATTCTCCACCTCTATCTGATCTCATTGCTTTGATGTAGCGGCCACTTTCATTTTCCACGAGCATCTTGAACTTCTTGAAAGCTTCAAATGTATCTGACTTCTGCTTCAAGAAGTAAACCCATGTCTTTCTACTGTAGTCGTCAATGAACAATAGGAAGTATTTGTTCTTCCCAAATGATGTTGGAGTGATCGGACCACAGAGATCTGCATGGACGAGCTCAAGTGGTGCTTTAGCTCGTGACAGGGACTCCTTCAGGAACTTGCCCTGAATTGCTTCCCAATTAAGCATCCTTAATACAATTGGTCTGGATGATTGATCACTGGCAGACCATGCACCATCTTCTTATGACCGAGTAACTTCAGGCCTCCAAAATTTAGATGGCCATACCTCAGATGCCATAGCCATGTATTATCCTTCACACACGCTTTCAAGCACTTCGCCATTTCTGTCTGAATGTTCAGGGTGAACATTCTGTTTCTTAACATTGGGACTCTGGCCAACAACTGCTTTTTCTCATTTAACAGCTCCAATTGACGATTCACCATGTGGACTTCATAATTTTTCTCCATCAGCTGACCCAAACTAAGGATGTTACTAGTCATGTCCGGGACATAGTACACATCACTGATAAATTGTTGTGAGCCATTCTTGAGCCGAATGAGTATAGTTCCTCTGCCTTTGATAGGAACTTTCGAGGAGTCTCCAAATACGACATTATTTCCTTTCACTGATTCATCCATATCCACGAACATGTTTCTTTTTCCACACATATGGTTGCTTGCTGCATTATCCAGATACCACATGTTGTCTTTCGGTTTCTCATCTCCTTGATGCGAAAGCATCAATGTGCCTTTGACTTCTTCTTCTTGCACGTTGTTTGCTGTCTCCTCCACTTCTTTAGGCAGACTCCAACATTCTGATGCATAATGCCCGTACTTCGAGCAATTATAGCACTGGACGTTGGATTTATCACGGCCTTCATTTGATCTCCAACTTCCTCTTCCACGTCCACGACCACGACCTCTGCCTCTGGTGGACGTTTCATAGTTCGTGGTGAAATTTCCTCCATCTCTGCTTTGATATGCTCCTCGAGCTCTGCCTCTTCCTCTGCCTCTGTAGCTGCCTCTGCCTCAACCTCTGTTGTAACTTCCTCCTCGTGCGCCTTCTTTCTCTTCAGTGGTAGCTTTTGTAGCTAACACTTGTTCTGACGATTCATCATTTCTTTTATTTAATCTTTCTTCCCTTGCTTGCAATGAGTCGATGACTTCGTCCACTGTCATCTTTGACACGTCTTTTGCTTCCTCCATGGCCACTACCACATAATCGAACTTCGGTAATAATGACCGTAGAATTTTCTCCACCACCTTGGTCTCTTCAATTTTCTCTCCATACTGCTTCAGTTTGCTGGCGATAGACTTCACACGGGCGGTGTAATCTGAAACAGATTCACCTTCCTTCATTTTTATTGCTTCAAAATCTCCCCTGAGTGTTTGAAGTCGAACCTTCTTCACTGGTTCCATGCATTGCATTTCCTTTTGCAGAATCTCCCATGCTTCCTTTGCTGTGGTAGCATCTGCTATTTGATCGAACATCGATTCATCAAGACATTGATGAATTAAAGTGAGTGCCTTTTGATCACAATTTCTATTTTTTCTCAATACCTCCTTTTCAGCCGGAGATAATCGAGAATCCTCCACGGGAATCTCGTAACCTTTCTCAACAATATCCCAAGCATCTTGGGATCCGAGCAAGGCTTTCATACGAATACACCAATTTTTGTAATTGGTTTCGGTAAGGTGGGGGAATTGAATGGGGAAACTTGATTTTTCGGCCATGGGACAATCGTGATAACAAAAACACGAGAAATTCTTTTCTGATGTGGAAGTTCAGACTATGCTGCAACCACAGAGCATACTCAGAAATAACTCGGGCTCTTATACCACTTTGTTGGAAATAAAGTAATTTATTTCCTTTATTTGGTGGGCAAATGACAATGGTGGGAGGAGCTCGTTGAGAGCTTGTTGGAAATGGAATGGAGTTTTTTTATTTGGGACAAAAAGTTGAGATTGAAAGAGGGATGGAGAAAAGAACTTATTCTTTATTGCTTCTGCTCCTTAGCTCTTGCTTCTCTACACTACATTTCCAACGAAGTACATGGCTATTTATAGTCTCCACATTTGCAAAATATCCAAGCAACCGACTTGAGTTTCTGGTGCTTATTTTTTTTCTTTGTTTAATCCAACAATCATGCAACTAACTTATTAATTTCAAACCTAACCACTTCTGGACTTTTCTAGCAAACTACCACAAGTTGGTTTTGTAGGACATTCTGATATTTTTGCTTTGATAGTTTTAATTAAACTTTATTTTATAATTTCAACAAGCATAATGTTTGATTATAACAAATTAATCAATTTAATTATTCTGATATGTTTAAGTCACCCAACGAGAGATATAGATCACTTGTAGGATATATATTCAAAGGGTATGCCAATTATTATCATATATGGTCTGGATTGTTGATTCCTGAATAATATGGTACTCCTAGTAATTCTAGGTGAGATATTTATATATAGATCATAAATTAAAATGATTTCTTTCTAATCGAAAACTCCACCCTCTAATTCGGTAAACTCAAACTCGAAAATCAGTTTAATTAATGAAAAATAATGATCTCGATGATTCCAATTTGCCGAAGTACTACCATCGGCCAGTAATACCTTATACTCTAGGGGTATGGTCACTTAGATATAGATTGTATACCTGTCTATAATTGATGTAGCATCATGTGTTGCTTTTTTTGCTGACTGTTACTAATTATGCATGCATGTACCAAACCAACAACATTGTTGTAAAACAAAAAAAGAAGTTCGATACGGCGGTAGCTGATATCACAATCACAGCCAACCGAACCAATTACGTGGACTTCACACTACCCTACACGGACTTGGGACTAGGGGTACTAGTTCGGAAACAAGACGACAAATCCCCTTGGATTTTCACCAAGCCACTCAAGGCCGCTCTCTGGGGGACAATGGCTGTCTTCCTCGTATGGACCGGATTCGTGGTCTGGGTCATAGAGCGCCCATCCAACGCTCAATTCCAAGGCTCCATCCCGCAGCAAATTGCAACGGCCCTTTGGTTCTCCTTGTCAACCCTTTTCTATGCTCACAGTTAAGCATCTTCGATTTAAGTTAATTACCATGTTTGATGATGAAATAATATATTTCTAGTGAATAATCCAACTCGTAGTTGGAATGCATATGCAGGAGAGAGATTGACGAGCAACCTGTCGAGATTCGTGGTGGTGATGTGGTTGTTTGTGGTTCTCATAATGAACGCCAGCTACACGGCGACGCTGACGTCGATGCTGACGGTCCAGCAAATCAACAAGCTGAGCTCCAAGGAGACGCGTTACATAGGGTTAGAACCAGGCCCGTTGATACAAGGAGTTGCTTCCATGTACAACGCCAGTGATCATCGCCACAACACGACCCATGCGATCCTCCACAACACGACCCATGCGATCCTCGTCAACCATACGATGCGAGCATTCGAGGATGCGCTGTTGAGAGGAAGCAAACACGGCGGCGTTTCAGCCATCGTCGACATGCTCCCCTTCGTCAAGCTCTTCGTCGCCAAGCATCCCAAGTGTTAAGTTATGAGTTTATAATTGTGAATGGGCTTTAGCCCAGGAACACTTTGTGTAATTATAGGCTTAGTTACGTAGGTCAACCCTGGCCGAATCCCTTCTCCACCTCGGCTAGGGTTAGTGAACTTATATATATTGTAACCTGAACTTGCCCTGAAGCTAAGTGAATATAGAATTGAGTGCTTCGGCCGTGGACTAGTCTTGATCACACTGATCAAGGAAACCACGTAAATCTGTGTCTCTGTTTCGATTTCGCTTCTAGTTATTCGTTCTGTTCCGTTTCTCAACATGGTATCAGAGCTCACCGTTATGGATTCTGATCGGATTAATACGAAGCTGAACTCCAAGAATTATTCCCTATGGGAATTTCAGTTCCGGGTTTTTATTGAAGGCAAAGGATATTCTGGGCTGCTCGATGGATCCTCGCAGAAGCCGATCTCTCCTCCAGCCGACGAACAGGCCGTCTTGCGCTGGGTGCAGCAGGACGCCAGGGTTCGCTCTCTGATCTTGAACTCGGTTGACCCGAGTATTATTCTGGGTCTGCGCCTTCTCCCAATGGCAGCAGCGATGTGGAAGTCTCTGGCCGAGACGTATTCCTCGACGAGCGCCAACCGCCAGTTTGAGTTGGAAGTCGCCCTCGCCAATCTCTATCAAGGCGAACTTGATGTTGCTTCCTACTTCAATGAGGCGTGGTTGATCTGGACAGAGCAAGACTTGCTCTCGGCCTCTCTTCTTACCCAGCCCGTCCCAGCTGAAATTCAGGCGGAGAAGAACAAGATTCGTCTCCTTCAGTTCCTGATGCGTCTCCGGCCGGAGTTTGAGTCCGTCCGCGCTACTCTGCCCAACCGCGATTCCCTAAAGCTTGAGGGAGTCCTTGCTGATTTGGTACGAGAAGAGACCCGGATTAGGACGCAGGCAGCAATTGACGTGCGCCCTGGTCGTGGAGACGCGGCGGCCTTCAGCGCTGCCCCTGGCGGTGCTCGCCTCAGCTCTCTCCTGATCTCGGCAGGAGCCTCTCCTAGTGCTGGCGGCGGAGAACTCTCCAAGGAGTCCAGTGACCAGCTGGCCTTTGCGGCCTATCGCTCACAGTCCCATCGCCGACCATTAGCTGAAGTTGAATGTCATCACTGTCATGACAAGGGTCATACTAAGAAATTTTGCCGCAAACGAAATTTCTGCGTATATTGTAAGAAGCGAGGACATATTATTTCTGATTGTGAGTTGTTGCAGGAGCGAATGGGGGATGATAGTAATACTAGTGGTCGTGGGAGCAGCTCTTCTCACTCGACTGGTGGCCGAGGAAGCAATGGTGGCTCTCGGCCAGCCTATGCAGCAGCGCCAGCAGCTTCTTCCGACGGGGTACTGGTCACTCCCGCTGCCTTGGAGAGCATGGTCAACAAGGCCATAACTTCAGCATTCGCAAGTCTTCAGGTTACAGGTAAAATCCCGAAGTGGATTCTTGACTCGGCATGTTTTAATCATATGACCAGTACTCATTCTGCAATTACGAATATGCGTCCGGTTCATAATATGTCATTGCAAGTGGCTAATGGTGATAATCTTCAGATTTCTGGTATTGGTTCAGTTACAAATTCTCCGGTTCATTTACAGGAAACGTTTCATGTTCCTAAGTTAGTTCCTAGTCTTGTTTCTGTGGGACAACTTACTGAGCATGGTTGTCGGGTTACTTTTGCACCCTCTGGTTGTGTTGTGCAGGACATGAAGACGGGGAGGGAGCTCGGGAGGGGTAGCAAGCTTGGCCGCATATTCTTTTTGGACAAGCTCTCTCAGCTGCCATCTAAATCAGTGTCGGATTCTCTTTCGGTGTCTAGGGTATCTTCATTTCCTGTTTATTCGAGTCTTAGTGATCAGAAATTTCATTTGTGGCATGCTCGATTGGGTCATCCAAACTCAAATAGACTTGTAGCCATGTTTCGTCAACAGTTATTTGGTCCAAACAATAAATGTGATCGGGTATCGGATTTTTCTTGTCAAAACTGTGTTGAGGCCAAGACTACTCGCATTTCTTTTCCTTCGAGTAGCACAGTTATTACTGAACCATTTCATCTTATCCATACTGATCTTTGGGGACCTAGTCCAGTTACTTCTCGCCATGGCTATAAGTACTTTGCTTTGTTTGTGGATCATGCTACTCGATATACATGGGTGTATTTTCTTCGCCTAAAGTCTGATCTTTTACCCATAGCCACTGAATTTCTTCAAATGATCAAGACTCAGTTTGATAGAACTGTTCGTGTAGTCCGGTCTGACCCAGGTGGTGAGTTTAGTTCCACCCCATTGCTTAACTTGTATGCGTCCCTTGGCATTCTCACCCATAAATCTTGTCCAGGTGTTTCTCAACAGAATGGTCTCGTTGAGCGCAAAAATCGACATGTTCTTGAAGTTACTCGTGCTCTCCTTCTAGCTTCTCACATCCCATCCTATTTTTGGCCTGAAACTGTGTCTACTGCTGTTCATTTGATTAACTACCAGATCACTCCTGTCCTTGGTCAGTCGAGTCCTTATTTCCAGTTGTTCAACAAACCACCTCCCTATTCTCGTCTTCGTGTCTTTGGGTGTCTTTGCTTTGTGTTGCTTCCTCGTTCTGAACGTACTAAATTGTCCTCTAAAACCGCTCGTTGTGTCTTTCTTGGCTATAGTGATGTCTCTAAGGGTTATCTTTGTTATGATCCTGCTCTTCGTCGCATTCGTACGGCCTGCAATGTGGTTTTTATGGAAAATCTTATGTTCTACTCTTCCTCTTCTACTACCACTCCTTTGTTTGATACTTCCTTGAGTCTTCCATCATTCTCCGACACTGATGAAGATATTGATGATGGTTTTGACCCGCTGCCCCAGCCGACCCCGCCTCCCTCCCCCCCGCCGTCCCCGCCACCGTCTCCGCCTCAGTCTCCATCACCACCGCCGTCGCCTCCGCCACCACCACCACCAGTCCGCCGGTCATCGCGCGCCACCCGTGGGGTACCTCCTCCTCGTCATAATGATTATATTGCTTATGGTGTTGATGCTCTTGCAGTTCCCACTCGGTATTCTCAGGCCAAAGATGATCCGAACTGGAACCGAGCTATGACAGAGGAGATTGTTGCCCTTTTGGCTAATCAGACATGGGTTATTGTTTCTCGGCCTCCGGATCGCCCTGTTATCGGGTCTCGTTGGGTGTATGCTCTCAAATTTCTACCTGATGGCACTCTAGAACGTCACAAGGCGAGGGTTGTTGCTCAAGGGTTCAGCCAGGAGTTTGGCGTTGACTTTGATGAGACATTTGCCCCGGTGGCGAAAATGGTCTCGGTTCGGACTCTCCTTGCCGTGGCCGCTGCTCGTCGCTGGCCTTTGTATCAGTTAGACGTCAAGAACGCCTTTCTTCATGGCGATCTCAAAGAGACTGTGTATATGGAACTCCCTCCTGGTTATTCTCCTCCCACAGATATTCCAGATCCTGTCTGTCTTCTTCAGCGTTCCTTGTATGGTCTAAAGCAGGCACCGCGGGCGTGGTTTGATAAATTCCAGTCTACCATCTTGAGTCTTGGTTTTCGGCAGAGCCAGAATGATCATTCTCTTTTTACCCGCCGCTCAGACCAAGGTATTGTAG
This sequence comes from Linum tenue, assembly GCA_946122785.1. Taxonomy (NCBI): domain Eukaryota; kingdom Viridiplantae; phylum Streptophyta; class Magnoliopsida; order Malpighiales; family Linaceae; genus Linum; species Linum tenue. Next base: position 38,029,618 of record CAMGYJ010000007.1, on the reverse strand, counting down.
TCCTCCTTCTCTATGTTGATGATATGGTGGTTACTGGAGACGATGAGGCTGGGATTAAGGCTCTTACTCAGGGTCTTCATGAGTCGTTTACTTTGAAGGAGCTGGGCTCACTCTCTTATTTTCTGGGCTTAGAGGTGGAGCGCTCCCCAGAGGGCATTTTACTTAGTCAGAAGAAATATATCACAGATCTTCTTGAGACCACTAAGTTTGCGGATTGTACTCCAGTTTCGACTCCCATGGAGTTGAATGTGAAGTTGGGGAGGGAGACAGGAGAACTATTAGCGGATGGTGGGAAGCAGTATAGGAGCATTGTAGGAAGTCTTATCTATCTTACATCGACTCGTCCAGACATTGCTTATGCTGTTCAGATTGTTGCTCAGTTTATGTCAGCCCCTAGGACGGATCATCTTGCAGCAGTTCATCGTCTTCTTCGGTACCTTCAGGGTACTCGAGGAGTGGGGCTATTCCTTCCTGCGACAGGCTCTCTTGTCCTCCAGGCTTTCTCTGACAGTGATTACGCAGGATGCATTGATACACGCCGTTCCACGACAGGCTGGTGTATTCGTCTTGGTGGTTCTTTCATATCTTGGAGATGCAAGAAACAAGACCGGGTATCCAAGTCCGCCACTGAAGCAGAGTACAGAGCTATGTCTGATGTTGTTTCTGAGCTTGAGTGGCTTCGGCGGTTGCTTGCTGACTTTGGGGTGACTTGTGAGGTTCCTATGGAACTGTATGTTGACAACACCAGTGCTATCCGGATAGCTACGAATCCTGTTATGCATGATCGTACAAAGCACATTGAGGTTCATGTGCACTATATTCGTGACTTGGTTCGAGATGGTGTTATCCGTATTTTTCATGTCAAGTCAGAAGATCAGATTGCCGACCTACTAACTAAGGCCTTCACTGCTAGTCGTCATTTCTATCTCGCAGGCAAATTGATGATGCGAGACCTCCATCAATTTGGGGGAGGCTGTTAAGTTATGAGTTTATAATTGTGAATGGGCTTTAGCCCAGGAACACTTTGTGTAATTATAGGCTTAGTTACGTAGGTCAACCCTGGCCGAATCCCTTCTCCACCTCGGCTAGGGTTAGTGAACTTATATATATTGTAACCTGAACTTGCCCTGAAGCTAAGTGAATATAGAATTGAGTGCTTCGGCCGTGGACTAGTCTTGATCACACTGATCAAGGAAACCCCCCCCCCCCCCCCCCCCCCAAAAAAAGGTGAAAACTTCAACACCCTTTCCAGTATATTTATGAGCAAAAAAATAAAAGAACTTCGTCGAATGTCAATTCTATCCAATCACAAATACAAAACTGAGCTGCTGAGACCAAAAGATGGCTTCTTTCTAGCAAGAATAGGTAAAGAAGGCAGAGCTTAGATTTGGGAACTGAAGATCTCTGTAAACAGCTCACAAATTGGAAGAGGGAGAGAGAGAGAGGTAAAAGGAAGAAAGAAGGAGGAATCTGTTGAGCTTCTCGTGAACTGGTGTAGAAGGAGAGAGATAGATCACGGAACCAAAAGAGGAAAGGTTTGGAAGAGAGAGAGAGGGAGCAGAACAGAGCAGAGCAGAGCAGAGCAGGAGCAATAATCAATATAGTCGTCTCAATCTCTTTGTTTTTTGGGGTGACCAAGTTGGTTCCTGAGTGAGGTTTTGATGTCGGCTGACGGGAATGCCCTTGTGTGGATTGTGTAATTTCGGGAAACTGTGAGTTGGTGGGCGGCGAGGAGCAGAGATTGGAAACATTTGATTGGTCCAAAAATAGGGGGGAAAGGTGACTTGATTGATGGGTTTGGCTTTGTTGGATACATTTACCATGTTTGGTAATGGCGGCACAGCGGGTTATCAATTATTTTGGGTTAATTGCATGGTTGGTCACTAACATTACAAAAAGCGTTCATGTTTGGTCACTGAAAAAATTTAAATCCATTTTTGGTCACTAACTTTACAAAACCCGTTCATTTATGGTCACTCTCCGTTAGCTGCCGTCCAACGCCGTTAACGGCGTCCGTTAAGTGATGACGTGGCTGACGGATTCGCCTAATCAGCACCTTTTGACCCTAAAATTGACCGCCACGTCATTTAAACCCACCATGTCAGCTAAACCTAACCAAACCTAACCAAACCTCTACCCAAACCCGAACAGACCCAACCCGCTAACTAAAACCAAACAGAACCAGACCCCAACGATTGTTTGACTAAACCCTAATCTAATCGCGCAGCCTTCCTCCATCGCGCGACGCAGCTTCTCCTCCATGGCGTGGCGGTCGGGGCTGGGATTCGTGTAATGCTGCTGCTGGGTAGAAGAAGAAGAAGAGTCAAACCTTTTCCAGAACAGGGGAAATTAAATTCCCCTTCCTCCCTATCCTTATCTTCTTTGCCGCTCTGATTTCTGTTCGAGATCGAGTGGATTCGGGGGAAAGTCAGTTCCTTCCTAGAGATCTGAAGTTGCAGAGGAATCTGCCATAATTTCCTTTTTTGGGGTTTGTGGTGTTTGTTTTCCTTGTAACCGGCGGCAGAGGCAGCCAAAAAAAAAGAAGAGATGATGAGAATGAAGAATAAACCACCGACGGCGGCCGGGGGCTCACCAGATTCCATGGGAGCAGAGTGGGAGATGAGACCCGGCGGAATGCTGGTTCAGAAGCGAAACCCGGATTCCGATCACAGGTCCATTCCTCCACCGACAATTCGGGTACGGGTCAACCTACCACGAAATCAACATCAGCTCTCAAGCTTCTTTCGGTAAGTAAAAATCTCGCCTTTTCCCCTTTCTTTTTCTCTGCCGTCTTTCCGGTTTCGATTTGGGTTTTGGCTGAATTGGGTGTGGGGGAAAAAAAACAGGGGAGCTGAAGAAGATGTTGACCGGACCGACTGGGCTACACCATCAAGACCAGAAGCTGATTTACAAAGACAAAGAACTTCGAACCCAGTTGAGAAAGACGGAGAGAATTAGAGAAATGGGACCTTGACATCATGAACGCCCTTGAAATGGAGCCTGGAACCAACGTCGAAGGAGGTCTTAATGAGCGCATTCTGCTCTTCAACATCGTAATGAATAGAGAGATTCTTCGAGACGAGCGAAATCTGAGGCTCGGAAAATTCCCGTTTTCCGTTGTTCTGAAACGTAAGCTTGAGCTTCGCGAAGCTGTCGAGCAGCTTGCAGGAGACCTTGTGGAAGAACACGGAGCTGTCGCTGTCGAACTCTGTGGTCACCCTCAAAGCAGGCCTCCTGGATAGCACGGAGATGAACTGCGGGAGTGGCTCCGGGGGAACGTCAGTCGGCGGCGGCGGCGGTTGTTGTGGTGACGCCGAAGGATCTGCGGGTGAGAAACCGGGGAAGAAAAAATTAGGGCTTGGATTAGGTTGATGGGAGAGTATTAGGGGAGGCGGAGAGGAGGAAGAGGAAGAAGAAGGTGGAGGAGAAGCTGCGTCGCGCGATGGAGGAAGGTTGCGCGATTAGATTAGGGTTTAGTCAAACAATCGTTGGGGTCTGGTTCTGTTTGGTTTTAGTTAGCGGGTTGGGTCTGTTCGGGTTTGGGTAGAGGTTTGGTTAGGTTTGGTTAGGTTTAGCTGACATGGCGGGTTTAAATGACGTGGCGGTCAATTTTAGGGTCAAAAGGTGCTGATTAGGCGAATCCGTCAGCCACGTCATCACTTAACGGACGCCGTTAACGGCGTTGGACGGCAGCTAACGGAGAGTGACCATAAATGAACGGGTTTTGTAAAGTTAGTGACCAAAAATGGATTTAAATTTTTTCAGTGACCAAACATGAACGCTTTTTGTAATGTTAGTGACCAACCATGCAATTAACCCCAATTATTTTATATTCTTTGTTTATTAGGTTGGTTTCTGGAAACCAGAGTCTCGCTCGTGCTATTATTAATGGCGGCTTGTCTGCTAAGCTTAAGCCACCCACGAAAAATTGTTGCAATGCTTCTGGTAACAATGTGTTTAAAAAAAAAAAAAAAGCTTCTGGTAACAACCATGGTAAAGGTAAGATTTGGAATCATTTTTACTAATTTATTTACTCATTTGTTCGTTTACGTTACGGTGAGATTTGGAATCATTTTACTAATTTATTTACTCTTTTAATTATTGCTAATTTGAATTTTTTGTTGACTTTGCTAGTTACTAGCCCTTTTATTTGCTTTATCATTATTGTACAGCAATCAACGTTTCCTCATTAAGTGGGTTCATTTTCTTTCTCCCTTATTATTATCGTCTTTATTGTGTAGCAATTAAACGTCCATTTTTAGTGGTCTCATTTCCTCTTCCTCTTAATTTTTGCTAAATAGAAATTTTATTTCATTATATTTGGTAATTCCCTTTTAAGAATGTTGTATATTGGGTAATTCGGATCCATCTACAAATGGAGATCTATTATACTTCATTTTATGAATTTTACAATTGATATTTTACATTCGGTTATGTCGCCTATGCCTAAAGGACACTCCTTAATCTCTTGAGATAGAGATCTCTAGCATCACAGTGGATGCCTTTTTGGGGTTAGATATAACCTGCCCTAGCAAAAGTATATTCATTCGGTTTGATCGGGCCACAAAGAATCTTCACGGATGTGCAATCTGCCTTTGGAAGATTTTCAGGTGATGGAACTGTCTTTGCTTTTGGTAAAATTTATTATGCTATTACTATGAGAAAGGGTCTTACTCATAATGTTTGGTTATTACCTCTCGAGGATATTCTCAACCGGTCATCAGGATGCTACATCAAGGAAGTCTTCCCTTTCTAAAGTCGGAGATATTTTAAGGGAAGTTCTTTCTCTCTTCTCGACTCCCTGTGTCAGTTTCGCGTCTTTGCTACTCGGAGCTTTCATAGAGCTGCCCACCTCGTGGCAAAAAAGACTCTTTTATCGGGAGTCCGGTTGCATACGGGCTACCGTTCTTTAGTATTATCAGTTTTATATATTTGTTGTTCGGCCATGCCCTAGGGGCTTATCTTGGATAAAAAAAACCATGGTAAAGGAAAGGAACTCATACCGGATCTGTCAGTAGGGTATTGTGTGGTACTATCGTGCTATTATCGTTGTGTATTAGCAAAATACCGTTTTTGTAATTAAAAAATATTTTTTTTGTTAAAAAACCATACTGACAGATTCAGGATACCGTTTCGGAATAATACCGGAATATAGCGGCTAACAAACCTGAATAAACTAAATATGCATATTTAATATTACAATAAACAAACTGCAACATTACTGAATTAGCTACATATCGTTCAAATGCATGTTTACGATCAAGCACAAAACAACCAAACAACATTCTTAAACCACAAGTTCAAACAACATTCTCAAACCAAACAACATTTCCTTATCGTTCAAAGTACAAAACAACCAAACAACATTCTCAAACCACAAGTTCACAACTACTACAAACTAAAACTAGCAAGCACTACAACGTTCACAAACAACATTTCATATCTTCAAACAACACCAAATGTAGATAAGTATACATTCTGCAAGTCGTCCCCTTCATCTTCTTCATCACGAACTACAATACAAAAGAAAACAAGTAAGAATTATTATCAATTATTAGTATTAGAATTCATATCATACATAATTGATTTACAAAACAAACCTTCCTCTTCTAATGCTCGATCTAACTCATCAATATTCATATTCCTTTTCCCTAGAAGATGAACCTTCTTCCCCTTCTGACAACCAGTGACTAGTAACAGTAGAATCAATGCTTTCAAGGCTTATGGGATCATATGATTCTTTGTTGTTCTTGGTATAATACTCTCTAATCAAAGTAGAAAGCATAAAATAATTCAATTCAATAGTAAGCATAGATATGAATTCAACACACAAGTTCTATAATTCAAATCATTACCTATTCTGCAATCGCAAAGTTGTAATTCACAAACACCAAGTTACTAAGCACTTTATGTTGCAATCTGTTTCTTCTTTTGGTATGCACACGTTCAAAGACACTCCAATTACGTTCACAACCAGAAGAAGCAGTAGTTTGGCTAAGAATTCGAATAGCCACCACACTATTATCAGGACATAAAGACGAGTTCTCAAGAAGATTAAGAAGTCCAAATGTAACCGCCCTATCCTCTGTCCAATCATCACCATACTTAACAATGAAGTCACAATCAGCCAAAACTGTTGATCGAGTACAATTGCATTCACATCCTTTCCATCCTTAGTACTTGAAAGATCACTTTCTCTAAAGAACTCACTAATCACCAGTTCCTCCACATCATGCGTGTGCTCAATAGTACTTTGCAAACTCAGAAATGTAGTAGCAAATCTAGTAGCACCAGTTTTCCTTATTTCTTTCCAATTCTCCTGTGTCTTTAACCAAAAATAAATTGGATCATGATTGTAAACAAATTTGGAGACCTTGGTAGCTCGATATGCAAGCTTCTTAACATGAGACATAGATCCAATGTCCCTCAAGATCAAGTTAAGGGTATGAGCAACAAGGAGTCCAATATATATGACCATAGTGCTCATGTATCATTGTCCCTGCTAATTTATAGCTGGATACATTATCGGTCACCACATGAACAACATTCTTAGCTCCAACCCAATCAATGACCTCATAGAAAAACTTAAACAAGTTTTTTCCACTCTTGACCAAACCAAAAGCATCAATGGACTTCACAAAGCATGTTCCAACACGATAATAAACAAGAAAATTGATTAAGGATCTACGCCTATTATCCATCCAACCATCTGCCATAATAGTGCATCCAGATTCCTTCCAATGAGACCTCAAATTCTCAATCATTTGCCCTATTATCCATCCAACCATCTGCCATAATAGTGCATCCATATTCCTTCCAATGAGACCTCAAATAGCTGACATTCTTTCACAATGCTATCCAACAAAGTAAACCTCAAAGCATAATATGTAGGACCACTATAACCAGGACCAAGAGTCATAGAAGCATCCAATGCTATTTTAAATTGTGGAGATTTAATGGCTTCTAAAGGAACACATGCATCACAGAACCATCTAGCCCATGCTCGATCCACATACAATACAACTTGTTTAGTTGCTAAGGCACTCTTTATTCCCGGTTGACTACCGGAAGATGACCGTGGAATAAAGAAAGTGTCAATCAAACCCGTAGACACATTAGGAGCAACTCTTTTAGTACTATTACCATCATCTTGTGCACTAGAATAATTTGTATCACGAGGTTCTTTAAATCCAGCTTTGAAAACTTCAGATTTCTTCTCACTAGTTTCATAAGTAGTCAAAAGCTTATTCATATTTTTTGCTCACCTCAGGAGGAACCATTGAGCATATTGCATTATCCCCACTAACACCAGCTAGATGTTTTTTTTCATTCTAGCGATTCCTCCGCCTCTAAATTCTTTTTGACAATAGAGACAAGTGAGTACCTCCACTTTTCCATCCTGATGCAAGGAACAATGAGCCCAAGTTGGATTACTTTTGCTTCGTACACCCTTTGTGGCAACCTTCGGATTGCTAGGAGTTTCTCTTTTATCAACCGATCGGGCTTCTTCTTGACTCACTCCTACTGTCACTCTAGAAAATGGCCAAGTGTAACCACTTCCTAAAGCGTAGTATAGCGGGTTTGGGTTTTAATGTCAACCCGGGTCCTAGATGTGATGACTACTCGGTGAATTCTCGTTATCTAGCAGTGAACTTTTAGTGCAGATTCAAACAAACAAAAACACAAAGCAAGTTTAACGGTTGTTCAAGTCAAGAGAGGTCACCCGGATATGGTTCCCCCTAGACTGCAGTTAAGCCGGATTGCAATTTACCAAGTTCAGTTTTTATGAAAATTATACTGCGGAAGGTTCTTAAATAGCCTGAAGTCTCGCCTAAAGGTCTCCAGACCTCTCAATCTGAGTCTCTAGCGGGCGACTAACCTCCACCAGAGTAAACAGATTGAGGCCCTAACGAACCAAACCTCCACTACCGAATGGAATTCGGTACAGAATAGCGAATTGGCTCCTCGACTAAAGTCACCAATTCGCTATCTTCAATTAACGGTACTCTATCAACCTAGGCAGATATTCTCATTCTAGGTCAAAGCAGAAACAACAGGAATTTGATCAGGATTCAAGTCATTCAATCATTCAAACCTCAATCGAATATAATCAATTCACAAACTCTGTACTTGGGTTCATACAATCAGACCTAGCATACATATCTAGGGTTCCCCATACCCAGATGAATGGGGGGAACTACTCCATAGAGAAAGAAGCAAAAGCAGATTCAGACGCGGAAATCATACTGTGAAGACGGATTTCTGCTCCTGGACGTTTAATCGGCACTTCTCCAAACTCAAGCCGGGCTCCAATGGTGATGAAGATCAAGCTGTGGCACTTGGGAACTCTGGTTCGTCGCTCTCTCTCTCTAGGAATCGCTTTCTCTCTCAAAAAATTGGAACCCTTCAATGTTGGCCTTCTTCTTCCTTTTATCAGCTGCCAGATCACGATACCCGGTCGGGTATTTTGGATTTCGACCGGGTATAATCAAAACGCACCGTTTCATGTAAGGGAAAAATCCCCGGTCACTTTCCATAATCCCCGACCGGGGGTTTAAGCCATTTGCCCGGGCCCCCTTCTGTTTCTCACGGACGCCCGAAGTGAAAATTACCCGACCATGGCCAGAAAATACCCGGTCGGGTATTTCTGCCTTTGGCCGGGTATTTTGGCTCATCAGCCCCCTTCTTCCCAACTTCGCTCCTTTCGACCCAGAACTCGTTTCTCCGCCTCGATTCCAACGCCGGGTCCTGAAATATGACATAAACACACAACCTAGCGTGAAATCGGCTTAAAACACGAGAGTCAACATCTCAAACGGCTTCAGAATAGGGGTGAAAACATGTGTAATTATCGGTCTATCAAACTCCCCCACACTTAACCGTTTGCTTGTCCCCAAGCAAACCTAACTCAAACCAATGCAACTCTCCAGACCTCTATAGCAACAAACAACCTCGATCGTAGGTAGAGGACTTCCTAGATCATTTAGCAGCTTACGAGGTCAACCGACGCACAAGTCATCTCATAGCTTCTTCGGCGAGAGCACTAGTCTCGAGTCGGCATCATGGCAAATAGTGAACAGAGGACAAATGAATCGTGGATGAAGAGACTCTCAAAAACAAAAGATCATGGACTCACATTTTTTCAAGGTGCTCGATTTCCTTCTTGAAGATGGTTGGAACCCCTTTCTTTCTTCTTTTTGCTTGTTTTTCTGTTTTTCTTTTTTTTCTTTTTTCAAGGGTTCCAACCTGTTTTTCAGAAAATGGGGACTCCCACCTAGCAAAGGTTTTGCGGGAGCCCGGCTCTTACTGGCCATGCCAGGAGCGGGTGTCTCGAGCCTCGTGCGGGGGAAAGACATGTAAGGGGGCTGGAGGTAGTAGGTGGAAATCGGGAACGGATTCCCGTCTCCCCTTACACACTTTCGCCCTATTCGCACGGGAGACGTTATTTTAAAGCACATTTTCGAGCACCTGTTATTTCCAAAACATGGTACAAGAGTCCATGATAGGTAGAGAGTCCACAACACCACACAATTCAAGGGTCCTAAGATCACTAATTCACTCAATCAACCAACACAGTATGAAGAAGAAATGAGACGTCTTAAATGCATCAACATCCTCCATAGTGCTACACTACCTCCCTAGGTTGCAAATCACTACAGAGACTGTCAATTCAAAGCATACTGAGCAGGCAATTGCAAGGAACACGTACTTAGAGCCCTCAAATTCTAAAAATTTGGACCGTGGACTAGGCTCCAAGCACACAAACAGATCTAATGCAGTCAAAAGATAAACATCCCCCCACACTTAAGATCGACATTGCCCTCAATGGAGAAGAGGGAAGGAAAGGGGAACGATGTTACCGGTGTGCACAGACTGCAGGGGACTGGAAATGGACCAGTCGGGAACACAGACACAGCTAAAGGAAACCAAAGAGCTCAAACACATACGTTAGGTCCAATGGTCAGCCCAATAGTTCAGCATCCAAAAATGAAAAGAAAAAGAAACAAAAACCGAGACAAAAACTCAGAAAAAAGAGAAAAAGAAATGCAAACCGTGGTGGGGTTGCCTCCCCACAAGCGCTTCTTTACCGTCTTTTAGCTGGACGCCCATGGTGGATACTCAGGGAGGTGCAGGAACAGGTGCCTCCAAGAGCGGATCCACGTCGCTCTTGAGGTACAACTTCAGGTTGTGGCCATGCACCCGACGGGTGCAACCACCAGCATTGGTCAGCTCGACCTGGCCATCCGGCAGGATGCAAGCGAGTGAGTACTCGGATGACCAGGGTGATCGTGATGCAGGAGGTGGGACCAGCTCACAGTGGTCTCCACCTTTCTTCCGAGTAGGTCTAGGCACCTGCTGCTTCGGCCGCCACTCCTCTTTGAGCTTTTTATTCGGTGGTGAGGCTGGAGGGAGCAGCGGCGAAGGAGTTCGAGGGGGATCCTGCAAAATGGGAGATGCAGACGGATACACGACAGGCTCGTGTACCGGATCAGAAATGGCATGCACAGGTCTGACAGCAATCATATCACAGTGATCGAAATCAGTCACAGAAAAAGTAGCCTGTTCATTCCCAGCACGCAGGATCAGTTTACCATCATGCACATCAATAATTGCCTTGGCGGTGGCGAGAAATGGTCTCCCTAAAATCAAAGGCACATCCACATCATCATTTATATCCAGAATAACAAAATCAACAGGATATGTGAATGCACCCACTTTAACAAGCAGATCCTCTATGATACCCCTAGGATGCACAACGGAACGGTAAGCTAGCTGAATGCTCATCCTAGTAGGGCCACCTAGGTCTAGCTTCTTGAACAATTTGTATGGCATGACATTAATGCTAGCGCCTAGGTCAGCCAAGGACTTTCCTACATGCATGCTGCAAATAGTAAGAGGGATAGTAAAACTCCCTGGGTCCTTGCGCTTTTCGGGCAGCTTGTTCAGCAGGACAGCAGAACATTCCTCGCTCAGCAGCACTATCAAGAGATCCCCAAGTTTCTTCTTGTTGGTGAGTAGATCTTTCATGAACTTTGCGCACTTGGGCATCTTTGACAGTGCCTCCACAAATGGTACGCTGATGTTGAGCTGCTTCAACATTGCCATAAACTTGGCAAACTCAGTCTCCAGCTTGTCTTTGTGTAGGCGAGTGGGGAAGGGAAGCTGGGGTACATGCTCCTTAACCACTGATTGTGGCTTGGGAGCAGGGGCTTCCCTCTCCACCTGCACTTCTGCATCATCGGCTGGAAGTGCTGAAGCAGGTCGTGGTTCCTCCTGCCTGGTCGGGGCAGGATCAACCGATGTAGGCCTGCCGCTCCTGGTGAAGATGGCATCCAGGTGCTCGTGCGGGTCCCGTGGATTAGGGATGGTGGTGGCAGGCAGAGTCCCCGTGGCCCGGGCAGTAACTTGGCGCGCTAGGGCACCGACTTGGTGCTGTAGATCTTGCAGAATAACACTCTGGTTCCTCTGACCTGCCTCCAGAGAGGCTGTGCTCTGGTCCACCCTCGTGAAATTCGCCTGGCTAGTGGTCATGAATGCCGCCAAAATATTCTTCAGATCGGTCATCTGGTTATCGGGAGCTGGGGCTGCTGCTGGCTCGGCATACTGTCGCTGGGGCTGCTGGAATGGCTGCCCCTGCCGAGGTTGGTAGGGCTGCTGCTGTGGTGGTGGCCCCTGCCTAGCCTGGAAGGGCTGCCTCTGCTGAAAACCACCCGCTGGTGCTGGGAAACCAGGTGGTTTGGTGTTGTTGCTGCTCCAGGAGAAATTGGGATGCTGGCGTCATCCTTCATTGTAGGTGTTGCTGTATGGGTCCAGGCGCCGAGCATTTGCGATGAAGTCCACCTGTTCTTGGGGAGTAGAGGACTCCCTCATAGCCTGACAGTCCTCCACCCGGTGATTCGGGCTCTCACACCACTGACACTGAGCTACTGGAGGCGTATCTACACCTCGGCCCGGAAGGAGACTGTTGGGCTGCTTCAATGTCTGCACCAACTCAGCCACCTGCTGCTCTAAACCGGACCTGGCCTCCACTGCATGCACACCACGGTCCCAGGACTGTCTGCCTCTGCTTCTCTGCCCCCAGGAATGATCGCGGGCAGCCAAGGTACTGATCATCTGGTTCAGCTCGGGTGGAGTCTTAGTAAGAATATCCCCTCCTGGGCATAGAGACTCGATCACCCTCTGGCTGTCTGGAGTGAGGGCACTGTAGAAGTTACCCACTGTGAGTGCATCACTGAAGCCATGATGGGGACACTGCCAGAAATATCCCATGTACCGCTCCCACGCATCACGAAGTGACTCATCTGGCTCTTGGCGGAATTGAGTGATCTCCCGCTGAATCTCTGTGGTCTTCGATGCCGGATAGTACCTGTGCACGAACTTATCCGCCAGATCGTCCCAAGAAGTGATGGACAATGGGGGCTGGGTCTCCAACCACCTCTTAGCATTCCCCGCCAGAGAGTGGGGGAAGAGGTGAAGGCGGATTGCGTCATCCGGAACACCGTTCAGCTTGAACCCGTTTGTCAGCTGCAGAAAACGGGAAAGATGTGCCCGAGCCTCCTCATCCTTCAAGCCATGGAACTGGATAGAGGATGTAATGAGTTGAATCCAGCATGGCTTGATCTTGAAGTTGTTTGCTGGAATTGGCGGATAGAGGATGACCGGGCGGATGTCAGCAATCCGCGGAGTGTAGTAATACTCCAAGGTGGGACCCGGTGGTGGTGGATGATGATGGACCCCGGCTGCCTGGGGATTGGGGTCGTTCCCCAGGAACTGGTTCTCCGGAGGTGGGTTGTGATCGCCTTCCATCTCGTACTCGTCCTCGGACTCGCTGCTCAATTGGCCGTCTCTGCGCTCTTCGTAGCCAGTCTAGCTCGCTGTTGTCTCCTAAGTTGGCGGCTGGTGCGTTCAATCTCTGGATCCAACGGCAGTAAACCTCCCGACTGGCTACGGGTCATGCACTATCTGCACACAATCAAGCAATGCAAACCCGTGAAGGCACAAGTGGGAAAGAAGAAACACTCAACGCGAAAAGGAAAATGCTAAAGTAACAGAAATCACTTTTCTTCAACAACCTAGCCGTCCCCGGCAACGGCGCCAAAAACTTGACTCACTCATACTGTCACTCTAGAAAATGGCCAAGTGTAACCACTTCCTAAAGCATAGTATAGCGGGTTTGGGTTTTAATGTCAACCCGGGTCCTAGATGTGATGACTACTCGGTGAATTCTCGTTATCTAGCAGTGAACTTTTAGTGCAGTTTCAAACAAACAAAAACACAAAGCAAGTTTAACGGTTGTTCAAGTCAAGAGAGGTCACCCGGATATGGTTCCCCCTAGACTGCAGTTAAGCCGGATTGCAATTTACCAAGTTCAGTTTTTATGAAAATTATACTGCGGAAGGTTCTTAAATAGCCTGAAGTCTCGCCTAAAGGTCTCCAGACCCTCTCAATCTGAGTCTCTAGCGGGCGACTAACCTCCACCAGAGTAAACAGATTGAGGCCCTAACGAACCAAACCTCCACTACCGAATGGAATTCGGTACAGAATAGCGAATTGGCTCCTCGACTAAAGTCACCAATTCGCTATCTTCAATTAACGGTACTCTATCAACCTAGGCAGATATTCTCATTCTAGGTCAAAGCAGAAACAACAGGAATTTGATCAGGATTCAAGTCATTCAATCATTCAAACCTCAATCGAATATAATCAATTCACAAACTCTGTACTTGGGTTCATACAATCAGACCTAGCATACAAATCTAGGGTTCCCCATACCCAGATGAATGGGGGGAACTACTCCATAGAGAAAGAAGCAAAAGCAGATTCAGACGCGGAAATCATACTGTGAAGACGGATTTCTGCTCCTGGACGTTTAATCGGAACTTCTCCAAGCTCAAGCCGGGCTCCAATGGTGATGAAGATCAAGCTGTGGCACTTGGAAACTCTGGTTCGTCGCTCTCTCTCTCTAGGAATCGCTTTCTCTCTCAAAAAATTGGAACCCTTCAATGTTGGCCTTCTTCTTCCTTTTATCAGCTGCCAGATCACGATACCCGGTCGAAATACCCAGTCGGGTATTTTGGATTTCGACCGGGTATAATCAAAACGCACCGTTTCATGTAAGGGAAAAATCCCCGGTCACTTTCCATAATCCCCGATCGGGGGTTTAAGCCATTTGCCCGGGCCCCCTTCTGTTTCTCACGGATGCCTGAAGTGAAAATTACCCGACCATGGCCAGAAAATACTCGGTCGGGTATTTCTGCCTTTGGCCGGGTATTTTGGCTCATCAGCCCCCTTCTTCCCAACTTCGCTCCTTTCGACCCAGAACTCGTTTCTCCGCCTCGATTCCAACGCCGGGTCCTGGAATATGACATAAACACACAACCTAGCGTGAAATCGGCTTAAAACACGAGAGTCAACATCTCAAACGGCTTCAGAATAGGGGTGAAAACATGTGTAATTATCGGTCTATCACTTCTCCACCGGCCATTCCTGCCAAAACAACCAATATTCTCATTAGAATAAAGGGCAGAACATTGGAAACAAAAAAAAAATAGCATTATACTTTAAATCAGTCAAAAGTCAAAACATCCAAAAAGTAAAAAACTCAGCGTTCTTGAGCAGTCTATTTTCTCCAAAAACTCTATTTTTTTCTTACCTATGCCCGCTGCGTTCTTGAGCAGTCAGCATTCTCCGTCCTAGGCGACGCCTTCTTGAGAATGGGAGGGAGAGGCGGCCGACTGAGGAGGAACGGAGAGGAACAGCGGAGCGGCGGAGAGGAGCAGGAATCGCTGGTCGCCAGTCAGGTCGGCGGTCGCAGGAGCGGAGCAAAGCAGGGATCGCGGCGGGTCGCCTCGCTTACGGTCGCGGATCACTGCTCACGGGTCCGGCGGTTCCTGGTCGTCGGTCGCTAGAGGAGAACTGGAAAAGAGGAGGAGCGATGGGGGTTCCTTCCTGGTCGGCAGCCGTTAGGAAGAAAAAAAGAATGCTCCTGTTTTTTCGTTTTGTTTGATTTGCCTTAGAGATTAGGGTTTTGAATTTTGGCCTTCGATCGAATTTTTTTTTTGTGTGCCAAAACAACGACGTTCCCTTCCCAAAAGCCTACCTCTGGTTAGACCAAAACCGGGCGGTATTTTGGATTGTGTCGTTTAAACCGGCTGGCGCGATATTCTGCCCACAAACAGCTTACCGTGTCGTCTGTGCTCCGGTTTGTGGTTTTACCGATTCAACCGGCCAGTACGATCCGGTTTTCTTTACCATGGTAACAACTCTATACATGGTGGGAATGAGAAGGAATAAGACAATGAAATAGTGATTTTTAAGTTTTGGTTGAGAGAAGAACGAGAGAATAGACATTAAATTCTGTTCACATATGTACGGGTTGTTTGTTTTATGAATTTGTGTCAAGAATTTTTAATTTAATCACGAAGGATTTGGTTACAATCATTTATTTGTTTAGTCAATTTGGAGACAAATCTGTGGGGCCATGGATTTGGGTTTGTTTTTGGCTCAAAATTCGTGGATCCCTTTAATTTACTAATCTCACATGATAACTTGAGATTTGGCTAATGGTAGAAAAATCAAGTTTTAAAATAACACATATATCCCTATTAATTTTTATTATTCCAAATAAATATGGAGCACTTCTTCCTCCTCGTAATGGAAAGTATCAAAGTTGTATCGTTGGCATGGTAAAGGAAACCGGATCGTACCGGCCGGTTCAACCGGGAACCGGACCTAGGGCGATACGGTAGTAAAGCTGGCCAGAATTTCGTGCCGGCCGGTTTTTCGGTTCAACCGGCATGAAAGGAAATACCGGCCGGTTTTTATCTAACCGGCGGTAGCCTTATGGGACTAACACGTCGTCGTTTTTGCACCAAAAAAATAAAAAAAATTCAGCCAAAGGCCAAAAATGCAAACCCTAATCTCTATGGAAGTCACGCCAAACAGGAGCCAGCAGCCAGCAGCTTTCTTTCTTCCCAGCCGCTCCTCCTCTTCGAGACTGGCGATCAGCGAGCGGCGACCCGCGATCAGAGATCGACCGGCAACGACCTGCGACGCCGCTCCTCTTCTCCTCGAGTCGATCCTTGCCACCATACCATCGTCTTTGTCAATTCTAACCATGCCATCATAGAGTCTTGTCGTTGCCTTCCGTCGTCTTTCTCCCAGTTCGCCAGTTGCCATCCTCGCCGGAGTCGACGCTCTAGCTATTAGCGACCATGCATTAAGATGACTCTGTTCCTACCTCCAGACTACTAGATTTTACACAGACAGAGCAGGAAATTGGAGATGGTGTCCATTGATGTGATGGAGGAGATGGAATCCCTGGTTTTGATTGACCGAGAAAGCATGCAAAACCTAAATATGTTCCCTTTTGCGGTCATATGGTGTGTGGGGATTCTTTGCCGCCAGCAAGATCTGAGACTCTGAGACAGAGAGGCATTGGCGTCGCCTCTAAATTGCCCAGGAGTGTGTCGTGATTCATTCGCACATGTTCTTCTCCTTCCTCCGTGGACAACTCTGTCCTTTCTATTTTCGTCGTCGTCAACTAGAAAGGAATCGATTATTAGCTTTGATGGGTAAATTGAAGGGCAGCTGTAGAGGATGAACAACATATATGATATATAGAATAATAGATGTTAGGGATTCTATCGTGTTACAGAGAAGGCAAAAAAAGGGAAAGGTAGAGAGAGAAAGAGGTTTCTGGGTGGGGAAAGGATTTGTAATGGAGATTCTAAACTTGGGTATTGGAAAAATTGCCCTCTCTATTGCCGAGTGAGGACGGACAAGACTAAATGAGTAAATGCACATTATGGTATTGTTATCCGGTATATTCCGGTTTTATTCCGATATTACTCCGAAACGGTATCTCGAATCTGTCGGTACGGTTTTTTAGTCAAAAAATATTTTTTAATTACAAAAACGATATTTTACCGGTACATAACGATTGAACCACGGTCGTACCACAAAATACCCTACCGCTGACAGATCCGGTATGACCTCCGGTACGGTTTCCTTTACCATGATCGTTGGACAATCACATAATCATTCTGTTTTAATTTTTATTTACTCGTGACTTCCTACGAATTTATCCAATTTCAGAACATAGTAGCATAATTTCAAATAATTGTAATATGGAGTGTCATACTGATTATGCGAGTTCAATCTCGGCGGCTTATCTTGCGTCCCTCTCCTAAACATCTACTAAATTAAGACCAACTTTACACAAATTATCTCAAGTAGTACTGCCACGACTTGACCAAAGTGTTTTTTTCTTAATTTGATGAGATTTCCATAGCAACTATTGTTTAAAGAGACGTCAACCAATAGTTATTGGATGAGTAATTAATTTAGTTAGACAAACATATGTCTGTTTTCATTACTAATACATTATAATATGTTAATTTAAGTAAGTCATGACATAAAAGGGCAATAGTGTAAATTAGTTTCTTAAGTTATAAATGTCTACGTAAATAAAAAAGAACTAAATAGAAAAATAATAGTTGATGAATCTTGAAATGAAACATGTCTCCAAGCAAAAAAAAAAAAAAAAACAAAAACCAAAACAAACTTTTAAATTCATAACTAAAACAACTCAACAAATTAAAGACTGTTTCAAATTCATAATACCCCAAATCCCTAATAAATCCTTGAGTTTTTAAATTCAACAACATACACAAAACTCTTATATGAGTTGCTAACAAAACGACAGTGAATCGGAATATCCTAATTTCCATTAGTGTCAGAACGTACCACTGGAGAATACTTGGTATTTGGTCGTAGGAATTTGGTTGTTGACTTTTGTTACAATTTCATGGAATGTGATATTATATCTAAATGTCTCGTTTGAGAAGAAGATCTAGCACGAGAGATATTTTGTTGTTGATAAATCTAGCAAGAGAGATTTTACAAAATCACAATTGTTGATCTTCAAAATAAATAATGCCATATTTTATTATTCATTTTTTTCAAAATTATCCTTGCTAATACTTGCATTTTTTCTGGTGAGAAATATTGAATAAAATTTCTTGCATCTTCACTTCTTTAACGAGTATCTAAACAAGACTCACATATCTTTAAACAAAATTCAAATATGCACTAATTTTTATGATCTGGACAAAGATGCATTAAATAGACTACTCCTATAGAGTTTTAGTGCAAGCTCCGTAACTACTGGCTACTGCTATGACTAAATTTATAGGGGAACAAAGTAAGAAAATAAATGAAACTTGATAGGATTTATAGTCATAACTACAATTGTGATTTTTGCAAAATTTTCATAACTACAACTGTGACTTTTGTGAACTCCTCCAATGTCATCTTCATCTACGATGTATAGCCACAAGAAGTAACTGTATGGTACAATCGCATGACTGACGTGGAGTACCAATTTAACTAATCTCTCTCCTATTTTTATCAAAACATGCAAAAGTATCAATTCTTCTCACCTAAGAACCCTGGACCCATTCTCCAAAATCGACAAGTTTAGACTTCAAAACACACGTATTAAGCATCTCAATAAACTTAGAAAATTCCGCCTCCAACTGGTCCCTTGTGCACTCTTGAAGGAAAATGATGTGGAGGCTTCTACTAAACCACAAGAGGTGGTGTTGGCTTTGCGTTCCTAGCCTCGTCTTCGTTTTCCTCCTTAGGCTCTTCTTCGGTTACCGGTTGAGGGGTCTCTTCTTGAACTATCTTCTTTGGTTCTTCCTCATGAGCCACCTTCCCAGTACTAAGTGCAATAGCATGTAACTTTGCCCTTAGATATTTGGGGGTTTGCTATGGTTTGAGAAGAAAGGGCTCATTGAGGTCGTTCGGTGAGGGCTTCGACAAGATTGCCAATTTAGGTCTGCAAGTATTTAAGACTAGCTTACAGACTCCTTACCACCGCCTCAACTGAGAAAACTTGCTTGTAGCTACCTCCTTGAATTTTTCAATTTCTCAAACTTTCGAGAACTTGAATTCACAAAGGTGATGAAAAGTCTTTGAGATTGGAGATCTTGTCGGGTTGTTTTTTGTTATGTTGATACACTTGCCCATCTTGCAGTTGATATTTTTGCGATTGAAAGTTCGTGGCTTGAAATTATAGTCTTGGTAGAAGGGATGGAGGTCTTGGTTGATAACCACCGGTTAGTCCTTGGAAGCCCGATGGCGTCAGAATCGCCGGTTATTCCCATGAGAATTTTGGATGATTGCGCCACCCGGATTATCAGTGTTGCCATATGGGTGGTTGTTTTTGTTTTCCCCATTGCATTTGCAATGAAATTAACTTGATCCTCCAGGTTATTTGCTTCCATAATGATTGGGCACTCCTCCAACACATGGTTGGGGCTTGAGCACCACTCACAAACCATCACTTGGTTCTTCCCTTTCCTTCACTATCAAATTGATCATCCATCAATCTTTGCTTCAAGCGAGGGGCTTGAATCGATTGCATGGACACCTGATCACTTGGGTCTATGCGGATTATTGTCAATGGTTAGCACGTGTCAACAAATACCCCATCCTAAGCCAAGTTTAACCTACGATGCCATTTTCGTATAGTGGTAATCAAGGTCCTATTGTACTCGGGTCCTGGTACCCTTGCCTACTTCCCACCTAGTTGTCAATTAGATAATCGGTTTTGGATGTTTGGGTGGAGGATTTGAGGGAACTACTAGTTTAGAGATTGAATAAAGCAGGTACTTCGGGGAACTATCCCTCACCCTAGCCTAGAGCTACTATGTATATCCAGGTATTTAGGGTTATCGAATGTGGTCAGTGAGCTCATTTCCGTGGGCTTTTGTGGTTATCCACACACCTCCGAGTATGCCTATCCTAGACCCATATAAAGTCACCTCGATCTAGGCAATCGTATATGGGGCACTAAGCTCATAACGCCTTTCAATGGATACTATCCACCATCCACAGTGAGTTTAGCAGGGGTTCGGTTGCCTCGACCACCATAGATCCCTATTTATACATCTACCTCGATTTGCT
This sequence comes from Linum tenue, assembly GCA_946122785.1. Classification (NCBI taxonomy): domain Eukaryota; kingdom Viridiplantae; phylum Streptophyta; class Magnoliopsida; order Malpighiales; family Linaceae; genus Linum; species Linum tenue. The sequence goes on along the minus strand of CAMGYJ010000007.1, from coordinate 38,009,644 downwards.
TGATGGCGCATACCTGTCTAACCCTAGAACTCCATACCCACCGTAGAAGCATAAAGTAGGATAATAGAGAAGATTAGGGCGACTTACTCAAACACAATCAAATATAGAATAGTAATAGAATCAATTAGATAAACACATTCATTCATTCAAACCCTAAAATATCCATACATACATAGTAAACTCTAAAACTAGGGTTTGGGGTTTAGAACCCCAAGTATCTTAGAGGACTACTCCATAAAGGAGGAAAGAAGATACATAGAAGAAATTGAAGAAGACTTGGGTTGAGGAAGATGCCTCCTCTCTTCTAGCTCCTTCTCCTTCTTCTCCTATTCTCCTTCCTTCAGCTTCTCTCTCTTTTGTCTCTAAAACCAACAATTGTTCTCTCAAAATCAGCTCCTCTCAAAGGGGAAAGGGGTCTCCTATTTATAGGTAATGAGAGGATGAGCAAGTTCATGGCCAGAAGGGCAGAGATCGCGAGCGGGATCTTCAGAGGTGAGGTCTCGATCTTGAAACACATTCGTACTGGCCTTCAGGATTGAGAAGATCACAGGCTGACTGGGGAAACTCTCTGTTTCTCCTCGGCTCCTTCTTCGCAAAGTTCGCTCCCTGAGCCCTCCAATTAGCTGTCGCGATCTTGTGTTTACAGGTCGCGATTTTCATCTTGTCTTCACGGTCTAGGATCTCGGCCGTGATCTTTACTTCTAGGCCACAATCTTCAATCTTTTGCCCAGTTGCTACACTTGTGACCTTGTTTTCTACCTCATTCGCATATATCATCTAACACACCCTAAAAACACTTAGAATACAAATAGGAATGGAATAGGGATGCAATTTACGGTGTTTAGGCATTTATGCACATGAATTTGCACGAAACCAACCTCAATATGAAGGGTAAATAACACCAATTTAGGTGTTATCAAACTCTCCCACACTTAGGTGTTTTCTTGTCCCAAGCAAACCTACTCAAACCTAATGCAACATGACAGACAAATTAATGGGGAATACACTCTAGTTCTTCATTGCATAAAGAAGAGTATACGGAGATGAATAAACATTACTATCTTCTTACTGTGCAAGCACAAACTCTCGCGTGAGGACCATACCTACTACCTTAGAATTAACATTCAAGGTGTGCTCCGGGGGATTCTCTAACATAAATAAGCACAAGAACTCTCGAAGGTGTTTTTTATTCTCTCTTGAGATTTAGGAGTTGTCGTTTATTGATCTCCTTTTCAATGTTGACGCGCATTGCACCAAGCTTTTGCAATTCTTTTGCAAACAAGCATCTCTTCCTCATGACCAAGAGAGGATGAATCATAGCCTTCCCTTTCGAGGTTACGGGTGGGGAAGTTGGATTCATCTTAGCCCGAGCACCACTTCACAACCTGCATTCCACATTGGGTTGCCACACATGTTGGGTACAAATGAGAGCTATGAGGTCTCATGAATCGCTAAAAGCTACTTTGGACCTTGTCATATGATTCCGTGAGGACGAAAGATGCATGGAGGATGGTAAGTAGTAAAAGATTGTTGGGACGCGGTAAAGCTATTCGATCCCCATGCATATCCTCAAAGGGCACTTCGAATCCGTGAGAATTGGTTGTCTCTCACGTGAGCCTCATTTTCAAAATAAATTTCTCTCTTTTCTTTCTTTTCTAATGTGCACAAATCTTTCAAAAGTTTCGAGTTCAAAAATAAAAAAACAGAGAATCCTGCACACATGTTCTTCCTAAAATTGCACATATTATTGACTCACAAAAGAGGAAGAAAATAGTAAAACCCTCATATACCGGTACTCTAATCATTCAACTATCACCTAGTGAGCATAACACATCAATCATCTAACAAATCAAAGCATATCGAGTAGGGAGTTGCAAGGAACAAGGTGTTTTAGAACCCTCAAATTTGAAATTTTTTTTGGGTATTGGCGTATTGCATTCAAGGTTCCAAAACACTATTATCTGACCATTGATCACCACAACACAAACACGGTTGCAAGCACACACTCCCATAAGTATTCATCAACGTCTTACATTTATAAACAAGGGAGGATAGTAGGATACTAGTAATCTATGGTTCAACCAATCATGATATTCATTTAAACATTCATACACATCCCCCCCCCCCCCCCCACACACACACTTGAGCAACACATTGTCCGCAATGTGGGAGTTTCATAAAAGAAGATTGTGAAGGATACCATAGGTTGGGTAGTGGGTTTGGTGAAGGTTCACAAGTGTAGGTCTTTGTCTTCCTAGTGGTTTTGACAACGATAAGCGCATAAGAGATAGAGGAAGATGAATAAGAGTTATAGGTACGATAGATAGATATATAATATAAGTACTAATACTACTAGTGCTAGAATATTTAAAGTACGAAAAGTAAACGAAAAATAGAGCGACAATTAAACATTGTTTTAGTTAAATAAAGAAAAGAAAAGAGAAAGAGAAAGAGAAAGAAAAGATAGAAATTGGCCCATAGACGCTAAGTTGTCTTTGATTTACAGTTGGAGCATATGGTAGTTGCACATCGGAGGCTCTTTCTTGTAAGGATGGTCCATCATAGTTCGTAGTCGCCTCCATTGGTTGATTTGTTGTGCTTGATGTGGTTGATTTGTTGTGCTTGATGTGGTTGCTTCTCACCTTGAGATTATGGTTCTTCTCTTGGAAATTGTGGTTCTTCTCATCATGGGAAGTTTTGGTTTCTTCTATTGTTGAGAGCTAAGAGAACTAGCACTCTCAATCTCGGTTGGATCGTTATTAGAAAGGAAAAATCACAAAACATGTTCAAACAAACCAGTAGGCAACTCACTTGATCAATTAAATAAAAAAAATGCATCCTTAGGTTCACTCTAAACACCCTCACACTTAAGTGTTACAATGTAGAAACTAGAGGTGCTTAGGTAGAAATGCGTGCCGTATTGACTAGGTTCAAGGTCTAGATGCATGAAAACAAGGGCGAAATTTCTTTCTAGAGTTTTCTAAACCCCGACCGAAGGTTAGAATCAGCTCATTAGACATCAACCAAAGCCTGAACTCTTAGTTCTAAAAACATAACGAAGCACAAAATCAACAGTAAGCCGAAATTTCATACTCAAGGAGCATGCATCAAAGATTCAATCCTAAGTCATAAATACACTCCTAAAGGTCTATCTTAATCAAACAAGTTTAATTAAAAATCAATGGATCAAGAAAAGCAAGTTTTATGTGGTTTGGCAGTTTGGGCCTTTCATTGAGCACTTGGTGGGCGACATTCAAACTCCACAAATTAAAAAAGATAAAGCTCACCAAGGCCTCCTAACACACCTACACAATCATAAGCATACATTCTACGATCCCATTGTGCTAGCACACTTGCTTAACAACAACATTTGCATCCATTCTTAAATAAAATAGCTAGTCTCCAACAATCATTCATATAATACTTAAAATTGAAGGGAGTCATTCACTATATAAATCTATAGAAACTATTTAAAGCAAGATTAAGCATGGAAGTTTTATTTTGAAATAGGTAAGAAAATGCAAACCGCTTGTTGGGGTGTCTCCTAACTAGTGCGTCTTTTACGTCTTATCGTCGGACGATTATCTTAAAGTATTCGGTCCAAATTAGAACCTCCTTCAAGTTGAGGTTCTCATCGGCAAGGTGATTTCTCAAGGCACGAGCATTGGACTAGTCCATGATTTAGGGCTCATGAACTTGAATTGTCATGAGGCTCCACCCAAGAGACCTCACCTTCTTTCCTTCATCCTTTTTCTCTTTACTCCCCGACCCCCGCCATGTAGTGCACACTTAATTGAATTTCATCGCATCCACCAAGAGGAATCGCCGATGGTTTGGCCTTGGCTTGGCAAAGAGCCGCAAATGGGTCCTTCTCCAAAAGTGCATCGAGGTTGGGTGGAAAGCTTTGACAACACTTGTAACTTGTTGAAGCTTCATCCACAATGATCTCGTCCTCATCATGGACACCATTTGGTTCTTTAACCTACCTTCCCTTTTCTTCAATTCGTTCCACCACTTTAGAATGTTCAAAATCTTCCTCTTCTTTGATGCTCACTTCCTCTTCCACAACCTCCCTTCTCTCCTCTTCGACATCCTTTTATTTTTCTTCAAATGGTAGGAGATGATTGTGAACAAGTCATGCACTTGCTCGACAATCTCTCCTAGTCTCCATTTTCGGAGGAAATCCTCCGTTGACCGTAGAAAGGATTAATCTCTAGGCGTGGTGGTTGAGGGTTCCACATTGGAACACGCTTCGGGTTCCCAGATGAACTGCTACACCATGAGCTCTAGTTGGTTCATCGACGATTGTGGAGTCTAGCAAGTTTGTTCCACACTTGAGGATTCTCCAAGAGTTCCAATTCTCTTCTTGGCTACGGTTATGGAAGGAAGTCTTCTCGAAATGGGGAAACCTCTTCATATCCCCATCGATATGGTTCTTCATCTTGGAAGGGGGGTTGGTAAAAGAATCCAAACCCTTGACTTCCCCCATCTTGATTGTTCCATGAAGCTTCGGGGTTACCATATTCGAGTATTGATGAATATCCCCACACTTTGGTAAAGTCATAAGGATCCATGATTCAAAAGCTACTACACAAACAAAAATACTATAAAGAAAGTCAAACACACAAAACCACCATTCGGGGAGAAGAGTGGGTTAAAAACAAATCACAAAAAATAACAAGCGCGAAAATAAAAAAAAATACAAACAAGAATGCAAAATAAAACAAACAAACAAAACAAGATAAAAACTAACAACAACTTGATATTTTTCTCCTAGTTACCAAGGTTTCACGGCAACGACACCAAAAAGTTTGATCACTTGGGTCCGTGCAGATTATTGTTAATGGTTAGCACATATCAACAATTACCCCATCCTAAACTAAGTTTAACCTAAGATGACATTGTCGTACAGTGGTAATGAAGGTACCATGACCTACTTCCCACCTAGTTGTTGGTTAGTTAATCAGTTTTGGATGTTCGGCTGAAGGATTTTAGGGAGCTACTAGTTTAGAGATTGAATAAAGATAAAAGCAGGTACTTCGGGGAACAATCCCTCAACCTAGCCTAGGGATACTATGTATATCTAGATACTTAGGGTTATCGAATATGGTGAGTGAGATCGTTTCGTTGGGTTTCGTGGTTACCCACACACCTCCGAGTACGCCACCCTTAGACCCATATAAATTCACCTCATATAGGCTATCGTATCTGGGTTCTATCTAGGAAGGCTACCTATAGCAGGGGTTCGGTCGCCTCGATCACCATAGGTCCCTATTCATACATCTACTTCGATTTGCTTGATGGCGTAAACGCGTCTAACCCTAGAACTCCATACCCATCATGGAACCATAAAGTAGGCTAATAGAGAAGATTATGGCGACTTACCCAAACACATTCATTCATTCAAATCCTAAAATATCCATACATACATAGTAAACCTTAAAACTAGGGTTTGGGGTTTAGGACCCCTAGTAACTTAGAGGTCTACTCCATAAAGGAGGGAAAAAGATACATAGAAGAAATTGAAGAAGACTTGGGGTTGAAGAAGATGTCTCATCTCTTCTAGCTCCTTCCCCTCTTCTCCTTCCTTCAGATTCTCTCTCTTCTGTATAGGTGTCAAAATAGAACCCGACCCGACTAACCCGGCCAACTAACCTGACCCGCAACCCGAACGCAACCCGAATTGACGAAAATTCAATGACCGCAACCCGCCTGACCCGTAACTAGATTGACCCATGGCCCGATTAACCCGTAACCCGAATAACCGGCAACCCGATAAACCCATAATCCAATTGACCCGAACCCGACTAACCCGTAACCTGCCCGATTGACTCGAATAATTACTATATCATAGATTATATAAATTTCAAAATGAAGTTTGTTTGTTGTAAGACTAAGTAAAACTATTTTTTTTTATTTTATAAAGGAAAGTTCAAAAAATGATATTGAGTTGAAATTATGTACTTTTAAAAAAAGAAAGAAGAGAAAGAAATATGGGGGAAGTTTTGATGCTTTGGTTTATAGAAAGAGAAAGAAGTGGGAAATTTTAGTGCTTTCAACTTTTGGAGGAAAAAATAAGAGTGAAATTTGGTGCTTAAATTTTTGCGGAAAAAGTAGGGGGAGTTTTGGTGTTTTGGTTTATAGGAAGAGAAATAAGTGGAAAATTTTAATGTTTTCAACTTTTTGAGGAAAAAAGAAGAGGAAAATTTGGTGATTCAAGTTTTGGTGCTTTTGATTTATAGAAAAAGAAAAGGGTGAAATTTTTTGATGTTTTTATTTGTGGAAAGAAAAATGAAGAAACTTTTTGTATTTTTTTAAGGAGAAAGAAGAGATAAAACTTATCACAATGTTTATATATGATGGTTTACGAGTTTAATTAATTATCGATTTGATTTTCACAATGTTTACATATGATGATTTATGAAAATTATGAGTGTAACATTTAGTGACTAAAATATTGTCTATACTCTATAACAAATCTTATTATAGCTTATAGGCATGACTAATTTGATATAGTAGATTTGAGAACATGTAAAGAGTTATTCTATCTCAAATGCATATTATTTTACATTTAGGTTGGAAACTTAATCTCACTCACTAATTCTCTGAATTCATTTTTCATTTAGGTGGGAAACTTCCCCCTCTCATTTTAATATCTTCATCCCAACTTTTCACTTCTACAATGTTTTCCTCCCCACTTTTCGTTTTTCTCAGTTTGCTTTCCCTTTACAATTTGTCCCCACCAAAATGAAAATCCGATGAGGAAAAATTCCCCCAATTCAACCCACCAACGTTTCAATTTCTTTAATAGTAAGCCCGATTTCCATCTCTCATAAACTGTTGTTTATAATATTAGTGTCTTGTCTAGATTTTATATATAGATATAAATTATGATTATTGATTGACAACGACTTGCAAAAAATTTCCATGAATCTTGATTCATATATTTGTTTTTGTTAAACAAAAAGTTTATGCTTCACTGAGAATTAAGCTTGTAATTTATTACATATATAATTCATGTCTTTTTTTGTTACTCAATTTTGATTCTCGTTGAATTGCCTCCCAACCTATTCATTCCCGCTCCAAAAGGCCACCCAATTTTTGGTTGGATTGATCTACATTGCCGCCCAGTTTTCGTTTGTTTTAATCTATATTGCCGCCCTAAAAGGTTAAAATAAGAAAACATGTTTTTCTTTTTTCTGTTTTTAGAGTGGTGTTTTGTTTGGTTTGTTAATCTATATATATACTTAATTTATATGGGTTGCAAATGTTGATATCACCATTACTATACTATTATCTAGTGCACTTTACCCATTATGATTAATTACATGAGAAATTTGCAAATCATACAAATTGATTCAACATTTTGACTAGTTTTTTTAAAAAGAAATTAAGTATATATATGAGGTAGAAATAAGTTGGTTAAAATTGTGAAAAATATTTTAAATTATTGTAATAAAATGTGTATGTTGGTAGCGAGTAAGGAGTAAGTAACTCGATGCGCTGTACCGAACAACCCGCAATCCAATCCGCTTGCAACTCGCCCGACCCGAAACCCGATGAACTTGCAACCCGATTTGCCCGCAACCCGATTGAACTCGAACCCGATGAACCCACAATCCGATTGAACCCGAACCTAGTTGAACCCGAATCAATGGACCCGCAAACTAACAAACCTGAAACCCGACTAACCCGCAACCCGATTGAACCTGAACCGAACACGCCCGATTGACACCTATACTCTTCTCTCTCTCTAAAATAAGAAATTATGCTCTCAAGATCAGCTTCTCTCAAAGGGGGAACGGGGTGTCCTATTTATAGGCAATTAGAGGACCGACAAGTTCGCGGCAGAAGGGCAGAGATCGCGGGTGGGATCTTCAGACGAGGCCGCGATCCTGACACGTAGTCGTACTAGCCTTCAGGATTGACGAGGCCGCGGGCTGACTTTGCGGTCATGATCCGCGAGTCACGGCCGCAGTCTTTGCGGTCAGAAGGAATTGTGGACGTGATTCGACTAGGGAAACTCTTTGTTTCTCCTCGGCTCCTTCTTCGCAAAGTGAACGCTCTGTGCCCACCAATTCGCGACCGTGATCTTGGGCTTCTAGGCCGCGATCTTTAGCTTGTCTTCGTGGTACAGGATCTCGACCGTAATCTTTACTTCTAGGCTATGATCTTCAGTCTTCTGCCCCCTTGATACACTTGTGATCTTGTTTTGTACCTGATTCGGATATATTGTCTAACAGACTAACACACCCTAAAATCACATCGAATTCATATAGGAACGGAATAGGGATTCAATTGATGATGTTTAAGTATTTATGCACATGAATTAATACGAAACCAACCTCAATATTAAGGGTAAATAACATCAATTTAGGTGTTATCAACACCTTTTCACGGGAGAGTCTTTGCCTTTTTTCGTGCCTCAACCATACCCCATAGTCGTTATTTCTTCAAACAACTCGGTCATTAGTGGGGTTGTCTTGTTAAGCATGTTGCCTTGACACAAGTAATCGATGAGCATACAGTCCTCTTAGAATAGACTGTTATAGAATGTACCAATCTTGAAGTCTCTATTGAATCCTTTGCGAGGACATTGCAGAAAGAGCTCGGTGTACCGCACCCAGGCATTTCTTAAGGTTTCATCCTCCTTTTGAGCAAAGTGAGTAATTTGTCTTCGGAAATAAGCCATCTTCGATGGCGGGAAGTATCTTGCCATGAACATTGTGACAAATCATCCCAAGAGACAATGGAGAGAGGGGGTGGTTGTGGAGCAACTTTGTGCCTTGCCATTGAGGGTGTAGTGAAATAACCTCAACTGAAAAATCTTCTTAAGGCACACCATTCATTTGGATGCAGGGGCGGAGCTAGGTAGGCTCTCGAGGCCCCCCCCCCCCCCCCCCGAGAATTTCGAAAGCTACGTGTAAACATTCCGAGCATTTTGAGATTTTCGTATAAACTTAAGAATCATTAAATACGTCACAGTGCACCAAACTAACACAGTAATACTTAGTAGTCCAGCGAATGGAGTTCTTGCTTACTCTTTCTAGGTCTTGGGTTCGAAACCTACTCTTAGCAGATTTTAGTCTTTTAATTAAATACCCTATTAAATAGTTTGTTTTTAAAAATGTCTGTAATTTGTAATATTAAACCGAGTTCTTAGGTATTTATTTTGAAATTATGAAATTAGAATGAGTTACATAATATTGACTTGAAATGCATTATTAATTTGTTAGTTTGTTTCTAATTTTATATTAAACATGTCATGGTATTAGTGTAGATCTTATTTTGAATGAAAATAAAATGTGTTATACACTTACAATACATTGAATTACATTTTAATTGATTTTTTATTTTAATATGTATTGAACCTATCATGTTAGAAATTTGAACTTTAGATATTATTTGGAGTTATTTTAACCATCTTAAAAAATGTCTGTAATTTGTAATATTAAACCGAGTTCTTAGGTATTTATTTTGAAATTATGAAATTAGAATGAGTTACATAATATTGACTTGAAATGCATTATTAATTTGTTAGTTTGTTTCTAATTTTATATTAAACATGTCATGGTATTAGTGTAGATCTTATTTTGAATGAAAATAAAATGTGTTATACACTTACAATACATTGAATTACATTTTAATTGATTTTTTATTTTAATATGTATTGAACCTATCATGTTAGAAATTTGAACTTTAGATATTATTTGGAGTTATTTTAACCATCTTAAAAAAGTATAGTTATAATAATATAACAAATCTGTCTTCCTTGATTATTTTAATTAATTTTAACGTATTGTCGCGATTATAGAGTAAGAAATCCGGCCCCCGACCGCCAAATCCTTGCTCCGCCCCTGTTTGGATGCCATCGGTTAGCTAGTAGAACTGGTGATATGCTCTTTTGGTGACTTGTTGTCAAGGCCATGAAAATGAATGTTGCTTTAGATTGTTGAGATTAGTCTGGTCTTGATTTGAAATTGTTTGCTACCACGGTGGGATGCTTAGTTTGATATCCTTCGCCCGTGGGATCATATAATACCCCATGGTCCTATTCAACTACTTCTTCTTCTTCTTTGGACTCTTATTTGGGTTGAGCAGGAACCACAAGTCTCTTCCTAGATTGCCTTAACTCCATCCTACGAGCAAGTAGCCGAAGAGTCCAATTTATGTTGTTGTCTAATGACATCAAGTGATCCGTGTTGCTCCGGGTCATACACCCCCTGAAACCACTTCAAACAACACAAACATGGAGAACAAAAGCAAGGTCCAACACAAAATGCTAGAAAATAAAAGCTATATTAACAATATATCACTTTATGGAGAGCTCATCAAGGCGAACAGATCCATGGCGGTTAACTTCCCTGCCAAGGTGATCTGGCAGAATTCTATCCCCCACAAAGTTTGTGTTTTCTTGTGGATTGTTTTCCAGAAGAAGATCCTTACACATGATACTCTTAAGCGGAGAGGTTGGTCCTTTCCAAGTCGTTGTGTGCTGTGTGGCGAAGATGAAGAGACGATTCACCATCTCTTCCTCTTATGTCGTTTCTCTCGCGAAGTGTGGAAGGGGATGAGCACTTTTGTTCCGATTCAAGATCAGTCCAAGACATTGTCAATACCATCAGATCATGGCGCTGCAGTTGTTGCCTCCAATACCGCAGGAGTGGTGCGCGAACATCTTCTTACATGCTTTCTGTTGGCGGATTTGGCTGGAGAGGAATGCTCGGATCTTTAGAGATGACTATTGTTCCATTCGAGGAACTTGCTTTAGAATCATTTGTAGCATTCATGACTGGCTTTGCGCCTCGAGCAGGGTCGACAGAGCTGTTGCTGACCAGTGGCGGTGCTTGGCCAAGGATCGGCTCTTCCCGAGCTCCCTTGCGGCTGGTGACGAGGGTTCTGATCGGCTTTCTTTGACTGGATTTCAGTGACGTTGCTTTTGCTTGGTCCCTGTTACCTCGCGCTCGTTTGTATCCTGTTCTCTCTGCTGATTGCCTTCTGGTTGTTTCTTTGCTGCAGTTTTGACCTTGGTCGCTGTATGTTTGGCTTCCTAGAGCAGGGTTTCCTTTTTTCTCCTGTTCCTTACCTTCTTTGTAACTACTTCGTTTATTATTTAATCTATATCAACATTATCAAAAAAAAAAAACAATATATCACTTTTTCTGATAATATACCATTTTCCCTGACAATGGCGCCAGAAAGCGTGGCTCACTACTAATTATACCTATCCCAATCAAAGGGCAAGTGCAACCTCAATCGGGTGTATTATAGAGAAAGTATTTTCGAATTATCAAACCCAGGCGGTCTATCTACCCTTACTTTAGCAACCTAAGTGTTATCTAGCGAACAATTTGTTGTTTTAAACTAACAAACTAAACAAGCATGCAAGTAAACTGTAGTTGAAGATTTCCCCCAGTCTAGTGTTGATTCCATATTGTGATACCCTAGCACAATTCACACTTAACATATATTGTAGGAGTTCCAAGCTAGATAGAAGTCTCTATTCGAATTGTCCCATCTTGCCTAATTGTACCCAGAGAGGCGTACCGAACTACCGACCTCGGCAATTGGGGTAACCAAATCCACTCCTTAAATGGGTAAAGACTCAAAATGGCTCTAGGAGTCTAATCATAGTCGTTCGTAGACCCCAAAGAATTGATTAGGCAATGCTCTAAATTGACCCTAAGGAGATGTTCTCTCACTTAGGTCAATTAGCCCCAAATTTGGGGAAATGATGAAGAACCTCCAATCTTCATGAATAATTCACAAATAAATAATTATGAATCATGCAAATCAACACATAGGTTTCACAATCATTCAACTACAACATAATAGAGTAGAGTCCTGCATCATCAAAGTGACTAGAAGTACTACTCCATGGCTAGAGTAAGAAACACAACCAAATAGAAGAAAACTATCATAGTGATGAGAAGCTCCTCCTTCTTGGTTTCTTGGGATGGTCTTGAAGAAGGAATCAAACTTTCTTGGGTGTTGTGTAGTTCAAATGCTCATTCAATCTCCTCTTGCTTGTCACTTTCTCTATAGATGGAAGAAGATCTCTAATTCTCTCTCAAAAAGCCAATATCCCCTTCAAAATCAACTCTCTCTGATATTTTATACTTGACAGTGCAATCTTCAGGGCCTCCCGTCACGCCTGTGATGTGTGCAGTTGATGAACTCGATATTTCACCATCAATATCATCCTTATATATCCATGTGTAAAAAGATGCCAACAGGTCATCTCATTCCATGATGGAATAATAACCTATCAAATATCTACCTCATGCCCATTCACTAAATACGTAGGAAGTTAGTTGCCTTTTTTATTTGGGTAGGTAGAGGGTTTACTCTCAAAAAACTCAATATAATTATCATGACTTTTATCCCCTCTGTTACACGTGGGGTAGTCTTTTAAGTTAAGTGCTGGCTTCGGTTTCTTTGCCTCATCAAAACACCCCAAAAAGTTCAACTTCCTCTTTCACGTGGACGAAGAGTGGGATGTGGCAAGCTAGCATTTTTCATCAAAGGAAACCCAACTACACACACATCAGCCATGCAATGCTCATTACTGTAATGCATGAGGTGAATGTTTTATAAATTGTGTTTCCTTATAATTATGTCAAGCAACCATTCTCAATAGCCAACTCACTCATATGTGGAAGTGACAAGCAAGGTAAACTTGTTTGTTCTTTCAATTTGTTAGTATTAGTGTTTCCTTTTATTTCACCAAAACCACCAAAATTCATTTTCCTGTATCAATATACAGTGGAAAAGGAGGTGGCAGAATAAGAATTCCCTTATATCGGCCACCACCGAAACCCATTTTCCCTTTGGCTACACGTGGGTCAACATAAAGGAAAGGGTTGTGTTTCTTTGGCCATCAAACAACTTCCCATACTTTATACTTTTTTTTGACAATTTCCCATACTTTATACGTTGCCTAGCGGAATATATATGTTACGCGGGTTTCTTTGTTTCTTGCATAATCTATTACTAAATTGTTGATGAGTGTTCGTTAACCACCCGCATATCCATTACACATTAGGTTGGTTGGAAGCTAAATAATTTTTTTATATTATTTTATTCTTTATACGCCACCCACACCAGAAGTCGGAGGCACCTATAAATATGACACTTATTTATGCTTTCTGGGGAGTTATAAAAAATAGAATCTCAAACCTCAAGAATTCACTTTCTCGGAACGAGATCAAAAAGGGAGTTGAACTCTATCTAAATCTCTTTTCCTCTCAAGTGTCAACTCAGTAAGCCGCTTCCAGTCACTCTCCTCCCAAATAATGACTTGAGCTTCGAAGCACGTCCCCGGCGAATAATAGCCGACATTAAGAGTGTAAACAATGAATATATTTTGTGTTTCTTTTATAATATGAAAACTCATATTGGTTGTTTATGAAAATACCAATTGTAGTAGTCGTTATTTTTTATATATAAAAATTATATAGATATTCTTAATTAATTATATTTATTAAGTATTTATAATATGAAAAGAGGACAGGGGTAGTTTGAAATCCTGCCTCCGCGCCATTGTCTCCATTGTAAGAGAATTTTCTAATGAACCAGCAAAAGCACCTTCTGAAGCTTCCCTTGCCTTCTTGTTTTTTAACTTGAAGCAGTCTTTGATTAGATGCCCCTCTTTCTTGTAGTAGGAACAAATTTTCTTCCCATCTGTGTCCTGACTGACTGATATGCAGGATTCAACCCTTAAATAAACTTGATTAAAAAACCGTTCTCCTCGTACCTTTTCAGAGTCTCATATGGTCCAGGATTACAAGGGCCAACATGTATGAGTCTGTATCTCTTGTATCATAGATGATTTTCATTGTTTTGTCTACAAAAGGATAGAGAACGGAACCTATTAACACTAATCATGATGACGACATTTGTCATCTCCAAAAACTTTTGAGACGAACAACCATTGTTTTGAGGGAAACTTTTTTTCGTCTTGTAATATCCACAAACCTTTGATTTTAAATGACCGTCATTCCAAGAATGGCCCATATTTTCAACAAATCTCACGTACAAACAAATTCAAAACCACGCATATATCAATTAGCTCCAATTAATTCCAGATCTAAATCATCATTCCTCTTTGAGGCCGAAGATAGAGATGATGTGATGGTTCCAACAATAATTAACTCGCACAGATCGATTAACAAGCTGGTCTCAGGTCCGGATCAAGACACATATTCTTGGTTCACTACACTAGCACAGCTGGATCTCTGGCTCGGCGGCTGCAGCACTGCACCACCTTCTTAAACATGCACCTACACACTCGTAGCTTCAGCATGCAGAACAAGAAGAGGGCCAACACTGACGACGACCCACTTATGAGGAACAAACCATCGAACCTCTCTAACGTAAGAGGCTTCACAGAATCATCATCCTCGTCCTCCACGGGAACATCACGATCTCCTTGTCGGCCGTTGAACCACGCGTCTTGCATCAACTGCAGCTTCCCTTCTTCCCTCAGTTTCGCTATTGCGGCTGACATGTCTCCCGCCAACCGCGAACCCTTCGGAAAAGGCTGATTATTCATAGCAACCTTTTGGATGAGAAAAAACAAAAAAAAAAAAAAACCGAGACAAGAACAGTACTGTTTTAAAAAGAAACAACTTACGAAGCCAAAGCCGTTGGCGTTGGGCAAGACAGTGCCAGCCATGGAGAACTCCTTGGTGTTGAGAAACGGAACAGAACGAATAACTAGAAGCGAAATCGAAACAGAGACACAGATTTACGTGGGGGGGGGGGGGGGGGGGGGGGGGGGGGGGGGCACTCTATAGCTTGCTTCTTCTTCAAGATCTTATCTCTGCTCTGCTTACAATTTAAGCTCAAATAGCACTCTCACTTGAAAGTGATGCACAAATATTCTCCGGAATATTTACCCAATCTATTGCTTTGGTGGTTATTCGAGGACTCCGCTGCTGCGCAACCCAAATCTCTCCTTCACATACATACTGATAGAGAAGAAGATATCAGAGAGAGAAAGGGAAACAGAGGAATTTGATGGATTCGGGCAGTAGCCGGAATTTCCAGAACCAGAGTGAGCAATCCGGGTCGGGTTTGCTGCGGTTTCGATCGGCTCCGAGCACCCTTCTCTCCAATTTCGGCGGTCAGGAGCAGGGAGCAATCGGCGATGATTCCCCCGCCATGGGGTTTCGAGAATTGGACGGCAAATCCGCCGCCAAAGTGAAAGGAGCGGCAAACAGCGGCGGCGGGTACCCGAATTCTTCGACGCTGGCCCGGAGTTACTCCGGGTTGCCGCCTCATTATCCGAAGGCCGATACGGCGTCGTCGGGCGTGGATAGGGATGGTTCCTACGGCTTGATGATGGCTTCCTTGGGGATAAACCAGAACGAGGCGGCGAGGACGCTCAAGACAGTTGACTATTCGAGTTTGGGGAGGCAGAGCAGCTCCCCTGCTGGATTTTTTGAGGACCTTTCTTCTCACAATGGTATTCTTTCTTCTCTTGATTTCTACTTTTCCTCCTTTTTCAGGAAAATACCATTTGATTTTGTAGATGTCTATTACCATGATTGATTAATCATTAGCAGTAATTGTCATTTTCTCTGATAGAATTAGAATTAGGGTTCTGGGTTATCTTAGAAGTTTCCGGAATAAGATGTATGGCTTCTGAAGTAGAAGCAGAGCAAAGTTAGGTGTTATTGAAAGTGGGCAAGAGGGGAAGGCTCACTTTACTAAGTGGGTCATCCTTTTGTGATTTGACCTATTTCAATTGGGAATATAATATTAAGGTGTTTGTTAACTAAACAAAACAATAACTGCAATTTGTTGCGAGACATTACACTAATACAGAAAGGGGAAAAAAAAGGTTCAACGCACCCTGTAATAAAATTAGATCACCATGGAAACGAATGAAACATTCGTCTCAGCGAAATTGCAGGTAATTATCCAAGCATGAAGGGCTACAATCCCACTAATCAGATGGGTGCTAATAATGGCGGGGAAGAAAGCAGCCCGAGACAGAGACCGCAACTTAGCTTCTCGTCGAGGATTTCTCCTTCCATGACAATGTTGTCGTCCGACATTGATCTCGAACATGTCTCCCCAAGCAGCCCGGAGAGCCCGAGCCTCGTCGGTGTCTACGGCGGTGCAGGGTTCCCTTACGGCGGGGCATCATGGAACGAGCCCCATTTCGGCGACACTGCTTCGATTGCTCATCATCACCGCCAGGTTAGTTTATCATTATCACAAACCACCATCACCAGATTAAAGCTATAGATAAGTTCATCAACTTAATTTGTTTTTGGGTGGTAACAGAATGGAGGAGAGATTGGAGTCCACGGGTTGTCCCGCCACTTGAGCTTGCCCAACAAGGCTGGTGCTTCAGGGGAGATGGACACTTTCCTGCGGTTCCAGGATTCTGTTCCTTGCAAGATCAGAGCCAAGCGTGGCTGCGCCACTCATCCTCGAAGCATTGCCGAAAGAGTATGTCCAATCCAACCAAGTCCACCTAGTTAATCATGGCCGAACTCAGTTAATCAAATTGCTGGATGCTGTGTTGTTGCAGGTGAGGAGGACTCGGATCAGCGAAAGAATGAGGAAACTACAAGACTTGGTACCAAACATGGACAAGGTAACCAGCTAGAAACTTGAATTCGTGGTTATCATTATTTGCAATCCGTACTTTCTGTTACAATGTTGATGGTATATATTGCTGTTGTCTGTTTGTTTGTTTGTTTGTTTGTTTGTTTGTATGTTGGCAGCAAACCAACACAGCCGACATGCTGGATTTGGCGGTTGACTACATCAAGGATCTTCAGGCACAGTACAAGGCATGTACTTTTTCTGATTACCCACTTTCATGTCAAACCAGCCCAACTTCCTGCTAATTGTCCTTCTCCTTGTATAGCAGAATCTGAACGAGATCAGATCCAACTGCACTTGTTCACATAAGCGGCAGGGTGGCCAGAGCCAAAACTAACGCTGCCATGAGACCAGCTTCCAATTAAGTAATTGGTTGTCTTGTTTACTGGGCATGGGACATGGCGAGCATGAAGCAGAGGAGCTTCAATAGTAGCGTATGTGCCATCTTCCAGTTAATGTTGGAAACCTTTGGACAGTAAGTTAGCAGAGTTTTTTTTTTGGTTTCACAGGTTCCCTCAACACATGACCAAACATGCACTAGGGAGGGAGACATTAGTGAAGAGACTTGTACAGGAGGAAGAATAATAATGTTGTACTAGTCCATGCAATAAAATTTTGTTGAGAGAAATTTTACACGCTAGCTACGAATGAACCGGTAGTCTGAACTTTTATCACAACAGAATTTTTTTGTTAGGAGTGAAATAGAGTTTGGATGGTTTAGAGAAGGAATTTGGATGAACGATTTATCTCAAGTCTCTTGTTAGGTTGGATTTCATGCAAATCACTCGTTTGGAAACCACTCTCAGAATAAAGGATTTTGAGGCTCTTGGATTGTGAAAACCGTCTATGGTTGAAATTCAAAATAGTTTACCCCGAGCTATTTTGATATCTGGTAGCAATTTGTCAATTCGTTCTCAGCCTGTGACTAGTCTTTTTTTATTTTATTATCCCCATTCACCGTCACTCTCATTTTCGTTGATCGTTATGATTTTCCATGCACGTCCACCGACAACATTGACTGGTCAAGAACAGTGTCATTTGTGAGGATGAGAGGAGAGCAACAGCCATCAAGCGTATGTTGCCGTTTATTTGACGACTTAGTGTTGGACTTAGTTGTCGTTAGTTGTTGTTAATAGTAGTAAAGTGAAGTTTGCCTAAGCCAAACCCTTGGTGGAATTGATGTACGGGTTAGGGCCAGAGGTATATATATCCTCCTTGCATGCTGCTGTAGCAGTCGAGTTGGGTGTGTAAGTTGATTAATAAAAGTTCAGCTGATAATCTCTTGTGGAGCTTCTCCGTGGATTAGTCCCATACACATTGAACGGGGATACCACATAAATTATTCGCGTTGTTTCGTTTTCCGCGTTCTACTTATTTTACATGGTATCAGAGCTATCACGATCGGCAATCTGTTAGTTCATGATGAGTGACGATGAGAAGCAGGAGACCGCGTCCGACAAGGCAACCCTCGGGTCATCTGGTGGTTCTTCGAAGCTTGACAGCGATCTCACCTCACCATATTTCATCAGCCAGTCCGATAATCCTAATCAGGTATACGTTGGTGAATTGTTGAAGGAGGTTAATTATACTGATTGGGTTCATGATATGACCAACTCCTTGCTTGGTAAGAATAAGCTAGGGTTTGTTGATGGTTCTTTCCCGGCACCCACCGATTCCCTTGAGCTACGAAGTTGGCATCGTGTCGATGCCATGGTTAAGGGGTGGTTCAAATTCGTCGTGGCGCTCGTTATGCCCAGACCGCCAGAGAGTTTGGGTTGATTTGAATGAATGTTTTGCTCAGAGTAGTGCTCCGCGGGTATACGAGATTCGTTGTCGCATTAATCGTCTTACTCAAGAAAAGTTAACTGTCCCTGCATTTTATACTCACCTGCGTAATCTATGGGATGAGGTGTTGTCCATGGCTCCGCTCCACTCTTGTACGTGTGCTAAGTGTTATTGTGGTGCCGACTGTAAGAATCAGGAGAGGGAGGAAAAGTTTCGCCTCTATGAGTTCCTGATGGGGCTTGATGAGTCCTTTTCCATCGTCAAAACTCAAGTTCTTTCTATGAAGACACTACCCACCTTATCGGAAGCCTACCTGCTTGTTTCAAATGATGCTCATCAGCGTCGTCTTGCGGTTCGCAATCGTCCTAGTTCTGAAGCTGTCGCGTTTCTTGTTCGTGATGATATGCCTTCTGAGGAGTCTTCTTCGGATGGACGTGGTCGTCATAAGTGCACCCATTGTGGGAAAATTGGCCATCTCAAGGATTGGTGTTTCGATCTCATTGGCTGGCCGGATCGTCCACCTTCTAAACCGGATGGCGCGGGGAGGGAGAAAGGGTCGGAGCCTGAAGTCCACTCCTAAGGTAGCTGCTGTTGAGGTTGGTGAGAGTCCGGTCGCCGGACTAAGCATGTCACAGCTAGCGCAACTCAAGGAGTTCTTGGTTGGGTCCTCATTCTCGTCGGAAGCTTCGGCAACCAAGCTTACGGGTACTTTCTCTTGTTCTTCTTCGTGGGGTTTGGATTCGGGATGTAATGAGCACATTGTTCACGATGTGTCTCTTCTTTCTCATGGTTATCAACCGTCTGATTTGCGGGTTGGGATTCCTAATGGGATCTCGGTTAATGTTGCTCAAGTTGGGTCTGTGTGCATGAGTAACGGGATGGTTTTGCCTCGTGTTTTGTTGGTTCCCGAGTTCAAGTGTAATCTATTGTCGATCAGTCGGCTCACACAAGAGATTCCCATCACTCTAATCTTCCTTCATAATTTATGTATTCTACAGGACTTGCGTTGCAAGAAGATGATTGGGATGGGCCAACAACGTGACGGGTTATATTATCTCCGCTTATTTGATGGCGTAAGGGAAGCTGTTGTCCATGCCGCAACTCGAGAGGATCGTTTGTTAGCTTCGTTGTGGCATGCTCGCTTAGGCCATCTGTCCATGGAGAAGTTTTCATTATTGCCTTTTGTTTCGAGTTCTAAACAGTCTGGACTGGACCGTTGCTCTTCTTGTTTACGAGCTAAACAGACATGTAGTCCTTTCCCGTCCAGTTCTATTAAGACTTCTCGTCCTTTTGAGTTGATTCATGTTGATATTTGGGGTGGCTATAAGGACCCGTCAATGAGTGGTGCGCATTATTTTCTTACTCTGGTGGATAATTTTTCACTTGCTGTTTGGGTATATCTTCTTCGATATAAGTCGGAAGTTGCTGGTTATTTGATGATGTTTTTTCAACAAGCTAAACGTCAGTATATTTCTTCTGTTGTTCGTATACAGGCTGATAATGGTGTGGAGTTTCAAACTAATGTTCTTAAAAAGTACTACGAGAGTGAAGCGATTGTGTTACAAACCTCGTGTACTGATACACCGCAGCAGAACGGGGTCGTCGAGAGGAAGCATCGACATTTATTAGAGACAGCTCGCTCTCTACGTTTTCATGCCTCCCTGCCGATCAAATTCTGGGGGGAATGTGTTCTTACCGCAGCTTACCTCATCAACCGGCTCCCTTCTTCGGTGACTGCGAATGATACTCCATTTGAGCGTCTTTTCGACAAGAAACCCACGTATAATCACCTTCGGACGTTTGGATGTTTAGCGTATGCTAAGGATACCCGTTTTTCTCTCGACAAGTTTGCCGCGAGGGTGGGAGAATGTGTTTTTCTCGGTTATCCGACTGCTCAGAAAGGTTATCGTGTTTTTGATTTGACTACTCACTCCATGTTTACATCTCGTGATGTAGTATTTTGTGAGGAGAAATTTCCTTTCACCGCCGATTCATTTGGACTCAAGTCCTTGTTTCTCTCTTGATGATCGTTCTCATGACCTGGCCGCAGACGAGATGGTTCCCTTTGTTGATATGGTGAATACTGAGGAGGAATCCACTCCTCTTTCTTCCTCGCAACCGGCCAGCGAGTCCTCTAGCTCGCCTCCTGACTCGCCTTCTAGTTCATCACCCCCAGCCACGGGTGATTCTTCTCCTTCGTCGTCCACTACATCCTTGCCGCAGTCTTCTCCAGTCCTGGTTGTTGAGTTGCGTCGTGGTGATCGTCTCCGCCAGGTACCCTGTCATCTTGATATTTATGAGGTGACGTTGCCCTCGGCAAATTCATGTGTGAAATACCCCTTACATGATGTGCTCAGTTATGACCGTTTATCCCCAAGTTATCGTGCATTTGCAGCTGCTCTTACTCGTCATGTAGAGCCTCGCACATTCTCTGAAGCTGTTATCCATGCATGCTGGCGAGAAGCTATGCAACAGGAGTTTGATGCTCCCGTTGCCAATGGCACCTGGGAGTTACAACCCTTGCCCCCGGGCAAGAAACTGGTTGGTTCGAAGTAGATTTTTAAGATTAAATATCGTCCTGATGGCAGCATTGAGAGGTTCAAAGCCCGTCTTGTTGCACAGGGGTACACGCAGAAGGAAGGGATTGATTTTCATGAGACTTTTGCGCCTGTTGCAAAGTTAGTTACAGTTCGTTGTGTCTTAGCTCTTGTGGCACAACGCGGTTGGTTCCTTCATCAATTGGACGTGAACAATGCCTTTCTTCACGGCGATCTTGATGACGAAGTTTATATGCGAGTTCCTGATGGTTTTGCTCGACCGGGGGACACACGAGTATGTCGTCTTCACAAGTCGTTGTACGGATTACGTCAGGCATCACAGAACTGGTATAAAAAGTTCACCATGGCCTTTTTATCCTATGGTTTCAGTTGTTCACGGGCTGACCACTCTTTATTCTCGTATCAGAAGAATTGAGTGTTCATTTTCGCTCTCATCTACGTCGATAATATCGTGCTTGGGGGTGATAGTTGGGAAGTCATTGAATGGGTCAAAGTGTTCTTGAAGAAAGAATTCAGCATCAATGATTTAGGTCCTTTGAAATACTTTCTGGGTATCGAGGTTGCGAGGTCACGCCATGGGATCTCCTTGTCGCAGAGGAAGTATACGTTGGACATTCTCAATGATGCAGGTGCGCTTGGGTCAAGCCTTGATCTTTTCCCATTGAAAAAAATCATCATCTAACTCGTGTAGAGGGTCCGGCAGGACACGATCCATCGGCATACAAACGATTAGTTGGGAGACTGTTATACCTCACGGTCACTCGACCTAATATCACCTATGCGGTTAATATACTGAGTCAGGTTGTGCACTCGCCTAGACAACAACACGTGGAGGCTACGTATCGGATTCTTCGTTACTTGAAACATGCTCCTAGGCATGGTTTGTTTCTCCCAAATGACAGTAGTCCAGTTTTAACTGCTTACTGCGTTGCAGATTGGGGTGGTTGTTAGGAGACTCGTCGTTCAAATTCTGGGTACTTTACTCAGCTTGGACTTAGTCCCATATCTTGGCGAACCAAGAAGCAGTCAGTGGTAGCACGTTCGTCGGCTGAAGCTGAGTACAGATCGATGGCAGTTACAGTGAGTGAATTAATTTGGTTACGTTGGTTGTTGCAGGAGTTAGGGGTGCATCTTAATACACCTACTGCGTTGTATTGTGATAATCAAGCGGCGTTGCACATGGCAGCAAATCCAATTTTCCACGAGCGCATGAAGCATGTGGAAATGAATTGTTATTTTGTGCGAGAGCGTGTGGTATCTAAAGACGTCGAGCCTAAGAAGATTTTGTCCAGTGATCAAGTCGTTGATGTATTCACGAAAGGTTTGGGTAGCGAGCAGTTTACTTACCTTGCTTTCAAGCTAGGCATTCACGACATTCACGCCTCAGCTTGAGGGGGAGTGTTGCGGTTTTTTTGACGACTTAGTGCTGGACTTAATTGTCTTTACTTGTTGTTAATAGTAGTAAAGTGAAGTTTGCCTAAGCCAAACCTTAAGTGGAATTGATGTACGAGTTAGGGCAGGAGGTATATATATATCCTTCTTGCATGTTGCGGTAGCAGTTGAGTTAGGTGTGTAAGTTGATTAGTCCCGTACACATCGAACAGGGATACCACGTAAATCATTCGCGTTGTTTCGTTTTCCGCGTTCTACTTATTTTACAACGTAGGACTCATCGGAGCCCCAAGATGAAGAGCTAGAAGATCCCATCTCCCTTCTCGTCGTCAGATCTCTCTCTCTCTCTCTCTCTCTCTCTCTCTCAATCTGTTAGTTAAAGAGCCCGTGAGCTTCACCGATCTCATAAACCTAGCGAAATCCTCACGTCGTGAATCATCCACGAGGAAATCGATCATCACCAGCCCTTAAATCGCTGGCTCCGGCCCCGCCCCTACCACAATATGACGTGATATCCACCATGAATAAATCGATCACCACCAGCCCTTAAGTCACTGCCTCCTGCCCCGCCCCCTACCAAAATATGACGTGATATAATTGAAAAATGTCACTGAACAATTCGTGATCGTTAAACAAACTAGTTATTGTTAAAGTTTAGGTACCATTATGTAAATATTTAAGCCTTAGTCGTTAGGGTTTGCTACGTAACCTATATATAGCTTCATGTTAACTTGACTCTGCAACTAATACGATTGACTTTGGAGGGTTTAGGCTCTCCCGTAGACTAGTCCTGGTACTCAGGGAAACCACGTTAAACTTTGTGTCTCATTCTTTGATATTGCTTGACATGGTATCAGAGCTTGTCTGATCGAAGGATTAGTGGTTTCTCTTCGGGCAACAATCTTTGGCGCAGCAGGGAGGTTTTTAGGGTTCGGCGTGCGTCTTTTCTTGTGCGGCGCTTCTTGTGACGACGGATCCCTAGGTTTGGTTGCTCTACGCATTGGTCGATTGTTTCCCTAGTTTGGTGCTGGAGAATGGATCCTAACAAGGTCGACACAGTCGCAACAAAGTTTGATGGGAACAACTTCCCATTGTGGGAGTTCCAATTTCGGAACTTCATTGTTGGCAAGAAATTGACGGCTGTCTTGATGGGGGAAGTAAAGCAACCAGGTGCTGATGCAACCCAACAAGAGAAGGTCGACTGGGAAGCTCTCAACGCCCAAGTCGTGACGGCTCTCTTGGCCTCCATTGATGTACAGATCGCCTTGAGTCTTCGTCGCTTCACGGCGGCGTCGGATATGTGGAAGCATATTTTTGGTACGTACTCTCAGGCCAATCTCTCTCGTCTGTATGAATTGGAATTGGAGATGGCAGGACTTACTCAAGGAGATCGTGATATTAGGAGTTATTATAAGCACTGCTTACATGTCTGGACCGAGTATGATCTTGTTATGGCGGCTCTATTGACTGGTGATGCTTCCGCCGAGGTTCAGAAAGAGAGAACTAGAACCTGGGTTATGCAATTCCTAATGAAGCTAAGGTCTGACTATGAGCACATGAGGGCGTCTTGAATTGATAGGGGTATCACTGATTTAGATGGGTGGTTGCTGAATTAATCCGCGAAGGGACGCGGCTCAAAAGTCAGGCTCACATTGATGGAGGATCCTCTGAATCAGCGTTTGCAGTTGGCCGCTCTGGTAATTCCACTCGGCCACAGTTTGGTCAAGCAAATTCGGGGGACATAATCTACCATTTTTGTCAAGAATCCAGGGATATTCAGATACTCTGCAAGAAAGTAAAATATTGCAACTATTGTAAAAAGGCTGGCCACATCGTCTCGGAGTGTTCCACTCTCAACAAAAAGGGCAAAAATCGGTTTCAAAATTATGGTTCTTCGAATGCTGGTTCATCGTCCAGAGGCGCTCCAACCCGAGGGACTGGTTCGGCCTATGCAGTGGCTTCCTCGTCCTCATCTTCGATAGCTCCAAGTGGGTCTTCAGCTGGGTCCGTACCTGCTAGCACTGGGGGAACTTCCCTTAGTCTCGAGACGGTTCAGCGAATGGTGCAGGAAGCGCCTCAAGCGGCCCTTACTTCGGCCTTTGCCACAACTAATTTTTTGGGTAAGTCTCCTCGGTGTTTACTCGATTCGGCAGCTTTTAATCATATGACTCCTGTGCATTCCGTCTTTGATAAGCTGAAAACAGTCTCTCCTATGACCCTGGAAGTTGCAAATGGTGATCGTGTACCTGTTAGTGGTAGTGGCGTTGCTTCATCACCAAATAACACTCTTCCGGAAACTTTATATGTTCCTCGTTTAGTTCCTAATCTAGTGTTGGTTGGACAATTGACTGAGGATGGTTGCGATGTCACATTTAATTCGAACGATTGTGTGGTACAGGACAAGGAGACGGGGAGGGTGATAAGGAAAGGAAGTAAACATGGACGTCTCTACGTGTTGAACGAATTGAAGAAACATGCTAGGCTACCAGGAGGAGATGTGAGACTTGAAGATCGGACGAGTTTGCATGGGCTGCATGGACACGTAGGGGTGGCAGCTGTGGATTCAGCGAAGTTCATCACGCAAAAGCCAGCATGTGATATTTCGGATTTTTTGGTTAATTCAGTTGGTTTGAATTTAAACAAGAAATATTCGGTTTGGGATCTGTGGCATTACCGATTAGGTCACCCTTATTCGGCTAGACTGTTGACAATGTTTCTTCGAAATTTATTGCCTTGAAATATTGAGCATTCTATTGGTTCTCAGTCAGATTGTTTGAGCTGTTTGAAGCAAAGGCTTCTCAGAATTCCTTTGTTTCTAGTGAGACGGTTTATGAAGAACCGTTTGATTTAGTCCATACCGACTTGTGGGGCCCTTCTCTAGTGACGTCACGTATGGGATATAGGTACTTTGCTCTGTTTATAGATCATAAGACGCGCTATGCTTGGGTTTATTTTTTGCGTCGCAAGTCTGAACTCTGTTCCTTGGCCAAAGAGTTTGTACAACTTGTTAAAACTCAATTTGGGAAGACTATCAAGGTCATTAGGTCAGATACAGGGGGTGAGTTTATCAAGCATGAACTAATTGAGTTTTATAAATCTGAGGGGATTCTGCCTCAACTATCTTGTGCAGGTGTTTCTCAGCAGAACGGAGTGGTAGAACGGAAGCATAGACACGTGCTTGAGCTCACTAGAGCTTTACTGTTTCACTCATATGTTCCTAGTGGTTATTGGATCGAGGCAGTTCATACGGTGGTACATTTAATCAATCGTCAGATCACTCCGACGTTGGGACAGATCTCACCATATCAGGCGTTGTTTTCTCGAACTCCTGACTATACTCGCTTGAGAGTTTTCGGCTGCTCATGCTTTGTTCTACTTCCTCGAGCTGAACGTCACAAGTTAGCACCCAAGACTGTGAAATGTGTTTTCGTTGGGTACAACGACAAACATAAGGGGTATTGCTGCTATGACCCGATCGGGAAAAGGATGCGCATTTCCCATCATGTTTTGTTTCTTGAACACATCATGTACTATCCTCTCTCTCCCCAAGACAAAGAATCTCATGTGGCCTCATTGGATTTCCTGAACATTGTACCCAGCTTTGATGAGACCCGCCTTCTGGAGGTACAGGAAATCACGGAGGGAATGATTTAGATGGTCCGCTCACCCCGTCAGCAGCGTCATCAACGTCCTTAAGCTCGGACTCCTCGTCAGCAGCAGCGAGCTCCTCTTCGCCAGCAGCAAGCTCCTCTTCGTCTTCGGGGCTGTTTAGTTCTTCTTCGAATGGTAATGGTGGGGATGGGGATGGGCAGCTCGTTGAAGAAGAGGTGGGGAATCAAAATGAGGAGGCTGTGTGATAAAGCACCAGGGGGGTGCTTTTGATCAGAGTAACGCAGCAAACACACTCTCGAACGATAATGATGGAAAAGGTAGAATTTCGCCACAATCAAGGTGATTACTTGATTGATAAGAAAACTCGTAAACCGATTCTGGAATCCTCACAGAAAAGATTAACAAGGGTTCTCGAATTAGCAATGGAATCCTTACAAAACTAACTCAAGGATTTGATTCTTGAGAACTCTCAAAGAACACAATTCTCACAAAGGAGCAATTTTCATTCAACTCTAACTTTTACAACGTGAGAATGAAAGCTATTTAAAGACAATAAAATCCTAATACAAGCCTAATAGAACTAGGAAACAATTATGGTAAAAACAAACTCTAAAAAGGACTCAAAATTCGGCCATAAACTTCCTTTCTTGGCGCACAAGTAAGCTGCCCGCAAAACAGTCAAAATGCAGGTTTCGTACTAACTTCGCGCCTTTTGTTCGAGGCCTTCCCGAACTCCAATTCTTCATCCAATTCCTTCCCTTTGTACATTAACATACCTAGTTTCATGTTGTGGAAGCCCTTTGTCTTGAATCAGATCCATACTCCTCGAATTAAGCTCCAAAGTAGGCTTCACAACACAGTTTTCTGCCTTAGTCATTTTCTGGCAGTTTTCCAGTTTTGAGGTAGCAACTTTGAGGCCTTGGAAAACAACCTTAATGACATCTTCTGAATCCCAAAAGCATACCATTGGAAACATGGTAACTTTATCTGTAAAACAAACCTTTAAACATGAATTTCCACCCAGCCAATTGAGAGAACCATGCCTCCAAAGTATGTATCCTGAACACGGATTTTGACTTAGCCAAATTCTGCCCTTCTTCTTCCCAACTTCGATAGCTTCTTCATCAAGTAAATTAAACGTGTATAATGGCCCATTTGGGATCATATCACTGTGACCCTCCGAAGATCCACACGTAGTACAATGGGGCAACCACCATTACGCTTGCATGACTATGTGGGGTTTGCCACCACACCTATCTTTATTCCCAGACTGTATGATGAGGCAGTAGGGCATCCTGAGTGGGAAATGGCAATGCAAGAAGAGTCGAATGCACTAGAGGCCAATAATACGTGGAAGCTAGTGCCACGCACTCCGGACATGTCCGTTATCGACAGCAAGTGGGTGTATAACATAAAGATGTACCATGATGACACCATTGAGCGATTGAAGGCACATGTAGTAGCCAGTGGTCAAGATGCAAACCGTTCGATGTGAGTTGGCGGTGGCTGCTATGAAAAATTGTCCGTTGTAACAATTAGATGTGAAGAATGCGTTCTTACGTGGGGATCTCAAGGAGGTCATATATATGGAGAGACCACCAGGGTACACAAAAGGCTCGACGGACATGGTCTCAAACAGGCACCTCGTGCCTGGTTTGAGAAATTTCATGGCACAATAATTCAATTCGGATTTGATCAAAGTCAGAATGATCCTTCTCTGTTTGTGATAAACACGGTTGATGGGATTTTGGTTCTGTTAATTTATGTTGATGACATGATCATCACCGGCTGTGATGCAGAGGGGATTCAGGTCTTGAAGAAGTCCCTCCACAAGGAATTCAAGCTCAAAGATCTTGGAAGGTTCATAGTTCAAAGCAGGGCGTGTTGGTATCGTAGAAGAAGTACATTACAGACCTGCTTGAGACTGCACGTTACACTGACAGTAAGCCATGTGCAACTCCTATGGAACAAAATCTTAAGTTGACCAGGGATAGTGGTGACTTAATGGAAGATCAATCCCTATATCGCAGCTTAGTAGGGAGTTTGATCTACCTAACTCACACGAGGCCAGACATCTCCTATGCTGTTCAAGTAGTCAGTCAATTCCTAGGAGTCGCGAGATCACAACATTTGGATGAAGTCCACCGGATTTTGAGATATCTTAAGCAAACCCAGGATGTGGGTCTCTTCTTTCCATCTTCTGGAGAAGAAACCATTGAAGCATTTACAAATGCAGATTATGCAGGATGTCCGGATACCAGGAGATCAACGTCAGGTTGGTGTATTCGGGTTGGTCAGTCATTTGTGTCCTGGCATTGCAAGAAACAGGATCGTGTCTCAAAATCGTCTACAGAAGCAGAGTATCGCCCAATGTCAGAGGTGAGTTCTGAGTTGGTCTGGTTGCAGCGACTACTGGTTGAGCTGGGAGTTAACTGCGGCTTACCCATGCATTTATATGGTGACAACACTAGCGCCATACAGATTACTCTTAATCCAGTTCTACATGATCGTACCAAGCATATAGAGGTTCATATTCACTACATTAGACAGCTGGTGACAGAAGGAAGAATCAAGTTGAGTTATCTGTCAACCGAAGATCAGACTGCAGACATCTTGACTAAGGCTTTGGCTTCCGGCAGACATTGGTACCTGTCGTCCATATTGATGTTGCGCACCCAACATCAATTTGAGGGAGGGTGTTAAAGTTTAGGTACCATTATGTAAATATTTAAGCCTTAGTCATTAGGGTTTGCTACGTAACCTATATATATAGCTTCATGTAAACTTGACTCTGCAACTAATACGATTGACTTTGGAGGGTTTAACCTCTCCCGTGGACTAGTCCTGGTACTCAGGGAAGCCATGTTAAACTTTGTGTCTCGTTCTTTGATATTGCTTGACAGTTATATTGTCGAAATCCTACGGTTTATTTTTTTGTATTTTTCTCCCAATATCCAAACGGCTACTTCTTTTATTGTTAGATGGTAGTTAAGAGATTTGAATGTAAGGTCTCTAAGTTGAAGATGACTACTAATGCCACTTGAAAAAATTCTTTAGTCGCATCACAACGAATATTTATCCTCGTCTTTTCAATGCCAATCGATGAGACGAGATTAAGTCGTCAATCAACCTTCCTTTTTTTGCTTGTTATCAACCCACGATATGTATTTTCTTTCAGCCATATGTATGGACTGGTTGAGCAAAATAATTTGTCTCTAACTAACTGGGTCGTGGCCGCCTTTTGCTACGCGAGCGGCCCATCCCAATCAGTCTGTGGGCCAGCAGTTAGCCCATTCCCGGATCAATAAAATATATTTAAGAAAACACCAAAATGTAAAAAAAAAAAACCCTGATAGCTGAAAAAACCGTTAACATACAGTTAGTTGGGGTCCCTTATGTTTCTCCTATGCTTTCACCTCCAAACACCAGCAGAAAACAAAACAAAACAAAACAAAACAAAACACACGTTTCACTTCCACGTCCTTCAAAAAATTTCCGATCCCTTTCTTCTTACGCTCAATCACCGTAGCGATCGATTCGATTCAGCTCCCCACGCCGGCTGCCTCCTTACCTCTCCTGACATTCTCCGGTCGCGATTATGTCAGGTTTTGGTTTTGCATGGTCGTCGATCCCACCCGCAGCATCCTGAAGCTTCATTCAATTACCACACCCAGATCTCATCAATTGTGGAGGAATTAGTTCTGATCCCTTTTTGATTCTTTGTAACTGCGGATCGGGGGCGCCGGGGTGGAGGAAAAAAAAAACAGTGGTAGCAACAATAATAATAATAATAATGTCGAATTATGTAGATTTCAATCAGAAGATAGATTATGTGTTCAAGGTGGTGTTGATTGGGGATTCGGCAGTAGGGAAATCGCAGCTCTTGGCACGTTTCGCCAGGAACGAATTCAGCATCGATTCTAAGGCCACCATTGGTGTGGAGTTTCAAACCAAGACCCTTAGCATTGATAACAAGACCGTCAAAGCCCAGATTTGGGACACCGCTGGCCAAGAGAGGTAACACTTTCCTCCCCTCTCTTATAGAACTAATGAATTATATGTTGTTATTGACGACCCAATAAGAGGTAGTATGAGATCAAGATCCAAGCTTGATTGATTCTATAGGTAGACAGAAAATTTGAAATGCTGATCAAGATTCAAAATTGATTCAACTTCCATTGTATGGCTTGTACCTTATTGTTTAAACCATATAATTTGATTGAAGGATATGGCGTTATCTTTTCATCTATGTCACATTTGTTATGATGAATTAGGCATGACACTGTAATCGTTAGATGATACAATTTTATTTCTAAAACACAATCAAAAGAAGGAATGAATATTCCATCGTGCAACACGAATGATTACTAGATTATGGATACGAGAATTCGTTAATTAGTGCCATATTAACTATTAATTAACTCTTCTTTTGGTAACACAGTCTAATAAAGTTTTCCTCTGTTTTTCTTTTCCAGGTACAGGGCAGTAACGAGCGCATACTACAGGGGAGCAGTGGGTGCGATGTTGGTCTACGACATGACGAAACGGCAGTCGTTCGACCACATGGCGCGGTGGTTGGAGGAACTCCGGGGACACGCCGACAAGAACATCGTGATAATGCTCATCGGGAACAAGTGCGACTTAGGGAGCCTCCGGGCGGTGCCGCAGGAGGATGCCCAGGAGTTCGCGCAGAGGGAGAACCTCTTCTTCATGGAGACGTCGGCGCTGGAGTCCACCAACGTCGAGACCGCCTTCTTGACCGTCTTGACCGAGATTTATCGGATCATCAGCAAGAAAACTTTGACCGCCAACGATGATTTGGATCCAAACTCTGGGCTGTTGAAAGGGACCAGGATTATTGTCCCCAGTCAGGATCCCGATGCCGGCAAGCGAGGCGGCTGTTGTGGCTAGCTAGTTAGTTCCCACACCTCGCCAATTTGATATGTTGTCAGTTTCTTTTTCTCTCTTTTTGTAGTATTCTTGTTCTTTTTTCTGGGTAGGAAATTAAGGATACAATTGACTTTTATCAAATTTCATTATCTTGAAGGAGCATATAGTAATGAATTTACTAGTGTTAATGTTGTTGGATTACGTTAGGAAGATTTTGCGGTGCCTGTAATTTTTCCAGTTACTTTTTGTATTTATAGTTTTATAGCTATTGATTACATTACACACAAGTGGAGTTTGGATGACTTGAATTTTGTCTTTGGGATGAAATCTCAAATTCTAACATTAACCTTTTGTTGTAAATTGATACATAAAATCTAAATAGATGATAATAACATTAATATATAAAAAAATTCTTATTCATAAAGAGGTGAATGCCACAACTTCTCTTTATTTTTATTTTGGCTGTTTTTGTTAGGCATTGAACCCGACCTTAGGTGCTGAGTGGTGTCCTCTCCTCCCTAATACCTAATACATAATTCCGTCTATGGAGCCTAAAGAGAAAAGCCAGTAACGGCACACTTCGTTGATCTCCCGAAAAGATATGTCTTTGATGTAGCTCGTGGGACGGGGGGTGAATTCTCGGATGAAAGCCGTATATAAGATAATGGAAAGGCTTCGGCACTCGAACCGGGGGAGGATGGAGTTGCTGTCTTTGTCGCGTTAGTTGCTGCCGTTGGACCAGTAATAAAAAGTCTATATGTATAACTTCCAAAAAGTCAATTTGAAAAATTCAGAGAAAAGGCAATGTTTTACAATAGTTCAATTTGAAATCAAAGTAATAAAAAAAAATTAAAACTATTTATCTAATAAAAATGATACATCGGTAAAAAAAAAAGTGAAAGTAAATACTTAATTTTTTTCCCGTTGAATCAGTTGCTTTTATTTCCAAGTAAGAAACCGATACAACGAAGCGGGAACACAAAAATTCCCAAGTGACTCACACTCTCCCCCACTCCTATATGTGTTTACAATATATGAAAAAATATAGAAATCTATAAGTATCCCAACCCTACCAGCGCATCTTGAACTCCCTTGTTTCCACAAGATATGAACATCAAATCCATCTTAATCAACTCAGCAACTTGCTCAGGAGCACGTCTTGGCGAGCCATGAATCACTCCACACCGTTCCTTCCACATAAAAGTCACCATCATGCATCAGATATGAGCATGCCATTTCCCTGCTTGAGGAGATACTGTTGTGGTCATTGAATGCACCATTTCATCCCAATCATTATGCAGCAGTAGAGGGCACTTCAGGACAGAAGCAAGTCGACGCGAAAAAGAACAATGAAGGAACATATGGTTCCTGGTCTCAACGTCCTTACCATAGAGAGGGCATGAAGCATCTCTAATCTTACCCCACTTCAGCAACTTGTCTCGCGTAACAATGGCATTCTTCATTACAATACAAGCAATCAAACTGTATCGAGGTGGACAGTTACTGCTCCATACAAGCTTGTACCACGAGACCTTGGGAGCTTTACTTCTCAACGTTTCCCAGACTCTACGAACCAATAAATGTGCATCTCTTTTGAGTCCCAATAAAGAGTATAATTTCTGCTTATGCATCCATGGTAAAGCAACAACCCTTAGTTTGAGTAGTCGTCGCCAAGTCCACGAACTACTATATTGCACCTTCAAAGATCATAAGTCACCCTGCCTAGACTTATACTCATACATCAATGCAACCCACAGTGTCCCTGAGTTCATTAAGAATAACCAAAGCATTCTGATAGTGCACGCTTGATTCTAAGCAAGCAAATCCTTCACCCCCAAACCACCCTCCTATTTTGGAATAGCTATAGAGTCCCAAGCCACCTTAGCCTTTCCTTCATCAATCCCATGCCATAAGAATTGAGAACATACCTTCTGAATTCGCTTAAGCGCTTTCTTAGAAAGAACAAAGAGCTGCATCCAGAATTGAATCACTCCTAAAAGCACAAAATTAAGCAGTTGCAACCTCCATGCATAAGTCAGCTTCTTTGCATGCCACGACCGAATTCTCTTGGTAATCTTCTCAACCAGAATATCTATTTCCTTTGATAATAACTTGCTAGTCAGCAATGGTAAGCCCAGATAACAAACTGGCAGATTCCCTTCCTGAAATCCAGAAAGAGCTAAAGCATTGCTCTTGTAATTAATGGACTCTCCACCAAAGTATATTTTGCATTTGGCCGAGTTGCTCTAAAGTCCAGATACCTGATAAAATTGTTGCAGAACTGCCTTGATCTGTAGAATTGCTTGAGCAGATCCCCTGGTAAAGACAAGTAGATCATCCGCAAAGCACAAATGATTCAATGCAATTCTCCGTCATTAAGGATGGAAAGGTATCACCCCCGACTGACTAGCAGGCTTCAAGATGGTGGGCAAACCCTCCATAGCAATTGTAAACAGATATGGCGACAAAAGGGTCACCTTGACGGACTCCTTTCCTAGCCGTAAAGAAACCACGGAGGCTGCCATTGACATTGATACTATAGTGAGCCGTTTGTATACAGCTCCTGATCCACATCAAAAACTTTTCAGGGAAACCCATGGCATTCATTATAAGGAAGAGATACCTCCAATTGACAGAGTCGAATGCCTTCATTATATCAATCTTAATTGCACACCGAGAAGACAAACACCTCTTATTATATCCACTAACCAATTCCTGAGCCAATAGTATATTATCCATAATGCTCGTCCCTTTGATGAAAGTCGATTGAGAATTACTGATGATTAATTGCATCACTTCTCTAATTCTTTTAGCAAGAACCTTAGCTATTATTTTGTATAAGAGATTTATACAAGAAATAGGTCTAAAGTTCTTTAAAGTATCAGCACTAAGGATTTTTGGAATTAGGGATACTGCAGTATAGTTAACTCCACTAGGGAGGTTACCTGAGTTGAAGAAATAGAGAATCCCCTTGGTCACATCAGCGTCAATAATCGACCACGTCTTCTTGAAAAAGCCAGCTGATAACCCATCTGGCCCTGGAGCCTTTTGGGAGTTCATGCCAAACACCACATTCCTTATCTCCTCCACTGTGACCGCCTAAATAAGAGTCTCACACTCAGCCGAAGGTATTTGTTTTTTAACTAGCTGTATCACCTCCTCTTCACTAGGATTGATTTTCAAATTAGCCTCCCCCAATAATATCTTACAGAAGCCAATCACTTCCTCAACAATCTGATCAGACTGAAAAATTTCCTCTCCTGTCTTCTTCACCAACTTCCTAATAGCTTGTTTTGAATTGCGAATATTCACTGCTTGGTGAAAGAATTTTGAACTCTTGTCTCCAACTGTTAACCATGACACTCTGGATTTCTGCCAACAAAAACTCTCATAGGCCTGAGAGATATGATCATATCGACCCTTAGTCTGTGTAACTGCCTCAAAATGCTCTAATGTAGGATCTGAGAATGCTCTAGTGTGTGCACTTTGCAAAGCATTGTCTGCCTCTTTTACTTGATCTTAAATATTCTCATACGCCTCTTTATTGAATTTCTTTATAGCCTTTTTAACCTCACGCAACTTGCCCCGAACAATATGCAAAGGATTCCCTAAGACCTCAACTTTCTAAGCATTCTCAACAATTTCCAGAAACAATGGATGCTCAGCCTAGAACTCAAAATATTTAAAGGGTTTTGACAGAGATTTAATTGGAGCCACTGTACTAACCTGCACACCACAATGATCAGAAAAGTTTGCAGGAAAAACTTCCCTAGCACAGTCCTTGAACATTTCAATCCATTCCAGATTAACCAACGCTCTCTCCAACTTCCTGGTAATAGGGCGATTAACCTTTCTATTAGTCCATGTGTATTGAGGGCCAGTAGTTCTGTAATCCAGCAACTCCATCTCCCCAATCCAGGTATTGAAATCATCCATACTAGTTTTGAGCATCTATGATTTGATGTTTCCTCCGGTACGCGAACCGTGTTAAAATCCCCACCTACAATCCAAGGACGTACAACAACCTTCAGCTTAGCAATCTCCTTATAAGTATGCTGGCGCTCTGCTTCATCATTGGAAGCATAGATAGCCGTCATGAAAAAGCAATCCTTATTGACATCCTCTACCAACAATGAAAATAATTCTTCCCTGGTTTTATCACATGAAGCTTAATCCCAGGGTCCCAAAATAACCATACTCGACCTAAATTTGAGTCAACACAGTGAAAACATTTCTCCCACCCAGCAAACACCTCTTCTACAGGCTCTTCAGCCTTCTCTGCCTTTATACGAGTTTCAAGAACTGCCACTACATCTACTTTATTCCTACGTAGGACGTGCATCAAGTCCCTTTGCTTGGAGGTTAAATAAAATAATGCATTAAGAACAGACTCACTGGAAAAACCTAGCAGCTTCTCAAACCAATACAACCCACTCAAAGTATATAGTATCTATACTTCTATACTCCCATATTTATCTACCAATCAAAACAAAGCCTATTTAAGCCATCACACAAGACCTGATTAGCAGTCACTCGACATCTTACAATACTCTAGACTTCACGACACATCACAACTAGACTGCTAACAATTTTACCCCATACATCCTACCACATCCCTCTCTCCATGTTAGACTGAGAGAAGTACTCTATATGAACCTACAGAGGCGAGCTTTTGCATTCTTCTTACTCCAATATCTCGCACACCATGAAACCACGCTCTTCCAATTTGCTAATCGGGGATAGATATTGACCTTCAAACAATGTTCAATAACACATCACGTATATAAACACTAAACCAACTGTTGATCATGAGTTTCCACCCACCCCCCCCTCCTCCGGGGACAGAGGAAACAACACCCTGAAATGGTCTTCCCCAAATTGATGAATCTGTCCTGCATAGTTAATTTATGAAGAATAGCCAAACATAGATCAAATCCATGCTTTGGGACAATGTCCTTACCCCACACCAACTTAGACCAAAGCACCACTTCCTCGTAAGGCCTAATCGAATTCCATACCCGACAGACAGAGTATTTCTGCATTTTCTCCCCATCCCAAGCTAGGTCTTCCCCTGAGCCAGAGACAAATGATTCTATAGCATTTCTGCACTTCAGAATCTGCTTCCGGATCCAAGTCCCGGTAGAAGAGGTAGAGATATTCCACAAGTTCCGATCTTTGACTTTATACTTTATCACCCAGCTCACCAACAGAGAGCCACTTACAGCCAAAAGATAACATACATGCCCAGCAACACATGCTAGATTCCAGATTCAAAACTTCGGAATTCCGAGCCCACCCTCATCTTTTGGTTTTGTAAACTTTTCGCAGGCAATAACTGCTTTGGATCGTCCCAGATCATCACTGACATTCCATAGAAAATCACTACATAGCCTCTCCATTTCCTTTATCACATACCGAGGAAGTAGGAATAAATTCATCCAATATTGAAGCGTACTTGAAATAACAAGAGAAACAAGTTGCAGTTTTCCTACATAGCTAAGCAGGTGTGCCCTCCAAGTCCTTAATCTCTTTGTGATCTTGTCAATTAAAATCTTACAATCTGTCTCTTTAACTTCCCCTAAATTAGAGGAACACCTAGATAATTAACCGTGAAAGTACCTAAAGGAAAACCCGTAAACCCATATATTATCTCTTTCTCCTCCACTGTATACCTGCGCATAAACACTGACTCTTGGCAGGATTACACCTAAAACCAGCCTAGAGATAAAACTCTTCCAATAACCTACTTTCTTCAGCCACACCACGAATAAATCCATTAGTAAACACCATCAAATCATCAGCAAAGCAAATATGAGTTATCCCATAGGCTTACATCTAGGATAAAAGGGAATTTGACAGTAATCTACTACTTTTTTCATTAAACACTCAAAAGCTTCTTTGCCACTGCGAAAAGATAAGGAGAGAGAGTGGGTCTCCCTGTCTTAACCCTCAACAAGCTGAAAACTTCCCATACAAGCCTCCATTTACACACTAATACTAGGGGTAGTGACACAAACTCTAATCAAAGTAACAAACCCAGAAGAGAACTACATAGCTTTCAGAACAATGAAGAGGAACTCCCAATTAATCGAATCAAAAGCCTTCATAATGTCTATTTTTACTACACACGTAGGAGTAATATGCTTCCTGTGATAATCACTCACCAAGTCCGAGACCAAAAAGATGTTATCACTAATGGACCCCCCCCCCTTAATAAAGGCAGATTGTGATCGATTAATAACTTTGGGAAGAACTGATGACAACCTAATAGCCAAAATTCTAGATATGCCTTTGTAAATCACATTACAACATGAGGCATAATACCAGTAGAAAAGCAATGAATAATCACCTCCTTAACATTCTTCCCAACGATATCCCAATGATCAAATAAAACACCACTAGGAACCCATCTGGCCTTGGGGCTTTGTCCCTCCCCATTCCTCTGAAAACTTGCTTTATCTCCTGCCTCGATACAACCTGCATAAGACCGGTCATCTTCATCATTCAACTTCAACTATATTAGATCATCATAATAACTCTCTGACTATTTTACCATAGCAGCATCCACTGTGCCTATAAGATTTTTGTAGAACTCCACAACCTCTTCTCTAATACCCTTCACATCTTCCACCACTTTGTTCTGAGAATCAATAATCCTTGTTATCTGTTGCTTCGGAGTCCGTATTTTCATAAATTTTGAAAGAAGGCAGTATTTGAATCTCTTTCCAAAACATACTTGGTTCTAGATTTTTGCTTATAATATAGCTCTTTAACTCTTCTAGCTTCCCAACAATCCATCCCCAACTTCTTCTCTTCGACTATTATGATAGAGTGAGGATCCCTCATCACTTCAAACTGAACCTTGCCAATTCCTACTCAAGCACTCCAGCTCTCTCAGAAATTTCAGCATATTCCTCCCTACTAAGTTTACTCAAACCCGTTACACTCCCCTTAATATACCATAATACACATAATGCGTGACATCAACCACTTCCTTTTTCCACGCTTTACCCACAATAGTTAAGTATCTAGGATGTTGCTTCCAGAATCCAAAATATTTAAATGGTTTAGGCAACAATTCTACGGGAGAAGTTTCCAGTAAGATGCCACAATGATCAGATACCCCTGGATCTGTAGTACAAGCAGAACTCACTCTAAACACCTCCATCCATCTTTTATTCACCACCAACCGATCAAGCCTCCTTGCAATGGGATTTCCTTCCTGCTTATTCCACTAGGTAAACCAATAACATGTTACCTTATGATCTATTAACTTCATAGTACTTATCCAGTTCCTGAAAACCAGAATACTCTAAGTAACAACCAGAGAATTAGAAGCTTCATTCGACTCATTAATAGCATTGAAATCTCCCAAGTTTCCACATGGCACCACTGACTCCTGAAGTAACAAAAGTTCTATATATAATTGATCCCTCTGACTAGGTGCGCCTGTTAGCCACATCAGCACTTAACGAACTCCATTAACGGAGTTGGACGGAGGCTAACAGAGATTGACTATGTGTGACCAGTTTTAGTAATTCGAGTGACCAAATTTTATATTATTTTTTTTAGTGACTAAACATGTCACGATTTATTAATCCCAGTGACCAAAAATGGCATTAACCTTTTTCACGAGCGAATAATGTTTAGTAACGCCATTTAATTACCTGTTTTCTATTATCATTCCAAATCTGACAATAAATCGTGTCATATTTAGTCACTAGAAAAAATTTAATATCAAATTTGATCACTCAGATTACTAAAACATGTCATATTTAGTCACTCTCCGTTAGTCTCCGTCCAACTCCGTTAATGGAGTCTGTTATGTGCTGACATGGGTAACATGAGCGCCTAATCAGCGGCTAAAATGATTATGTGTTGACATGACTATTTTGGGCCGAAAATGGTCAAACCCTACCCGCTATGTCATTAAACCCACCATGTCATACATCCACCCCAACCCATTAACCCAACCCGACCCATAACCAAATCCGAGATTTCTCCCTCGTCGTCTTCTACTACTTCTTCCATGACAACCTCTGCCGCGACTCCAGCGATTTGCACGAGGCCGATGTTGATGCAAGTAGTGGCGGCTATTTATAAAGGGTAGAGCGACTTGGCAGCGAAAATCCTGTCTCGAGTCGGGTCTAGTGGAGGGAAGGGGAACCCGGAGCAGAGGCTAATGGATTACTTGTTTTCTCCCCGCAGCCATCCATTCCTCTAAAACTTGTCGACGATAGATCTCCAAAGCTTGTTCCGCCGCGCAAGGCACCTAATGAGATTATGTTTCATGAACAATTTTGAGAGAAGAGGCTCAAAAGGGGCGAGCTTTAAAAATCTCCAATTTTTAGATTAAGATGTTGCTCTAATTTTTACCGATGTTGGGATGTCTATTTCATGGAAAAAGTTTTGACTCTCTATGGTCCTTCTGCTCCCATTTTGATGGTCTTCTACTTCTTCTCCTCTCAATAATTAGCGGTGGTGATCAGACAGACTAGGCGGTGATGACGCCGGTGGGGAAGAGAAAGAGCATTGATGTTGATGCGGGAGGAAAAGAAGGCGGTGTTCGTTGACTCAGTGGTGGACGGGTGGTTTTACCCTCCGATGTGGTCGCCGGACGACGGTGGTTGCGGTGGTGGTGGGACGGCGGGTAGTCACCGGACGCGGGTGTTAGTGGTGGTGACGACCTCAGG
Source organism: Linum tenue (assembly GCA_946122785.1). Taxonomy (NCBI): domain Eukaryota; kingdom Viridiplantae; phylum Streptophyta; class Magnoliopsida; order Malpighiales; family Linaceae; genus Linum; species Linum tenue. Next base: position 37,970,091 of record CAMGYJ010000007.1, on the reverse strand, counting down.
TTTGGTTCTGGGTCGGGTTGGGTTAATGGGTTGGGTTGGTTGTATGGCATGACGTGTTTAATGACGTGGTAGGTAGGGTTTGGCCGTTTCCGGTCCAAAATGATGCTGACTAGACGCTCCCGTTAGCCACATCAGCACATAAATGACTCCATTAACAGAGTTGGACGGAGACTACCGAAGAGTGACCAAATATGACCTGTTTTAGTAATTTGAGTGACCAAATTAAATCTTAATTTTTTCTAGTGACTAAACATGACACGATTTACTAATTCCAGTGACCAAATGTAGCCTTTGCCCTCGTGGAAAACTCAATTAGAATGTTAATTCACTGCCGTATGTATCCTCTGATCCGTCGCCGTCGTTTATCCGATAACTGAACAGCGGCGACCTAATTTTTGCTCCCTGTCCTTCCCCTCCGATCTCTCCGTTTCCTGAAAAGCAAAGTGCAATGCACTCCACAACATTTTCCATGCAATTCCTTCGGCTCCGAAACCGTGTAACTTTCTCTCTTCCCCTCGAATACGAATCTCGAACAGGCAAAGTGAAAGGGGATGGCCGGCAGCCCGATCAGGCTCTCCGTTTGCCTCTTCGTCGTCCGGACCAAAAAACGGGTACGCGATCTTCTTTCTTCGTCGGCTGTTGGTAGCTCTTTTTGCCGGCGGTAGGGGAGAAAAGAGTTGACTTGTGAGTTATGACCCCCCAAATTTGGCACTGATTGAATATGCTACGCAATCCCCAAGTGTGTTTAAAAACGCGTATTATTAGCCGACGATGCACGAAGCTTCCTTCTTTGTCGATCCCACAATCCGATAACTTTAGTCTCCCAGCTACCCTATATACATCTTTGGCTCAATTGGCCTGGCTGCAGGATCAGCCTTGCCTACGGTGGTCAACGTGTGGTTTCCCATTTCGCATCTGTTATTCGCCTCACCAAGGTTGATATCTCTGCAAAACAGCTTACTTTACTTCAATTATGTTGCAGTTGATTCAATTTTCTCTGAAGAAAGACCCCTTCTTTTCTTTTCTCCTGCTTAAGAAGCCTACTGATGGATTTGGAAAGCTTTGCAGATATCCTGTTTCCCAAATCCCAACCTCTTGTTAAAGTGAACTGGTCATGTCTGAGCCAGTCAATGATGGCATTGAACGACTTACAACCCTCCCCCACATGGCAATTTCTGCTGTAGATGGCGCAAACGTAGATGATGGGAATGATGCCATGGCAAAAAGTCCCAGGTACTTGCTGATTGTGCATCATTATTACCTGTGTTGTTCTGTTCGTGGAGAGGTTGGTTATGGGTAGCTACTTAGCCGGATCAGTAATGGGTTCATTTGCCTTCATCAGGAAGGTGGACAGTTGCTGTTCCAATGTCGTTACCCCAGCAGTAAAGGGTGCAACTGTTTCTTTGCGAAGCAAGAGTGAGGCAGATGCGCTCGATGATGGCCACCGGTGGCGCAAGTATGGGCAAAAAGCAGGGTCGAGAAGTCATCCCAAGTAATACTTCTGAATTTTGACAATAAGAGGTGGTGCTACATTTTTACTTACTGTTGCTCATTCCTTTTGCATTTCTTGTCTCAGGAGTTACTTCAAGTGCTCATATGTGGGATGCTCAGTGAAAAAGTGTGTAGAGAGGGACCCAGATGATCCTGAATTTGTTATTACTACATATAAAGGCACACACAATCACAATGTTGTTACACCTTCAGCGAAGACTAGCAGCAGCCATGGAAGTTCAGCTCGTGTGGTTGATGGTGACTCCGTCTGTATTGGATCGGATAATAGTGGCATAAACCTTGTGAGCGATTTATCAAGGATGAGTTCGGGGAAAAGTGGCATTACAACAGAAGAGGAAGAATATGTTCATGATGTTACCTTCGGCAGATGTTACAGGTGCTAACCCAACATCATCCATTGTTTTCTTTTAAGAGATTTGTAAGTTGATATTTAAGAGTTTTGTATTTGTATCAATCAGGAAGATGGATACTAGGAGTTCTGATGCTACCCCAGCAGTCAAGCCCAAAGTTGTCACTTTCCGAACCAAGAGTAAGATTGATGTAGTGGATGATGGTTATCGTTGGCGCAAGTATGGCTTGAAATCGGTGCTGGGAAGTCCTCATCCCAGGTAGCTATTTCTTACCACTGACCAAAAGAGTTAGGTTACATTTTGCAATCTTTTCATTTGCATTGCTTATCTTCCTGATATATATATCTTCCTAACTCTGGTTATAACTCAAAATTCAGGGCTTATTACAAGTGCACGCATGCTGGATGCCCTGCTAGAAAGACCATGTGTAGGGATTCAGATGATCCTGAGTTTGTTACGACCACAGTTCAAAACACACATAACCATGTTACTGCAACTTCAAGAGGTAAGACTACTGCTAATCATGACATTGCATCGCAAGCAGCTATGGGCAGTATTGAACGTGAAGAAAGTAGCTACATTACTAGCCTCGGTTTTGGGAACAATATGAGTTCCACTGCTGCTGAGACTCGATGCAATGAGAACTTTGGGCTGAACACGAGTGACCCGTTGAGATTTGATATAAAAACTAGCCTTGATCTTGGAATCGGGATGGATTTTTTCGCTATCGATGATTTCAGTGATTCATTTTACTCCTTCCCTGAAAGTGGAAGGAGTTTTACTTCTGGAAATGGAAAGGCAAATGCCATGCTGTCACCTGCCAGTTACTTGATGAGGAGTGGAGAGCAGAATGACACAATGGCCCTTGAATTTCAACAGCATCAAGAGCTTGAAAAAGTTGACGAAGGAACATTAGAAATTGAAGAATCAAGGCAGTTACAATTTCAATTTTCCATGGCTTCACCCGAGAAGGAGCCTTATCACTGTAATGATCTCATGAATACAGGAAACATATACCTTTCAAAGTCTCCCTCATCATTGTATTCTTTTTGTGCACAATACTTTGTGTCCATTTTCTTGCCATATTGCAAATTTCAACAGCTTTGGGACGGAGGGATGCAGGTAATAACCAAGAACATTTGCTCTATCTTTATCATTTCCAAATGAAATCTCACAGGAAGTAATTCATCCTAATGTTATGTATGTTACTGCATGCAGCTTTTGGTAAGCTTGAAGCATCTAGATTTGAAGCACTCTGCTCTACGTTGGATACCCGACCTATCAAAGTCGCTGAAACTTGAGGATTTGGAACTTGAAGGCTGCATATACCTGGTTGGGATATCCTCCATCCAACATCTTACCAAGCTTCAACATCTCAACCTCAAAGGGTGTCAGAGTCTCAGAGGGCTTCCAAGTCTGATGAAGCTGAAGTTCCTCAAAACACTTGATCTCTCTCACTGCTCAAATCTCAACAGACTTCCTCCATCGCTTGGTTGCATTTCTAGTCTCTGTGAACTGAATCTAAGAAACTGTGAAAAAATTAACCGTCTCCCTCGCAGTGTTGTACAGTTGATGACATCCCTTGAAACTCTCAATATTTCTGGCTGCTCAAGTTTATGGAATTCCATTACCGGCATCCTCATTAGCCACTGTAGGTTGATTATAATTCATCGTAATCAACAAAATCGAATGGTGTGAACTTGTGAAGTTTTACCTGTTTCTTTCTGTTTGATCTTTGCAGCCTCTGAAGATGCTTCTCCTGAACCACCACAACCTATCACACTGGTGCAAGTGGATGCTGTTGCAGCGACCAGAGCAAGTGCTGTAGATTCACCGCCATCGGAGGACCCGTCTTTGGAGTCGAGGGGAGAAAAAACTATAACATTGGAGGATTCTAATGCTTTTACGAGAGAGAAAACTATCCTAGCCATAAACAATGCAGTATATTATGGATTGGAAGAGGAGCAGGGTAAGAATGCTGCTATTATACCAAAGAAAGATCGACAACAAATTTTGAACGATGAAGAACATAAAGACACAGAGAGTGTAGGGAATGAGCCACTGAAGATTGCTGAGGCCACTACATCTGTTTGCTGTCAAGTGGAAGACTGCGGGGTTGAACTTAGCAGTGAAAAGATTTACCACCAAAGAATCCAGACTTGTCAGGTTCACTGTAACACTAGTACAGCAATGTTGGGGAAGGTAATGCAGCGATTTTGCCAACTATGTTCCAGGTAACCGAATTTGAAACTGAGTGCTTCTTTTTCTTAATATCTAGCCAGCCTTTCCCCTCTGAATCGTTTGATTAAATCTTGGTTACTTCTCATTATTGTTACCAGGTTTCATCTCATTGAAGAATTCGATGGAGAGGAAAGAATCTGCCGCAGTCGATCAGCTAGATATAGTCAAAAGCGCGGTAGGCAGAGTACTCCTACTACCACTGGAACAGACTTGGAGGAGAAATTCCTGTTACTGAAAAGAACAAGAACAATAACAAGCGACGATACAATTGCATTAGCCGAGACTGTTAAGGAGTTTCTGAGCCTTTCATTGGAAGATTTGGCAGAAGCCAATGCATTTGGCAACTTCGAGCATGCTGTTCTCGCTATGATTGAGCAGTCATCGAGTTTGGATGACAGGGCGACGAAGGAGAGTGTGTTGGTTTCCTTGGCAGAGTGGAAACAGAGTGTTCCCGAGATAGTGATGAGTATGCAGAACGCTGAAGCTGAATCAGCTGTCACTTCTAGAGAAATGAGGGAAATGGATGCGAGGTTGACTCGTGGAGAGCTACACCTAAGTTTGCTGGATTTGGAACTGTCTTTGATATCGGAGGAGGAAGAGCAGATTGAGGCTGAGATCCAGCGTTTGATGGACGAGAAGAAGAGATAGGGGATCATTATTACATTGTTATACCAATACAAACTGCAACGATCACTATATGTAACAGTAGAGTGAAACAAGGTTTTTTCGAGATTGGCAGTAATCCTATAGATAGGGCTGGGCATGCGAGCGGATCATCCGCGGGTTTGGGCCGACCCACCCGCATTTGACCCGAATTTCGTTAAGTGGGTGGGTCTATGGGTGGGTGACGGGTTGCGTTGGGAGCCATCCGCCGGGTGGTGGGTGGGTTGTGGGTGGGTGCGCGGGTGACCCGCTCAACCCAACAGCAAAAAGATCAAAGTCGTCGGCGCTAGAGAGGGGAGAGTGGAGACGTTAGACATAAACTAGGAATGCTCCAGGAGTTTGAACCTCAAAGCCAACCTTCCAAATAGCGATCCCCTCCTGTTCGCTTTATTTTTTTCTTCTAATTCTTGTGCATAGATCACTGCTCTTTCCTTTGTGGAATTATTTTTCTTAGTTCCTTGCACCTGAAAATCATCTCAATCTGTAGAAAACTCTTTCATAATAGAATTTCTATCCAATTTAAGAACTAATTTGACATTTTTCGCCCTATTTCATCTTCTTGTTTCCCCAGATAACTCTCTTCGCCTATTATCATGTCAAGTTGACTCCTTTATATTATATACATTGTGATGTGGGTGAACCCACAAACCCACCCAAATCATCCACCATCCGCCCGACCCAACCCGAGACTAGATGTGGGTGGGTGGTGGGTTAAAAATTATCAATCCATTTAAGCGCGGGTGGGTGCATTTTATGGTCAAAATCCACCCGACCCACCCAATGCCCACCCCTACCTATAGACCACCAGAAGAAGAGTTCTTTGGTAAACCCATCATAGGTCTTAATAGCACAGTCCAATATAATGGGCATTCTCTGAATGACAAGTTGAGGTAAGCGATATGATCAAATGAATTGTAGTGCAGTGCAGGGTCGCCCAACTCCTTCATCTTCACTGTTCCACTGAGAATAGATCCGAGCCCGGCAGAGTATCTCATCTCCTTCCTTCTGATTATCACTTGATGGTAACAACTTGGTATTCTATCGTTGCTTATAGGCTGCACATTTTACACAAACCGATAATCAATCGAACAGTTAAAGACTCGTTACATACTTATAGAACTCCATATCAATACTCACTCACCATAAGCGCATCACCAGCCAGCACCAAAAAAGAGGAAGGTTAGAGTTTGACGTCGATCCAATGGCCATCCTTGGTTCTGATCTGCAAACCATCAGCCTTCTGGTGAACGATTGATATCTTAGATTTGTTGTCGCGACTTGGCTGAAGAATTGGGAGCTGAGGTCGTCGATTAGCTGGGAATGGAGATTTTAGGGAGTTCTGCCTGAAGTTACAGGTAGGGATGGCAATGGGTAGGTCGGGTGTGGGTTTACCCTATACCAACTCCTAATCTGTTGAGTAGAGCCTTCTAAAATACTCGATCAAATAACCACCGGCTATGAAAATGAATAACCATACCCTACCCACCGGATAACCACGGGTATTCGGGTAACCATGGGTACGAATCCGAACGAGGAGCAGAAGAGTTGGGCTCCGGCCCAGGAGGGGAAGACAGAGGCCCCATGAGTGGAGAGGAGTGAGGGAACTCGGGTGCAGCAGTAATGGTGGGACGAGGGATCCAATGGAGGGTTTGTTGAGCGCCATCTTGAAATGGGAATAGATGTTCTTGAAACTTAACGTTGTGAGAAGTGATAATGCGACGTGAAGCCAAGTCATAAATTCTATACCTCTTTTGACTGGCGGCATAGCCCAAGAATAATCCTGCACGACCTTGTTCGCTGAACTTATCCAAATGAGCATGCGTGTCCTTGTAATATGCTAGACACCCAAAGACACACAGGTGACGATAAGTTGCATTTCGACCAAAGAGTAGTTCAAATGGCGTCTTACCAGTAGACTTGGTGGGAAGTCAATTGATCAAATAAACTGTTGTAAGAATGCATTCCCCCCAAAACCGGATGGGTAAGCTGGCCTAGAAGCGGAGAGCACGAGCTGTGTCTATGATATGGCGATGTTTCCGCTCCACCACACCATTTTGCTGGGGCGTGTCATCACACGAGGTCTGTAGTAGAATGCCTTCTTGCTCATAGAACTCGACAAGGCCAGTGGTTTGAAATTCATGCCCATTATCAGTCTGAATGAGTTTGACATCACAGTTGAATTGAGACCGAACCATGTTGCAGAACTGGATAAGATATCGTTCGACCTCTGACTTGTAGAGCAAGAGATAGACCCAGACACCACGAGTAAAATCATCCATAATGGTTAGAAAATAATGAGCACCACTAAGTGAAGCAACCTTATAACCTCCCCAAATATCAATATGAATGAGTTCAAAACGAGAAGCAGTTTTAATCATGCTCGAAGAAAAAGGTCCTCGTATCTGTTTGGCCTGTAAACAAGAATGACAAGGGCCAGTATCCAAACCAACAGGAAAAGATAATAAGTGACTCAAATGTAAAGCCTTTTCTGGAGATGGATGCCCGAGACGGGCATGCCAAAGAGTTGACGAACTTGAACCTCCACGCTTGATAGCACACGCACGTGTTTGTGCAGTCCCAAATAAACGCAGATAATACAACCCATCACGTAGCTCATCCTTCCCAATTAACTTCTTCGAGCGTAAGTCCTGAATTACGCAAAAATTATCCAGAAAAATCAAGGCAACACGATTATCCTTAGTCAATCGGATTACCGAGACGCGGTTACATTTAAATTCACGGACATGTAATACTCGATCAAGGATAAAATCATGTTGGAGTTGTAAACGAATGGCACTGAACGTGTCATCAAGGCCCATTAAGAACTCAAAAAGGCGAGCTGTGTCTTGTTGTTCACGCACCTTCTTGGAGATCCCACATGTGCAATGTCCACATACATAGCTCGACAGTGGAGTGATCTGCGAAATCTCCTCCCAATAACCACGTAGGCGAGTGTAGAAGGAGGAGACTGTGTGCTTCTCTTGCTGTAAGAGGCTGATGAGACGTCGCAATTCATATGTGCGAGATGAGCTACCTTTACCAAAACGCTCATGAAGGTCAGTCCATATTACTGCAGCGTGTTTGGCGAAACAGATGCTGCTACGGATCTCCTTGTCGATAGAAGTCTTTAACCAAACCTTCACCATGTCATTACAGCGGATCCAAACGGCCTTCTCCTACGCGTTAGTAGGCTTGGAAAGGGAACCATCAACAAAACAATATTTGTTCTTGGCGATTAGGGCATCATTCATATCAAGGACCCACTCACCGTAATTAGATGCCGTCAAGACATCACCGACCAGGAGATTACCAGGACCATCCGATGGAGAAAGAAGATAAACAGAGGAAAGAGGATCTTCGAGCTTGATTGCGGCACCGCCGGACGGGTTCCCGTTGGGGTCTTCACCGTCGAGAGTCATGGCAGGAGAGAAACGAGAAACTGGATCTTAGCACAGCTCTGATACCATGTAAAATTGTATGAAAGGATACGAGAGACAACAATTTTACGTGGTTCTTCCTCACAGTTTGTGAGGCTTACATCCACGGGAATATGAGTTTCTATGGTATTGATTGATTGCGGCTTATTGCCATGGTTACATACTTATACCCTTTTTCACTAGAAACTATTGGGACCAACTTGTTTATGACATGTATCAGAGCTGGTTTGTCCTTAAGGTCACGTGTTCAAGTCCTCACGACCCCAATATTAACCGTTGTCTTTCAAGCACATAGTATGGCAGACCTGTGCAAACTTCAAGCCCATGAGTCGGCTTTCGTAAGTCATAACTTGTAATTAACTTCAAATAGTAGTAATATCATACGTAATTACTTATAAAATTAATTAATTACAATCCAATTAATTTGTCTTGAATACCTTGTCAAAACCGTTAGGGACAAAGCTTGCTAATTGGGCTAATAAACGCTAATACTATATAAGGCCCAATTATGTTAATAATGTTCATGGTTATTAATAATCATCATAATGTCATTTAATTTCGTGTACCGATTGTTAATAGAAAATTTTCCATTTTTAATCAAACACGTCACTTTTTAACTGGATTATAATGACGTCAAATAGAATCATCCACCTATATAACAAACACCATACGTATTGAAAAACAGCTAGAGAGGTCTATCGCATTAAATTAAAGACTATATATAAAAGCCGGGTTGGAAGCCCAGAAGAGCCAGGGAGCTGACACGTGTCCAAAGTACCAGTAAAGCCCCCACATGATTTGGCTATTTTCAAGTTTGCCACTGCTAATGTCGTTTTGATTTTTCTCCACCACAACTGTCGGGTTTCTTCTTCCTCCCACCCACAGCCATCGCTGCATAGTCCCTCAGCCCTTCCCCGTTAGCAAACTCGATTCTAACTCAATGTCATCTCCTTATTCTCCATCCAGGAAAGTCTAATTCTCATTCTCAATCATTTTATCCTTCTTCGGCACCATCAACATCTCCAACATTGAACCCTTAAGGTAAAATAATCTGATAAATCAATTAGGTCAGATTCAATGTCTCCCTACCAAATATTTAGGGAAATTGATCAACCAGCCCGCTCACCTCCTGTTTAAAACGTTGACGCCCAACTCATGAGTATCACAATGGGAAGCAATGGGGTGTATTGCCGACTTCGGAGATTAAGGAGATATGTAGCTTATGTCAAAGTTGCATTGAGATGGAGCCAGCGAGCGGCCATGCGGTGGAATGGACATAACAATTTCAAATGAAAAGAGAGAGAAGAAGCAACATAGAGAGAGACAGATGAGATCTCTGGAAGTTATGGATTTGGATTTACCAACAAGAAGGGGGAAATGCCAAAGAAGCAGCATAGGAAGGGAGATGTAGCTGAGGTGGTTGTGCATAATACTTTCGGTCGTTGACGTTTCAACCGGTGGTCGGGGATTCCAGGTCGATCGAAATTGAGGTGAAGTTTAATATCGGCTGAACTTTATCTCTATGTGAGAGTTGTGGAAGGGGAAGACGAAGAATGTCATGATGATTGATTGCCCATAGTAGGTAGCAAGGTTTGTTCTGTATGATTCTACTTTGTTTCGAAATTTTTTCATTGTGATTATCTGTTCTAAAATTTTCCATATGAGGTTTGTTATGTTATGTATAGTTCTATCCGTTCTAAATTCCTTTTTGTGATTATCCCAATTTATGCTAGAAGACTTGGTAGTTATCTGATTCATCATTACAGGCAGCAACTTTGAAGTGTCCCTTAGCTAAGATTATGCACACTCATCCTTTCAGCATTCTGACACCTATTCTTTCCATTGTGACAGCTAAGTGAAAACATTCAGGTCACCTGGTGGTAATTCATTTCCTTCACGTTAATAAATAGATGTTTTTGTTGCAATGAGACCTCAGTTCACTTCTCTGCTTAATTGTGTTCCTCACTCTGTAAGTCCTCTAATTTTGGCTAAGGTTGTGATTACTGATTATTCATCCTCCTCTTCAACTACTGTACTGATAATTATTATATACCCATATTATAGATGTACATGTCCATGTCGTCTTTATTAGAGGACGCTAATAATAAGTTGTACTGCCTTCTATACATGTCTTCTTCAAATTAAAACAACTAGCTTGAAATGAAAACAAACAGAGGAATAAATTAGTTGACAAGTGATGCACACAGTTTAATAGAGCCCCATTTTGTGCTCTATACCTTCCTCTCCCTAGCTCCAATTCGTCCAATATACACTACTATGAAATTATGTTCACATATTGTCATTATATATACATTATATGCTCCCTTAATCAAACTATATCTATCTCATACGTACAAGTTACATGATGTCCTTATATTCATTTTTCAGTTTGTTTCCTTTATTCTTTACTTCTGTAGATTCAACTAATCTCCACTTCTCACTCTCTCTCATCAGGCCATCCATTAGTCAAAACTCCAGCGCCACCCTTCAAGGTTCCCCTGCTACAATTCAGGTACTGTTTTGTTGCTTCCTTAATTGTATTTTCCTTTTGTATAAAGAGGTGAACCTGTTGGTTGCCTCTCTTGGTTGCTGCTTAGTTATGCATGTTATATCATGTTTACACAACATATTCAGATGAGTTTGATTTATGCATTTTTTTTTAGTTTGTTGAGCTTCTTATATATACTACATCCGAGGTTTTTCTATTAGTTGTATTAGCTTGGTGTACTGTTATTTATGATATGAGATGGCCAGACCAGGCTACCTATACTAACAGGTCAGGCTCCATGATTCATGTACATGAAGATACAACAAAGCTATGTCGTTACTGTGGGAACCCTGATCTCTTTGTCACTTTTGCGTGCGATCTCCAATGGCCTGAGATAGCCTCAACTTTTACAGACTCATCAGGCAAACATTACGGGGATAAACCCGCAATTATTTCCCGTATCTTTATAGAAAAAGTTCAAGCCTTGAAACAAGTGATCTTTTCTCACTACGGCAACACCCTTGCCAGTTAGTTGCAGCCTCCACAACACTCATATCCCCCTTATCCATGCATATATATGTGACTCGCTATGACACAACTCCTAACAATGGCCAAGTGTAAAAGGGACTGCAATATAGTGGCTCAAGTAATAAATATCGAATCCACGGGTCTATAGAGTTACTATTACTCAGCTTCAGTTCATTATCTAGCAAACCAGATTAAGATGAAAGAACTAAAACTACCCTAGCAAACTACAGTTAAAGTTAATCTAATTACAGGTTGGGAACTCACTTAGGTATGATTCCCCCTAGCCACTAGTCAGATTAATGATTGATGATTTCTAACTTGTTTCACTTTCATTCACAATGCGGAGAATCCTTGACTAGACCTTTAATCTCGACTAAAGGATCAAGGCCCTCTTGAGTCAATTGCCTAGAGGGACGTATCCTTCTCTAGAACAACCGATCAAGGCGTTCTGAACCAGATTCCCTCTATCGAATGAGGTTCTCAATCGATACAAAGCAGTGAATCGACCCTCGACTAAAGCAATCGATCCACTACTATCAATCTATGGTGCTCTATTGACCTAATCAGGTATTCGCTCTCATAGGATCAAAGCAGAATCAATAATCTCGACTAAAGCAGAATTGAATCATGAAAACATGCATAGATTGAATATGAACTCAAGATTATCAAGTAAGAGCACTTGTACAATCATCCAATCAAACAAACATAGCTAGGTTTCCTCAAAACCTAAGTGAAGGGAAGTTACTCCATAGAGAAGAAAGAGACTGCAGTAAGAATCTTCAGATGATCAGTCTTCAAGTCCGGGCTTATTCCTCGAGCTTCCAAGGCGAAGAAATCCTCCAATTCCACTCTTAGAATGCCCTCAAATCGCCCTCTCTCTCTTTGGTTCGTCCCTTGGGTTTTTGGGATCCAAAACCCAGCTCTCCCTTGCAAAAACGCAAAAACAGGCTTTTAACAGCCTGTGTCCGCGATCCCCGGTCAGAATACCCGGTCGGGTACTTAGGGAACCGGTCGGGTATCAACAAAATGCTCCGGGTCACTATTCTGGGCAAAAGGGAAAATACCCGGTCGGGTATTTTTGGTTCACGACCGGGGGCATTCTGATGCTGCCAAAAATCCCCTATCAGATGGCCAAAAATACCCGGTAGGGTATTATGGTCGGGTATTTTGCAGTTCCGGGTCCCCTATCTTTGAATATTCGTTTCTCCCTCGTTCGGACTCCAAATCAGGTGCCGTTTGATCCCAGACGCTCGTAGTATCGTCCTCTTTCTTCTCATGACAAGATTACATGATTATATGGTCACAAACTGAGGTAGAAATCCATTCTTCTTCAAGTCATACCCGAGTTTCTTCCCCCGAGTCGCCAATTGATCTCCGATTGACTTGAAACTTGCGCCAACGCTTCACTTTATGTGCTAGGACCTGAAATGTGACAAAGGAACACAACCTAGCGTAAAATAGGCCAAAGAAGCGATAATGCAAGCTTAAATAATCAAGAAACAAAGGGGAAAACATGTGCAAATATCGAGTCATCAAATCCCCCCACACTTAATCGTTTGCTTGTCCCCAAGCAAACCTAACTCAAACCAATGCAGCTCTCCAGACCTCTATAGCAAAAACAACCCCGATCGTCGGTAGAGGATTTCCTAGATCATAAAGCAGCTTACGAGGTCAACTGGTCTTCTAAGACGTTCCCTATCTCTCTCAATGCGAGTTCTAGACTCAAGCCAGGATCATGAGAAGAAGTAGAAGTAAGACAGTCAGTTCATGGACAAAAGGACTCACGACATTCACAACCAAGGACTCGTTGAACCGGGGTGCTCTTTCACTTCATTTCACCTTTGGAACCCCTTTTTCTCACTTTCATTTACATTTTTTCTTTTTTTCCTTTCATTTGGTGGGGTTCCAACTGCAGTGTTTTGCACGGTCGACCCTTATTAGTCGAGCAAGAGCAATTTTTGTACATCTGGCGCTCGCCAAAGTACTTCTTTTAACTCCTTTTCCTCAATTCGTGTGGAGGGTCAATGAAATTAAGGGGGGTCGGAAGCTCTATCCATGCCCTTAAAAACACATCCTCAAGTAGGCAAACCGTTCAACGGGTGGAAGTTTTACTTGTACTAGAGACAGCTTAGCTTCACCTTGTAGGAGTACCCCACTAAGGATCACTAAAATCTCCTCCAAAACCCGATTTTGTGCAATGAACGGTGCCACACACGTTGGGCTTACCCCATGTTTAGGATTTTGATGATTTCGACATGGAGGACCAACTGCTTTCCATTTTCCACATGAGCACCATGTTCGATACATGAGTCCACAACACCATCCAAACAGAGTCACCATTACAACATGAATTCAACGGTCTTAGCTCCACTAATTCACAAAATCAAATGGCACAACAGAGAGCTAGATAGGAAAAATCTTATACTTCAACATCCTCCATAGTGCTACACTACCTCCCTAGGTTGCACATTACTATAGAGACTGTCAATTTAAAGCATACTGAGATGGCAATTTGCAAGGAAACACGTACTTGGAGCCCTCAAATTTAAAAATTTGGACAGTGGACTAGGCTCCAAGCACACAAACAGCCAAACATTCACCCGCATACATAATCGAACATCCCCCCACACTTAAGCACGACATTGTTCTCAATGGAGGAAAGATAAGGAGGGTAGAACGAAGTTACCAGATCAAGGGTGAATAATGGTGGACGGGGCAGGCGGTGTATTCCAGGAGGAGAGAGTGGTCAGAACACAAACACCACACAAAATCTCACAAAGGTTGAGTTATTGACTCTAAAATCAAATAACAAAACTGACTCAACCGAGGAGAAATAGAGAAAGAAATGCAAACCGACTGGTTGGGTTGCCTCCCAACAAGGGCTTCTTTCACGTCGTGAGCCGGACGATGCTCCTAAGTTTCGGTCCCCCCCAAAACCTCTTTGAAGTTGAGGTTCTCGTCAATGAGGTGGAGTCTCAAGTCACGAGCATGTGGTATGACAGGTGAGGGAAGCTCGTGCACTTGACGCAGATGAAGTCTCCACCCTCGAGACCTCTTCTTCTCTTCTCTCGTCTCATTGCCCCAAACCAGATATGACAACATCGATTGACCACCATCGCGTCCACCAAGAGGGACCAATGTCGAAGTGGTCTTGGTCTGGCAAAGAGACACTGCAAATGGGTCCTTGCTAAGTAGTTCCTCAAAGTTTGGTGGAGATATCACATGTAACTCATGGCCGGTGCAGGCCTCTTCCACCTCAACTCCGTCCTCAGCCTGGACGCCAATTGCTTCTTCAACCTCCCTTCCTTCTTCATGTGGTATCACCCCTGGGAAATGATCAAGAACTCCTTCCGCTTCACTTTTGTCATCCTCCACAACTTCTTTCTGCACCCTTTCTCTCTCTTCTTCTTCTAGCACGGATTGGAGAGCAAGTTGCCAAGCAATTTCTTTCATGAGATCTTCTTGCATCTCCTCACTCATGCCCGCCTCTTCAAAGCTCGGTGTGGGATGTGGGAAGGGGTGGTCGGCTACGACAGGACATTCTTGAGCATGATCTTCACGGGAGCTCTCAGTGATAATCTATGTTTGCTCCACAATGTCCTTGTAGCCTTCTTCTTCCTCCTCCTCTTATAGTATGGTAGCAGACGGGTGATCTTGAGCAAGTTGTGCACAAACTTGCTCAACCCGCTCTGGTTGCTTTGATGAGTGGGAAACATTCTCCTCCGATTCACGGAGGGATGAAGAGTTAGGAGGAGCAAAGGATGAGAAAAGGAGGTCCATCTTGCGATTGCGTCTCTCGGAGTCCCGAGCAAACTGCTCCATGAGAAGCCTCAATTCATAGTTTGGATCTGGCTGTGGAGTGTAGCATGGCTCTGCAGAATGGCCCGTGAAGGCCGCCATGGGTAACTCCAGCTTCGATGGCCCTTCTTGTTGTGGGAGAAATTCTTCTTGATAAGGAGGTTGTTCTTGATATGCCCAGGGATCTTATTGTTCACCGTAGCAAGGGGGTTGGTACTGGAACCCGAATCCATAGTCTTCTCCTCCTTGATTGCTCCAGGGAGTCTCGGGGTAATACCACTCGGATGGTGGTGGATACCCCCAATGATTGGAGAAGCCATGAGGATCCATGATTCAGATCTGCACCAACAAAAACAAAAACACCCAAGTGAAAAGCAAGGGTGGAAAAGAAAAGAAAAACGCTAAAATAACAAACTTCTGCCTTTCCTAATAATCTAGAAAGTCCCCGGCAACGGCGCCAAAAACTTGACTCGCTATGACACAACTCCTAACAATGGCCAAGTGTAACCAATGAAAGGGACTGCAATATAGTGGCTCAAGTAATAAATATCGAATCCATGGGTCTCTAGAGTTACTATTACTCAGCTTCAGTTCATTATCTAGCAAACCAGATTAAGATGAAAGAACTAAAACTACCCTAGCAAACTACAGTTAAAGTTAATCTAATTACAGGTTGGGAACTCACTTAGGTATGATTCCCCCTAGCCACTAGTCAGATTAATGATTGATGATTTCTAACTTGTTTCACTTTCTTTCACAATGCGGAGAATCCTTGACTAGACCTTTAATCTCGACTAAAGGATCAAGGCCCTCTTGAGTCAATTGCCTAGAGGGACGTATCCTTCTCTAGAACAACCGATCAAGGCGTTCTGAACTAGATTCCCTCTATCGAATGAGGTTCTCAATCGATACAAAGCAGTGAATCGACCCTCGACTAAAGCAATCGATCCACTACTATCAATCTATGGTGCTCTATTGACCTAATCAGGTATTCGCTCTCATAGGATCAAAGCAGAATCAATAATCTCGACTAAAGCAGAATTGAATCATGAAAACATGCATAGATTGAATATGAACTCAAGATTATCAAGTAAGAGCACTCATACAATCATCCAATCAAACAAACATAGCTAGGGTTCCTCAAAACCTAAGTGAAGGGAAGTTACTCCATAGAGAAGAAAGAGACTGCAGTAAGAATCTTCAGATGATCAGTCTTCATGTCCGGGCTTGTTCCTCGAGCTTCCAAGGCGAAGAAATCCTCCAATTCCACTCTTAGAATGCCCTCAAATCGCCCTCTCTCTCTTTGGTTCGTCCCTTGGGTTTTTGGGATCCAAAACCCAGCTCTCCCTTGCAAGAACGCAAAAACAGGCTTTTAACAGCCTGTGTCCGCGATCCCCGGTCAGAATACCCGGTCGGGTACTTAGGGAACCGGTCGGGTATCAACAAAATGCTCCGGGTCACTATTCTGGTTAAAAGGGAAAATACCCGGTCGGGTATTTTTGGTTCACGACCGGGGGCCTTCTGATGCTGCCAAAAATCCCCTATCAGATGGCCAAAAATACCCGGTAGGGTATTATGGTCGGGTATTTTGCAGTTCCGGGCCCCCTATCTTTGAATCTTCGTTTCTCCCTCGTTCGGACTCCAAATCAGGTGCCGTTTGATCCCAGACACTCGTAGTCTCGTCCTCTTTCTTCTCATGACAAGATTACATGATTATATGGTCACAAACTGAGGTAGAAATCCATTCTTCTTCAAGTCATACCCGAGTTTCTTCCCCCGAGTCGCCAATTGATCTCCGATTGACTTGAAACTTGCGCCAACGATTCACTTTATGTGCTAGGACCTGAAATGTGACAAAGGGACACAACCTAGCATAAAATAGGCCAAAGAAGCGATAATGCAAGCTTAAATAATCAAGAAACAAAGGGGAAAACATGTGCAAATATCGAGTCATAAATATGTTGATTTTTATTCTCTTTCATGCAGTCATATTTTGTATGGAGTTCGAGAAACGCGGGTCACCCCATGCCTACATCTTGATTTGGTTGCACCGCTATGACCTACTACCAAGGTATGTGAGATTTTTTAACAAAAAGATTACAACTACTTTCCATCTTTGATGAAACTAATTGTCCAGACCATGAGTCTTGGTGTCGATCTGACATCCAAGTCACAAAATCATGAGTCAGTACTGCATTTGAAACTCACTTTTACCATGCTATCCCCTAGACCATATATGTAGCTTAGCTCCTAATAGTCATTCTTTGTGAAATGCTTTCCTTTTTATTTATGAACATTATTGGAGAAATCCTTTACCTTGCTTTCACACTTGCAGAGTATTCATGTCTCTTCAAGTGATATATAGTTAATGTTTGAATTCATTGCATTTGTATCCAATCTTAATAATTCACCAAGTCGACCGGCATCAATGCAAAAAATGGTTGAGCCGTCTACAATTGAAGCGACAGTTGTATCCATGATCAAAACGCGATTCCCGCCACCTACACTGTCGGTATCCCATAGCTTATAACTTTTTCAAATCAATTTGAAGCTGACTCACTCCTACTGTCACTCTAGAAAATGGCCAAGTGCAACCACTTCCTCAAGCGTAGTATAGCGGGTTTGGGTTTTATTGTCAACCCGGGTCCTAGATGTGATGACTACTCGGTGAATTCTTGTTATTTAGCGGTGAACTTTTAGTGCAACTCAAGCAAACAAAACACAAAGCAAGTAAACGGTTGTTGTCAAGTCAAGAGAGGTCACCCGGATATGGTTTCCCCTAGACTGCAGTTAAGTCGGATTGCAATTTACCAAGTTCAGTTTTCATGAAAGTTATACTGCGGAAGGTTCTCAATTAGCCTGAAGTCTCGACTAA
The DNA here is from genome assembly GCA_946122785.1 of Linum tenue. Lineage (NCBI taxonomy): Eukaryota > Viridiplantae > Streptophyta > Magnoliopsida > Malpighiales > Linaceae > Linum > Linum tenue. Next base: position 37,952,199 of record CAMGYJ010000007.1, on the reverse strand, counting down.
AGGTCTCCAGACCCTCTCAATCTGAGTCTCTAGCGGGCGACTAACCTCCACCGGAGTAAACAGATTGAGGCCCTAATGAACCAAACCTCCACTACCGAACTGACTTCGGTACAGAATAGCGAATTGGCTTCTCGACTAAAGTCACCAATTCGCCACCTTCGATTAAGGGTACTCTATCAACCTAGGCAGATATTCTCATTCTAGGTTAAAGCAGAAACAACAGGAATTTGATCAGGATTCAAGTCATTCAATCATTCAAACCTTAATCGAATATAATCAATTCACAAACTCTGTACTTGGGTTCCTACAATCAGACCTAGCATACAAATCTAGGGTTCCCCATACCCAGATGAATGGGGAAACTACTCCATAGAGAAAGAAGCAAAAACAGATTCAGACGCGGAAATCATACTGTGAAGTTGGATTTCTGCTCCTGGACGTTTAATCGCACTTCTCCAAGCTCAAGACGGGCTCCAATGGTGTTGAAGATCGATCTATGGCGCTTGGGAACTCTGGTTCGTCGCTTTCTCTCTCTAGGAATCGATTTCTCTCTCAAAAACTCGGAACCCCTCAATGTTGGCCTTCTTCTTCCTTATATCAGCTGCCTGGTCGCGATACCCGGTCGAAATACCCGGTCGGGTATTTTGGGTTTCGACCGGGTATTTTCGCAGCGCACCGTTTCGCTTAAGGGAAGAATCCCCGGTCACTCGGCATAATACCCGACCGGGGATTTTGCTGTTGTGCCCGGGCCCCTCTCTGCTTCTCGGGCGCCCAGAAGTGATGAATACCCGGTCGGGTATTTGGCCACCTGACCGGGTATTTTCCTCCTACAGCCCGCTTTGCCCCAACTTTGCTCCTTTCGACCTAGAACTCGTTTCTCCGCCTCGATTCCAACGCCGGGACCTGAAATATGACATAAACACACAACCTAGCGTGAAATCGGCTTAAAACACGAGATTCCTCATCACAAACGGCTTCAGAAAAGGGGTGAAAACATGTATAATTATCGGTCTATCATAAGCTCTTAACTAATTTTGTATATACACATTCTTCCCATTAGATACTTTTTACTACTGTTTATTCGGAAGATTTTCAATTTTGCAGAGGGTAACTAAAATATGTTTTCTCAGGCCAATGGTTGCACATATTGGTAATCTAATTCCTTGCACTAGGAACTCATCAGCCAGATTTGAAGCTCGCGTTGATGTTGGAATCTTTCACCAAAGAAGAATCGTAAGATACATGTTCAAATATGCAATTAACTGCACAGATTGTGCTTCAGTTGTGGAGGCCAACTTACCAAGCCCATTGGTTGACCTAAAACATCTTTATGATGTCAATGTACGCATTGCACTACATTTCTTAGCTAAACTGGCTTATTCCAATAGCAAGTGTTTGCTCTCATAAGTTCGCTTTTAGGAAATGCTCTACAATTGCAGGTCCCCATCTCCTGTGCGGTTTGAGCTATCGACTTAGGTGTGCCTCTGCATTATTGCCTTAATGGAAGATCAAAAGAGCCATGCATGCTTGACCCAGACATCCGTCAACAAGTCTTGGAAGACGGGTAAACTGGAAAATGGTTTCGTACTTCTATGATTGTGTTTGGTCAACTATTCTTACTAGACCAATTTTGACACTTTTCAACTGTTTCCAACTCTTTCAGACCACAGGTTCGCTTCACGCATACTTCTGATGCAACAGTAGCTCCATCCTTGACAAAAAATCAAAAAGGTATTTGTATTGCCACACTGCTTTGTTCAAAAATACTTTTCTTCTGCCAATTTTCAAGCAAAAGAACACATGCATCACATCTCCTTAAATGTGTTATCCATATGGTTCTTACATCCTAAACTAACAGGCCAGCGGTTGAGTTGCCGTCAACTGAGGATGTCATGACCACCTTCATGCTAGAAAAGCACTCGAACTCAGCCGAATCTGCAAACACAAGCAGCCTAGGAGGAAAGAAACAACGAACCAGGTAAGACGTCGCAAAATATATCTTCCCTGCTGAGTGCTGACATACATGACACCCCCTTACACTTCGATTTTTCTTTCAGGTGAACCAGTTCTAAGTCAAGCTCTACGTGTTTATAGTGTACAACATCAACCCTGTTTATCAATAGTGTACAGAAGCATAGTAGAACCACTCGGGCAGAAAAGGGTATCGACGACTCCTACATGGCAGTCAACTTTTGAAAATACATCAGCTGACACATGAGGAAGAGGGCATGTATTTTGGCAAGGGAACCCATTCGACACCTGTTTGTTTATATTATACAACTTTGTAAAATACATCCGTGCAAGCCCATGTCTCTTGGAACCCATGTAAATTATAGATGTAACAAATATGCTTTAGTTGCAAGAGTAATATAGAATAGTTATTTTTTCGACAACAATGAACAAATCCAAAATAATAACCCATCGCGCGGCAACGCGCGCGTAGCAAACTTCTAGTTTTTTTAATAGTCGAAAACGCTGGCCTCTTCAAGGCTACGCGGTTGTGTTCAGTTACGGTGGCGCTGCAAATCCCGACGCCTATCTCGTCGTTTGTGGAGTCTGTAAGCGGTTTTGGTTTAGGGGTAGTTTGGATGAGTTATTGCTACGAGTTATTTGGTACCAAATAACTCATTGTGAGTTATTCGGGACCAAATAACTTGTTTGGCATAACAAAAGTTGAATGTGGTATTTGAGCATGAGTTATTCCGAAATAACTCAAAAACGAGTTATTGAAAATAACAGGGGGATACCCAGTTATTTCTGAATAACGTGTTTTGCGTTAAAAGCACCCTATTCTGCCCCCAATCTCTCTCCTCTCTCTTTTACGCTTCTTCTCCTCTTCTTCGATTCTTCAGCCCCAAATCAAAATCCATTGAGCGGCGGAGGTTTCTTCTGCAACCTTTGAATTCCATTCTTTATGCGGATCAGTTTGAGTAGGCTGAAGCCTAGGTTGCGGCGGCGAGCAAAGGTTTCTCTGGCGGTGGCGATTCCTTCTATGGCGGCGGCAAAGAAAGGCTTCTCTGGCGACAGCGACAGCAGGAAGAACTTCCTGCAATTCCTCTCCTTCTTCTCGTTCCTCCTCCTGCAGTCCAATTCGATTGATGCGGCGATGACTCATTCTCTGGCGGCGGCAACGGCAAGGAGAACCATCATGCGATTCCTTCCCTCTTCTCGTTCCTCCTCGTGCGGTCCGCCTCGATCGATTCCTCTCACTCTTCTTGTTCCTTCTCTAACGGCAGCGGCGACGGTGGGGAGACTTGTATACTAATTTATGCAATCTTTCCCTTTCCTTCAATTGTGCTCTGTTTTGTCCAATCCCTAATAGATTCCACCCTCTAACCATTCCTTAATTGTGCATGCGAATTCTTCCTTTCCTTAATTGAACTTTGGCGTTGTAGGATCAAACTGGTATCTCTTTCTCACTAGAGACTAGTATTTCTTCCTCTTTCAGGCGGTGGTAGTGGTTGTGATCGATTGATGATAAAAAAAAATTCCAGGAAGAAGGGCAATGTAAGAAGGGCAATAAAGTATTTTTGGTTTGTTTTATGAAATACCACACACAAATAACTCTTTCATCCAAACAACACAATTAAAATTAAAATACCATATATCAATCTCAAATACCTCTGAAATACCACCAGATGGAAAAATGAGTTATTTGAACCTACAAATACCACATTGTCAATAAACTCATCCAAACGACCCCTTAGTTTTTTTGTTCAAAAAGAGAGAGGCAGATGTTTGAGATTGAAGAAGTAGCGGCTTTTAGGGGAATGGGAATATTTTTCCACCGCCAATTATTATTATTAATAATTTAAATAATTAATCACACTACCCATTTTGCTTTTCTAGGTAGTCACCTTCCTCCTCTTTCTCTCTCTTTCCTCTTTCTATTGGCGAGTCAAACCTTAAGGAATTTCTCAAATTTGGTGCTTAAGGATGATATCCTATCTGACTGATATTTATGTGAATCAAGGTTGTCAACCCGCGGGTTGACCCTCCGGTCGAGCAAGTGGGTAAAGGGTTAACGGGTGGCTCGTTTTAGCCCTGAAATATGGAAAGAGTCATTATATTGTACTTATCCTGATCAATTGTATCAAATCCCATCTAACATATGAGCAATAACATATAACATTACACCAAAGTAACATGTCGTACTTAGATCCAACATATAGTGAAAATTCACACACACTTACATAACATCAATATTCAAATGTTCAACTAAGGATTCCAAATATTGAACAAGGCGAAAAGAAAAATTGAAAAATAGGCGCATTTCGTAAACCAAAGAAAAAAATTGCACGATTTGACCTCCTATCTGATACCTTGTAGCGGTCGACCCGACGGGTGCGTGCAACTCGTGTTTCTCTCCGGGTCTGGGTCAAAGTGGGTCGACCCGCGAGTTGACAACCTTGATGTGAATGCAATGCAGTTTGACTGTTCTCGTGTGATATCTAACCAAGTACACTTTAGAGTTTTGAATTTCACAAGTCTCTTAACATTATTTATTATTTAACATAAGTTTTCACACAAATCCACCAGATGAAATTACACCGCAAATATATCATACTCCATACCATTAACATAAATCAAGAACCGTTTGAAAGACATCGAACAACAAAACCCAACATACGCGAAAGACTTATTTGTCAATTAATTCAATCATTGATGGACAACATGGTGGAATAATCTAGTACAGAAGGAGCTCATATTCCACAATATGCTTTTATTGGACATTCCGGCTTGTGATCCGGCTTCGACTCATAGAACCTCAGGTATTCGAACTGATCAAACGGTTTGTACAACATCGGACGCGACTCATCACACATTTCTTGGGGAGTCTGCAACGTACCTTTCACTATCGACCCCAGCCCTAACGAATACCTCGTCTCCCTCCCCGTCTCTTTCATTATCACCCGATGGAAACAACTCGGTATTATGTCGTTACTCCATGCCTACAAAATGCAGTCTTAAATCATCAATCACATACAAACTATTTAAGTACTTAATTTTGGAGATTTTTATTTCTTTATGAGTACTCCGTGCTAGTACCATGAGGGCGTCACCAGCCATGACTATGAAGGACGAGGGAGAGAAATCTGCATCGACCCAGACACCGTTCCTGGTTCTTATTTGAAGGCCGTTGACATGGTTTTGATGGAGTACAGAAATCATTGATTTGTCGGTGTGAGATGCGAGGCCCATGTTGTCCTCGTCCTCCTTCGGTGCCTTGTATTTGAAGTAACGGAGAACATAGTTTGTGGACTTGACATATTCGTCATAGAAACTATCCTTGATCCTGTAGCTCTCAGTCAACATTTTCATGGCCAATTGGTCTATCTCCACTACCACCTTTGAGAATGCCAGGTTGCTTTGGCTGTTGGAGAAGGGTGATCAGCAATTTCATATCAATTTTAATGTAAAACAAAACAAAGAAACTTTTTCTCCTAGCTATAGTCTACATAAAAGAAAGTCAACGGGTTAAAATGGGCAACTGTTACCAGAATTTAAGGTTTCCCGACGGCCACATGGCGTCCGTGAAGCCGCGAGAGCCTTCAACAGTTGCCGGGTGATCGACGGGCAAGGACTCGTAGAGTGGGAAGCTGGGATGCTGTCCAAAGTAACCGAAGTAAGGCTTGTCGCTAAGCTTCTGGCTTTTGGTTTCTACCGGTAGATTGAACAATTCCTCGGCCGCCGCCAAAATATCGCTGTGGATCTCCTCGGCGGCTTTAGTATCGTAGATTGCTTGAAAGCAGCCGAGTTCTTCCATCGCTCGTCTGACATCCTCCCTGGTCCGGACCCACGTTGGTGTTCCTGGCTCCAAGTTGTTGGGAGACAGGTCTATAACGGGAATACCGTTGTTGATTGGCTGGGTGGACATGCCCTGTAATTTTTGTGTTGTGTATTTCCTTTTTTGTTACTTGGAATGCGCCGATCGGTCCAGCCGCATTTATAGATCTATGGGTTCGCATGGATTTCTTTTTATTTGAGTATGGTGGTACAAGTAGAATTATGAGTAGTATTACGTTAAAGATAAATTTTACTATAAAAGTATTGGTGGTTTAGTTTTTGGTTACAGTTCGAAGTTGTATCTTTAATGTTATGGTACAAATTGAGGTTGTACTTATAATTTTTTGTATAAATTTCCTTATGATATAAGTTAAAGTTGTACATGATGTTATGTTACAATTTGAAGGTGTACCATAACATAAAGTTTGAAATTTCCTTCTGATACAACTTCAATTTGTACTTTTAACATTATGGTACAACTTCAAGTTATACTTTAAAACACCAATTCTGTAAAGTATAGTATAAGTGCTCTTATGTTAATACTACGAATATTATTATATAAATTAACGGAGTTATATTTCTTATTATAGTTGTAGAAATTAGGTCTTTTCGTACTGGTGTTAGTGTTATTATAGTGACTAACACTAATACAAAAATTATCTAACTTCTACGGTTTTATTAAGAAATATTACTATATCAAATTACATGACAATACTCGTAGTATAACATAATACTACTCGTACTATTCATTCTCTAATACTTTTATGGTGACATTGAAGAAACTTCTTTATTTTGGATACTGTCCTTGCTCCACCATTGTTAACGTTTTTTCTTATAGATAGGTGTACTACACAATGGGTACTTTTAAATGGTACTACGTATAGGTTGTTTAAAAGGAGTTTGTAAATTATTGATTGAAAAAGACATACGAAGAAAGTCTTCGTTCATTGGCGCCTCTGCGTATGTACGTATGCACAAGTACAAGTAAATATAAATGTTTTGGTTATTACATAAATCAGTACGAAATAAAAGTCTACAAACACATTCATTATTTGAGGAACAGACAAAAGAAGTACTCAGAGAGAAAATGACTGCGACGAATACTATAGGACGACAAACGCTAGCTATATTATTATTATTGGAAATTCCTACAATGCCTTGAAGTAAGGTAACTTGATTTTTTTTACCTGCTATAGCAGGTTTCACAGGTTTCATTACGTAAAACACAACAGGTGTTACGTAATGATTACGTAACGTATGTGCATCTTCCGTAACAGTTGTAAAATCTCATTACGGAAGCCTTACGTAGTGGAGGCTTCTTTTACGTAATGAATATTTATCTCGCGTTACGTAAAGTAATAAGTCATTACGGAAGTCTTACGTAATGCTTCTAATTTAACTGTTACGTAAGAGATAACTGTCATTACGGAAGCCTTACGTAATTCAGCCTTCTTTTACGTAATGAAGATTAACCTTGTGTTACGTAAGACTTGAAGGTATTACGGAAGCCTTACGTAATTGAGGCTTCTTTTACGTAATGAATATTAACCTTGCGTTACGTAAAGTGTGATGGTATTACGGAAGCCTTACGTAACGCTTCTTATTTAACTGTTACATAAGAAACAACTGTCATTACGGAAGCATTACGTATGGATGTGTATTTTATGTAATAGTTCTAAAATGTCATTACGGAAGCCTTACGTAATTGAGACTTCTTTTACGTAATGAATATTAACCTTGCGTTACGTAAAGTGTGAAGGTATTACGAAAGCCTTCCGTAACGCATCTGATTTAACCGTTACGTAAGAAACAACTGTCATTACGGAAGGTTTACGTAATGAATGTGTATTTACGTAATAGTTGTAAAATTTCATTAGGGAAGCCTTACGCAATTGAGACTTTTTTTACGTAATGAATACTAAACTTGCGTTATGTAAAGTGTGAAGGCATTACGGAAGTCTTACGTAACGCTTCTGATTTAACTGTTACGTTAAGCAACAACTGTCATTACGGAAGCCTTACGTAATGGATGTGTATTTTACGTAACAGTTGTAAAATGTCATTACTGAAACCTTACGTAATTGAGACTTATTTTACGTAATGAATATTTAACCTTACGTTATGTGAAGGCATTACGAAAAGTATTTAATTTAAGTCTTCCACAACATTTTTGGTAGAAACTATCATTAAAATTATGAAAAGATAATTAAAAAAATTAAATACATGCAATTGGATAAAATCAAGCAGAGGCGCAATAAGGTAAAAACTAAAAAGGAAATAAATTGTGCAATGAAAAACAAAAGGAGGGCAAGAAATAAAAAGGTAACGGGAATTCCTAAAAAAAAAAGGTAACGGGAATGTATTCACCGGCAGTGCCGGGAATGGATCAGGTCAGTAACCTTATGGTGAGTAACTATGAGTAACCCGTCCACATCAGCATGACATCAGCATCCTCTCTCTCATAGAAAGCCTTTAATTTTTCCCTCTTTAATCTTTGACGGACGATTTCTCGCTCATTTTAAGCCGAAATTTAATTTTTTTTGCACAGTTAGATCAGATTAATTGTGCTCTTCAAAATGATATCCACTTTAATATATTTTTCGAACAAAAAAAATTGAGCCATTTTTTACCAGCCTATACCATATGGTATTGACTGGTATTGAAATAAAAGCATACCTATTTTTTGAAAAACGTACCATGGTGGTATGAACAAACCAATACTGTAGGATGGTTGAATACATGATAGTAGAAGTATATTAATTGTAATTTACGACTTTTAACATTGTATACCACACAATACCACCCCGTACCAGGGTGGTATTGTATGGTATTGTGTGGTATTTTTTGGTCCTGTAATTTGTTCACCCAGAAATTTGTAGATACAATAGATCATGATGAACTCGTCCCTTCAGTGCAAACGTTTTCAAAAACGAATTAAAAACGAACAAGATACCATACAATACCACCCCGTACCAGGGTGGTATTGTATGGTATTGTGTGGTATTTTTTGGTCCTGTATTTTGTTCACCCAGAAATTTGTAGATCCAGTAGATCATGATGAACTCGTCCCTGTTGTGCAAACGTTTTCAAAAACGAATTAAAAACGAAGAAAATACCATATGGTATGCAGTTGGTACCGAGAGGCCAGAATATTTTTTCCTCAAAAAATATTGAAAATTGATCTCATTTTGTAGAGCACGGTGAACTCGTTCCATCTGTGCAAAAAAAATTAAAATCCGAGTTAAAACGAAAAAGATATGAGTCAATTAAGAAAGCTAGTGAAAATAAAAATAGTCTTTAATTCTCCATCCTTAGATCTGGATTTTCTAAATGAAGGGTCCATATTTGGTTATTGATGGGTGCATAACCCATGGTTATGCACCCTATCTTGAGCCGGCAGTGCCGGTGTCCCCCTTTTTTTTTTTTTTTTTTTTTTTAATCAATGGCTTAAGTTGATTCTAACTGATTTTAATGGTCTAGATCTATGCAAGTTACCTAACTTGAAATTATACCCAAGTTACTCTAGGAGATCCCTATTATTATTAGTATTATTAGTGTATATATATATATATATAAATAAAGTGCAAGTATGTAGGTATGTTTAAGGGGTCTGTGGGATGTGAGAGGTTGTACCATAGGACCACCTAACACTTACATTAAAAATTATATTTGCATGTATTTCTAACTATCGATTTGGGCTTAAAATTATTTTTTCCCTTAATGCACTTTTTCTAACTGTCGATTACGCAAGTTTTCCCCTTTCGCAAAAACTTATCTTAAATGAGCTTTTTTTCCCTTCACATGTATAAGTTTTTTTTTTTACTTTTTAACCCACGTTTTTTCTAGGAGAGCGGATCAGGTTAATAACCTTATGGTGAGTAATCATGAGTAACCTGTTCACATCAAAATGACATCAGCATCCCTCTCTCTCACGGAAAGCCTTTTGCACAAATAAATTTTGCAGACGATTTCTCTCTCGTTTTAAGTCAAAATTTAAATTGTTTTGCACAAATAAATCAGATTAATTGTGTAAATCAGATTAATTGTGCTCTTTAAAATGATATCCACTTTGATATATTTTTAAAACAAAAAAAATTGAGTCATTTTTTACTAGTCAATACCATATGGTATGCTCCTATTTAATACCATATAGTAAGAAAGCGTACCATGATGGTATGAACATACCAATATGGTAGGAAGGTTGAATATATGATAGTAGGAGTATACTAACTGTCATTTACGACTTTCATCATTATTTACCACAAGTTACCACCCACATACCATAGTGGTAAAGTATGGTGATTTTTTATCTTGTATTTTTTTTACCCAAAAATTTGTAGATCCAATTGATCATGATGAACTCGTTCCTTCTGAGCAAACGCTTTCAAAAACAACTTAAAAACGAAGAAATTACCATATGGTATGTAGTTGTTAACGGGAGGTATGAAAAAAAGTTTCTCAAAATATATTGAAAATTGATCTCATTTTGTAGAGCACAATGAAGTCGCTCCATCTGTTAAAAAAAAAATTAAAATACGAGTTAGAACAATGAAGATAAGAGCCGATTAAAAAAATTAGGGAAAATAAAATGTTTTTAATTCACAACCCTTAGACCATCTCCATCCCTGCAATAGGTTAGCCATTTCATAAATGGACCCCACATCCACATCACCAACTTTAGCAACTATTCAATTCAACCATTTCAAACCACCAACATCCCTGCAATAGGTTAGCAATTGCTATTGATGGGACCTACTACATATTCTTTTCCTTAACAATACATTTTATGTGTACAAAGTGGATAGAAAAGAAAGAAAGAAAAAAGAAAGAATTTTAGTGCATGAATGTGTGGGTCCCAATTGCTTATGTGGCATTGCAAAGGGGATTGCTTATTTAGCAATCTTGCTAAATAAGAAAGAAGTGCTACATCCTTGCAATTGCTTAAAGCTATTGCCACGTAGGATTCCACCCAATAAGCAATAGCAATAAGCAATTGGATGGAGATGGTCTTAGGCTGTCTCCAACCCTGGATGCCAAATTTGGAGAAGTGGGATTTTCCCCCTTTTTTTTTTATCTCCAGCCCAACAAAAAGTGGGGATGCAAATTTGGAGAATGGTATGGATAGGTGGCTAGAGAAATAGAATGGAAGGCAAAAATGCATTCTGCAAATGGTGGTTTTGATTGGCTGGTTTTGACTTGGGAAGGCAAAAAGGTCTACTGTGGGTCCCTCCACTTTCCAGCTGCTTTAGTCTTCTTTTTTTTCTTAATTTTTGATTGGTGTGTTTTGACTTGGGAAGGTAAATTTAAAAGGTATAGGGTTGGAGCAAATATTGTGTTTTGAGAGGCAAAGATGGATGTTTTGAGAATTTGGGAAGCTAAATTTAGCTTTTGGGTTGAAGTTAGTCTTAGATCTAGATTTTCTGGGCCCACTTAGATCTAAAGGTCCAGATTTAGTTACTCATAGGTCAGTAGCCAACCGTATCCCAAGTCATTTTTCTAGCTGTCGATTAGGCAAGTTTCCCCATTTCTTTAGGACTTACCTTAATTGAGTTTTTTTTTCTTTCTCACGTATGAGTTTTTTTCTTCTTTTTAACCCACGTTTTTCCAGCTGTTGATTAGGAAAGTTTCCTCTTTCACTAGGACTTATGTTAAAGGGTTTTTTCTTCTCCCACATTTTTCTGCCGTAGATTCGTGCCTAATTAAATGTTATACTTAGTTGCAAGTTTTACATGTCATTAGTCATTAATCAGTTTATGGACTTTGCTATGACTAGGAGAAATAAGTTTATTGGTACCTCAAATGCTAAATACCGACCAAGTGTAACACAACAAATCTTTTGGCTTAAAAGCAACAAGGTAAATACTAAATTAAATAACGTCATATTACAAACAATGGGCATATTTAACTCTTTTCATGACACCATGTTTTATAGAAATATATGGATTTTTTATTAATAAATCAGAGAGTTCTTACAATCCATTTATAGTTGTGAAAAACAATGGGTGGACGATCGATCCCTCCCTTCGCCTTCTCCAAATACGAGATCAAAGGTTTGCAATATGTTCCAACATTACCGGCGATATCTTTCATTTCTCCATCACTTCCAATCCGAGCTGGAAAGTCCTTGCCCTAAAACCTCCGGTATGAATTCTCTCATGATCTTCCTCTCATCTCCAATTTAAATTACCTCCCCTAATCTCTTACCACCACTCCATATTCCATTCCCTGGTTCTCGAACGTGTCAACATTTATCTTCCAAGTTCCCGTTGACGGTCTTTTTCAGGTGATTGGTTTCAGATATCTCTCTTCTTGTTTTCCTTGATTGCTTGTGAATTCGTACCACTAGGCTAGAGCTTGTCTCATGATTTTCCTCCACCTTCTTTTTCTTAAAGAGATGATTGTTGCATACATTCCATATTGACCACAAGATTGTTGCCAATTGAGACACACACTCATCATTCTCTTTCTCCGTGACCACACTAAGCCAAGATGCGCATGATAAACCCTCGCCGATCTTAAAGATTTTTATGAAATCACTCTTCCAGATTCGGCTAACCAGTGGCAATCTCGAAAGCTATATTCTTAGCTTTCATCTAGATCACTGTTTGGGCGACCTCGAAAAACTCTTCCAGATTTGGCTCCCGCGCCATAGAAATATATTTATCTTTGGCGGTAGGTTTAGGTTCCGTAAACTTTTCCACCATCGGGTTATACACCTCCCCTCCGTCTTCCTCCCCATATGAGCTAATAGCCTAATATCTTGTTGATCTACCTTCTGCAACAAATAGTGGTAACCCAATTCACAGAGTAATTCCTAGAATTGTCTAGTCCCCAAAGTTGTTTGCCGGGACACAGTTGTATGGGTATCGGGATACTAAAAAATTTCTTTATGTCGGCTAGATTAAAGTTTTGTTGCAACACTGTATATTTCTAACTAGTGACTTTAATAAAAGCAAACACTTCAATCTTTGATCTTTCTAGCTCATTTGGGAGCCCTATATACTTTTCGTGCTTTTCCACCTGTTTCATCTTAAGTATCTCCACCAGATTTCTTCCATTTTCCTCATCTACAATTGGATTAAATGAAACCTCCGATTTCTGTATCTTTACTTTTTGTCTAGAGGCCCCTTCATTGGTTTCTAGGATGTCTTGTAGCTTACTTGCTTCCCGTGAGTTAGCTCGTACAATGAAGATGTTATCATCGGCAAATAAAATATGTGAGATTTGAGGACCTATTTGACTACTCTCAATCCATGAATGCTCCCTTCGTCCAGAGCTTTTGTTGTAAACGTCGATAAGCCCTCCACACGAAGTAGGAACATGATGGGGATATTAAGATCCCCCTTGCCTTAGTCTATGAAATGGTTTAATATTTTATATTTTACGCCCATTCACAATATTGAGTAAGACCCTGTGGTGACACTTCATCACGAGTTTTACCCAGCACTCTGCAAAACCCAAATTCTTCATCATAGCCTCTAGGAAAAGTTGCTCTACCCTGCCATAGGTTATTGATATATCCAGTTTTGCTGACATCCATACTTTCTTCACCAACATTTGGTGCTTCTTCGTGTTAAAAACATTCGAAAGCAGCAATGACATTGTCTGTAATGTGTTTGTCCACCAAAAAGGCGCTATGGTTTTCCACCACCACTACATTTAGGATCGTTTAAGTCTATTTGCTAGTACTTTCGACATTATCTTGTAAAGGACCTTATATAAACTGATTTCTCTTAACTTTGCTGAGCTTTCTAGTTTTTTATTTATTTTTGTCATAGGGAGTGGGTGATGAGGGTATGATTGAGAACATGTGGAAAGTCTAAACTTTTTAAATACCCTTGCAGTTTGTATTTCAATTCTTATCCTAATACCCTCTTGACACGCTAAAACACAATAACAAACTGCGACCAAGTGTAATCGTAGTCCGGAAATGCAGTAAAGTGGCAAGCTCTATTTGTCAACCCGGGGTCCAGATCTACTGCCTACTCCGTGATTATCTATTATCTAGCAAACTAAGTCGAGTGATTGTTGTTTTAACTAAAAGCAGTAAGAAAGCAGGAAATGGTTCAAAGTTCTTTAGCAAGGGAAGAGTCGCTCGGGATTGAGTCCCCCTAGCTCCTTAGTTAGGTCAAGGTTGTAATTACCATGGGTTGATTAACTATTGATTAAACTGCGGAAGATCCGACATTAGCTTGGAATCTCTTAAGCTGGCCAAGCTCTCTCAGGCAGACTAACCGGCAGGCGACTAGCCTTCACCTGGATAGACTGCTGAGGCAATAAACGCAGAACTCCACTACTGGAATTAGATTCCAGTACAAAGCAGTAAATCGATTTACTCTCGTATAACCAATCTACTACTACCGATTGATGAAGCTCTAACAACCTAATCAGATTCTATATATCTTAGGTTGCAGCATAAATCAAGAAAAGATGATCATGATTCAATTGACTCAATGAATCATGCATCAATCGATTAAAATCAATCAGTATATCAATCCCAAGTCATTACAATCAAGATTCCTAACACATGGAACTAGGGTTCTTCATACCCAAGTGAGAGAAGTTACTCCATAGAGAAGAGAGAGACTGCAGAAATCTGATCTAGATCTTCAATCTCCATCTCCAAGCTTGATTCCCAAGCTCCAATGGCGAAGAAATCCTCCAAAACAGCTCCAAGAATGTTCCCAAGTCGCTCTCTCTCTCTCTCTCTAGGGTTCGTCCCTTGGGTGTTTGGGAACCAAAACCCAGCTCCCCCTTTCCTTTGCCTCGAATCTGCCTCAAAAACCCAATTCTGGGCGAAATACGGGCAGAAATACGGTCGTAATTCTTCCATGCCCGTATTTTTCCCAAAACACGCATTTTGGTTAAGTTTCAGCGCATCCAAGGCTCCTCTTGGCACTAAAAATACGGGCATGGGAGGGACAAATATGGTTGTATTTCTCCTGCCCGTATTTCTTCCTCTGCTCCTGTTTAATGCTTCGTTTCTCCCTCAACCGGACTCCAAATCAGTCGCCGTTTGATCCCAGACGCTCGTATTCTCGTCCTCTTTCTTTTAATGAGAATATTCCATGATTATTTGTCTATAATATGAGGTAGAAATTCATTCTTCCTCAGGTAATGCTCGAGTTTCTTCTCCCGAATGACCAAACGATCTCCAAAAGACCCGAACCTTGCGCCTATGCATCCCTTTACTCGCTAGGACCTGAAATATGCCAGAATAACACAATATAGCATAAAATAGGCCAATACACCATAAATTTGAGCCAAAACGGTTAAGTAACAAGAATGCAAACATGTGCAAATACGACACTATCACCTCTAGTTGTTAGGGAAGAAAAGGGCTAGCATCCAATCATCTCCGGGAGCTTTTGTTGGTCACGTTCTCTTTAAAGCCTACAAAAATTTGTCCCTTGTGAAGGGTTTTGTTAAATCTACATTCATCTCATTAGTCACTTCCTAGTAACCGCCGAAAGTACCCTATCCGTATTTATTGCCTCGCTAGCCTTAAAAAGGTTCTTCACATAATCCACCAAACATCCCATCACCTAAAACCACCCTGTGTAAACCCTTCCTAATTCATCTCTTTTTTGTTATTGTGTTGTTTTTCTGCATTCATAAGATTTTCGACGGAAAAACTTGTATTTCTATCTCCCTCCTGCAACCAATCCACCCTAAATAGTTGTTGCCACTTTATTTTCTCCTCCAACATTAATGCATCGAGCTCTCTCTGGATATTTCCTCTATATCAGTACTGCTTTTGTTTTCTTTCTTTTGTTTAAAATTGTCAGTACTTTTTTCTTTTTTTTTCCTTCTGGTCTTTAGTGACGCACAAGTTTCCTTGCTCTAGTTATTTAGTATTGTCTCACATCATATTATAATACCCATTATCGATGTCTGTGACTGAGCATTCCGCCCTTGATTCACCACTTTACCACAATCCCCATGTTTTGCCAGTAGGGTTCATAGCGAAAGGCCCAACCCCAATGTATAGGTTCCTCTTGCAAAGCCAGCTCCACATGAATTAGCAGATTTTCTCATCGAAATTTGTCTAAATGATATACTTGAGCATTTGAATATTCTGGTTTTCATTCCATAGTTGCTATAGCTCTATCGAACCTTTCTTCAATAAAACTATCATCGACTCTCTCATTTCCCACATAAAGGTGGGGCCAAAATAGCCAATGTCCAGTAAATCACATTATTTCATGTCCCACATGTCAAGTCCTTTGCTCCCATTCTTCTCTAGATAGTCAGTTACTTGGTTGAAATCCATCACACTCTTCTCTAGATATCCAAGGGAGATTAACTTCCTATTTTAGATTTTGCATCATTTTGAAAGTCTTTCATTTTTGTCCATTTTCTGGCCATTTATACACCCCTGTAGGCCTCAATGGAGTTCTTTTTGGCCCCCTGACTACCTTTATATCACTGTAATGGTTTGTTGAAAACTTCATAATCGTAGCTAAGGGTCTTAATCATTTATTCCCACTTTGTTATTTCCATCTATCATCACATCTCCATAATCGTAGCTAAGGGTCTTAATCATTTATTCCCACTCTCTATTATACAATTTTGTTTCCATTAAGAAAACTAAACCGGGTTCTTTTAAATGCAACATAGCTTGCGTCTTAGCAACTGCCAAAGCATTATCGAATCCTCAACAATTATAGCTCGGTAGACTCATTGAGATCGGCAAACCTAGTCTTATGCAGGTTTCGCTGAGACGCAATCATTTTGCTTTGTTGTGCTTATTATTCTTTCTAGACATCATCTTGCAAAGTCAAAACTATAGCTTTCTTTTCGACTGTTGTGTTTGTAGTTTCACTCGACTTTCCTTTCTCTACCAGATCCACCATTATCTTGCGAGGTGTTAACTGAGCTTTTGTTACTCCCTACTCTTTTTTTATTCCAGACTCTTTTGCCATATTTATTCCCTGAGTTTTCTCCATTCGTGACAACCTCAAAGAATTCTTTGTAACCTTGGCTTGGAAAAATCCCAAAGGTGTTTCCATTTGGGCTTAGTTACTAAAATATGGTACGGGAAAGTTACGTAAAAAAAGAGCTGGTATTATACTTCGTCTCTAAGCTAAAGTTACGTTTAATAGTACGTTAATAGTCATAAATATATATAATTAATCATTTTAAAATAAATAAATATATAAATAATAGTACAGTTAACAATTTAATTCGTAAAATATAGATAATAAACATGTTATACGGGTTTTATACGTGTTTAGTACGGGAGCCATCAAATGAACGGGAAAAAATAAAACGGCTTGACAATAATACGGATACAGAATTTTTAAACGGATAAAGTACGTATGAGTACATATACGTTTATTAAACTGAGTATTTTAATAATGTATCCCAGTGCAACCTATGTTGGATTGTTCCTAAATCCACCACCTTTTCCACTTCACTTATGTTTGGTTTTGTGTGATTTTACCCCTCTTCCGGTTATGGAATGCACATAGGTTGTGGGTCTTTGATCCTTCTGGTGCCTTCTTTGTAGGTTAGAGTTGGACCCCACACTCTTTATTTCGAAGTTCGTTCTTAAGAATGCCCAAACCTCATAGACAGCCTTCTAATATACTTTTGAGAGCCACGAGGGTTGGCTAGGTTGTCCTATTTTCAAATATGTTCGAAACGGATCCACTATTCTCCCACATGAGAAACATAAAAGAGGTAGTTTTTCATATTTTATTTTATCTACCTTTCCACATGAGACTACACTAACTTTGGTGAATTTGATATTGAATACTATTTTTCTTTTACAATTATATTGAAGGATCTATACCTAGTTGGTTTAACGATTAAGAGGTAAATTGTAAGGGTGGGCATGCCGGTTGTAAATATGCAGTTTGATATCGACTCACTCGCAAATAATCTGATTTGCAATGGGTGAGTGATTGATGGGGGTTGATTGTGGATCGATAAATCTCCTACCCGCACTTATTTGAGTGGGTGATGGGTAGGTTGTGGGTCATCCAAATCGGATGACCCACACCCAATTTTCACATGGTAAAGAGTTGGTTCTTCTTTATATATGGGATAGTCATCATATTTTCTAACTACACCACCAATTGACCATAAACTTCTAACAGAGGAAGATAAGTAGTATTTCTTACTATGTTTTGTAATGTCCATTAGATATTTTGATGGAAATTAAAAACTATTAGTTGCATCAAGCTCGCAGAAAGTGTCAACTTTCTTTACAAAATTGGTTGACATCGTAATGAAAGATTTGACACAAATAATATACAGATCCAAATGAGACAAAGTCAGAGGTATCTAAATTGATACAATCTTCTCAATTTTGAGTACTTTGTTATAAATGTTAGTAAATTTATCTAATGGCTAGTCAGAAAATTATTTTTGCGGGTTAACACACAACCCAACCGCACTCATTTTCCATCCACCCAACCCTACATGAAGAAAAAGGGGGTGGGTAGAAGATCACAATTTTTCCAACACGTTAATAAGCGAGTGGATCAATTTGAGACCGAAAGCCTAGCCCACCATTGTCCACTCCTAGTGAATTGTGCTTGTGGTTTTCAATAGATAGTATATTTATATTTCTTATGCACAAATCCAACCTTCTTTCTTTCTTCTCGTTGATTCCCCCTAACAATCAAGCTGCACTCTGACACGCTAAAACACAACACCTAACAATGGCCAAGTGTAACCAATGAAAGGGACTGCAGTAACAGGCAAGTTTAATTATCAACCCGGGGTCTAGATCTACTGCTTACTCCGTGATTCTCTATTATCTAGCAAACTAAGTCGAGTGATTGTTGTGAAAAGTAAAAGCAACAAGAAAGTAGTAAATTGTTCGGGTTTCTAAAGCAGGTAAGAGTCACTCGGGATTGAGTCCCCCTAGCCCCTTAGTTAGGTTCAATTGAAATTCCCTGGGTTGATTTACTGTTGATTAGACTGCGGAAGATCCGACAGTAGCTTGGAATCTCTTAAGCTGACCAAGCCCTCTCAGTCTAACTACCCGGCAGACGACTAGTCTTCACCGGGATAGAAAGCTGAGGCTATGAACATAGAACTCCACTACTGGCGCCAAGAACACCAGTACAAAGCAGTAAACTGGCTAACTCTCGTATAGCCAATCTCCTACTATCGAATGAAGAGGCTCTAACAACCCAATCAGATTCTATCTATCTCAGGTTGAAGCAGAAATTGAGAAAAGCTGATCAGACTCAAATCAATTCAATAAACATGCGTCATTCGATTAAAATCAAACAGTAATATCATCCCAAGTCATTACAATCAAATCCCTAACACAAGGAACTAGGGTTCTTCATACCCAAGTGAGAGAAGAGAAAACAAGAATTGGATTAGTCATACTCATAACGATGAGGATAATCTGCTCCGGGACGATGATTTTCACTCCTATGACGATCTCCAGGCTTGATTCGATGAAATCCAGCTCTAAGACAGCTTCTAGGGTGTGTTATTCGCACTTTCTCTCTCTAGGGCTCTGTTTTTGCTCTGAAAACACGATTCTCTCACTTTTGGCTCGAATTAGGCTTTAAAACCGACTTTCCCGAGTTGCACGGCCAGGTGCACGGCCGTGCACAACACCATTCTGGCCGTGCACCCTCAAAACGCACCGTATCAATTATTCGGCCTTCATCCACCTTGCACGGCCAGGCGCACGGCCGTGCAATCTTCAGGGTCTGGCCGTGCATGGCCTCGACATGAGGTGCACGGCCAAATGGCTCAAGTGCACGGCCGTGCAGCCTCCTGGTCTGCCCGTGCACTCCCCAAAAAGCTCGCCCTTCGTCCGTTCTGCGTCCAATCGACCCCAGACTCGCTCCTAAGCCTTCATTCACGTACTAGGACCTGAAATAACACAAACAAGCACAACCTAGCGTGAAATCGGCCTAAAACACGAGAATCAACACCTCAAACGGTGTAAGTATGAGGGTAAAAACATGTGTAAATGACGGTCTATCACACTCCTTCTAACAATAACAAGTGCCTGAGTGTTAGCAAGCATTCTTTATGATGCTAACTCTCAGTTTGATCCTACTTCTCGTTCCTTGTGTTACTAAAAATGGAGGAGAAACCTCACTACCAAATGCTTAGCAATCCTTGGTAGAGCATATTTATAATTTCGTACTGAACGCGATAAACGACCATATAGGTGGTCTTTTCGAAAATGTTAACACAACTTTTTCCCTCCCATCTCGGTCCCTTTTACTTGTTTTTGTTATTTCACAAATCCTTAGGTTTGATGCTTTATAACTTCACAGTTACAAGTCATTTTCTCTTTACTTTTGGTTAGTGGCATTTAAGCAAAAATCGGGCTTCAATTTTTAGGTTTCTTATTAGGCATATTAGGAAAAAAAATTATTTTTCCATTTTCTATTTGTCACAATAGGTACTGTGATATGAAAAAAATAATATATTTCCTATTTGATATGCCTAATGTGAACAAAAAAATGTCAGAATAAAATGTCATTTATAATTATTTATGTGACAAATATTTTGGGTCAAAATTAATTTTGTTAAAATAGGCCTCCCATATCGGGATGTAAGAGACTCAACAGTGACAAATTTCTTGTTGTCAGAATAGTTCGTCATTTAAAGTGAGTAATGTGACAAATATTTCGTGTCACAATTATGTTTGTCAAAATAGGCATCCCATGATATCGGGATGTAAGAGACTCAACAGTGACAAATTTCTTGTTGTTAGAATAGTTCGTCATTTAAACTGAATAATGTGACAAACAGCGCAGTCAAAATCGCGGTTTAAATCGTAAAAACTTACGTTTTTACATATCTAGGTCACTAAAACGATTCAGATTCCACCTACAATCGTTTTGCTCACAAAAGCGCTAAAATCGTATGTCAAAACGGTAAAAGTGGTAAAATCGTACAAAAACGTTTCTTTGTGATTCCATGCACTATCCAGAAAAGTAACATTTGCACCAAAGTGACGCTATTTTAATGTTATAAAATTTATATATTAAAAACAAATGGACATAAATTTTGAAAGGCGTTCGAGTATCTGAATCCCTAGTACGAAATAGAAACAACCGCAACTCCAAATTCCTATGTGGTGCCTCTACCGTCACCACTCCCCAGTGCTCTCCACCACTCTACCGTCACTGGCTCTGCACCACTCCACCGTTCCCAGTGAAAAACCGTTCAATTCTCTCCCCGTGGAGGTGTCTCCGCTTGTCTCTCGCTCTCCACCATCTTTACATCTACGAGGAATTTCTCCATGAACTCCGACGATGAATCAAGAAATCGTGGCGGCAGATTGGTGGTGAGAACAGGGAAGGTTAGGCTTGACCAAAAGGAACAGATCAAAGAAGTCTCTTGCAATGACTCATGGGGTCCAATGAAGGATGAGATCAATTGGCGATGGCAATTTTGAAGCCGCGACGGTCAAGGGATGCTGGGTCGTTATCTATACCAAGTCGAATTGTAACATCCGCAAAGCTTCCTAAACCCTAATTTTCCAATTGTTTGCTGGGCTGGGCGGAACAAAGATAATTGGATTCTCTATACTTGTATTTGATTTCGACTCCAAAACTCATTGCCCATCGTTCCTTATATGAATTATCTCATTGTTGTTTTGGGCTCTAAGATTAATTTCTGACAAGCCTTGGAAGCTACTGTACTATTTGATTTTCGAATGATACACTCACATTTTACATTTTGAACCTAAATTGCATGTAGTTATTTATTTATCAAAAATCTATACACTCACAATTTAGATAGCACATGTCTTACTTAACACATTTTTAACTATTTTAAATGATGCATAAAAAACTTACGTTTTTACGCTTCGTTTCTACGATTTACGATTTTATCCCTTTTCCGCTTCTAGATAGAATCACGCTTTTGACTGCACTGGTGACAAATATTTCGTGTCACAATTATGTTTGTCAAAATAGGCATCCCACATCGGGATGTAAGAGACACAAAAGTGATAAATTATACCGTCAGAGTAGCTTTTGTCATATTTTGTCTTCCCGAATTGTTTAAATGACAAAGTATTTTGTCACGATAGATAACAATAATCCCACGACGAGCTCTCAAAAAGGCATGTTCGTCATAATATAAAGGTTTCGTTTTTTACAGCAAAAAAACATTTTCGTCAGATTTGCTTGTGTTAGACTGAAACCTCGTGTTAGACTAGCCAATCGGCCCGACCGACACATTATTTCTCTGCCCAAATTTCAGTCCTGCCCAATTTTTAACTGTCTATTTTTCAATCTCTGCCAATTTAAGAAGACCCATATAAATTGTGTCTTCAATTTCCTATATACTGTATGAATCTGCATTCAGTGAAGGCTTGGATTCAACATCCATTCATCCCCATCACTGTCCCGCAACAAAAAAAAGTAGATAAAATTTAACACCAGCGAGAGCTTTATCCGTTGGTAATTAAGATAAGATTAAAGAGAGGGATGAGATCTTGAGATCTGGAAATGGCGGTGCAGTTGGAGTGGTGGCTGGTGAGAAAGAGACTAAGAGAGACAGAGAGATAAGAAACAAAAGAGGCGAGAGAGAAGACAAAAAAGAAAATAACAATAACAATAAGTAGTGTGATAGGAAGAAATATATTAGCGTGATAAATAAGAATAAAAAAACACATTTAATTATTAAAAAAAGCACAGTAAAGGATTTCGTCAAATAGGTTATAGGCCACTAACTAAGTGAAAGAAAAAGAAAAAATAAAGTAAAAAGAAATATGTCAGTATTATTTTTATTTATAGGAATAGGAGTTTTAGTAAATTAAGAGAAACATGGTGGCATCTTGTGGCATCTTTAAGAAGAAGATAAAAACCCTAGCCACTAGCAGACCCCTCTTCTGTGCATTAAGCTCATAAATGTGTTTATTTGCAAATATGATGGCTGATCATAGTTCAATAAAGATTATATAGTGTGTCCTTTTGGACTATGCTATGTATGTATGATCATTTCTATTTCATAGGGATCTTGGTCGTTTATTTATAATTATAACATTAACTAATTTGGGATTAGGTCTAGGATTCTAGCTATATCACAAGCTCATGTTTCTATGATATAATCTTTATTTACTTGGATGATGCTATATATCTCCATCAAAATGGTTATTTATTTGTAATTGACCAAAAGCGTGGAGGGAGTTTAGAAGCATCACGTATAAGTGAAGCCAACACTGCCTCTTGTCAAACATAAAGAAGTAGAAGGCTTTTAACCTCGACTTAAAAAAAAACAAAAAAAAAAACGTATAAGTGAATCCAACACTGCCTCTTGTCAAACATAAAGAAGTAGAAGTCTTTTAACCTCGACTTAACAACCAATTAGTTTTTCTTGTCTTCCAATGAATAATTTTTCAGGCCTTTAATTCCACCTTAAGCCCATAATAGGTTGAATGATTAATATCTTCATCATAAGGATTTGGAGAGATGGGAGGTTTCACGAGACTATGCTAGGAAAACATATTGATTGTTTGGGGCGTTTCGCTGGCCCCTCTCTTTAGTAACATTGATGTGGATTGTCTCTTGAAATAGAAAT
Source organism: Linum tenue (assembly GCA_946122785.1). Classification (NCBI taxonomy): domain Eukaryota; kingdom Viridiplantae; phylum Streptophyta; class Magnoliopsida; order Malpighiales; family Linaceae; genus Linum; species Linum tenue. Next base: position 37,928,886 of record CAMGYJ010000007.1, on the reverse strand, counting down.
CAAGATTTTTCATAAATTTGTAATTCATGATTTAATTAGAAAATGTATTGCTTCATACATAGGAGTTCCCAAGAGTCAAATTCCGGGAAAATGTGAATTTATAAAAATATTTCAAGATGTTATGTGGAGACATCCTATATTGCTTAATAGAGCACCTACTCTACATATATTATATATTTATGCATTCCATCCTATTCTTGCTAAAGGAGGCTAGTTTACTTATGTTTTCGCATATGAATATTTTATCTTCATCTATTGTCGATCGCACCTCTCTCATTTCAATGCCAACTCAGGATATGCTATTGGGTTATGTATATTAACAAACGGGAATTGTCAGGGGATTTGTGCAAATAGGTGTAAGCCATGTAATCACAGAATTGAGAAATTAATGAATTCTCATGAATAACAATAAGTATAGAAAGGAAATCTTGTGTTGTCACACTTATGATTCACTTGAAGCTTATTGGTAGACCAAAAAAACTTGATAGTCCTTTGTGGCTCCGGTGGCAACTAGATCAACCCATCACTATTTCATATAATTACACTACCTAAGTGAAGAAGAGTATTTAGGAGCCTCGTTGTCCATACCAAATTGAAAGGGACAAGAAAATCATGGTGATAATTAAGTTAGATAAGTGACACAAGGAACAAGTTGGATCCCTACACACAAAAGGACTCTGGGAAGGATTACCAAAGTCTAATGCATTTTATGAATTAGTGTTGAATAAGTATGGGAAGAGGAAAAGGTAGGTGGTGGTATAATTTCAAACCAGTGAGTGGTGGTGAAGATATATATCATTCCTAAGCTACCTCATATGCTTTATGTGGATGGATTTATCTGTATAGAAGTTCGTACGTGAGAATATTACTGCAACATGATAAATGGAACAGTTAAAACAAATAACTTTTGGTATGAAATTTTTATAAGAGGGGACGAAAGGTAACTCTCCAACTTTTGATTTATGTTCAACCGCAATGAATAAATAGTTTGGACCAAAGTAAAAAAATTTAACCAATTAGGATGACTTGTGAATCCCAAAAATTAAATGGACAAGATTCTGGAAAACAAATAAACATTACGAAGGTGTTAAGGCCCAAATTATCTATGGAAAAGACCATGCGATTTCAATATAGGCTCTTACATTCTCAAAGCTGGGCTACTTAATGAAATGGATGGCATGAACTAAAGAATCTGGTTGATACTGAATTGAGCATTAGGAGGTATTCAATATTTAGGAAACCGATAAGTGATTTTGGGCTTCATTTGCTTGGAGTTTAAAAGGGATGCGTTGATTTGCCCACTGCTGGATACAACAAGATTAATGGAATGAATGTCTTTCGGCCAATGCATACACAATTACTGAAGGGGAGACCGAGTAGCTCGAGAGTGGGAGACGATTGCCTATAGTTAGATGAGAGGATTCGTCGAACAAAATTGATTGTATTTCTCAAATCTCTATCCTCCTCATTATGCTTTATGTGATTATATTCATAATCATATGGCCACTGATACATACATGGTTATATATGAAGGGGAATCCACTTGGGAATAGAATGGGCGATGACGGTTGTACGAGAAGGAAGAAGATCAGCGACATTGTCGTCTTTATGTTGCGGAAGATGGACCGAGCAAGAGCTAAAGGACTTAATGGACCTGCACTTGGTTACTCTTTGGTTATTGGTATATGTGAGCTTGTGAGGTGATCAACTTTGGCAGCAAGTTGGTATGATTGAGATTGGGGCTATAATGAATTAAGTGTGAATGTTGTTTATTGTCCCTGTGAAAGTCATGGAGAATGAGGTTTCTGAGAATTATTTGGATTCGGGTTATATATAGTGGTCCTTCGAGTATGAGAATCATTACCGAAATGAACTTAACTTAAACTAACTAAGAGAAGAGCCTTAGTTGGGAAGATGGGAGAGTAATTAGTAGAACTTGGAATGAATATTAGTTTATATACATTGTTACATGGCTTTATGTAAACATGGGAGTGCATGGTTGGGCAATGAGTATTGGTTGCATGTGCTTTAGTAGGACTATTAAGGGCCAATGACAATGGGTATTGGAGGTGGCTACGTACATATTGCTAAAAGTTAAAATAGATATTTGAAACGTGTGAATGGCTTGGAATTGCGAAGGGTTAAATCTAGCCAATCGGCACCATATCAAAGTGGGTTGTTCGAGGGTACTTCTGTAACAATCTAATTTTACGTACTTAATTAATTATGTGATATAATTTATTTAAGTTGAAGTAATTTCTCTATGTCATTTTATGATTATTTGCTATGTTTAGTTTAAGTTAGCGATTAGGAACTTCACATCATGCATGATTTATTTGGTTTAAACTTAGTTCAAGTTAAGTTCATTTCTAGTTTCTAATTCAAGTATGCATAGCAAGATCATGGTTTATGAATAACATATGTATTAAGCAAGTCAAGTTACTCTTGGACAAGATACGATTTTATAAGTTAAGCAAGTAATGAGCTTGGATATCCCATTGTGCACATGATCCTTATGTCAAGATAGTGAAAGTTATGTCATGTGTAAGCGAGATCATGTTTTACCCTCAATTAACTAGCTATGCACTCGATCACCTCCTTTCTTGAGAGAGAGTTTTCCGTCTATGTTACCCTACTCGTTCAAATAAGGATGTCATGTTTGCAAGTATCATCATACCGGACGAACTCCAAGCTAGCGATTGGTTACATTATCTTCCACTGTGATGGAGTTTCATGCTATCATGTTATTCATGTTTATTACAATTTTGTGGTTGGATGGTTGTGCTAGTTAAGTTGAGCTCGATGCCCGATTTAAGAAAATTATTTGCAAGTAAATTAAGTTTATTAACATATAAGCATTGCATGATCATGTCCATATTTACTGACCCACGACCTATTACACACTCCCACAGTAGGCAAAGTATAATCCTACGATGAGTGTAGTATAGGGAAAGTATCTTTTCAATCATCAACCCCGGTGATTCATCTACCCTTACTTCAGTAAACCACACGTTATCTAGCGATCAAAACATTGTTCAAAACTATCTAACTTAAAAACAAACAAGAAAAATGATGGCAGTGGCGGATGCAGGCAATGTAGTCAAGTTACACAAAATCATATTATCAAATAACATTGGACCGACTTTTAAATATTATTGTGTCGAACACCTAAAATAAAACAATTCATACGTACTATACTAGCTCTGGATCGGAGGATGGTTGGGTCGTGGCCCGGGGTGGCCCAGCCCTAGATCTGCCACTAAACGATGGTGAATTCAGGATGACAAGGCTCCACTCATATGATATTCCCACTAGTCCATTGAGAGATTGTGACACTCTAGTTTGATTGGCAAGTTCTATACCCCTTTAGAATATTTAATATAGTTAGAACCCCCTATTCGAGTGCATCCTAACCTATCTAATTGTTCGGAGAGGCGTGGACCGTGTCATTTTCGTTGATCAAGACGTCAAAGATGCAAATTATTAATATCAAACTCTAAAGTTTTTCTCGCTAGAAAATAAATACCCATTTGAGTCATTGGCTCATTGCATTTGGGTAAAAATACTGAGTAGCAAGACCCATTGTCATTGCTAGTACATACCAACCGTTGCTGAATCATTCTAATTATGTAACAACTAAAATAGACAAATTCAATTGGCATATGCTTACCCAAAATTCAAAAGGACCAGTAGTAATTTTTGCTTGTTCAATGTTGATCAATGGCATCATCGTTGGTCAATGCCATAAAGGGAATGGCGAGGAAAAGTAGAGTCTGATGGTTGAGACATTAGATACTTTTGTGGGGAATGGTATATAGAAAATTAATATGGTTCCTCCGTAAGGATGCCACGCATAAATCGATAAATGATCAATTCATTAGAATAGCTATACATTTATTGGGATAAGTCATAAAGTACCCATTTTCAAAAATGTAAAAGGGTTTAAGAAGTATTGATAACAGCTAAAATACTGTTATTTAGCCCTCATTTATTAAGTATTTTCGTTCCATTTTGAGCATATTAAGTCATTAAATTCTCTGTTGTAGCCTATTTTTGCTTCCTCTTGCATTCTCACGGTATTTTCGCAGGCATCATAGAATACAAGCCATTATGGCAAAGAGAAGAGGGCTTATGTGTTGGGAAAAAGACAAAAGAGAGGCAAATGGAAGTTCACAGCCGAAGGTGCCAATTTACGATTGAGATCTCCATAGGCCGTGATACGATCTCGGGTCACACACTAGTTCGTGGCCACGATCGTGAGGAGACTACTTAGAAGGAAGAAGCAGTATGATCTATTTCACGGTCATTCACGCCCAAGCTCGCGACAAAGATCACAAATGCGACATCCAATTTGTGGCCCTTATCTATATGCCGCGAACTCACTTCCAGCGCATTTTAGGACGACATCATTTGGAGATCGCTGGCTGTGATGGATGATCGTGACCGCAACCTCACATATCAAGGCCGCCATTTTGTTCATACCATGTATGCTTACAAATAGGAAAATGTCGTGATTCGGAAGGGAGCCGCCCTAGTGAGAGAAAAAAACAAACATACTTGGAGGTGCTCAAGGAGGAGGAATCCATTGAAGAACCAAGGAGATGGGTGCAATCCAGGGAGGAAGATGACTTCAAGTTCTTCCTATTCTTATAGTTTGTATTTTCTTCCTCTTTCTATGACTTAAACCCTAAGGTTATTTAAGGTAAATGGATTCTAGTATGTAGTTAGGTTTTTTAGTTGAATGAGAACCTAGCCTATGTTTGTGTTCAACTAGAGTGATTTATGCCTCTTTTCATGGTTTGAATTCATGGATTGTATGTATACATGTTTTCCCTAGGTAGATAATTCATGTGGGTGTATGTAAGTGTGTTTTACCATGTTTAGTTGATCTAAGGTCATAATTGGCATACTTGCTGACCATCCCTTTCCAACTAGGAGTCCACCTAGTTGATCCTACTGATGCGAGTGTGTAAGCATCGACTCACCGACTAGTGTGCGGATAGGCAGAACCTGTTTAGAGGAGTCAGACCTTCCCTGTAGTATAGAAGTCGGTTGTGGTCACATTGGGCCGATATATGCGGCTAGAAGGGTGATCGGGAGATATGACCATTGCACCGATCCCCACCTACACCTCAACGAGCTAGGGTTTCATCAATCAAGTTCATATCATAGTACTAGAAAGATTTGATCCTAGGAAACCATCTTATCTCTAGCGATCTCCAACTACTTAGTTGGTTGTTTTTAGTTAGTTCAATAAGATTAGTTCTTAATCCAACTTTTTGTTTGATTAGATAGTAGTTTAGAGCAAAGTAATAGTAAACCTAATGTTTCCTTGGAATATGACTCGGTCACTGCTATATTACTTTTCAAATTCGAGTTATACTTGAGTTGAATTGAAGTTGTTAGTGTTGTAGACAATCGAGCATATAAATTGTAAAGTTTGGTTCTCCCAATCAAGTCTAAAGTCCAAACAGTCATTCAATAACTAATTATTTAATTAATAATTCAACTACGGGATCACCAAACCTCATGATGATACCCGCAACATCGGAAGGCGCTTTTTTCATTAGTTCTCTTGATCAAAGAGAAAGAACCAAGATCAATAGTTTAAACTTTCAAAAGAACTTATAAACTAGAAAACTAGGACATGTAGTCGAACCTCTCTAACGGACGAGGTGCAAGAACAGAGCCTTACAACCACCGAATGAGCCACTCTGTTACCAATTCTACCCACAAATGTAAGAATGTCCCCTTTCCCCATATCTAACATGCGATAAATTTCCTGCAGAACTGGACTAATCTTGACATATTGGGCCAAGGCCGAGAAGAGCCTCATGTTGTGGGCCCTAGTGAAGCCTCTCGTCCACAGACGCAAGCGGTCACACAGCTGTCCCATTCTTCTCCTTGCTGGATACGAAAACCTACTGCTTGTATTCCTTGTATAACCCTAGATGATAGTAGTAATAGGGTTATATATAATAAAGCTTGTACTGCCGAGAGGCAACCTGGTTGATTAAGAATAAGAGCTCAGTCGGAGAGATTCTTCTCTCCCGTGGATTAGTCCCAACAATCAGTTGGGGATACCACGTAAAACTCGTGTCCTTTATTGTTCCGTGTTCGATTTATTATGGTATCAGAGCATTCGGTCCTATAGTCTTTTCATCATGAGTGACGACGACGAAAGTAAGAAGTCTATCAACGACGACAGAGGGAAGGGTCCCCTCTCTTTGTCATCATCCTCCGGCCATGTATTCCCGGAGCCACAATCACCTTATTTCCTCCATCAGTCGGACATCAATGGGAAACTTCAAGTCAGCGATCCTCTCACTCCGTCGAACTATGGCGAATGGGTCGTTGATGTCACTGATGCTCTAATTGTCAAAAACAAATTTGGGTTTGTTGATGGCACCATACCGAAGCCTGCACAAGAACCAGAAAAGGGAGCATGGATTCGATGTGACGCCGTCGTGAAGGGCTGGCTGCGACTCTCGATGAACAAGGAAGTCAGAAGCAGCGTTCGATATGCCAAAACGGCAAGAGAGGTCTGGGTCGATCTCAAGGAACGTTTTGGTCAAGGAAGTATCACTCGCGGATACGAGCTTCGTCGTCTCATCAGCGCACTTTGGCAAGAAAAGCTCACCGTCTCATCCTTTTATACGCAGCTTCGAACCTATTGGGAAGAAGCACAGTCGCTTTCGTCGGCTGAAATCTGCACTTGCGGGCGCAGTGAATGTGGTTTAGAGGGTCGGATTCGAGCAAAGGAAGAGTGCTCGAGATTGTTTGATTTCTTAATGGGTCTTGACGAGAGCTTCGGGACTGTTCGTAGCCAAATCCTATCCATGAAGCCTACGCCTAATCTTGCTGAAGCGTTCAACATCGTCTCCACCGATGAACAGCACCGTCTCCTTGCTCAACTTCGTCGTCCCACCTCAGAGGGTGCTGCTTTTGCGGCTCGTACAGACGACGAACGACCTCGTACCTTAGATGGCCGCCCAAAATGTGTGCATTGCGGCAAGGAAGGCCATTTCAAGGCGACGTGCTACGAACTCATCGGGTATCCTCCCCGCGGCAGCAACGACAAGGCAGAGAAGAGTGAAGCATGGACACCTCGTAGTGGCAATGACAAATCAGACCGAGGTGACAGAAGGCGACGAGGACCCCGCGATTGTCCACCACGGGCTGCGCAAGCTGATGGCAGCGCTAGTCCCGTTCCAGGCTTCACCACTATGCAACTTGATAGCCTGAAGAAATTCTTTTCTCAGTCTCCCAACACTGACGATCCATCCGCAAACATGGCAGGTATGTCTCTTGAGAATTCTGAGTGGTTGATTGACTCAGGTTATAATGAACATATCACCAACGATGAGCGATTCTTGAGTGATATTTTGGTTGACGAGAATAGCAACCATGTGAAGATTCCGAATGGTGACAACGTGCCAGTTAAGAATATTGGTTCCGTCGGATTGAGTTCTGGAGTACAGCTTGATCGGGTTCTCCATGTTCCAAGTTTTCAATGTAATCTTTTGTCTGTCAGCAAGCTAACCAAGAACAATAATGTTGCTTTGATTTTTCTACGTGACTTATGTCTTCTCCAGGACTTACACTCGAGGAACGTGATTGGGAAGGGGATTCTCCGTGATGGTCTCTACTAGTTGAAGTTGTTCGATAGCAAGGAGCAGTTTGTTTTTGCGGGAAATGGACATCGGTCGATCTCGGAAGATATTTGGCACTCCCGCCTGGGTCATCCCTCTCCTGCTAAACTTTCTCAATTACGTTCATCCCTTGATTTTTCAGCATCCAAGTCACGTGACCTTGTCACTCTTGTCATCGTGCAAAGCAGAGTCGGTTACCTTTTCAGCTTAGTTCTATTAAAACATCGGGTTGTTTTGAGCTCATTCATGTTGACATATGGGGAGGCTATCAGACTGCTTCTGTTAGTGGGGCACATTATTTCTTAACAATTGTTGATGATTTCAGTCGAGGTGTTTGGGTTTATCTTTTGAAATTCAAGTCAGAAGTTGCACGTTATCTTATTATGTTCTGCGAAATGGTTTCCACCCAGTTTTGCAAGAAAGTCCGACGTATACAGGCAGATAACGGGCTAGAATTTCAAACTTCTTATCTACGTGATTATTATGAGCAGTCAGGTATTATTCTTCAAACTAGCTGCACTGATACGCCCCAACAGAATGGGGTCGTGGAACGAAAACATCAGCATATCCTGGATACAGCTAGAGCTCTTCGTTTTCATGCAGGCTTACCGGTTCGCTTTTGGGGTGAGTGCATCTTAACTGCAGTTTATTTAATAAACCGATTACCCACGGAAGCTACCGGTAAAACCCCCAATGAAAAACTATTCGACAAACCGGCCTCGTATTCTCAACTACGAATTTTTGGATGTCTTGTCTACAGCAAAGACAATCATGGTGGTCTGCATAAGTTCGCTGATCGAGGACGAGCCGGGGTTTTTTTATGATATGCAGCATCTCATAAAATTCATGTCTCGCGGGACGTCGTGTTTCATGAAGATTATTTCCCTTTCTGTGCTCAAGACCCTCGAGAGTTTCATTGGGTCTCTCCGTCTCTTATTGATGACGTCCAGGATGATGTGATTACATCCCCCAGCTCTTCGCCATTGCATGAACCGGATTCTTCCTCTCCCATGCATGGCACGTCACATGGTGATAGCTCTTTATCGTCACCAATTGTGACTTCACCTCGGTCTCCACCAGGCTCGTCCCCTACGCCATGCTCGTCTATCTCCACGTCGGCACAGGAACTTGGTGTTGAGCAGCTCACCTCGACACGTAATGGTTCTTCCCCGCAGTCATCACCAGCCCCTGATCCTCCTCTCCCTCGACGTAGCAATCGTGAGCATCGGCCGCCAAAGAAACTTGAAATTTATGAAACCAACTTACAGTTTGGATCTCATGTCCAGTACCCACTTTCCCATTATGTGTCTTATGCTCGTCTCAGTTCCAGCCATCGGGCTTATCTTGCCAATATATCCAAGGAAGTTGAACCTCGCACCTTTTCCGAGGCTTTCCGTCATGAGCACTGGCGGCTTGCGATGATCAAGGAGATTGAGGCTCTTGTTGCCAATGGAACGTGGAGCTTGGTTAATCCTCCTAATGGTGCTCATATCATCGACTGTAAGTGGGTTTTCAAAATTAAGTATCGTCTGGATGGTACTGTTGAGCGTTATAAGGCGCGGCTGGTGGCCAAAGGTTTTACTCAGATTGAAGGATTGGACTATCATGATACTTTTTCTCTCGTTGCTAAGCTCGTCATTGTTCGTTGTTTACTTGTAGTAGCCGCCAGTCGAGGGTGGCACATTCATCAGCTTGACGTAAATAACGCCTTTCTACATGGCGATTTACAGGAGGAAGTTTATATGCGGATTCCACCAGGATTCTCTTCGCTTGGGGATTCTCGCGTTTGTCGTCTTCACAAGTCCATTTACGGCTTGAAACAGGCCTCTCGGAACTGGTACCAGAAGTTTACTGCATCACTCTGTGAGTTTGGTTTTCGGGCATCTCCTGCGGATCATTCCCTCTTCATTTACCGCTGCGACAACACCTTTGTTGTGGCCCTCATCTATGTTGACGATGTTCTTCTCGCAAGAAATGACCTTGATTTTATTACTCAGGTCAAGGAATTTCTCGACCAGCGGTTCAGTATTAAAGATTTGGGCACCTTAAAATATTTTCTTGGTCTTGAGGTTGCTCGTTCCCCGCGTGGCATTGTCCTTAGCCAGCGGAAGTATGTTCTCGATATTCTTAATGATGCGGGTGTGCTTGATGCGCGTCCTAGTTCCTTCCCAGTTGAACAGAACCATCAGCTCACCAAGCCTGCTTCATCCTCCCTCGTTGATGGATCTTCTTATCGTCGTCTGGTGGGGCGCCTTCTCTACCTCACTGTTTCGCGCCCCGATATCACGTATGGTGTGAATATTTTGAGCCGTTTGGTCCACGCTCCTACACAAGCTCACATGGACGCCGCTATTCGGATTCTCCGTTACTTGAAGATATCCCCTGGACAAGGTCTCTACTTCCCGGCGTCCAACACTCTTGATCTCATAGCCTTTTGTGACGCCGACTGGGCTGGATGTCAGACCACCAGGCGGTCCACCAGTGGTTTTTTCATTTCTCTTGGTTCGGCCCCCGTTTCTTGGCGCACAAAGCAACAGAAGGTCGTGGTTCGGTCCTCTGCCGAAGCTGAATATCGTGCTATGGCTAGCACTGTCAGTGAGCTTGTTTGGCTTTGCTGGTTGTTGAGCGAATTAGGTGTCCCTCAGTCTGGTCCGACTCCTCTTCACTGTGACAATCAAGCAGCTCTCCATATTGCTGCTAATCCTGTCTTTCATGAACGTACAAAGCATGTAGAGATGGACTGCTACTTCGTTCGTGAACGGGTTGTTTCTCGCGATGTTATTCCGCGCAAGATCAGTTCTCATCTCCAAGTTGCAGATTTGTTTACCAAGGGTCTTGGAGCCGATCGTTTTCGTTTCCTTTTGTCCAAGATGAACGTTCGAGATCTTCACGGTTCAGCTTGCGGGGGCGTATTGGGCCAGGGCCGAGAAGAGCCTCATGTTGTGGGCCCTAGCGAGGCCTCTCGTCCACAGACGCAAGCGGTCACACAGCTGTCCCATTCTTCTCCTTGCTGGATACGAAAACCTACTGCTTGTATTCCTTGTATAACCCTAGATGATAGTAGTAATAGGGTTATATATAATAAAGCTTGTACTGCCGAGAGGCAACCTGGTTGATTAAGAATAAGAGCTCAGTCGGAGAGATTCTTCTCTCCCGTGGATTAGTCCCAACAATCAGTTGGGGATACCACGTAAAACTCGTGTCCTTTATTGTTCCGTGTTCGATTTATTATGACATCCTTAGAATCTTAGCACTTGCTTCCATAATTGTCCACCTGTCAATTGTTCAACAAAAGTCTATGAGCTGAGCATTGAAGCAAAAGTGGCTTCATGAGAAAATTCATAAAATCAATGTTGTTGCCAATGAGCAATTGCTTTTCTCCACATGCCAAAAAGTCTGCATCTTAGACTGACCAACCAGATAAGGTAAACCCCAGTACGTATAACCACTGAATCTATCCCTAATACTCCGCCAATTCCTCTTATGATCCTTGCTTGATGTTAGGACTAAAATAAACTGTTGACTTCTGTAGATTGATCTTTTGACCACTCATTTCCTCATAATCCTTAAATAGCCATAGAAATGCTTGACAATATCACCATGAATCACGGAGAAACAAATAAGAATTTATGCAAAGATTAAATGTGAAACAAGTGACAACAAGGACCCATGCATAGAGCGTGTAATTCCTTCCCAACTATAGCCTCACTAATCATCGTTGTTAGTCCCTCATAAGGCAAAAAGAAGATGAGATAAAGAATCTCCCTACCTTAATCCTATCGTTACCAAGAAATAACCTCAGGGCTACCAGTTGCCATATCCAAAAAAGTGGAAGTAGTAACACATTCTTGGAATCCAAATAATCCAAGTTTCAGTAAACCCCATGGGGTCGTTTAGATTTAGGATTGTAGTGAGGGATTTGTAAGGAATTTTAAAACAATCCATAGTTCTGCAGGATTTTAAAACAATGTTGTGTTTGGCAAGATGAGAGATAGTGCGTGCTATTTCACAATCCCTCGCTTTTTATCACTCTTTTCCAGTCTTTGCCTTCCCTAAGTAATTCTTTCGTTATTCTTCTGTTTCATCCCTTCCGCCGCCATCAATTCCTCACACTCTCCGTCAATCTTTCCCTTATTTTTAACTTGATGTCGTCTTCGTCGAAGAATAGGTTTTGGCGATTGGAGGGTGGTTCTTCCATGGAGCAAAGTTACGTCCGGAGGAGATGACAAGAATGGCGGCGGAGGTTTTGGTGGGTTTTGATTTCGTCGCTGATTTCTGGGTTTCTCTCATGGTCTCCAAGAGGGCAAGGGCGATGTCGCAAAGAGACCTCGCCCTCATCGCCGATGCATATCTTTCTCTAGTGGGTTTTGACCGGATCCGGCAACCATATTTTGAATGGACACCAACAACGTGCTCGTGCGTGGCTGTGGCAGCGCCGATAGGGATTTGATGGTCCATTTTATGTGCGAATCAAAGGATTTTGGGTTCTGGCAATTGTGGGGTTATGACTTTTCGTCTCGCGGACCCTCTATTTTCTTCTTCCTCCATTCATCTGCTGGTGACCTTCGCATTCTCCCCAAGCTCCGTCTCCAAATCCATAAAACCCAGTATGAGAGAGACTCCCTCCTACATTTAAGTTGGGAGATGGTGGGTTCCAATGCACAATTGTACTCAATCAATCAAAATTTCTACACATTCTTGCTCTCGTAATGCGCCTGCAATTTCTTTCTGCAATTAAGGGACGAGAATGATTGGAGGAGAGGAAGAAGATAGGTAACAGATGAGGGTAAGATAGTAACTTGATTTTTCTAATTAAAATTCTATGTTCACATCTAAACGATTGATTTGCTAAAATTCCTCGTATTAAAAACATAAGTTTTTAAACTGTGGGATTTTGAGTACAATCCTAGGTTAGCAAACCTTCATCAAACCACCTCATGTTGTTTGAGCATCACTATATGTGAAATCTCATGACCCATTACTGAGAGGCAAGATTGCTAACATTGGGCCCCAACGAGCCACAAATAGGGATAACAATTGTAGCATGATCCATTTTAAACGACCAATTTGATTTGTTTTTGGTAGTGATCACAATCGGACCAGTCCTGACCTGCCTCATTTTTTATCCATTTATGCTTGAATCACTTGTAATTTTACTCAATTTACTTAAAGATTGTAATTTTATTATCTAATATTTTTAGGGATGGCAATGGGTTGGGTAGGGGCGGATAGTGCATATCTGTTACCCTACCCAATGTAGTTCGGATTTTACCCATACCCGTACCCACACGAGAAACAGGTAGAAAATAAAAACCATGCCCATACCCGTTCGGGTTTCGGGTATCCATGGTTATCCATGAGTAATAATTTCTCCTTATAATTCCAACCAATATGTTAACATTCACACGTATACTCACATTAAGTAAGAGGAAAAGTACGACAATAATTCACTAGAATGACGAAAATTAATTAAAACAACATAATTTCATGAAAATATTACATTTATATGCTAAATAAAAAATATTCTAGGGAAAAATAATGATTATTTCTAGACAAAATACATATGCATGTGTATAATCGGGCGGGTTCGAGTTGGATAGTGAGATAACCATGCCCACCCATTACCTGCAATATTATTTACCCGCAATATTCGGGTTCGGGTTTTACCCGTACCCACGAAAAATGCTTCGGGTTCGGGTTTTACCCTACCCGATTAGGTTGGATTCGGGTGGATATCCACAGTTACAGATATTTTTGTCATCCCTAAATATTTTAGATATAATAATCAAATAATGTTGTAATTTGAAAATATGGGAGAACCTCAATTTCTCGAATAAATTAACACATTAATCATATTATAGTTTATTGTTTATTTTTTTAATGAAATCTAATTTTTAAATTTTAATTACACACTCATATAGATGGACGTGCTCCAACCCGTGCTCTAGTAAATTACCGGCTTTATATCTGACCGGCCGCGAGAGATAGCCGCTCCGAGCCTCCGACCTTCCCATCGCCATTCCTAGCCAAAGTCCACACTCCACAGAGCTCCGTCCATCCATCATATTTGTTATTTTGTTCGGTTCACGGCTGACGACGTCAATTCCGAGCTGGTCTTCCCTATCGACTGAATTTCCTTATCTCTCTCCCCTTCCGTCTGTCTTCTGGTCGTCGCCACAGCCCACAGGTATGTGCTCGCACTCTCCGCCCGGCGTCCATGCCCTTTTATGTCTTGAAACAAAGAATTTAGACTTCTCGAAGCTTCGACTGGTCCATTTCGTTCCAAATGATTGGATTCTTCTCTTGCAATTACGGGATGAATCTTTCTAATTGATTGCATTCAGCTCCTCGCATGATGAACGCTTCGTACTAGGGCTTAGAATTCACATGATTGCTCTTTAGGGATTTGGCGTAGGATTGATTGTGAACGCAGAACGCAGGAAGAAACGAAAAATTGGCATCAGCCTGATTTTGAGCTGTTCTGGTTTTGATCTTCTCGGTTTGACAATCATGCATCGAACTTAGCGGATTTTTGCTTAGAATTCGTTTTCCATGCAGGTTAGTAGGTTGATTGGTTGAGAAATTCGGTAGATAATTGGTGGAGGGTGTAAGAGAAGTTGCTAAAGATGGGAGTGAAACAGGCTATAAAGAGCCTGGATGCCTTCCCTCGTGCAGAAGAACACTTGCTGCAGAAAACGCGTTCCGGAGCTCTTGGTAACCAGACTCTTTCCATTTTTTTGGTTTGGAACATAAATGATTGCTTGTGCTCTGTGGTTAACTGTTAATACACAATCCGTTACCCAAAAATGGTTCCCCATTTGAACTATTTGTTCTTTACTTATTCTGAAGTATGGATCATTTGCCATCGTCATATCACTCTTATTTGAGTTGTTAGTCTGTACTATGCTCATCTGTGCGGCTGTGGCATTGGTGAATGAACAATCTTAGTTTCTTTTCCCATGTGGCACACCCTTTTTTGCTCGTTTTTTGGGCTTGATTGAGAAGAAAAACAATGTGCTAATGGAACTCCTATGTCTTAGGACCCTCTGATATTTTTTGCACTCCTATCTTCATCAACAAACATCGTTCTGACTCAGATCCGGGATACTTTTCTAATTTCCAACTGATCTTTTACAGTTTCTGTTATCGGTCTTGTGATAATGGCTACACTGTTTCTGCACGAGCTCACTTACTACTTCCACACGTATACAGTTCATCAGGTGTGTAACAGGCATCTATATCGATTATAGATTCTCTTAAATCCTGGAAAAAAGGGAATTTGGTCGGTGTCTTAAGTTAGATCCGCTACGGATATGCTGTCTTGGAAATAGTAGGTGTGTTGTACAAACTAAGCAATTCTGATACTCCAATGTATTAGGTTCTCTTAAATATTGAATGTAAATACATATTGTCATCTGTGCTGTATTTTCCTTCCATATATTAATGGATTCTTTGATTGTGTATTTCTGGCAGATGTCTGTTGATCTGACACGTGGACAAACTCTTCCAATCCATATAAATGTTACATTTCCTTCTCTGCCTTGTGATGGTTAGTTATGCTGCTACTTTCTTCATCCATCTTCTTCCATTCTGTGTCCTGTCATCTTATACAAATATCAAGTTATTGTGGTTACCTCGTTAAGTTATTATCATCTTTTCTTCTTAGTCTTAAGTGTGGATGCGATTGACATGTCTGGCAAGCATGAAGTGGATCTTGATACAAACATATGGAAAGTAAGATCATGTTCCTCTCTCTTGAAGAATATTTCATATGCAAAGTTGTAATTTGTGTATTATTTACATACCAAATTCAATGTCAATGAAACCTTTCGCAGCAGTCAGTATTCACAGATTTTATGACTTAATGATTTATTGTTTGGAGTGCGGGAATTGAATTAGTAACTCTAAAGCATAACTTCATGGATTGTGGATTTTCCTACTTTGGTGCTCTTCATATCTTATGGCACTTGCTACTTTATCCCAGAATTGCTTGTGTTCTCTGAAATTGTACGAGAAGTTTGAGGGAGTAGGTGGTTCTTGATCCAGAAATACTGAAAGTAAAAAGTACTACATTTTCTGGTGAAGGGCTTAAATGAGTGTTCATACAATGAACGATTAAACTCAGACTTCTCATGTTATGAATTTAATGGCTTGAATCGTTGCATTGTTGGCTATGGTTCCACGCTTCTCAGCATTGAAAGTAATATGCTTCGGATGAGAAGAAACATTCGACCACTGCTTTATTTTAAACTTTTGATTTTTTTTTATATATAGGACGAGGAGTAATTAATGTATAATAATTGTTTTTATTTATTTACTTGGGCCTGACTTACAAATTGGATTCTGGCATCAAGTCTCACTTTTGTATTTTCAATTTTAAGTCATTGATGTGAAGCTGTAACTTTTCCGTTTGTTTCATGTTTTTTTGATTTTCTTGAATGCTTTGGTTAAATCACTTGGAGACAACAATATTAAGTTCTAACGAAAGCAGACTATTGCAGCTTCGACTGAACAGTCATGGCCAGATTATCGGCACTGAATATTTGTCGGACCTTGTGGAAAAGGAGCATACTCACGATCATGGTATTGTACATTCACATCAGTAAAACACCTTATCTGTTGAAGAACTGACGTCCGAGCTATATGGCATTTCATATATAGTTTACATTATTGAACCTCCATAGGGGTTAGATTCGTGTCTCTAATAGGCAGATGATAAAGATGCTATCAGAAGAGAGGTAGGGTCAAGTTAGTGATAGCAACCGTATGTAGGGAGATTAAGTCCTATCATTGTATTTTGCTATAGTTTTTTGCATGTGATATTTTTGTCAACTAACACTATCATTCGGTGTTTATTAACTGGCCTATACACTATGCAAAGTTGGCATCTCTGTGTTTATCAAAGAAAATCGAATTTAAATTGTTAGGTTAATGTCTGCCAATCACTGTGTGCAGATGACAAAGAACATCATCATGATCTTGAACAAAAACTTCACAGTCATGGCTTTGATGAAGAGGCTGAAAATATGATCAAGAAGGTGAAGCAAGCTGTGACAAACGGAGAAGGATGCCGGGTATTCCACTTTGGAGACCTAACTTTTTAATGCCCTGAAATTACACGCGATTGTTTCTTATTTGTTGAATTTTTTACGTATCTGCAGGTATACGGTATCTTAGATGTCCAACGTGTTGCCGGGAACTTCCACATTTCAGTTCATGGGTTGAACATTTTGGTTGCACAAATGGTCAGTGTTTAACATTTTCTTTTGATGATTCCTATGTTGGTTATATCACTTAGCTGATATCTGGAAAGACTAATTCACCTAGTCAACTGTTTGTACAAGTAACATATGTATAACTTCCACCAAACTGTTGAATGTGAAGTGTTCTGCTAAGCTGTCAACGACTGCATGGTGTTTTTTGCCATTGCAGATTTTTGAAGGAGCTAAGCATGTCAATGTGAGTCACATCATTCACGATCTATCGTTCGGGCCAAAATATCCTGGAATTCACAACCCTCTTGATGGGACAGAGAGGATTCTGCATGAGTCAAGTGGAATATTCAAATACTATATCAAGGTTGGGGCTTTCTCTACTTATGAATCTTGCAGTTATGACTAAAGCATTTTGAGCTTTTGGTTCGGTGAAAAAAAAAGTTCAAATGGCAGGAAAATATTGGATCTAACTTTAGGCTGTTCCATTGCTATCCCTGCTCTGAGCCAGAAGTGAGAGATCCCTGTATTTCTAAATAATTCTCTTCCTGAGCGAATTTTTCTTACCCCACTTTGTTTAGGCCATCACCTGCATTTATGAATAGAAGTGATCAATCGCTTCTAAATACTGTATTTGTAGCAACATTCTGAGGCTTTCTCTATTGTGGTAGACCAGAAGGCTCAGTTAAAAGTGGCTTCAATAGTTAGTATACAGTTGAAACTGAACATCTCTCTGGCCAGGATCCATAGTGATAACCTGTTCTTATGTGCTTTTACTGAGCTCCTTGTTCATGTAGACATGCACAATATGCAAGTGAAACCCCGATTTGAGATATTTGGGAATCTGTACTGGTGGACATATATGAGAAGCTCCCCTGCTTTTCAGTTTTTCTTGTTAACTGAATGGTGGTTATTCTATTAGATAATCACAATAGTGGGGTTAGAATAGAGTTCAGGATCCTGGAAGGTTTTATATGTTATTATGGAGGTTCTTAGATGCAGATTTAGATAAACTAGTGAGGATGCTTTATTCGATATGAGAAGTTTACTATTGCAATCTAGGGGGAAAAAATTTGTCCCCAGACAGTCTTAATTTTGAAATTCTCACTGCCCCACCGAGTGATTTTTCCCGAGTACAGAATGTAGATCCCTTTCTGTCTGTGGTCGTTTGCTTTGCTTGCTATTTTATTTTAAAGAAAATTTCGTGGTATAGGTCTTAGCAATTACAACGTTCTGCCCCTTAATATCTTGCAGATCGTTCCGACGGAGTACAGATACATCTCTAAGGAAGTTTTACCAACTAATCAATTCTCAGTTACAGAATACTTCTCTCCAATGAATGACTTGGATAGATCATGGCCAGGTTAGTTGAATCACATGCAATCTTATGAACATGGATAGAGGTGAGGGGAGAAGAGGCGGAAGGTTTTTTCCTGGTGATTTATTGTGACCAAGTTTTTGCTTGCAGCTGTTTACTTTCTGTACGATTTATCACCCATCACTGTGACGATCAAGGAAGAAAATCGTAGTTTCCTCCATTTCATAACTCGCCTGTGTGCAGTTTTAGGCGGTACATTTGCAGTAACAGGTTTGTATTCTTTCTTTGTCTCCTAAACTGAAGCCTAGCTTGCATTGTACGGTTGTGGACTTGTGGTAAGTATTGAAGGTTTAGAAGGAGTGATTAGTTTGAAATCCGTCACTGCATTTTGGAGGGAAACAAATTGACAAATTTTGTGGTAGTGCATTGTTACTTAGAGGCATGCCACTTCTGCTTGCTTTACATTTACCTCTACCATAATTTCAGGAATGCTTGATAGGTGGATGTTTAGGATCATGGAAGCTGTGACAAAACCAAATGCTAGAAGCGTGGTACGATGAGAAACTATGAATCGCGAAATCATATAGTCTTCTCATTTTGCGGACATCCCTTTTCTTTACGGGAGATTGAGCTATTAGGGATCGTGATTCAAAATTACAAGAGATGATGAATGGATTTGGAAGGCTGGTCAACTTTTAACCTTCTGTTACCGTCTCTTTTGGGCATTTACTGGTGGTAGAATATCTGGTTCTGGTCTAATGGTCTACCATTTTTACATGCTGAATGTGATATTGTAGATCTTGAGAACGTCTTTTGATGTTGTAATAGAAACATTCAGCATACCGGCCCTCAATTTTGGTTGGTAGAACGAAATGGACTCTGTACTATTATAGCTCGATCTTATGATTCCATAGCAACCGTCGTATCATCATTGTTATAAGAACCGAACCGGATCTATGACTGGGCCAGTAGAAGATCTATTAGATACGGTTTTATCACCGCTTTTATGGTTCTTTGGTGCTTTTTCCTACCAAGACCATAATTGAGGGGTTTTATCACCGCTTTTATGTAGCCAAAACAATTCAACTCCGCATTATTGTTATCCTTAATCGGTCAAACAACATAGCTATTGATGGTGATTTAAACTCGTCTTGTTGTATAAAAAAAAAAAACCTCATGTTGCAACTTGCTAGATGTTACCCAACTGGACCCGTGCCGAGTCCCGGTTCGTGCCGAGTCCTGGTTGGTAATATTCGACGCACATTAGAACAGGTCAAATTTGGCCCATAATAGCATGGGATGGAGCATGTGTATTATTTGTAATCTGTCTTGTATCTCATTCTACTTCAATTTATCTCGATATCTATTTTTATTTCTCTTGTTTCGACTTATTTTAACTCGTATTTTACCTATTGTATTTTTTGGAAATAGTTTTCAACCAACAATTCACGCGCCTCGATTATTACCTAGCTAGCTGCGTCATTGCCCCAATTGTATTTTAAATAAAGGTTAATAGCATTTTGTACCCTTCTAATATTGCAAATTAATAAACCTACCCCTCAACTATTTTTTTTGCACAAACATACCATTTCAATATTAAAACGTAACAAATATGTCATTCCGTCTAATTTTCTGTTAATCTAACATTTAATAATGAGTTGAAAAATGACGCAAAATACCCGTAATTTAGGACTTTTTTCAGAAATAGCATTGTTTAAAAAAAGTACAAAAATAGCACCCTTTATCAAAATCGCAGGGTGGGGCGCGGTTTTCGACGAAAACCGCACGAGTAGGGTGTGGCTTGGCTGACCGCATGGGGCCGGAGTGGTTTGGGTGCAAACTGCACCCCCCACGGGGCGGTATGTAAGAAGTCCTTGGTTGTGAAACACAATCATCCCATATTAAATCTTTTTATTTAGTAAATATTAAAAAAAGCAACATGTTGTGCGGGTGGTGGTTCAAACCCTGATGATAGATCACTAAATTTAGCACACCATCTACTAGGGATGCCAATGGGTCGGGTTGGGTCGGGTTTTGCCAAACCCAAACCCATGGGTTTGTCTTTGAAAAAAACCCGGGGTAAAACCCAATGGGTTTGAAAAACTCAAACCCAACCCAAGCCGTTGGGTATCCGCGGGTTCATGGGTACCCACGGGTTTTGTCATAAAAAATTTACAATTACAAGTTCTTATCAAAATTAAAGTCAAATATCAATCTCTCAATACAAAATTATCCATATATAAAACACCATTCTAGAAAATTCAAGCAAATCACAAATTAACTATACAAATTGTTCAACACCAATCTAGAAAACTTAAGAAAATTGAAGTAAATCACAAATTATCCATAAATAACATGTTTAATTGAAAACTTCTTCCTTTCAATTAAGTTTCTTTACTCTCCACTCCATAACATCAACTTAATTCTACACAATTAAAAAGAAAAAATTAGACATGTCTCCACAAATATAAATAAGATTAGTTGTTTAGAATATTAAATATACCGAAAAAATAATTATATGCGTGGGCGGGTACCCATGGGCCGGGTTTACCTAAACCCAAACCCAACCCAACCCGGTGAATAGTGAACGGGTTTAAACCCAAACCCGGCCCAAAACCCGTCAACACGGATTTTACCCGCATTGACCGGGTTGGGTCGGGTGGGTACCCATGGGTTAGGATTTTGTTGCCATCCCTACCATCTACATCACCAAACTACAACTCTTTTGTTGAAACAATTAAATATTGACAAATTTTTAGTCCTTTAACGCTAAAAATCCTCAATAACTTTAAACAACCATAATTTTGTGCTCCAAAATCCGAACGTCATGAATTGTTTTTTCATTTCGCATAACTTTTGAAGGACTACAATTTTTACTATGAAGACATTTTTAAAACAGGATTTATTATTGGATTTACAGGGTTTTGGGAATAACTTTACCCTCCCTTTTCACAAATCCACGTACATTCTGAAATGATGTCTATGATAAAAGTTGTAGTCCTTAAAAAGTTATGCGAAATAAAAAATAATTCATATCGTTCGTATTTTGAAGCACAAAGTTATGGTCGCCCAAAGTTTGACAAAATCGGAAAAAAGCTCATTCGGGGTAGCAAACGATATTTTTTCGGGATGATAGGGGACCAAACCAGAAAAAGCTTGTTTACGGCTTGCAAGATCTCGAAAATTTATGCGAAAAAAAAATATCACGATGATCAGATACCCGAACACAAAAATACGTTCGTTTAAAATTTCCACCTAGTTTAGGATTTTTCGAAAAATAAATAAATAAATTGTGGACCAAACCGCAGGGTTGGGCAGCGTTTTTTGACCAAACCTCCCCCACCCCGTGCCGTTTTCAAAACCGCCCCGTAACCATGCGGTTTTCATCGAAAACCGCGCCCCCACCTTGCGGTTTTCGTGTAAACCGCGATGTGGAGTGTCGGTTGTCGAAAAAGGTTGCTATTTTTGGAATTTTTCAGGACTGGGTTCTATATTTGTAATTTTTTTTAACAATGCTATTTTCTGGAAAAAAAATCTCTAATTTACTCCTAATTTCTGTTTAACTATTATTTTATGTTCCAACTCAATCTATCTATCTATCTACAAACTCATATAAAGAGATTCCGCTTGAGGGGTGTACTAAAACATGAATTGGAGTCCGGAGCGCATCTCAAGGAAGGCTACCAACGTCTTTTCCTTTTTTATTTATCTCAATCGCTTCCATTTATTCCACTGAGCCGTGATGCCCCAAGGCTACAGAAGTTGGGCTTCTTTTTTTATCTTTTTGCAGAATCCTTTAAGGTTATAGAATTTTATTTTAGGTATTCAGTACTTATAAGTACTAAGCAGAATAATATTATGCTAATTAAAAGGTCAACCTTCACATCAAGTTCGTCAACTTGAACATCCACAAGATCGAGCATTTGATACTCTTATTCTATAGACCTTCATCTTTCATATAAAATACAGGACTACAAATTTCTATTTGTATAGACATATTTCCTTGAAACGGTTAATCTAAAGATGAATGTGAACGATATAAGCCGTACAAAACATATCACATATTATAACTATTACTGGTTGACCTTATCGATGATAGGGTCAATCAAAATTTTCCGTCAGACTCCAAATAAAATTTACTTGCGTTTTGACCACATCATCGTAGGCATACCCCAACCAAAAATATAAACATTTGTTTTGTTAACTCCCACAGAAAGCATACATTTTCTTCCAACCCCATTCAGATTAACTTTCAAAGTTTAAGTAATTAATTAGAGGAAAGTTCATATGTGCATGTAATATGTAGTAAGAACTAAAATACTATGAATTTTTTTTAGCAAGATGTTTTAAAAGTTGAGCGAAAATGGTAATGTTAATGACGATATAATCGCGAAGTCCAAGAGAAAATTTGCTGTCATTTCTCAATCGACATGTTATTTCAATTGAACACGTTTTGTAGGAGTTGATTCCCTTGCAAGATTTTTTAGATTTGTGTAATGACATTAGTAGAATCAATTAGCATGTCACAAACAATTATGATCCACGTCGTTTTATTTTTATTTTTCCCATAATGATATATTTGGATTCTTTTATGATAGCAAATAAAAACGTAATTTTCTTCAAATAATTTCTATTGTTATTTATATAATTTATAAATGTATCCGGCCAACGAGCCGGGTTTAAATCTAGTGAAAGATTATAAAGCAGCGGAGAAGTTGTGTTGCAAGGTGCTATAGAGATGGACAACCGCGATGTAAAAGCTCTCTACTGGTTGCTTGCAATTTCAATTCCCCCGCCGCGTCGAAGCCCAGTGCTCTCGAATCTCCTTTCGCCCAAAAAGGGGCCAGCAACTAGGGATGGCAATTTTGCCCATATCCATGGGTATTTTACTATCCAACCTAATTGGGTTGGGTATTAAATCCAAATATATGGATATGGGTAAAGTTTGATGGGTTTGTACCCATACTCATTTATTTTGGGTTGGGTTGGGTTTATAATAAATGGATTTGGGTTTGTACCCATGCCCAAATAAAAATTACAGTTTGGTACCTAAACTTAATAGATATGCATATTTAGTACCTAAATTTAATTTTTTTTGCATATAAGTCCTCAAAATATCGATGGAAAATTGCATTTTGGTACCTAAATTTTTTTGGTCTTACATTTTGGTACCTAAACTTTTCAAGTTTTACAAATAAGTCCAATTTTTGCATGTGTAGTTAAAACACCCTCAAGTAAATGGATATCCATATCCAACCCATACCCATTTAGATAATATCCATATCTAACCCAAACCCATATACAAACCCCAAACCCATACACACATCACCCAAACCCACCCATAATAAATGGGTCTACTTGGGTTTGGGCAAAATTACCCATGGGTGGGTAAATTGCCATCGCTACCAGCAACGACCGCCAACACTAGCTTGGAGTTCCGACGATGAGAGTGATTAAGGAAGGTTAGCGAGGAAGAGGAGATGAAGTACCGTGTGAAGCAAGAGTTGGTGGGCGCCGGATTCTCTATGTCGACGATGGTGGGTGATTGAGGAAGACGACAAGGTTCCACTGTTCGAAGACAACGGTGATAAGTTTTTTGGGTAGATTTCAATTTTTTTGTCATAGATAGGTAAATAAAATAGATAGGAGATTACAAGTGGTTGAAAAGTAAATAACGATAGTCAACCACATGTTGAACTACCGATACAAGGACCGTTTTTGCCACGCAATGGAGAGCCCTGTTAATATTACGGGGAGCATAAACAAAAATAAAAGAAGAAAAAGAAGCCTTCATCCTTCGAATTTCTTCAAGTACGGCACCCTCACGGTCATGAGCATAGTCCTCCGTCAAAGCTCGATGGATCACCAATTGCGCGTCACCACAGATGCAAACGATGTTATATCCATTTTTTAAGCACCATATTATAGAACCGCGTAAAGCTAAGAGTTCTAAAAAGAAACGGTCGGACAAACCCGGGTAGACCTTACCAAATGCACAAATCAGGGAGGAATCTTGGGTATAGCCGACAAAACCAATTATGCCTCCCCAATTTCGTCGAGTCGAACCATCAAACCTAAGGAGCAGCCCCCCCACCGGACAAGCAACATGAGTAGGTGTACATCGACGAACAACAGAACGACTAGGAGAGTTGTGAACATGCACCGCTCGCCACTCATCAACCAGCGCCCGGAAGTTGTCCAACATAAGCAGGCGCTCATAAGTTGTCCAACATCTCCCCTTCCAGATGCGCCAACATAAGAAGCATATATCAGCAACCTGGACCTTAGAAAGATGCATGGAAAAGAACACATGAGACCAGGCAACATCAGGAGCAAGGGTTACAATAAGCTGACGTAAATGCTCCAAATTCGCCATCCACCAAAGAGCCTGGGATTTGTCAAAAAAAAAAAAAAAACCAAAGAGCCTGGGCAATCCTACCAGAAAAGAAAGAATGAGAAATTGATTCCTCCTGGTCAGAGCAAACTGGACATTCACTAGACCAGCAAAGGGTTTTTCCCAACAACACTGCTCGAACCGGGAGGAAGCCTCGGAAGGATAACATGTTGTAGATCGGGGTAGCTGAACCCACCGCCTTGATCACCACCTCCTTGGCTGCCTAGGAAAAGGCTTTAGTACGCCAGCTCTGAATACATGAAGCCAAGGAATCTTCAATAAATCGGAAGGTGAGAACTTTGGAGCGCTACACTCGAGCTGGGAAGCCCAAGTATCTGTCCAAATCCTCGATGGAGGGAACCCCCAGCAATGCCGCCAGCATAGAAGCCTCCTGTGCATCAACATTCGCACTGAAACACACCGTAGATTTATGGAGATTAACACGTTGTCCACTAGCTTCCTCATACGTGTGAAGTAGATGCAGCAGGTGTGAACACTCGGATGAAGAAGCACAGAGGAAGAGGTAAGTGTCATCAGCGAAGAATAAGTGAGAAGTCATTGGAGCGAGCCTGTGAGTCTTCAATCCATGGAGTTGAGTGGACTCTAATGCTGCTGAAATCATCATGGAGAAGACCTCGTTGTATATTGCAAATAATAGAGGTGACAGCGTGTCACCTTGACGAATGCCTCACCTGCGGGCGGAAGTAACCATGCTCTCTACCATTCATCATCACCGAAAAGGATATTGTCATCACTCAAGCTTTAGTCCATTTTATCCATTGAGCTGCAAAACCCAAGGCCTCCATAACCGCAAAGAGAAAGCTCCACTTGACTTATCACGACCGTGAGTCTTAGTCTTGAGGAATTGCATAACCTCCTATGCGATCTAGATGTTGTCACTGATATCTTTGCGCTTTGACAAAGCCATTTTGCGACTCACTAATGATGTCGGGGAGAATACGATTCAGCCTAGAAATCAGAACTTTAGCAATAACTTGTAAAAAACTTGACATAAGCCAATCGGTCGCATCTGTTTCATGTAGATAGCATTAGGAACTTTAGGAATCAAAGTGATTTGTGTGTGATTAAAGTTATGCAATAATCTACCCGGCCGAAAAAAGGATATAGCTGCAGTGATAACTGAGTCACCAATCACGTCCCACAAGCCCTGGAGGAAGGCCCAGGTAAACCTGTCAGAGCCTGGAGGTTGGTTTGGCCCAATGCTGAAGGCAGCTTGCTCAATCTCCAATCAGGAAACAATCGCTGTTAAGAGAGAATTGTGTGTTGTCGACACTTTCCGAGGTAAACAGAGAGCGTTCACCAAGAAATAGGGAGAGTTGCCAGAGGAGGAGAAGAGGAGCTGATAGTAGTTGACAACTACAATCCCCTTGGCCTCTTCACCAACATGAGAATCCCCATCCTCATCCTTCAAAAGCTCAATGAGATTTTACCGTCTCCGTTGTATCATCGTCATTTGAAATAATTTAGTATTGGCATCACCCTCATGCAGCCAAGAAATACGAGATTTCTCCTTCCAAAAGATTTTCTCTTATTTCTATGCCACCGACAGTTGTTCTTCCAGCACTTTAATGTCGTCTTAAGGAACCAGGAGCATATCCCTGGCCGATTCAATGGCATAACGAAGTTCTCTGATTTGCCGGGCTGAGTTAGTTGTGCCCAAACGTGCCCAAGCAACAAGGTGGTGCCTGGACCACTTGAACCAGGAGAATAATCGAAACTGAGGAGTGCCCGGGCAAGAAATCTGCCATGCTGAGGTCACCAGCTCTCAGCAGGATCCTTGCCGCCCATCGCCAATTAAAAGAGAACCGTGGCTTGCCTTTACCTGAACCAGGAACAAATTGGCACAGCAGAATCCTATGATCCGCTCCTAAATCGGAAAGATGGGTCACCTGCAGATGTGGCCATAAAGTGAGAGTGAGATCAGAAACTAAGCCACGATCTAATATTTCAAGAATATGAGTAGCAACCCCCTGCCAATTCGACCAGGTGTATTGTGTAAGGAGGGCCTTTAAAACCAACATTATCCAGCATCATTGATAAAGTTCTGAAATTGTTCAATGGTAAAAAAGGCAGGAGGTCGCCCACCCAATTTCTCTGAGGACTCAAGAATACAGTTAAAATAGCCAATCACAAGGCAAGGGAGAACATAAGACAAAACCAAATGCACTAATTCATTGAAATAAGAGACACGAATATTTACATCGAAGCTCAAATGAACGAAGAGGAATGCAACCGAACCCCAAACAATATGCTGACATTCAAAAAACAAGTATAAGCTAGACTCCCCTACAACTCGGCAATTAACAGTCGAAGAGCAAGCAACAACGAGCCCCCTGACCTACCTACAGGAGAAACACAATGCACAAATTGATATCCTAACCGATATAACTTCCTATTGAAAAATTCATTATCACGCTTAGTCTCACTAAGAAATATAATGGCTGCTGAAAATCTAGATATGGCTCCAAACGGTGAAGGAATCGTCAAGGGAGAGCCAAGTCAGCGACAATTCCAAGCCACGATGCTCATTTGGCGGGCAGGGACCAGTTATGGCTGGTTTCCTCCACCCCATCCTTTGCATCTTGATCCTCCGATGTGTCCATAGATTCCAGATGAGGATGCTTGTCATGAGGAATGTCCTGATCACTAGCAGCACCAGAGAGTGACTCGTCTCTGCCCCCCAGCAAGACTAGAGGGGTCTGACGAGCCACCGACTCACCCTCCGTCGATGCCCCCTTTCGAACCCAGGTAAATGGATTCTGCTTCAGAAGGGACCACTCATAAGCTTCGAGCCAACCTTCTTAGAGATTAGATGGTTGTCGTATGCTGTAACAGAGCCAAACTGATGACCAACATGCCCAAGGATGCCACAGAGGTAGCAAAATTGAGGCAGCCTTTCATACTTGATCAATGCTTCAAAGGAACCCCCGCCCCTGCTTCTCGTGAGATGCTGGGACCGAGATTGGCAGCGGTTCGTGACCATCAATCCAAATCTTTGCCCGGAGAAAAATTTCGCCAGTTTGAGCAATCCGATGAACAGACACCTTCTCAGTCTTGCCCAGTGCCAGGCCTAGTAGATATCCCATCTTCTTCGTACAGTAGCCAGGAGGGATGTCCCAGAACTGAATGCGAAGCGGAACTCACCATAACTGCTCAATAACCTCCGGAGTGACCGCCACCCAGGGAACTAGGCTGACTAGGAATTTGGGGAGACACCAAGGAGACGCCGAGCGTACCCGATCCATTATGCTTCGCCGGGGAATACAAATTGGAAGAGGTTCGAGTGACTTGGGAGAACAGAAATGCTACCATGGCAACCCCACTAGCGACCCATCGTGTTCTGGAGATGGGAAATGGGGGGCACAGGGCCGATGACCTTCCCGAGAAGAGACAGGTCCTCCCATTCCGCCCCGGCAACAACATCAACATCACTAAAATAATCATCTTCCACGCAGCCATGGTGGGAAAACCTAAAAAATCAGGAACCAAAAAGCGGGAGATTTGCTAGAGCGAGGAGAGACAAATGAACAATTGCGACCTAGATCGGTGCCCCACATGGTAGGATTTAAAGTATCCATCAATGGAGTGGCTGATTCCGACGCCGCGAGAAGAGGGTCGTGCGAGTAACGGCAAGTCGCACCAAGGCAAAATTGAAGTTCCACAGCCCACGATGGAGAGAGACAATGTTTTTATATTATTATTATATGGATAGAGGAAGATTTCAATTTTAATTGAATGATTTTTGGGTCATTTTTCAGTCCATTAAATGGTAGATTAACAGAAAAGGCTAAATTACACGTTTGGTCACTCGAATTATACAAATCTTTCGCGTTTGCCACCAGAATTACTTTTCTTTCTTATTTGCCACAAACTTTACGAATTGTTTCACCGTTAGTCACCGGCCGTTACACTCCGTTAAATTTTTCCTACATGGCAGTAAACTATAAAGTTTGACCGTTAACTAAATAACACGGAAATTATAAAAATTAAAAAATAAATTTATTTTTCCACCTCGGCATACCACTTACTTTGTTTATGTGATTTATCATATTAATTAATTAATAAAAATTACCAAAAATTAATATTTTTAATTAAAAATATTAATTTTTTGCAGGAGGATAAATCATTGGAGTTCTCTGAACGCTGCAAGCTGGGAGGCCCTATTCCGATGATGAAAAGTAGTACTAGTGACGCTTTGCTGAGGGAAAGGGAGGTTGCCATTTTGTTTCACTGTTTGGTTTCTTTAAGAAAGTAGCATGGGATTGGAATCTCAAATGGGGATTGGGGAGGTGTTGTGATGGATGTAGGGGATGTGGAGGCTCTTATATAGATAGTTGTTTAGCACTGTAGTGTGCACACCCAGTTGCGAGATGGTGATGTTGAAATCTCAGTCTGTTGTAGTGTGCACGCTTGAGTTTTGAATTGATTGGCCGCAATCCCTCGGAGTTAACGACAAATCTCTGGGTCGCGGTTGATTCCCTATTCTTATTCCTCTTCTTCATCTTCGCTTCGTCGGAACTTAGCAACGGCGACGGGAAGCACCAGCAGAACCTTATCCCCGTCGTCGATGCTCGTGGATCTGCACAGGCATTTTAGGATGAGTTTGGTGACAGAATCGAAGCGAGTGAACAACGTCGGCACCAGCTGAAGGAGATTGGCCAGCAAGTTGAGCGAGAGGCAATGGGGCTCTGGCCTTCGATCATGCGCCACCGGTGGCAGACCAGTGAGTACCTCTTCCTGTCAGCGTAGCTCAAAGATTGGAAAACAACAGAAAAGCACTCATTCGGCAGATTCGAGATGTAATCAGGAGCTTCGACGACCATGAAATCTTCGACGTATTTAGTGTTTTCCACCCATACATTTTGTAATTTATTAATTTTTATTAAATAATTGATATGATAAAGACAAAGTAAGTGAAATGATGATGTGGATAAATAGATATTTTATTTTATTTCCACATCATCTAGTTAACGATCAAACTTTATAGTTGACTTCCATGTGCGACAAATTTAACGGAGTGTAACGGCCAGTGACTAACGGTGAAACGATTCGTAAAGTTGGTGGCGAATAAGAAAGAAAAGTAATTCGAGTGGCAAACGTGAAAGATTTGTATAATTCAAGTCACCAAACGTGTAATTTAGCCTAACAGAAAGTGTATATTTGTTACGTTTTAATATCAAAAGGGTATGTTTGGACATTAAATGGTGTGAACTCCACCTATTATAATTCATGATTTTCATTAACTTTTAAATAATCTATTTAATTGAACTTGAGGTAATTATATAATTACCTTGTTATTTTTGGATGTATCAGGAACCTCTTATGTGACTGCTCATACTTTCTTCAAGGCTATTGTTGACAATTATGAAGTGATAGAAACATTTAAGAATGACATGGATGAAGAGATACAATGGATGTCAATAAGAATGGAGGCAGAGGTACGAAAGTATTGTTTTGAGAATGATGATGATGAGGTGGAGAACCTAAGAATGAATAGGCTGGTTTACATCGCTTGTGTGCTAGATCCTAGGCATAAAATGGCTTATTTGTCTTAGATGTTGGAAGTGATGTATGAGAAGTTGACAAGGGAATCTTTGACAAACGAAGTAACTGCAGAGATGAGTGCAATGTTTGAGTTTACAAATTGAAGTATGCACCTCAACCCTCCGAGCCTATTATTCAAACCACTCCTAGTGTTGATGATGGTACTTGATTTGTATGTTATGGAGCAAAATTTGACGTTGAATTCAAGAAGAGGAGAAATGAGCAACTTCAAATCTTATGAGCTAAGCATGTACTTAAGATATGCTGATGATGCTATTAACAAGGATGATAATGATATAAATTTTGACATCTTGTTGTGGTGGAGTAAGAACAATGTTAGATATCACATTACTTCCGAGATGGTTAAGGATATCCTAGATGTTCTAGTCTCCTCCGTCACCTCGGAGGCCACTTTTAGTTGTAGAGATCAAGTGCTTAGTTCGTTTATATTTAAGCCCCCCATTGTAGAGGCTTTAATTTGGGCCGAAGATGGGATAAAGCATGAAAGTGATAAAAATGCAAAAAAAAGTTGATGATATAGAAGAAGAAGATCAAGATCAAATTAATTATGACAGTGCTAAGAATTGCTAGCCTTACTTGTTTTTAGCTATTCCATTACTCATTTTCCAACTAACATATTAGATGAATTATAACAATTTGTATTTTTTTACACTTAGTCACTACTAACCATTAAGCTCGCATGGAAAGTGACAATGCTATGCCAAGTGAAGGTGAAAGACAAAGTTTACATGTTGAGGTAGAGGACGATGA
Organism: Linum tenue; assembly: GCA_946122785.1. Lineage (NCBI taxonomy): Eukaryota > Viridiplantae > Streptophyta > Magnoliopsida > Malpighiales > Linaceae > Linum > Linum tenue. The sequence goes on along the minus strand of CAMGYJ010000007.1, from coordinate 37,897,974 downwards.
GAAAGATGAAGATGAGGAAGATTCAGATGGAGACGAGGACGAGGAGGAGGATGATGGTGACCATATTCTTCGCACCACTTTGAAGTAGAAAGGTTGTGTTGATGTTGGTGGTATAGATCCTAGTGGAGAAGGACTTGGTGGTAGTGGCAAGTGAGGAACTACTCATTCTACTTTAAGTTTGAAGTTTGAACTTGTGTTGTATTGTGAATTATGCATCTTGATGATTTGATGTTGTGGTTTTTCGAGACCTCTATTTCAAGTTTGAAGTTTGAACAATGTTGAATTATGGTGATTGTGCGTTATGGGTTATGACTATTGAGTATTTTTTTTTATGTTATGAGTATGCTATAAATAGTTGGCTATGTTGACTATTGAGTTTTTTATGCTAAATTTTTAATTACTTAATTTTTTCAAATTAGGAAATGACCGTGCAAGAAAGGATCTAAATAAAAAATAATTCGTGACCAGCTTAACTACAAATCATTGGTACAATTGATTAGTTAAGGTACTAAATACTAAAAGCCTAAATTAGTAAAATATATAATATATTTATGAGATGACATACATAATATATTTATGAGATTAAAAAAGAACGCAACCAACTATTGTCTACACGGCTCAAGATAAGGTGCATAACCATGGGTTATGCACCCATCAATAACCAAATCTGGACCCTTCATTTAGAAAATCCAGATCTAAGGATGGAGAATTAAAGACTATTTTTATTTTCACTAGCTTTCTTAATTGACTCATATCTTTTTCGTTTTAACTCGAATTTTAATTTTTCTTTGCACATATGGAACGAGTTCACCGTGCTCTACAAAAAGAGATCAATTTTCAATATTTTTTTAGGAAAAAAAAATTCTGGCCTCTCGGTACCAACTGCATACCATATGGTATCTTCTTCGTTTTTAATTCGTTTTTGAAAACGTTTGCACAGCAGGGATGAGTTCATTATGATCTACTGGATCTACAAATTTCTGGGTGAACAAATTACAGGACCAAAAAATACCACACAATACCATACAATACCACCCTGGTACGGGGTGGTATTGTATGGTATCTTCTTCGTTTTTAATTCGTTTTTGAAAACGTTTGCACAGAAGGGACGAGTTCATCATGATCTATTGGATCTACAAATTTCTGGGTGAACAAATTACAGGACCAAAAAAGACCACACAATACCATACAATACCACCATGGTACGGGGTGGTATTGTGTGGTATACAATGTTAAAAGTCATAAATTACAATTAATATACTTCTACTATCATGTATTTAACCATCCTACAGTATTGGTTTGTTCATACCACCATGATACGTTTTTCAAAACATAGGTATGCTTTTATTTCAATACCAGTCAATACCATATGGTATAGGCTAGTAAAAAATGACTCAATTTTTTTTGTTCGAAAAATATATTAAAGTGGATATCATTTTGAAGAGCACAATTAATCTGATCTAACTGTGCAAAAAAAATTAAATTTTGACTTAAAATGAGCGAGAAATCGTCCGTCAAAGATTAAAAAGGGAAAAATTAAAGGCTTTCCATGAGAGATAGGATGCTGATGTCATGCTGATGTGGACGGGTTACTCATGGTTACTCACCATAAGGTTACTGACCTGATCCATTCCCTGTCTACACATAAATATAAGGGAATGTCAGCGGAATTTTTTTGACACGTCAGCCAAGTCTCGCCAACCCGCACAGTTCGGAGGGATTTAGTTGTAAATTCATCTTTGCTTGCTTTTTCTTCCGTGTTCGTCTTCCTCTCTTCCTATGAATCTCTTGCCCCTCAAGCTCGATTTCTCTCTCTACTCTCTTCCCAATCGCGCTCTCGCCTTCAAAATCCTCCTCTATTGGCGGAACCAACAAACTCTCCGCCGCGCAATTGGACCTTGCGCCTCAAAGTTCTTCTTCCCTGTCAGTCACGATGGCCTCTTCCCCTCTTCTATTCCATTTTCCCAGCGACCGATTCTCCCTCTCTCTACTGGTCCGTACTATTCTGTTTTTGTTCAATCTCTCCCACCGCAAGGCCTGAGATTTAGTTATGGATTTTAACAATTTTCTTTTATCCGAATCAGTCTCCGGAAAAAGGAATAGAAGGTGCGCTGCCTCCACCGGATAGTAGGTTAATTTTGACATTATCTATAACTGGATCGGGGAAAGCAATAAATACACAAAATCCGACAGAAGCCTCTTGAGAAACGATTTGCGGCCGTCCCGCACTTCCGTATAATTTCGAGAATCATCTGCATGTCACTGGGAGCTGTGGTTTAATTTTCCATGGGTTCCTTCACTTTGGGGGAGGGAGAGAGAGATATAGAGACATGGGGCACATTGAATAATAAAAATAGGTATGGGTTTGCAGAATTCTGGCGAGCAAGGAAAGCAAATTGCTTCTCTCTCCATGGGTTATCTTTGGTTTTGGAAGAGGAACAAAGAGAGACAAAAATGAACAGTTGCGGAAACAATATGCACCAGACCTATTGCGCCCAAAGGAGGAGATGAAAGGTTGCTGGGTAGGCCAAATTAGGTTTAGGATTTGTTTTTACCTTCTTATTATTAATACATATAAACTTTAAACTCATTCTAGATTATAATAGTTAAACTCTTCACTAATTACATTGGATACATATTTCTTAACAAAAAAAGTATGGGCCAACTTGATTGAATCCGATTCGGCCGGTTAACCATAACTCAATTACTTATGGTAATGGTAATCTCAAAAGCATTGATGCAATGAAATCAAAAGAGGCTTTTGTTTGTTCTTATAGGTATTCATTAAATCGAGATATAATATCTTAAATTAAGAAGTGGAGATGAAAGGTTGCTGGGTAGGCCAAATTAGGTTTAGGATTTGTTTTTACCTTCTTATTATTAATACATATAAACTTTAAACTCATTCTAGATTATAATAGTTAAACTCTTCACTAATTACATTGGATACATATTTCTTAACAAAAAAAGTATGGGCCAACTTGATTGAATCCGATTCGGCCGGTTAACCATAACTCAATTACTTATGGTAATGGTAATCTCAAAAGCATTGATGCAATGAAATCAAAAGAGGCTTTTGTTTGTTCTTATAGGTATTCATTAAATCGAGATATAATATCTTAAATTAAGAAGTGGATATCATATTGTAAGTTGTGACATAACAATTACAACTTATAACATTTATTAATGTCAGGCAAATTTTGATTAAGACAATTTTTAGTCAATAGTAGAATGTTTTTAGACCAAAATTGTGCAATAAAAAAGTAAGACTTGGTATTGAGCAAGAGAAATGTCAATCAAAATTTGGAAGAAATTGAAAAAGATGAGTAATTTTACCATAACTCTAAATTAATTGAAGGATAATACTAAATTATTTTATATATAAAAAAAATAAAAAAAGTATCCCGGCCGGGCACCAACTAGTATGTTGTTTTGTAGTGTACCAGGTCAAGGTTCCGTCCGATTAGCTGCAAGGTAACTGGCCGGCACCGCTGTCTTCCTCTCCTCTTTGCGGTAAATCGGTTTATAGTTGCATAACTGGTAACAAGTCTGTTCGATAACGATATACCAAATAATTTTCGATTTCGAAATCCAGTGGTAATTTTCCGTCGTCCGGTGTACCAATACCGGGTCAAACAGTAACCGGTTATACTAATACCATCTGGTTTACCACCCCTAGGATATTACATTATTAATATTGGGCTTCTAAGAACCATAATCGATGGTCTATAACATCGATGATCTAACAATCAATCATTGATAGTACTAGAGGTATATATGGTTGTTCATTCTCTCTATAGTCGTGTAACATCAATGGGGTATCACTGTATGATCATTTCTTATTAATCTATGTAATACTATGCACAATACATATAACACCCTAGCTCTGTCGAACACTACCTTATATCAAGAAGCCCTTGATAGATAATAATATTTAAAATAAAGAAAATAATAGACATAAAAAGTCAACATAATTTAAAATAAAGCCTTAAACCATAACTAAAAGCCTACTCTGTTGTATACTCGGATTTGATCTCTAGCACCTTCAATGACGCTCTAGCTATGGATGGCAACAGGTCACAATGGGGCGGGTAGTGTTAGATCTGTGCCCTCCCCTGCGATTATGTAATTTTCCCCGCTATGACCCGCTATCCACCATGGGCTAAAAAACTTTAACCCGTCCCCCGCCTTGTACGGGTCGTGTAAAACCCGCCCTGTCATTTTCTTGTTAAAAAAATCTACTTGCTAAAACGTTAAAAGATGGAACATATATAATAAAACTTAAATTGTAAGATACAGTGGCCACTGCCAATGGCCACCAAATTCTAGCAGTATTCCCAACTACATTTATAGAAATTAAATTGACAATAAAAATTAAATTCTCCAGATTAATTAAAAATCCATCAATGCTCCCATATCAAAAGTCAAGTGTTGGAGCAATAACATAAATCACAATCTCCCCAATCTAAACCATAGCTCATTAACAAAAAAAAAAAAAAAAATACAAGTTCTTCTTCTCCATCCAAAAGCAGCGATCACAAATTCTCTATGCCAAACGCAAGTTCTCCTTTCCAGCCAAAAACATTAAACAACTGTCGCACCTGGTGAGAGAAAATCAAGAGAAACATAATGAAAATTGGATTCTTGACCACATGCATATATAAACCTGGAGTTGCACAGTGCAAAAGTAAAAGAAAAACAATAACCTTGACTTAAGAATGACCATACATAAGCTAGCTTTTACCTTTATTAGCACTTTGTCCCTATTGTTGCAAATATTCAATGCATCATCAAACAACCGAGGAAACTAAATGGCAGAGAAAGAAAATGGCTGCAAATTATAAAATACCTCAACTTCAATCTCCACCTCTACATCAGAATCATATAGAACAGTACCACATGAGTAATCCTTTGATGATCCAACTATACATATATTCAAAGAAATTGAAACAAATGTAAGCTGTTGACAATGTTATAAACACAAACAGGGATGTCAGTTTAGGCCCAACTCGATAGATTTTCCCCGACCCGGCCTGTGATGGGACGGATAAAGCATGATCCGTGACAGGACAGAGCGGATCTTGCCCCACCCTGCAGCTTATATAGAGCGAGAATGGGCACTAGTGATGCCCCGCCTCGCTCAATACCCATTGTGGCATGCAAGGGCTGCCTCTACCTCCGATAGAAATTAGCTTCATCTACCCTAGAAATTTCGAGTTTCCAAAATTGCAAAATCCCCATCACCTTCCGACTTCCCAAAATTCCCAATCATCTTCCGACTCCCCAAATGCTCCCAATCATCTTTCGAATTTTCCCTCTGTCTTCAATAACTCCATTAGCTTCCCCATAAACTAGAGGCTGTTAAATAGAAGATGAAGGGCTTGCAGAAGACTACACCATCAGAACTCATAATAGCATATCATCTTTATCTCCTTCACTGCCGAGCAGGAGCTGTCGAGGTCAAGCTTTGTTCTTGCTATTACATGTAAGTTGGCTCTACTTTGGAGATTTGAATCTTAATTTGTTGTGTTGATTGTCCCGTTTTAAGTAATTTGTTCATCGTTCTGGGCCTCCAGATTGCAATCTCAATTTGTTGTATTGATTGCTATTATTTGTTTGTCTTTGTTAGCAACCACAGTCATGGATGCTTCTGCTGCACAATCTTACCCAAATCAACATGAATATGCGCCTGTGGCTGTGCTAAACCCTTCAACTGCTATTGATGTCCAGCCTCAAGATCCCCCTATTGAAGGAGAAAATAATATCAAGAATCACTAGCGTGGTACAGGTACACAGATGAAGGTTTATTCAAAGTGGTGTGCACATTATCATAAGGTAGAAGTTGATGGAGTGTTGAAGGCCAAGGGCAAATATTGCAGTAAGAAGCTTGTTGGAGACCCGAAGCAAGGGACAACACATTAGAATAATCACTTTTACAGATGTTCTAAAGTAAAGCCACACAAATAAAACAACGAGTTTTGCGAAACAACATTGGACCACATGCGTTGTTGTTTGAAGACACAGACATAAAGCAACAAGCTTTGATCAACATGCGTTTTTGTGCACATATATCAAATTTGATCGTGAAGGTAGGGTTGAAGGTCATTGGACCAGGAATTGAGAAAATATGAAACAACATTCGGTTCTGGATAGGAACCTCGAAGAGATATGAAAATTTTGAAGACATTGTTCATCAACTTAAAAATCAGCTTCGTATCACATCTGGTAAGAAGCCTACCATTGATTGTGAAACTCGTTGGAACTCTACCTATATGATGTTGAATACAGCCTTGGAGTATAAGGAGGTATTTTCGCGTTTGAAAATTTGTGAACCAAAGTACAAGTGTTATCCAAGTGAGGATAGTTGGATTTTGAGTAAGGAAATATGTGATAGGCTGAAGAATTTTTATAATGCCACTACACTGTTATCTGGCACAGAATCCCTACTGTGAATTTGTCTTTCTCGGTCATTTGTGAGCTAAGCTTGCCTTAGATCGTTGGAGTGTTTGTGGGATTGAAGCAATTGAGAAGATGGCGTTTGATATGATAGGGAAGTTGAACAAATATTGGTCTAATGTTCATGGTTTGGTGGGAGTGGCAACGGTTCTTGACCCAAGGTACAAAAAAGATGTGCTGACATGTTATTATGGTGAGATTTATCCTAAGAATTGTGAAGAGGAAGTAGATAAGATTTTGGGCATTTGTCATATCTTATACCAGCAATATGAAAAGGAGGAACAAGATAGAGAAGAAGAGGATGCTGAACAACAGAATCATATGAGGGACTCACAAGCAAATGCAACAGATGGAGAAATGTTTACTACCAAGTTTGATCTCTATTTTCTCAGAAGAAAAAGAAAATTGCAAGATCAAAGCTGGATGTATATTTGGATGATGGCATTCTTCCTAAAACACCAGGTTTTGATGTTTTATGTTGGTGGAAGTCAAACAAAGGCAAATTTCCTATATTGCATAAACTCGCAAGGGATATCTTAGTTTTTTAAGTTTCTATGGTTGCTTCCGAATCTGCTTTCAGTACAAGTGGAAGGATAATTTCTCCACATCATAGTAGGAATGACCTTATTAACAAATATTGATCTAACATTTGCCGAATGATTCGCAGTCAACGTCATAGACGTGAATCAAGCTATGAACGTGCTCACGAGGGTAATCCACCTATAATCCATGGCAGAATTTCCTCCAAAACGAAGTATGTGCAATTTCACGTGTCAGGTATGAAGCACCCTTTTCACAAATGCATGAACATTCGTAACATGTGACAATGTCCTCATTGGACCAATCCCGAAGGATAGGGAAAGGTAGAACGAAGTTACCACATTGCTAAAATTCATTCCAAGAGGCTAGTTCCTTGATGATTGGTTTGGACGAACAAACCACAACAAAATAAAAATGAAAAACAAATCAGGTTATCTCTCATTAGTAATTTTGTTTAATGTCTTTAAATTAGACGCCAGACATGGGCTACCTCCCATGTAGCTATCTCTCTTTAATACCTTTGAATCAGACAAGGAGCTAGCTACTTAAGCATCACCCACATGAGGTAGTGAGTCATTTCCTAGAAGCTTCGAGACATCGTCCACTGAAAAAAGTCCTGGAAATTCGATGTGGATAGCGCATTCGCGGTACTGCGCTTCGTCAGTGCCGAACTTAGTTGTCCTTCCCTGACCTAGCGCCGCTCAGTCTCAACCCTAAAATAGGCTTCAAAACTTTTCATCAAAGTGTGCATATTCTCCCACTAATTCTGGCAATAGGTGCCCAACTCATTCACTTTTGTTAAGAGAGTTATTTGATTAGTTTCCAATCGAGGCAGACGAGTGAGAATGTCCACGCTATTATCAGGTTGTAGCGGTCCAAGTACTGTTGCGATCAAGGAGAATCCTTGTATTCTGATGGTATGTACAGCCTCGTCCATCAATCAAGTGAGCTGGGTTTAGCGCCTTTATTCCATTACCTAAAAGGAGGGCATGTGGAAGATTTAAGATCCACGTTGTAACTAGTAGTATGGTTTTGGAGTGACTAGGTGGGCTGGGGTGCGGATGAGTGTTTTGATTTCACTGCACCTATCAACAAAGGCTATTCATGTGTAGCTAGATTCGCATGAACCCTCCCATGAACAGCTGCATACGCGCGAAGTCACTCAGTCGAGAAAAGGTTTTTGCGAGAAGCCACCCTGGGTGAAGCTAGCGGTGTTCAACAATAACATGGAATAATGTCATATCCAAGGCAAGTTTCTGATCTCTCCCATCCATGGGGTGGCTGAAAAGAGTGATTCGCTGACTCGTTCCAACTACAACATCCCGATCGACTACCAAGCCTACTACTTGAGCACAATCATTATCTAGTCTAGTCTTTAGGGTTTTGTGAAATTGACAGCATGGAAAAATGAAACTACCAGAAATCACAAGAAATAAATGATACTCGGGACATTGCCTCTCTCGCCCTAACTGTCGCGCATAACATGCAATTGGCTGGTAAATACATTTATGGTGTTTGAGCTGTGGAGGACACTAATGTGGGGATAGGTGAAATGGTGATGTCTCACGGCCCCCCTTCTAGCTAATCCATCGACGCGAGGTCACATAATTGGGTTCCTTGACTAAACATAAGGTTTGCCCCTCTAAATCGGTTCCACCCGTCAATATGGGGTCAAAAAGCCAAAATAAATTATTTTACTAGCCACTAGAAAAGAAACTGAATTCTTGAGAACCCCTCCCATGCTCCTAACACGTCGAGGTACTGCAGAAGAAAAAATGCAAAATTTGATCCAATTTATCGTAATCGATTAGTTAACATGTTGGTTAACTGTATTCTAAAACACATAAAAAATCATTGGCTTATCAAGTTATCTATCGGGCCGTGAAAAGATTCAACAAAAGACAGAAACAAATCCACGATCTAATAAAGCAAGGGCAATGCTTTTAGCCAAAAAGCATCAATTTGGTGAGTACTTAGCAAAGGGATGGTCAGCTCAACTTAGGCTTAGTCTAAATCATCGTTCCATGAAATAACACATGCAACATGCATTCACATTAAGCAAACTAATAATTAAAGCATTAGTAACTCTAATTGAGCACAAACAAACCATAGATTAATATATTCCCTTAATTACATGTTAACCCTAAGTTAGAGTTCCAGTGACTAGACCCCAAGTAGAACAAAAAAAAAAAAGGAAGAAAGTCGTCAACAAGATCTCTAAGTGCTGGAAAATTCTTCTTAATGTCTCCTTCTTTTTCTCTTCTTCTCTAGCAGCTCACTTCTCTCTCTGTTTTTCATTATCTAGGGTTCAATCTTTCTATAGTCTCTCATTTTAGTAAATGAGGCCCCCACTATTTATAGATCATAAAATATGGACTAGATCACATCCTAATAGGGGAGTTCACGACTGTGATCTTAATGCGGCATTGCTTTGAGATGCTCTAGATATGCGTTCACGAGCTGGAGTTCACGTCCATGATATGGAACTCTTGTCATGATATTTCTCGTGGTCTCCTAAATATAGGACCGCAAAGCTGTCTATGACACCTTATGTCTTCTGCATGCGCTGCCTCCCAAAGATCTCGGCCTTGCATATGAGATCTTGGTCGTGATCACCTGCCTTGCCCAAGATCTAATTCGTGGCCTGGTTATCCTCGTCGTGATCTCTAGATTTTGCATGCAAACTCGAATGACCTTTTTCCCCACACTACTCGACCCCTTTATTCTTCGTCGTAAGCATTTGAAACTCATGATACCAACTATTATTTCACACTCTAATGCAAGGAAGCAACCTAGACTACATATTAAGTTCAAACGACCTATCAAGGCTCATAATGACACGGAAACACCTAATATTAGGAGAGCAAATAACATCTATTTAGGTGCTATATATCAAGTAAGTACTCTCGGTTTGCACCTTAGGCGAAAAAATACTACACAAAAACTAATTAATTGACTAATAGTCCTTACTCTAGCAGCCACTTGACATGCTTGATAATATGATTGGTAATGACAAAAGATGTTGTGATGATATTTGCATTATTGCATTGCTTTTGGCAGTAAATCAAGGAGTTGTATGAATGTCAAATTATGCTACTACAACTTATTATGTGTTATATGTAGGGGCATAATTAAGGGTTGGTTGGATTTTGGTTTCAAATTGATTTATTCGTTTATGAACGAGTTGATACAATTGTGATTCATTATCCACTCACATTATTCTTCGGGTTAGGTTGGGTGGGTGGTGAATGGATGTGATTGAAATTGTGGATGAACACACAAAACAATTCTACGACCAAGCATTAGGAAAGTTAATTGATATTTATAATAAATTTCTCACAAATACTGAAATAAGGAAGAAATTAACAATTTGGACACTTCCCAATTTGTCTCATGTGGAACCGTCGATACTTGGGATATGTAAAGTCTTTACGAGGTACTCATACCAAATTTTCAGTTGGCCACTTTAAATAATTATTTTTTTTACAATGAAAACAAAGTCACTAACCACATGTTTCTATAGACCAAAGGTCTTTACGTCTGGGGATTTCAATTCTTTGGCAGAGGTATCAAATCTTCCATTACTCTATCAACCAATTATGTAGAGAAAATTGTCGCTCTTTATGACTTTGATACAATGAACTGTTTATAATTATTTGCATCTCAATATCAAGTATGGACATTACACCAATATAAAACCTATAGAAGTTCAGAAATATTACTTATTTTTTACGTGTAGAACTTGATGGTCTGTGTGTGGTGCGGTTATAAAATTTATCCACGATTCACCCACTATCATTAAGTTATATGTTTATGAATCAGAGTCAAAGCGCAGATTAACCATCCAAATGCTCACCCCAGTTAGGGATGGCAATGGGTCGGGTTGGGGCGGGTTTTGTCAAACCCAAACCCATGGGTTTATCCGCCAAAAAAACCAGGGGTAAAACCCGTTGGGTTTGAAAAACTCAAACCCAACCCAACCCGCTGGGTATCCGCGGGTTTACGGGTACCCGTGGGTTTTTGTGGAAACAAATTTACAATAACAATTTTCTTTCAAAATAAAAGTTTAACATCCATTTTCTCATACAAAAAACACCAATCTAGAGCATACAAGCAAACCGCAAATGATCAATACAAATTGTTCAAAATTTAAGATAAACATCTATAAACAATAAGATTAATTGAAAGCTTCTTCCTCGTCAACTAAGTTTCTTCACTCTCCACTTCATAATATCAACTTCATTCTAAACAATTAGAAAGAACAAATTATACATGTCTCCACAAACATAAAGAATATTAGTTGTTTAAGGAAGATATATTACTTAGACTATTAAATATACCGGGAAAGTAATTATATGTGTGGGCGGGTACCCATGGGTCGGGTTTTACCTAAACCCAAACCCAACCCGACCCGGTGAATAGTGTAGCGGGTTTAAACCCGAACCCGGCCCAAAACCCGTCAACACGGATTTTACCCGCGTTGACCGGGTTGGGTCGGGTGGGTATCCGTGGGTTCGGGTTTTGTTGCCATCCCTAACCCCAGTCATACATGCTAGTAGTTTAGTAAATGCTGGATAATATCTATATCATGATATCTTAAATTTATACATGGATGAATAGGCCTAAGATTCTGAATATGAAAATATATACACCGGTACGTAAATAATCAAAATCGTCGTCATTGTACCACACAAACTAGAGATTTTGTCATCTAAAGCACGCATTATTGCACCCTCGCTTTTTGACGGTATCATAATGCAAACCAACCCCCTAGCTGGGCACACTACTGCGTCTGCGAGAACAAGTTACAAATTGGAGTTTGGACTTTTTCTTGTTTTCTTTCTGGCTTGGGCGAATCTTTTTATTTTGGACTTTCCCTTGTTTTCTTTATGGGATGAACGCTTCACTATTTTATTCTGTCCTTTCTTAGCTAAGGCAAGATGTTGATCTGTCGTACAACATTATTGTGTGGTTTATCAGCTGGTTTGGTGGTTCCGGTCATTTTCATTTTGTTTAATATTAGAAAGCTACGCCTTGATTATAATCGGTACCGTATTAATTTAAATATAAAGTTACAGACTTACAGGGGAAAAAAATCAAGCTTCGAACTTTTCAACAGGGCAAGCCGATTCGGCTATTGCCAATTATTCTATTTCTATATAAACTCTCAAATGGGTTACTATACCTCTCATTCTCATCCAAAACCGAAAAGCCACCAGCCTAACTATGGGTGCCACCGACAACCTCTATCATCCCTTCTTCTTTCTTTGCCTTTCAACAGTCTTACTAGCATATCCCCTGGTCAAAGCCTTAGTCAAACATCTTCGTGGTGGCAGAGTTGAAAGTCTCCCTAGTCCGCCGACTCTTCCCGTCATCGGCCACCTCCACCTCATCGGCAAAGTCCTCCCGAAGTCCTTCCAGGCCCTGGCCCAAAAGTACGGCCCACTCATGAGGATCCAGCTGGGCTTCTCCACTTGCGTGGTCGCGTCCAGCGAGGCCGTGGCGAAGGAAATCTTCAAAGCCCAGGACCTCAACTTCTCTTCCAGGCCCGAGTTCGGCTCCTCCGAGCACTTCATCTACCGCGGCTCCAGATTCGTGACCGCCCAGTACGGCGACTACTGGCGCTTCATGAAGAAGCTATCCATGACCAGGCTCCTCTCCGTTCCGCAGCTCCGCCTCTTCGCCGACGTGATCGACGACGAGAAGGTCCGGCTGGTCAACTCGGTGGCGGGTCGTGCCGCCCAAGGCAGCCTCTGCGACCTGAGCAGGGCGCTCACGACGATGACCAACAACACCATCTGCCGGATGGTGATGTCCACGCGCTGCTCCGGCACCGACGCCGACGCCGACGAGATCGAAGGGCTGGTCAAGACTTGTCTGCAGCTCGCCGGGAGGCTTAGCGTGGGTGACATTTTGGGACCTTTTAAGTTTTTGGATTTTTCCGGCACCGGGAAGAAGCTTGTGGGGGCGTTGACCAAGTATGACCGGTTGGTGGAGAGGATCATAAAGGAGCACGAAGAGAAGGCGCTGAAAAACGAGACCGGGGCGAGGATGGACGTTTTGGACATTTTGTTGGAGACTTACAATGACCCAAACGCTGAGCTCCAGCTCTCCAAAAAAGACATCAAGTCCTTCTTGCTCGTAAGTACCATTTTGTCCTCTTCCCAGCGAGCTAGCTATTAGAGTATGTGTAGTACGAGTAGTATTATATTAGAAAGTGAAGTTTTTTTTATTACGTTAGGTAATAAATCACCTAATTCATTCCATTTTTCATTTATTCACGTAATTTTTGTATTATTCACGTCATATTTAGGTTATTCACGTAAGAGAGTTGATTATTCACGCAACCAATACTGTTAGGTCACGCAAACTGATGTTTATTCACGCATATTGTTATTTATTCGCACCGTTGTAAGACAAAATTTTAAGCTTCGAAATATATCAAAATAGATGTCATTCTGTAGATTATGATTAATGCAACCCATTTTTACAGATTAATTGAGAATCCAAGTTTAATTCCATAAATAATATAGCCAATACAAATTGTTAGGGGGTAAAAGTCTGATTTTTCCATTTACGTGAATAACTTACACTCTTACGTGAATAACCACAGTACTACGTGAATAATCACCAAATGGAGTGAATGAATACAATAATACGTAAAAAAAAGTTTTGTCATCTAAAGTGACAAGAAACATTTTCCTTATATTATACTACGTATGAATACTATTATATAATTGATTAGAGCTATATTTCTTATAACGATCATGAAAATTAGATAATTTATAAGGACTGACCAATTATATAACAGTATTTATAGTATAACATAATACTACTCGAACTCTTCGTATTCATTTACACAGGACATATTCTTTGCGGGTACAGACACAACGTCAGCAGCCATGCAGTGGGCCATGGGGGAGCTAATGAACAACCCAACCGCACTCCACAAACTGAGGCACGAAATCGACACTGTGGTCGGATCGAGCCGACTCGTCATGGACTCGGACGTCCCCAACCTCCCTTATCTCCGAGCCGTGATTCGAGAAACCCTACGCCTCCACCCTTCGGCGCCCTTGATCATCAGAGAGTGCGCCGAGGACTGCACAGTGGATGGCCACCTGGTGAAATCCAAGACCCGAGTTCTTGTCAACGTCTATGCGGTGATGAGGGACCCCGAGTCGTGGACCAACCCGGACGAGTTCGCCCCGGAGAGGTTCATGGAGGAATCCGAGGAGAAGATTGGGGAGCATCAGATGGAGTTCAAGGGTCAAAACTTTCGGTACCTGCCGTTTGGCAGCGGGAGGAGAGGGTGCCCTGGCGCGTCTCTGGCTATGGTGATGATGCATGCCGCCGTGGGTGCTCTAGTCCAGTGCTTTGACTGGAGAAGCAAGGATGGGGAGAAGTTGGATTTGAGCCCTGGACCCGGGTTTGCGGCTGAGATTGGTCAACCGCTTGAGTGCTATCCCGTGACACGTATCAGGCCGTTCTAGATAAATTACTAAAGGGGTTTGGTCCAAACTTTTATTTTGCTTTTTGGTGCTTACGGTTCTGAGATGAAGCTAGTGGATATAATATAAGAGTGCTTGTGTCCAAAAGCAGCGACTGGTCTGCTTTGTCTCGTTGTGGGTTTTTCGTACGTAAAAAGTGACCAATGCAATATAAATAAGGAAAATTTTACTATCTTACTTGATAACCCAGGAACATCAGCAACCCACATGCCACATGAGTGACAGCGGAGCCTACTAAACCTGGGGGTACCTGCATACTAACCATCAAAGACTTTGTCCCGGCGCAGTGCCCGACATTGTGCTACCATTATCGGGGAGACTTCGTCTCCTGTACCAAGGGTGCCTCCGGGAACACCAAGAAGGTGGTACTGGGATTCGAACCTGGGACCTTGTCACATCCCAAACTCGAAACCCAGCCCTTTTACCAACTAGGCTATCTTACCATCGGCGAAAATTTTACTATCTTACATATCGACATAAATACATGAATTTGCACCCAAAAATAATAATACGTACATGACATGAGTCTATTTTTATGATAATCACTTGATACTAAAAATGAGGTAGCCTGGATATCTACGGATTAGAGGTTTATCTTACGGAAGGGAGAAATCCTACCAATACTATATACATGTTCCCGTGAGAACATACATAATTCAATAAAGCGAGCTCTCTCTGCAACCCACGGAAGGGCTCTCTGGTCTTTTTGGACCAATCAATTTCTGCCCTGCCAAATGCCAATTGCTATCCGGTACTTCTGTTAGCTTCTTTTTATTTGGGTTATGCTATACTATAATATGGACTTGCTACTTGGACCACTTTTCACAATAAATAGAAATCCGTAAATCAACATCATTAAACCATCCAAACTACTAATCAAATTTAATTCATCCAATAAATATCCAACTAATACAATCCATTTAAATCCAATTCATTTTATCCAAATTCAATTGGATTCCTGGATCTTTGGTACCTAAAATTTTTAGTACCTAAATTTTATATTTGGTACCTAAATTTTTTATTATGAAACTTTAGTACTAAAACTTTTCAAAATTTACATATTGGTCCAATGTTTAGATGTCACTTGAATTCATGATCAAATCCACCAATCCATAAGATTCAATCTAAGAATCACCGGGAGAAGCTAGGGTGCTAACTTCATAGCAGTTAGCACCATCCTAACTCCTTTAATCAACATCCATTAATTATAAAGTAAATCTGACGGTGATGTGCAGTGGAGGGTATATTATGTATTTTAAAAAATTAAAATTAATTAAAAATATGAAGTTTGAAATATATTTTTTCTCTCTGTAATAATGATTTGCTACGTTAAAAAATAACTGTTGAAAAAGCACTACTACTTAAATTAGTAGTGATTTAACTTAGATGTTATAGTGATTTTATAACAGTCGATAGTGGTTTTATTCCAATTGGTAGCTTTTTTTATTTAGTAGTTAATTGTTAATATTTAGAATGAACACTAATGAAAATGAAAAATACTACAAATTAACAAATAGTACGCTAACTATACAAAATATTTCAAATAATTATCCAATATCACTGCTAATTACAATAAAAATCACTACTCATACATATAGAACCACTACTACACAAACACTACCACCCAAAATAACTACTCAATAGAAACAATCTCGGCGCTAATCTCATTCCCACAGCCAAGGATATTGGAATTCCATCAGCGCCGTCACTTCCCTGGGTTTGTAACCCTAGCAGCGCCGAAGCTTCCCCAAGGGGTTATAGCAGATCTATAAAGGTTCCCGTGGTGATAACAGATCTGGCCTGCGAAGGATAACGGTGATGATGGCGGAGATGGGAGACTTAACGTACGTCGGCCGGAGAGATGTGATGATAGTTTCTTTAGCGGATCTGGACACCAATGGAACGCACGATGTTGTCGTCGCTGCCGCTTCCGCCTAGGCGAGCCTTGATATGAAACTCGCTCGACCTCGGTTGTTGGCATAGACGAAGATGGTGGAAAGGCTAACGAAATAGGCGACGGGGACGAAGGTTCGAGCGGTGCAACGCTGGTTCCGGCACTCTCATTGCACAAGAGACGAGGCAGAGTGAGGAGTTTGTTCGTGGATGAGGTGTGGGTTTGTGGGAGAGGGGAGGCGGTTAAATAGTATTTATATTAGGGTTTGGGTGGTATTAACTAAACTGTCCTCGATTTAATTTTGTTCATAGGATTACTTTTTAATCTAATGACTATTAAATTAGTTAGGATGGTACTAATCCTTTAAAGAGTTAGTACCCAATCCCATTCCAATCCATTTGTTCCATGGATCTACCAATCAAATCCATCACTCCATGGACCCAATCCATTTGTCACCTCTATGACCATGTCCAATTTCCAAAACACGAGGGCTCTTCATGCGGATTTCACTTTCATGTCACCGTGAACTCTCATGAAACATATTAGAAACATATTAGAAACAAGAAAATTCAACTAAAACCCTCAAGATGCAAACTCAGAGGTATAAAGGATGACAATCAATAAAAAAATAAAATGATAAAAATACATTTCTAATGGTAAACTAATATTTTTTTAATAATTAAATTGCATTTTTTTATAAGGGGGGATTGGAGGGGCAGAGAATGACTTGGTGGGGGCAGAAAACACAGGAGGAAGGGGTGAATAACTACTATATACAGTAGTTATCATAATACTTCTAATATTTATGTTAGCCTGATGGTATAAGAGGTGTTTGCACCCTATCCGGATCCACCGGATAATTTCAATATAATTTTTGAATGTGTGGAATGATTATTTTTCTATTATTTTCAGAATTAATATATGATAAGGTTAAATTAATAAATATCCACGTGACGTAGTCAAACTGGCCGATTGACTATTTGTCACATCAGTGAAATTCACCCAACTCAGCAATTAAGTTGTCATGTCATCATCAACTAACAAGATGTTGGATGAAAAGTTAACGATTCGATTGTTATATTGTATTTGGAAAAGTTTAACTATTAGGACTTTGCTACGGTGACATGCATGTCACCGTAACATGCACTTTTCGGTCGACCTAATATAGGATTAAATCGACCTAATTTGTTGTTTCAGAGAGTGGAGAGGTGTGGGAACTCCATGAGTTTAGCTTCTATTTTTTGTTGTTATGTGGGTTTCGATTTCATGAAGTGTGTTTTATGTGAACAATTATGAAGTGTGTTTTATTATGTTTCTTGTTAGTGTGTTACGTTGTTATGTTAAGACGTTATGGTCCTTGCTATCATGATATAAGAGTAATTCCAATGACTATCAAACGTAATTTGAACGATCAAACGAACCACCCACATCGACATACATATGCAAAAAAAAGTCGAAGGTCATAGGCTAAATTTCCTTAATTCGGTCGACCTCTTACTATATTCGGTCGACCTCGAGACCAACACTCGATCTTCATTTCACGTCAAAAAGGGATGGATAAATGGATAAAGCACTTTACTCTTCTGTCTGGTTGACCTCTTTCTGTAAATGGTCGACCATTTTAGTAATGACCACAATCAAGTGGTCGACCTCGTTACTTTTACGGCCGACCAGTTTGCTTCAGACTACAATGAAAAGGGCGACCCATGTTTTATTGTGGTTGACCGGTAATGCCACAACTTAACTCAAAACGGTCGACCACAACATTTAAAGGTCGACCGTGATAAGTCATCATATTGCCCACATTAGTGTATTCGGTCGACGGCGATTAGGAATAGGTCGACCGAAAAGTGCATGTTACGGTGACATGCATGTCACCATAGGCACACCGTCTAACTATTAATTTACCTAATTCAAATGGTTTGGCTACTAATAATTTTATTTAAATATTTTCTTTTAAATTCATTCATTACTTTGTTCAGTGTATTATGATTAAAGATTTTGAACCACCTAAGCAAAATGACTGATCATAATGAGGTGGGTGCATAAAACACCATCTAAATCTCGAATTAAATAAATTTTTGGAGCATTGTACTATTCTCTAAACCCTAATGAGTAAAATTTGTTCTGACCTAGGTTTTTGGGTAATAAACTCATATAGTAATTCATTTGGGTAATTTGTGAAGTATGAATTTGATTTATGGTTGCGATGTATGTAGTAATGAATTTGGGTCATATATTTTAAACAAATTCACACAAGTCATTACCGCTATGAAACTTAAATGAAGTGGGATTTGCACTGTGTTGATTTGTAAGTGACTAACCTGAGTGATCAGTGTTCACTATTGAATGGAAACATATTTGAATTGCTCCTCGACAACAATTTGCTTACTAACATATTGATGGGACTCCATCAACTTCACTACAACTAAACCAAACTTTTGGATCTCCTTGGTATAAATGCTAACAATTTGCTTTCTAACCGGTGGTGATGGTCCATAGATGATGTACTTAATTTGCTGAATAGTCATAATTCTCTATCCATTAATCCGCCAATATTATTGGTTGAACTCCTAACATCACATGACTTTGTTCAATGAAACTGCTCCATGGTTGACTGACAAATTCAATATATGATAGTAGTTTGAGTTCATTGTTCAACTAACTATTGGCAACCAATTTGCAAATTGTTCTTTCTCATTGATATAATGTAATTCCAAATTTATACTTCTTGCGATGATCAACAACAACGATGACTTGAGAAAAGTATTTCATGGATGTTCTAAACTTCATCAAAGGACAAACATCTTTTTATTGCCAAGATCTCATTAAAAGAAACTCTTACGTTGTTCTTTACCAACTTTTCATATCAACAATACTTTTTTTTTTGCAAAAATGTAGTTAAATTAGAGAATGAATATAATGTATATATTAGGTACATGTATTCTATTTTTGACATTTTATTTATACATTGTTTGGTATTTAATTTTATTACTTTTTCTCTAAATTATTCATTGGCAACTCTCAAAAGAAAACAGTCACCCAAGCTTTTACAATATATAGATAAAAATGAACTACTTGCTTATCACACTAATACCTCTATTTAAATATCAAACTCTTATGCAAAAGCAAAACAAGCCATACTCTTCCGCCAACGAGCGGGGCCCTGTGATAGTATTAAATATTGATGTTAACTACGCTTATGTGTTCTTTGATCACTAATACAAGAGAATGCTTCCTTGCGGGGGAATCATATGTTGTACATGATATGTCATACGGTTAAGATTAGGTATATCATATATGGCATACTAGAAATGGCGCATATATCTAGTTCCAGTGGCGGATTCAGAACACAGTAGAGCACTGAGCCGCATTTTAATATAATATTATATACCGTAAACAAAAAATAGTCAACATTTTAAAATTAAAGTATTTCAAATAAAAAATAGTTACAAAATTACCAACGGTAACAGACAAATGACTAATATTTTGATGTGTTACAAAAGATTTAGCTAATATTTTATATTTCGAAAGGTTTGACTAATAATTTGGAAAGTCTAAAAAGTTTGACTAATAAATTTTATTTACCCAAAAATATATGATAACCATAGTTTTCATTCATTACAATGCCAATTGTAATAGAAGGTTTTTTAATTTTACAAATCCATCAATAATAATAGAATCTCCATCAATATCAATAGCATATTCTCTCACAAAGAAAATAGCTAAGCAATCAACGAGAAATTCATCGAGCATTTGTTGTGCAAATTAGTTTTAACATATTTCATAGCTTAAAATGTTCTCTCCATGGTAGCCGCTGAAACGGGCAAGGTCAACACTAGACGAATCAACCAACAAATCAATTTGTTTAGAGGATTTTCTTATGTCAATGAAACTTTATACACTCTTTTACATTTTAGACTTTTAGGTTTTATTGTTTTTTACAAATGAAAATCATTCGGGCTAGAATTCCTAGACTAAATTGAGAGTAATGTTTTGCATATGTTCATCTAGACCATTTTTCTAACTACACAAAATTTATTATCAAATAGAACTCGACCAACCATTAAATAATATTGAGTCGAATAACTAAAATCGAAAAATTTATAAACTCTATACTAGCTCTGGATCCGCCGATGTCTAGTTCTGGTTTGCTACGGATGAGAATTCGCAGGAAACATTGTTGGAATGAAGATAAGACGAAATAGGGATAAAAAATGATC
Organism: Linum tenue; assembly: GCA_946122785.1. Lineage (NCBI taxonomy): Eukaryota > Viridiplantae > Streptophyta > Magnoliopsida > Malpighiales > Linaceae > Linum > Linum tenue. The sequence goes on along the minus strand of CAMGYJ010000007.1, from coordinate 37,877,350 downwards.
ATGTATATTTAATTGGATTGTTTAGTCCCTAAAAAAAATTTGGATCGTTTAGTTAAACTAGAAAATTCTAGGAAAACCTCACCTGGGCAGCACCTTATACGTTTCTCATAAATCTTATTTTATTGCTCTTTATATTTATGTCTATGGCTTTAACCTTTTTTCCGATAATTAGGTTCTCATTAAGCTCACTTGATAAACTCAATCAGGTCGCACAAAAACTCAAGTATACATCTTACAATGGAAAACTATCTGTAATCAGAAGTGTAAATTCAAGATTCCTATAATACTACACTGATATATAACATCACTAAAACACATATTTCTCGTTGCTAATAGGCAAATCTCCTCTCGCAATTGCAAGAGAACCACATTCCACGGCTTGGCCTGCTATCCAAAAATGCGTGTGCATCGTTCCTTCCAAACTAGACTGCAAATCCAGCACCAAACAACACTTATACGGGACCATCTCGACCTTTCTTAGACAATAGACATAGCTCCCGCAACATCTGCTCCCAATCTGACCCCCCCCCCCCCCCCAAACTTCTTAAAAGTTAGCCAAACACTGTAGAGATCAAGCTCCCGGTATACTCACAACTAAAAAATAAGTGAGATCTACTCTCTTCCTCTTTAGCGCACATCACACACACACTGCATCATTTATCTTTTCCCAAACCTTGAGTTTGTCTCGGATTATTATTCGATTCAAAATAATAAGCCACACTATAACTCTGTTTCTTGGAAGAGTATACTTACCCCAAATGAGCTTCCACTAGCGACTGAAGATTTATGAATTATGATAGACTCCCCAACCTGCTGCACTGAAAATCTATGCACAAGCTTGCCCTCCCAGAAAACGTTATGTTGATCATCCACTGTCATTCTGTATTGAAACCATCCTCGCAGCTTAAGTAATTGCCTCCATAGCCAAGAACCGATCATATTAGGTTTCAACTCCCCTATTGAACACGACTTCAACCTATAGCGCCTCACCATGCCACCCATAGCTCCCCCTGCATAAAAAGCAACCACAAGAGACGAGCTATGCAGGCAGCATTCCATGTTCTAAGATCACACTAGCCCATGCCGCCCATTTTCTTTGGTGTAGCCAGTAAGTCTCGGGAAACCTTCGCTTTCCCTGTGCCATCCCCATACCACAAGAAGTCCGAAAAAATCTTCTGAATACACTCAATAACCTTCTTGGGCAGAATGAAGATAGCCATCCAATACTGACATAGAGAATATAGGACATAAGAGACATGTTGAAGCAATCCCGCGTAGGATAACTTACCAGCCCTCCATGTCCTGATTCGACTTGTCAATTTATCTACCAGGATTGCACATTCTGTGCTAGTAAACTTGCCAAAAATCAAAGGTAAACCAAGATAACAGACAGACAAATGACCTTCTTTAAAACTAGTGAGAAGTAAACCATTCGACTTGTATTGGATTGCCTAACCACCCCAAAACTCACCAATAAAATTCCTCAAGTAAGCTTTTAACTCTGCTCAAAGAAAGGGAGACTGAGATATTGAGCCGCTGCATCCAGTAAACCAATTAATGGTTCTAGAGCAATAGTAACCAGGTAGGGGGGAAGTGGATCCCCCAGCCTGACCCCTTTCTTTGCTTTAAAATGTTCAAAAAGAACTCCAAAAACACTCACACTGAAGAAAGTAGTAATTAGACAAGCACAAATCCAATCAATATAAGTCTGAGGGAAATCAATAGCCTTCATTATCATGAAAATATACTCTCAATCAACAGAGTCAAAAGCCTTCTGTAAATCAATCTTTACCGAACTCCTAGAGGCTATATTCCTATTTGAGTAGTTCTGAACCATCTCTTGAGCCATTAAAATGTTAGCAAAAATACTTCTTCCTTTTATAAATGCTAACTGGTTTAGACTGATGACACTAGGGAACACTTGTCGAATTCTATTTGCTAAGACTTTCGAAGCAATCTTATAGAAAATATTTATACAAGCAATTGGTCTACAACTTGTCAATCGATCTGTATTCGAAGTCTTAGGAGCTATAGTCAAGGAAGCATTGTTCATACCTCGTGGAATGGTTTTGGTAGATAAAAATTCTTGAATGTCAGTGGATACATCCATACCAATTACCTCCCAACACTTTTGATAAAAGCCAACTGACTAACCATTAGAGCCAGAAGCCTTGGCAGGTAGGGGTGGCAATTTCGACCTCACCCGAATTACCCGACCTGTTTGGCCTGTTTTGGGACGGGTATGATCCGTCCCGTAGGCGGGGCAGGCATGCGTACTTCTCATCAACCCTACCTGCCCTGACCCGCCCCATTTTCGACCCGTTCTTGCCTAAATTACATGTAATCTTAGTCAAATTACTTAGGATTTTCCTCTTAATACATCATAATTTAGGTATAATAAAGTTGTAAATAAGTGAAAACCTCAATTTCTCCAATAATAACTACATTTTATCAAATAATGGTAACTATTTTGGTCTTTTAATTAGAATAACGAATAATTTTAATGTTTTTCGCATAAATTATAAACCCATTGGGTCGACCTGCCCCTACCTGTACCTCATGATTAATTACCCGACCTGGACCCGACCTGCCACCGGGTGGGTATGGGTATCGAGATAACCGCCCCGGACCATCCCCATTGCCACTCCTATTGGCAGGGTCCATTGAGTATAGTGCAGCTCGAATCTCCTCATTGGTAACTGGCTCACAAAGCAGACGCCTCTATGGTCAATTTAGTTTCTATCACACAAGCTGCTATGCAACAAACTGGGGAGTGATTTCTTTATTTGGTCCCCATACAACATTTTATAAAAACCTACTGCCTCCTCAACTATCTGTTCTGTTTAATAATTGTCTGACCAGACTCTAGTACCAAGTGTCGATCTTCTTTCTGCCCGTTCTTACCTTCATAGATTTATGAAAAAATGCAGAGTTAGAATCACCCAATGACAGCCACTGAATCCTTGATTTATGGTGGCAGAAACTCTCCTCAGCTGCATGTAATTGGTGATAACGTGTTGTTGCTAGTTTTTCCTCCTCATAACTTGTAACAGAAGGTTCCTCAAGAGCCAACAGTTGCTTCTTTTTCATCTCTTGCTCAACTTCTCTCACTCTTCCAAAGATATATGAAAAGTCTTCCTTATTTAAAACTTTCAGTTCCTTCTTAAGCTTGATCAACTTCCTTTTAAATATTTGAATCGGAGACCCCCCAACCTGCTCACCCCAACATCCTATCAAGATGGTCTAGAACTTCTCATGAGAAAGTCACATGTTATAAAATCTAAAAGGCTTTGGAAATGACTTCCTCACAACCTTAGGATGCATTAGTATGCCACAATGGTATGATAATAGTGGTGCTAAAAACTCTATCGTGGAATCTGGCAGCCTATCAATCCAAGTATCATTTATAAGCAATCTGTCAAGTTTTCTAGCAATCTGATTACCTTGTTGTTGTTCGACTAGGTAAAGAAAGGACCAGAGGCTTGATTATTCACTAGCTCCATGTCCTCTACCCAGTCTCTAAACGCCATCATACTACTTGTAATAGAAATCCCATTTGAAGCTTCCATAGGAAATTAAGAACCGCATTGAAGTCCCCACCCACTATCCAAGGAAATCCTTGCACACACCATCTTCCCAATGTGCGAAAAGTAGTAAGCCTCTCACCTTTCTCGTTAGATGAATAGATCATTGTTAAGAAAAACTGTTCCGTGCTAGAAACAAATACCAAAGAATGAATAAAGAAAGAACTCTTTGCAACCAGTTGCACACTTGACTTCCATGCTAACCAAATTCTGCCCAGTTTATTATGAGTAGAATTATCTCCAAATTTAAAATCTACAAACTTCTCTCTAATTTGCTATGCCTTCTTCTCCTGAACCCTTGTTTCTAGAATTGCCAGGATTACTATTCCATACTTCCGCACGCACTCCAAAATGGAGCTATGCTTGGAGGGGTTATTAAAACCCCTCGCATTCCATATGAGTATTGTCATTTCTTCAAAGCGGGCACCAAAGGCACCCCCTTCCGACTCCTTAAACCTTCACGACTTGGTTTTACTGGTGGTTTTTGCAACTGTATTTCGGTTCCTCGTGCACAAATCGCAACAAAAGAGTTTGGTAAGTTCAGAGGTGTAATAATACTTGGAGACTTTGGTTTACTTCCGTTCACAACAATATTAGACTTTTCCTTCAATGGTAACACACTAGGCGTAACTAGCGGTGTTTCCTTCAACTCTAGTATCTTCTCAGGAATAGGTTCAGGTGCAGCCACTTAATGCCTCTTCTCCTGACACTTGATTATGTTCAACCCAGACTTACTAGTCTCCATATTCTCATGATTACCCCTTCAGAGCCTCATAATCATGCCCAAAAAGATCGCAAACACTAAAAACCGCAGGCACGTGAAATACTCCACACTAATAAACATTTCCTTCATAGAATCAGGAGTGATACTAATCTTAGCTGGCCACTTTGTTCTCACATTCATCTCAACTCAGATCCTGGCCGCCCCAACCTTATGTCCAAATCTGGTAGGTTGATCCATAGAGAGTGGGTTTGCCAAGAACACTGACCACTCGCCCTAACCCCTCTTTCGATGAAAGCTCCCTTGGTAGCCCAGACAATTTCACCAAAATTAGCACTGCAGAATTATTGATGTCCAACGCCTGACTCCCTAGCACCCATTTCCTCACACATAACATGTTAGCCTTGTAGTGCCATGGGCCTCCCTAAATCACCCACCTACAAACCTTCAAAGACAGGAACTGCAACAATACCAGACGATCCTCAAACCAGGAGACCTTGATTTCGCCCTCCTGCCCCCACAGCCAGTTAGCCCGGAATCGAATTGTTGCTTAGGATGGAGGAGACGAAATGGAGAGACGAAAAGGGTGAGACGAAAAGGGTAATTATTTTCGAATTGGGCGGGTGAACCGATTTGCCCTCTATACCCGGATTCTTTCCCTTTCCAATGTGGGTTGTAGAACCTAATTGCGTTATTAATGCCCAATGAACGGTTGTGTTTAATCCTCTCCATTGGATTATACTAATGCAAACAGACGTATTCTAAGAGGGTTGTCGAAAACCAGATACTCTAAGGGGTACTCAAGCTAACCAAACCCCCAATTTATGGGAAAGTTATGTATATTTCACGGATCATGCATGTGTAAAGATGCCTAAGCCTTCACGTGCCACATTTATGGTCGCTGTAAGGTTAACAAAAAATTAGCAACAATTACCGGGAGGGAAAAATACTTAGCAACTGCAATTGACTTGCAGGGTTCTCTTGGAGCCTGTAGTGCGGTATTGGAACAAGTAATTAACTGGCCAGATTCAAAATATTAACAAATATTAATAATTGGGTTCGGCTCCCTCCCGGGACATCGATTTCTGACCTTGCCATCCAGTTCCCGTACCACGCGCTCTCTTCCTGCGACGACTTCACGTGACAAATTTAGATAGGAAAGATAGTACGTTGTTATCCATGAACTGGCTTTAGGTGACCAATTGCTAAACAGAAGACAGAAGATGAATCAGTATTAATTTATCTCGATCGAGAAAAGAAGCGACTAACTATTATAACATGTGACAAAAGATTGATTGGTCGCCTATGGGCTACGGTCACGGAATCTCCACTGCATGGAATCTTCACAGAAAAGCAAGCCTTAATTATATAGTGCAGCCGTAGCTCTCGCAGCCTAGCTACGAAATCTAAGAAGGAACAAAGCCATCATATTCTCCATAGCCATGTTTTGCAACATTATTCTTCTTGACCAAAACTGGTATTACCGCCTTCCGTCAATCTTGGCGTCATCCTTCACCATAGCATTTCTGCTTCATTACCTCATCCGGAGGTTTGGCCGGCATCACGGCCGTGACCCGCCAAGCCCACCGGGTCTCCCCATAATCGGCCACCTTCACCTCATCGGCTCCTCATTCCCCAAATCCTTCCAGGCCTTGGCCTGCCGCTACGGCCCACTAATCCGGGTCCGCTTGGGCTCCGAGGCTTATCTCGTCGCTTCCAGCTCGGCCGTCGCGGAAGAGATCTTAAAGACCAACGACGCTTGCTTCCTCTCCAAGTTCGAAACCGGTCCGACCCACTTCAACATATATCGGGGGACCGGGTTCATCACCGGCCCGCACGGGGACTACTGGCGGTTCATGAGGAAGCTGTGCGTGACCCGTCTCTTCGGCGGGGCCCAGTTTGACCGGTTCAACACCATACGGGAGCAGGAGCTGGCCAAGCTGGTCAAATCTTTGATGAAGTGGTCGGAGGAAGGCCGGGCGTGTGATTTGAACGTCGAGCTCGAGACTCTGGCCAACAATGTGGTCTGCAAGATGATGATGAGGAGGAGATTCCTGCTGAGCGACCGCCGATGTAAGGAGATGAGGAGGATGGTGTCGGAGATCATGGACATCGCCGGGAAGTTCGGGGTCAACGGGCTTTTCGGGGTGCTCAGGAAGGTTGACTTGTTTGGGTATGGGAGGAAGCTTCAAGAGGCGCTTTGGCGGTACGACGATGTGTTGGAGGAGATAATGAAGGACTATGAGGAGAATTCATTTGGGAGTAGTCGTACTAGTGGTGTCGAGGCGGAAGGAGACAAGGATGTAATGGATATTTTGTTGGAGACTTACAGAGATGAGAATGCTCAAGTGAAGTTGACAAGAAAACAAATCAAGCATTTCATTATCGTAAGCTTTCTTTCCATTCGATCACATTCATCTTCCAGTTATAGATATATCGAGAAATATGTTACACACGTCGGTTTTCAAAAACTAAATCCTGACTCCGCCCCTATGATACAGGAATTGCTTATGGCGAGCATTGACACTTCAGCAGCAACCCTACAATGGGCAATGGCGGAGTTGATTAACCGTCCCAACATATTCAAGAAGCTAAGGGAGGAGATCGATTCGATCACAGGGGTGGATAGACTGGTTAAAGAGTCAGACGTCCAAAATTTGCCATACTTGCGAGCCTTGGTCAAGGAATCGCTAAGACTCCACACGGCAGCACCAATGATACCTCGAGAATGCAGCCAAGACTGCAAGATCAATGGTTTCAATGTGAAGTCCAAAACTCGGGTCTTGATCAACGCCTATGCCATAATGAGGGACCCGGACATGTGGGAGGATCCAGACAAGTTCATGCCAGAAAGGTTCTTGCTTGGTGGTGATGATGGTCATGATTTCAGGTTCCTGCCATTTGGGGGAGGGAGGAGAGGATGCATTGGCTATACGCATGTTTATATGATAATGCACACGACAATGGCGGCGTTGGTTCAGTGCTTTGATTGGAAGGTCAAGGATGGAGAACACGTTGATATAAGTGTGGCATTAGGTTTCACCGGAGCCATGACACCTCCTCTCCTTTGTTATCCTACTGCACGGTTTCACCCATTCTAATTAATGAAATGATGATTTTATATGTGGTATTTTATAATAGAGATCAAGAATTACATATCTAATTATTTTGAAATTTTGTTAAGTTGTTAAGTTGTCTTCAAATGATTTGTATCTAAATTAAATGCTAAATTTGACTATGGGTGCTAGGAATATGCGGATATTTTATAAAAATCACTACAAGAAGCCATTGATTTAGCGGGTTTAATCAAATTTGGAGTAGTCGACGGAAAATGTTCGGGTTTCAGAGAAAAACTCCCATGTTCAGCTGACCGCCAATAAAATTTCATACAAAATAAATAAGAAATCAAAGATATTATCTCATTCTCCCGTAATCTATTTTCTATGTCATCTCGTCTCAATCCTTTGCTTTCTTTCGAGATCTCCAAATTTGAAACCATAAAGATTTCTTTGAAGGCCAAATTCATAAATTTTGATTTTTTTCTCTCCAAGGCGTTGAGTTCCTTGCAATATGCGGATGCAATCCTTTTGTTCGCATTCTTTAGAGGTGAAACTTGAGTTGTTTTTCCTGATGATGTTCACCCAACTACGAGATCAGTGATTCTATTCAATAACGCAATCACTGTGGTGGTCGGTAAGACCACGATGATCAAGAGCATTCTTTGGATCAAGCAAAACTTGCACAACGCAATTTATACAGTAGATGAAGCTACAATATCAGTCCAATAGATTGGCGTTGTATAGGGAAACTCCACCAGAAAATGTCCGAACTAAAACTAAAACTAAAACCTCGGCTACTTTGGATGAGAAGAACGGAAGAAGGTGTTGTATAGGAAAGCTCTGCTAGAGTTTAGACTTGCTTTTACCGATACTGGGAGGATATGAGCTATTTGATTCTTGCAAGATTTATTCTTACCTTGTGTCATGGCGTTTGCCATATCTAGTAGTTTGGACCCTACAGAGTCCTCTTTTAAGGTGTCACACATTTTAATAGATTGATGATCGATTGTGAAGGACGGTCGTGTCCAGTCACGCAGTTTTTAAAAAGTCTATATCGAATGAGATAATAGATTTATGCTTTTTCAAGCAATTGAATTGACAATAAATCGAACATAGGAATAAAATATAAGAAGAAGTGATTGCAAAATTCATATATACCAAGAATCAATCAAACATATTTACAAAATCTAAAGAAGCTCTACAGTTCGCAGACCTACATAACTAAAGAACTAGCCGCTATTGGGAATATATAGAAATGTGGCAGAACATCAGTCAAAGGCGAGGCTCCCAAAACAGCCTAAAATTGATGGTCAAGTAGGAAAGTTGGCACATGGGGCACCAATTCTGCCGCCGATACGCCCTTGTTTTTTGCTCAATTTATGGGTTTAGGGAGTTGTTGTGTCAGCAGAGTAACCTCTTTGTAAACTTGTATATGCGACTACTAAGGGGTCTATTTATACACTCATCTATAAGGTTTATTAGGAGAGAAAGTAGAGTAAAATATCCTTTAGCAAAATCCTTTAGGTTTATCTCAAGCTAAGCCTCAAGTATGGCATATTCTCTCGAATTCGGGCTGATCTGGGACACTCTCCAAAAACTGTGTCTGAGGCGCCAATTTATATCTCAACCTGTCAGAATCCTATGCAAATTTATGGGCTTCACCCAAAATGCGTTTTTAGCTTCCAGGACTAGCCTTGATGTCTCCCACTTGTTCAAGGTGGTAAACTAGGATACTTTGGTTTGAAACACACATGAACCACTATCAGTATTGCATCAAAATAATAAAAGTAATCATAGAAGCTACTGAACATATCTTTGAGTGAATAGCAGGAATTTTCAAGCAATGATGACACTAAAGATGTCAAAACTAAGCAACATCTGCCATAAAATAGGGGTATAAAATAGTAATTTCTAAGTGTCATCAAATATCTCACTCTTGAACTTTGCTTTTTCCCAAGCATACCAAACTCACAATCATACAAATCACTAGATCTCTACAATGACACGTAACTTTCGATCGTAGGTAGTGGATCATAAGTAGCTTACAAGGTCAACTCTCACACTTAGATAACCATACCACATCGTTGAGGTGCATATCTTGTACAGATAATCTGGACAATAACCATCAATCATAAGCACTTCACTCAACTTGAGAGTTTAAAAATGTATCAGGTGAAGCTTTTTGTAATCTCTTTTTTGACGTTTAAGCACATCTCTATCCTTGTTTGAGAATGAGAGGTTCCAATTTCTCTATTTTGAATTGCATGCCGATTTTTGTACTTTTTTTTTAGCACAAGTGGGTGTTTTTGTCTCTTACTACGTGATCAAGTAGAGCTAGCAATTTTGTGTCTTAGTACTTTATTCGAGCCTAATTGTACATGTTTGGCCCCGTTTTCCTTAGTCATTTGTGGCAACTTCTCTCCTAAAAGGTTGGTTTTACGCTAGGTTTCTCGTGTTTTAGCGTGTTTCAGGATTTAATAGGTGAAACCAGCCTCAGAGTCGAAAGTTGGATGAAAAGGATCGAAAACTGGGAGAAGAGGTGAAAAATGGCGAGATCACGGTTTTCTTGGGTTGTCCACGATCTTACATTATCGTGAAGAAGAGCCATTGGTCTTGAACCTTGAGGCGTCCAGAGCCAAAATGCAAGTTACTAACGCAAAACATGTTCACGGTCACTAAGACCGTGAATAGGAGCTGTGGACCGTGAACACAAGGAAGCAAAATGGTGCGTTTCGGCGCCCAATTGAATTTCACGGACGCGTTTCAGTGTTCACGGCCGTAAACATAGCTTGTTCCCTGTTTAAAAGCTGAGCTGAAAGGAAGAGAGAGAGAGAGAGAGAGAGAGAGAGAGAGAGAGAGAGAGAGAGAGAGAGAGAGAGAGGGCCCATTTGAGTGAGAAAGCCTTCTTCTGATTTCTAGAGAGAGAAACACAAACCAAAGAAGGAGGCTAGGGTTTTGCTCCAAGGTGGATTTTGGAAAGATTTCCTCCAAGGAAAGTTCAACACAAGGGCCAAGAAGATTGGAAACCTCCTCCAAGATGATTTCTACCCCTTTCCTTGTGTTTCTCCCATCTCTAGCATGGAGTAGAATTCTTTTCACTTGGGTGTTGTAAAACCATAACTCTGCCATGTAGTTTTCTTTTATGTGAATTGAATGATTGTAATTGGGTATTGTTTAATCCAAATGTTTGAGGTATTATTCATCTTGATTGTGCATGTTTGTGCTTAGCATCCTTAGGTTTGTGCATGTCTATACTTAGCATCCTAAGGATTGTGCATGTTTATGCTTAGCAATCTAATTAGCCACTTAACCTAGTCTAGAGAGGGAAACCCCCCCCCCCCTTCCAAGGGAGTCTCAATCGAGTTGGTATTAGGGCTTTTTAAGTCTTCTAACTAGGTTAATTTAGGGAAAACCTCAATATTGGATTAAGTAATTTGGTTAAGCGCGATTAAGCCGACCAACCCTTGGGTTGAGTGAGGGAGTAAGTCAACCATTGATTGCCTAAACCGAGAGGGCCTAGTGACATCCTATAATGCATGCCTCGGTTTAGCAATCGTGAGCATGGTCTATGACCATATTTGCGTCCCCTAGCGGTTAGCGATCACCTTGCCCATAGTAATCATTTCGGTTCACATACCATGGTAGTAGTTAGGGGGAAGCGACACCCGAGTGATCCTTCCACAAAAGAGCTTTCAAAACCATTCACCTTTGTCTTGTTTTACTATAATTAGCAAACTTTTCAACCAAAACCTTATTGCTAGATAATGATCCAAATGACTGAAGTAGGGGTAGACGAACCGGCTCGGGTTGATATTTAAACATACTTATCCTATACTGCACCTGACCAAGGTTTATAGTTGGACCGTAGGCGGGAAATTATTGTGGTATTCGGGACGAGTCAGTAATAACATAAGGGCTTTATTTAACACCTTATCCTTGATCTGTATGGAGAGGCAATGCTATGGAGGGGGGGGGGGGGGGTCAGAAGCTTTATCTGTGTACTCTAAGCACAATTCTCAAACAACACATCCCTCAACGAGGGATTGTACTTGATAAGCAACATTATGCAGCCGTGAACTCGATGCTCAATTGAAACTTTCATATTTCGCCTTTGAAATGATTGATTTCATCACATATTGGCATTCATTTTACCCCATACTTTATTGTAAATGAAGTGTTCTTTATTCCTCTTGGCGGGGAGGATTTTTTGTTTATAAGATATTGTTCATCCAAATGAAAAATCTTTTAAGAAGAGAGACACACTGGAAGAATTTAAGAAATCATGAAGGATAGTGATAAGCATTGGATCCAGACATATTGAGTGGTCTTTAGTCTCATGACGAGGACATCATTCATAACCACTACACTAGCCTCCCTAGACCACGTTTCAACATAGAGAGTAGCAATTCAAGTAAGACGAGCTTTGGAATTGCGAAAGGGAGTGTGGCATTATTTCAAATTTCAAAATTATAAAGCACGATGAACACACAACTTTCACTCAATTGCATAGATAAAATCAGCTTCTACATGGTATATGCATGAAGTGCAATCTACTAAACTCACCCAATACTTTAAATAGGATAATGTCCTCATTGTCCCAAGCAAAGCAAAAGGATAAAACATAACAAATGTACATCGGTCGTTGTTCGAATCCATGTAAAATCGGCTAGTCTGTCTTGATTCATGGTAATTTAAACAAAAAACAAAATAAACTGAAAAAAGGAGAGAAAGTAGTTCCTCTCATCGACCTATGTAATTCAACATAGACGGATTGCTTAACAGAATTCTATGACGCTGAAAAGTCGGGCACTTGACTTGGCCGCTATGGAGGAGGCGTCTCATAGCCCAGAATCTCTCCTATGCAAGCATCAAATTCAAAGCTAGCTTATGCTAGACAGTGGTTGCAGAAAGCAAGGCATGACATAGTTACATAAAAGGTCATGTTGTTTATTAGATGAGTACTACTTTGGCTGATCAACGTCCGATCTTGCATTGTTGTTTTGAATGAGCAATATAATGATGAAATTAGGCCTTCATCATCCAAGTGAGGACCATAGAATTGGAGACCCCTCACTTCCTAAAGGGAGAGTGAATTTTGGTAGAGTAGCCAGATTCTGGAATCATGTCTTCATCGTGGTAAGTTCTTCAACATAGAAAATAGTGAATAATCAATATACAATCACCTCACACTTTAGTTCAATCCATGGGAAGAACTATAATGTACGAAATAAGTATCTAGCATTAATTCACAAGGCATACACCATCTAGGACATGCTTTTAGTATATAGGCAAGGTAAGGATAAGAGTATATTCCAAACAAGCATGCAAGGGGAAGAACTATTGCCGTTAAATATCCAACCAACAATGAAACCGCCCCTCCCAAGGAATCAAATACTGAAGGACAAAAAACTAGATAAGTGAATATGGTCATGGATGATATGGGGAAAGAAGGTTAGAATCGATAGTTTACGAATGTGTAGGGGAAATCATATAAAAGGTGGTGCAATGAGAGATTTGATGAGTATTGGGAGGTAAAGGAATGTAAAAAGTCATGAAATTGTGGTTTAGGACATCATGTTGTGTTGAAACACATAATGAGGTAAATCTAGAGGGTAAGAATCAAATCCCAAATTTTGGTGTCCAAACAAGAAAATAGTGCCAGGGCCACCGATTTGGCCGCTTTTTGAGTGTATGGGGTGGGTTCTGCTTTTAGTTGTTCCATTACACAAACTTGATGAGCTAAACAATGAAGTGCATTCCATACAATGTAACCAACTTTATTTTTTAATGAACCAAATCTAAAAAATTATACATGAAAAAGATAAACAAATATGAGCTATCTCGCGGTTGTACCTTTGCTTTAATGTCTCTAATTCATCCTTCGCCTAAGAGGGAACTTAATTTAAATTATAGAATGAGTTACCTCCCATGAGCGCCCTTTTCGTTATATCTTTGAGCTAGGCATGGACATTGTTTTGTTCATATGAACCAAACAATGTCCATGTACTAGCGATTCGCATGTGATAAGATTCAATTTGCACATGTTTTTACCCCCTCATTTCTTGATTGTTTAGGTTAGTATTTATCATACTTTATCCTATTTTACGCTAGGTTTTGTTTCTTTGTCACATTTCAGGTCCTAGCACGTAAAATGAAGCATAGACGCAAGCTTCAAGTCAATCGGAGATGAATTGGCGACTCGGGGGGAAGAAACTCGGGCATGAACCAAGGCAGACTAGATTTATACCTCATTTTATGGACAAATAATCATGTAATCTAGGAGTAGAAATAAATCGTATGAGGCTACGAGCGTCTAGGATCAAACGGCGACTGATTCAGAGTTCGGATGAGGAAGAAATGACCGAAAGACAGCAGCCTCTCCAAAGTTACGGGCTGGCCTTCAAAGTTACGGTTCAGACCGTAAATTTTTCATTTTGACCGTAACTCGGGGCCACGGGAGGCAGAATACATTCCAGAAGTTACGGCCTTAACCCCATAGGTTATGGCCTTAACCCCAAAGGTTACGGCCGTAGCTGGGTTTTGGATCCCAAACACCCATGGGACGAACCCTAGAGAGAGAGCACCTTGGGATCATTCTTGGAGCCATTTTGGAGGATTTTTTTGCCATTGGAGCTCGGGAATCAAGTTTGGAGATGGAGATTGAAGATCTAGATCAGATTTCTGTATTCTCTCTCTTCTCTAGGGAGTAACTTCCCTTCACTTAGGTTTTGAGGAACCCTAGATTTGTATGCTAGGAAGACTTGTATGAACTTGAATTCATGATTGATTGACGTTTTATATTCAGTTAAGGCATTGATTCAGAATTACTTGAGTCCTGATCAAACTTTTGTGATTCCTGCTTTAACCTAGAATGATAGTCTCTGCATAGGTTAATAGAGAAACCTCAATTGGAAGTAGTGGATCGATTGCTTTAGTCGAGATATCGATTCACTGCTCTGTACTGGAATTAAAGCCAGTAGAGGAAGTTTGGTGTGTTATTGTCTTGGTTAGTTTATGCTGGTGGAGGTTAGTCAACCGACGGGTATTCGAACTGAGAGGGTTCGGTCTTCTTTAGTTGACATTCCAGACTTGTCAAGAAATTTCCGCAGTATATCTGCCAATTGAATTGGATTGGGTGAACTACAACTTGGTCTAATTTCAAATTAGAGGCAATCATACCTAAGTGAGTTCCCAACTTGTAATTAATAGTTTAATCTTATTTTAGTTAATAGAGTAGTTTAGTTAATCAATCCTTAATCTGATTTGCTAGATAATGAACTGAAGTTGAGTAATAGTACATCTAGAGACCCGAGGATTCGATATTTATTACTTGCACCACTATATTGAAGTCTTTTTCATTGGTTACACTTGGCCATTGTTTGGAGTTGTGTTTTAGCGAGTCAAGTTTTTAGCGTCGTTGCCAGGGAACTTTCTAGATTATTAGGAAAGGCCTAGGTTTGTTACTTTATCATTTTTTTTTCTTTTTTCTTTTCAACCTTTGCTTTTCACTTGGGGTTTTTGTTTGTAATTGTGCAGATCTGAATCATGAATCCATATGGCTTCTCCGACCAGTGGGGGTATCAACCATCACCCGGTTGGTATAACCCTGAGACTTCATGGGATAACCAGTACGGAGAAGGCTATGGATTTGGGTTCCAGGAAGAATAACCCCGAACAATCAGACCTGTGGGCATTTCAAGAATAAACTCCTTATCAAGAAGAATTCCTCCCACAGCCAGATCCAAACTATCACTTGAGACTTCTCATAGAGCAGTTTGCTCGAGACACTGAGAGATCATGCTCCAAGTTGGATCTTTATACCCAGTTCATTGCCCAAATTGAGTTCTCCTACCGTGAAACAGAGGAGACCCTCCGGAGCATTAAGAATAGCCTCGAGGATATTGAGAAAGCTTATGCACAGCCTGCTCAAGATCACCAATCTGATGTCATACTAGAAAAGGAGGAGGAAGACGAAGGCTACAAGGATATTGTGGAGCATACAGAAGTTGTCGCGAAGAGCTCTTTGTGATGATCATGATCAAGAATGTCCTGCTGTAGCCGAACACACCTTTCCACATCCAACACCGAGCTTTGAAGAGGTTGGCATGAGTGGGGAGATGCGAGATGATCTCATCAAAGAAATTGCTTGGCGACTTGCTCTCCAATCCCTGTTGGAAAAAGAAGAGCGAGAAAAGAAGAGGAAATAAGTTGTGGAGGATGACGGAAGTGAAGCAGAGGAAGTTCTTGATCTTTCACAAGGAGAGGAATCAAATTCTGAGGAAGGAATGGGGGTTGAAGATGCAATTGTCTTCCATGCTGAGGACGAAGTTGAGGTGGAAGATGCTTGCACTAGCCATGAGTTACATGTGTAAATCAATCCTTAATCTGATTTGCTAGATAATGAACTAAAGCTGAGTAATAGTACAACTGGAGAACCGAGGATTCGATATTTATTACTTGCACCACTATATTGCAGTCACTTTCATTGGTTACACTTGGCCATTGTTTGGAGTTGTGTTTTAGCGAGTCAGCATGAGCAATTGTCTAAAGGAGGTTTTTCGAGGAAATTCATGTATCATAAGCTTATCTAGGAGGCTTATAGAGAATATCAAAATTTCATGAAGCATACCAAAAAGTCGACCACAAGTTCTCTAAAAAAGACCACAAGTTTACTAAAGTATACTACAAGTTTATTAAAGTAAACCACCAAATCCATGAAGCAGACTAGTACTTAAAGAAAACCACAAGTTCCTTAGTGCATACCAAAAACCTCATAAAACATACCACAATTTTATTAAAGTGGACCTGAAACCTCATGCAACATACCACAAGTATTTTAAATCATATTAGAACCCTCATAAAATTGGAACTATTGGTACATCTTTAAACCATGATACCTCTACCCCGGTTTTAGCATGAAAAATACCTCGGAAAACGAGTATCGAATCTCAATTTCTCCACGGTACCATTAGCTCACACAATACTAAAACATAAATTAAACCCCCAAGCAGATCATTCATAAGAAATTAACACAATTCCCTTATATTGATAAGCTGCTAGACAAGAAGCTTACTAGGTAGAAGAGTGTTGTCACATCTTCGGCAGGAGATCTCGGACCAATACATGCGCAAGTATCAGCCAAAGCCTGATATCCAAGTCCTCTTCCTTTTCAATGAACACAGATCATGTATACTCGACGAATGCATTTGATCTATGTTTTTAATTATGCATACATCGACATCTGCCATGCATTTTTCCTAGTGACTGGATTAGTTTTCGTAGACTTAAAGGAAGACTTGCCTTGATGTGAGATTAGGGCAGCAAGTGTTATGTCACGATAGAGCTGGACGTCGGGGCAGGAAACATATCGGTACCAGTGGCCTTTCGGATTGGCATAACTTGCAATTAGTACGTCATTCGGAGGGACCTTATTATGTCTTCCTCGTCTCCTTCTTCTTCTTTCTTTCTCAATTGCCAATACTAGAAACCAACAAGTGAATCCAAGTCATGAAGTTCTGCAAACCTATGGAATATCCAGTCAATGGTTCCATTGTGAAATTGCAGGTTGTTCAGCTTGGAGTGACGCAACCCTATATGGGCTGGATTGAATTCAAAATAGACGCAGCAAGATCAAACCAAAGTTTGATGAACTTCGAACAATTACAGGGGGACTTTTGATGAGCGTTGATGGTCAATTTAGTCCAATCCCACACAAAGGAGAAGGCTCCAAATAGATAGGTAGGTGTTGGCCACAATAAATTGCATAATTAATCAATACAAACTAATCAAACAACCTAGAATCCCCTAGAAAGCTCAACACAATCACAAGAGGAAGCTTATGAACCAACACTCAAGGTTTGTATTCAATTGAACGAAATCTAACTATTACAATGCAATTTAAATACTAAATAGAGCTAAGCTTGCTAAACAAACTAATATGAATGTCCTAAACAAAAACAAACTGGAAATGGAACTCAAATCCAACAACTAAAAGGAATCAAAGTGCAAAACATAATAGTAATCCTAATCCGAGAATGATTCAGATTCCTTGGTTTGCAAGATAGTTTTGCCATTCTTCAGGCGATCTTGCACACGATCGTTCGAATGCCTCAAGGTACGTATTCAATCATCCAAATCCACGTATTTGTAGTAAATTATACCTACTTTTGTGTGGTGCAAGCCTCTGGACTCGACTCGCAGCCATCCTTCTCGAATTGAGCTCTAAAGTAGGATTCATGAACTCAGTTTTACACTTAGCCAGATTCTAGCAGTTTTCCTATGTTGAGGAGGCATTTTGTTTAGCTTCGAAAATGATCTTATGTGCTTCTCTTCGAGCATCCAAGCATTTCAATGTGTAAAGGAGCCCTCCAGCTTCAAAACAAACCCCTAACTTCAAATTTTCATTGAGCCAATTGTCTGACCAAGTTTGTAAAGTAAGCAACCTTAAACTGTAAAAGGACTTAGCCAAAAATGGGTTACTCTTAATGATGGATATTGCTTCTTGTTCAAGCTTGTAGAGTGAACCAAATGAAATCATATCAGCCCCCCCCCCCCCCCCTCCTCCCCCCCCCTCTTCAAAAATTTACCCTCAAAGCTTGATCCTTCCTCTTGTCAAAAACTTCACAGAATTGATACCAAATTGGATCGAAAGTAGGCTACCCAAATTGACTTTTATGGAAATTAGGTCCGCATTCTTCATCCGTGGAATTAGGGGTTTTCGATTTAAACATTTCCATCTTAATTCAGGGTCACCATCGCCTTCTCCTTGCTTCAAATTAACCTTTTGGATCGGCCTCCCATCTTGATTCGTTATCATCATCGTTAATTCGACGGTTCATCCTTTCTCGCCATCATCAAGGTTCAAATTGCCAGAACCCAGAAACTTCAATTCTAATTTGGGCGTTTTCACTCCATGGATCTCCGAGTGAAATTGAAGCTTCCTACCGCTTTGGACATCCTTCCCTGACGATTCTGCACCAACAGTTTATGTCGAATCGTTCTTAATCGCTCCAACCAATATACTTGATTTTTCGCCGAGTTTGCTCATTTCCAAAACAACTTCTGCTCGAATTGGATCCTGCAATGTAGGTATGTTCGACCCATTCTGGTCTAGGGAATAGCTTCCTAACGACTCCTGGAATGTGTCTGCACTTTTGGTGGAATCCGAATCATTCCCCAGTGCTCCACCCAATTGACCCTCTCTCCTGCCCTGCTTCCTTTTCGCCGGTGAGCAGAGTTTTTTCCATCAGCTTGTCTGGGTGGGTGAAATCGTTTCAGCACTATCAACAGGTAGCGATAGGCAACAAAACTTTCCTCCTTCCTTGTACCACTTGCTTCTCCTTTCTCTTTGGCTCGAATCTCGGCAAATTGTTGCTGGTCAGATCAAACCTCAGCCGGCGACATTGACTTGAGCATGAATTGTCGTCCTCCATGCTTCAACCTATTGCAGTAATTAGTTCCTAGAAAATGTCATACATGTCGATCAAATTGCCAAGGAAGGCCGAGAGCACAAGGGCTGCCTGCATCGGAGAAACTTCGAACACTAGTTCGTCTTTATAGTTGCCAATTTCAAAAGAAATCTTGGCTTGCTTGGTTACTTTGATTGCCCCATAATTATTGAGCCAATCGCAGGTTGTTCGGCTTGGAGTGATGCAACCCTATATGGGCTGGATTGAATTCATAATAAACAGCAAGATCAAACCAAAGTTTGATGAACTTCAAACAAGAATAGGGGGACTTTTGATGAGCGTTGATGGTCAAATTCGTGCAATCCCACGCAAGGGAGAAGGCCCGAAATAAATAGGTAGGTGCTGGCCACGATCAATGTGCATAATTGATCGATACAAACTAATCAAACAACCTAGAATCCCCTAGGAAGCTCGGCACAATCACAAAACAAAGATTATGAACCAAACTCAAGGTTTGTATTCAATTGAATGAAATTTAACTATTACAATGCAATTGAAAGACTAAAAAGAGCTAGGCTTGTTAAATAAACTAATACGAAAGTCCTAAACACAAACAAACTCGAAAAGGAACTCAAATCCAACAACTAAAAGGAATCAAAGTGCAAAACAGAATAGTAATCCTAATCTGAGAAGGATTCGGATTCCTTGGTTTGCAAGACAATTTTGCCAATCTTCGGACGATCTTACACACGTTCCTTCGAAGGCCTCAAGGTACACATTCAATAATCCAACTCCCCGTCTTTGTAGTAAATTATACCTACTTCGTGTGGTGTAAGCCTCTAGACTCGACTCACATCCATCTTTCTCGAATTGAGCTCCAAAGTAGGATTCATGAACTCGGTTTTACACTTAGCCAGATTTTGGCAGTTTTCCTATGTTGAGGAGGCGTTTTGTTTAGCTTCGAAAATGATCTTATGGGCTTCTCTCCAAGAATCCAAGCAGTCCAATGTGTAGAGGAGCCCTCCAGCTTCAAAATAAACCCCTAACTTCGAATTTTCATTGAGCCAATTATGACAACCAAGTTTGTAAAGTAAGCAACCTAAAACTATATAAGGACTTGGCAAAAATTCAGGGTTACTCTTAATGATGGAGATTGCTTCTTGTTCCAGCTTGTAGAGTGAACCAAATGGAATCATATAATGGAGTGAACCCTATAGCAAACAATTTGGAACTCGAGAAGGATCCCTTATCCCTCGCAAGCCTTCGATCTGGGTTTGGAGATGACGATATTGAACCGGCTGTTGATTGCACCATCGGAAAGCTTCCAATAAAAATAGGGATGCCTTCCTCACTGCTAACGGGATAGGGAGAATAAAAAAATATGCTTATATATTAAATTAATAATTGTTGTTTTCTGTTTGAAAAGACATTAGAACGAGGGATAAGAGAGAGGCAATCTAGTCATTTTTCTTCCATTAAATGGTCTACTAAAACATTTTTAATGAATGATACATTTGTTACATGTTGATAATAAAAAGATATAGAAGTGCAAAATATAGTACAATGGCATAATTGTTAACTTGCAATACAAAATTTTATTAACTCTTTAAATAACTAAAAATGACACACAAACCTAAAGATTCATTTAACTAAAAATGACTCTGTAGGTACTTTATGATGTTCACTTCCTACCTACTCCGTCCTTCCTTAATCTTTATTATTGGCAGTTAATATTTTTTCCCCTGGTGTCATCAGCGAGTGTCCTTTAAGATTCATTTAACAAACTTCTGAACCCATTGTCCGGCCCATGAATTTCGACCAACAAGGATTAAACAAAAAACGAACGATCAGGTCCCATCTCTCTACACTATCACGGTACCATTGACTTCAAAATTTGCCGGTGTATAAATATTATCTATCCATATATCCCCATTACTTACAAACAACGTCCACTCGACCATGAACACTACTTATCACGACGAAAGCTCCGAGCTTGATCTCCATCCATGGACCAAAATTGCAACCATCCTCCTAATAACTCTCTTTCTTCCTTTACTATGCATTAGAATCGTCCTTTCCACCACCCGCTCCAAGACCCGGAACCCACCGGGTCCTCGGGCCCTACCCGTAATCGGCCACCTCCACCTTCTAAGCGCAAGGCTGCCCAAATCCCTGGAAGCCCTCTCCAACATCCACGGCCCGATCATGAGAATCCTCATGGGACCAACCCCGGTCTACGTGATCTCCGACGCTGCCACGGCCCAACAAATCCTCAAGGCCCACGACGTCGATTTCTCCTCCAAGTACCCACTGGGCTTCGGCCTGTCGCGCTTCGACATCTACGACGACTCCAGCTTCGTCAACGCCCCGTACGGCCCGTACTGGCGGTTCATGAAGAAGCTCTGCATGACCCAGTTGTTCGCTGGGCCGCAGCTGGGCCGGTTCGTCCACATCAGGGAGCAAGAGACCTCCAAACTCCTCGAGTCACTCGAGAAGAAGTCGAGGCTTGGCGAGCCGTGCGATCTGGGGAAGGAGCTGTCCGGTCTGGCAAACTGCATCATATGTAGGATGGTGATGGGGAAGCGTTGCGCTGAGAGCCCGGAGCTGCCGTCGGTGATCAGGGGGCTGGTGAGGAAGATGATGGAGAAGGCGGCGAAGTTGAGCTTCGTGGAGGTTTTCGGGCCGTTGAAGAGGTTTGATGTGTTGGGGAATGGGCGGCGGTTGGTGGCGGCGACTTGGGAGTACGATCGTGTGATGGAGGAGATTATGAGGAAGTATGAGGTGGACGGTGACGTTGATAGTCGTCGCTGGGAAGAAGAAAAGGAAGGAGGGAAGGATGTGATGGATATATTGCTGGAGACTTACAGGGACCCTGATGCGGAGTTGAAGCTGACCAGAAACCACATCAAGAAATTGTTTCTAGTAAGTACACTCCTTTTTTCTCCAGTGGCATACTAATTTACATTATTTGAATCACAACAAGTGGCATGCCAAGTAGGTATTTGACTTCATGATCAATCTGAATAAAGTTGGATAATATCCGTGTGTACAAATTAGAATAGATCAATCTGTTTTTATGTGCAGGGCATGAGTAGATTAATTACTCCATTCTTACATGTAAATGATGGAAATGTATGTGACCTCATAAAAACAAACAAGTTTTAGGTATGTAAGTAAGTATAAAAAGAAAATAAGCAATAAACTAGGTAAGGGACGAATAAAAGTAAAATGGATATACATATAACCTCTTATACTGCTCACTAGCTTTATCCCCGGCCTATTGGCCGGGTAAATTTCATGTTTTAATCAAATAGTTATTTAAGTTTGCAACGTTTTTTACTTATCATTTTCAAGAACATATTTGTTGTATCTTATTATATTTTTATGAGATAGTAACTAAGCAACTGTCTATTTAGTAGGGATAAATGTTTAAACCGTATAACTGTTTAAGTAAATTGATAACAGCAAAAAAGTAAAACAAATATATATATATATATATATTACCGAAACTAACGAAGAATTCTCCAAAACCTATGTTAAGGCCCGTATTTTCTAAGCTATTTTAATATGTTTATTTAAAGATTAAATTCTTTAAAAGGGGAAATAAAGGTAAAACGTGTGAAAAAAATGGGGAAAGATACCGATAAATGCTGTAGAAGGAAGTTTTGAGAAGAAAAAAAAGGGAAAATCTGAGAATTACGGAGAATACTGGGAAATTTGAACGGGGAAGGTAATTTTGAGAAACCCCTTATATATTTTTGTAGATAGATAGATAGATAGATAGATAGATAGATATAATAGAAGAAGTCGAATCCAATCCTACGAATCATATTAAAATTGTTATCTATACCTCAACTTTTTAAATAAAAACATGATGGGCTAATGTTAATGTATTTGGCCATGGCCCAATCAAAACCCAATTTAAAGTCTTGCCAATCCAGGCTAAGAAGGCCTTCACATTTTTTTTTTTCCATTGGTTAGGAAATCTTCTTCGCCGGAGTGGACACAACAGCAGCAACCATACAATTTGCCATCGCCGAGCTGATCAACAACCCCAAGATCCTCAATCGGCTCAGACAAGAAATCGACACAGTCGTTGGGTCTACTCGGGTGTTACAGGAAGCCGACATCCCAAAACTGCCCTACTTACAAGCAATAGTCAAGGAAACGTTCAGGAGGCATCCCGCCGGCCCTTTGCTCCGCCGTCAGTGCAACGTGGAAACCAAGATCAAGGGGTACGACATAAAACCGGGCGATAGGATCATTATCAACGCCTACGCCATCATGCGCGACACCATGACCTGGAAAGACCCCGACGAATTCGTGCCAGAGAGATTCTTACAACCTCCGGCGGCCACTGATTCAGGGGGCTCCGATACTAATATCTACCAAATGGATTACAAGGGTCAGGATTGTCGTTTCCTCCCCTTCGGGAGCGGGAGGAGAGCTTGCCCGGGTACGTCACATGGCTTGATTGTGACCCACATGGCAATCGGAGGTTTAGTGCAATGCTTCGATTGGAAAGTGAAGGATTCGGACAGGATTGATATTAAGTTGGTTACAGGGTACTCTGGAGCCATGGCTCTGCCTCTCATCTGCTACCCCATCTCCCGATTTGATTCTATTTGATGATAAAATATGTCAATTCACCGTCGGGACTAGTACAGTATGGTTACCATACCATGTTGAAAGAAGAAAATCAGAAATCCCAGAATCAAAGGAGATCAATCATGCTCAATATAAGCTTACCTTTTCTGGGAGTTTTTAAACGCAATGGTCGTTTATTGGGTTGTCTATATATTGTCAAGCTTGTAATTGTTTCAACTTTGTAAGGGCTATTTTACAAAGGGACTAGCTTTAGAAAAGGTAAAGGTTTTCTTAACTAGGAAAAGGTTACAAAGAGTCTCCCAGATTGTAATATATTTGTGTCTTTATTTTGTCAAACTAGAAAATCAACAAAGAGTCTCCCAGATTGTATTATGGAACGTGGAAGTAAATCATTGCATTTGCGCGAACCACGTTAAAAACGTAGTGTGTCCATTTACTTTTTAGGGCTAATACCACTACAACACCCGAACTATTCCGAAAATGCCACTTGTGTCCTATCGTTTCCAATATTCCATTCATGTCATGAACTATTATACTTTGTGTCATTTGTATCCTGACAATTTCGTTGACCGTTAAAGATAACGGTTGACCAAACTGCGGTCAACTTAACATTGACTTTTGCTTATGTGGCAATGCCAAGTCATTGACACCTCACATTTTCAATTTAAATTAAATAAAAGCTAAAAATAAAGAGATTAAAAATTAAAAAATATGTAATCTTAATAATAATAAAAACCTCCTCTCGTAAAATTCTCCTCCACCTCTTCGTCTTCTCCAACCACCCCCGCCTCCTTGCCGATCTCGTCCCTTGAGCTCCTCCACGCAGCGCCTCCAACTCTTCTTCCTCCATCCTCACCAAAGAGATCCAGTTCATGTTCCTCTGCCTCTTCAACATGAATTTAGGGTTGAAAGATCCAAATCAGCAAATAGCCTGCTAAGATCGGGCAGTGGAGGTCCGATTCAAAAGTCGATCGATTGGTTTACCGCCATCGTCGCCGTCCCAAATCCCTTTGTCTCCTTGACACTATTGGTGCTGTTGTGCCGGGAAGCCAGTTTCTCCGATTTGGGTTTCGTTGCTTGCTTTTGAGGTCCGATTCGGAGTAGCAGCAGGTGCCGGGAAGCCAGTTTCTCCGATTTGGGTTTCGTTGCTTGCTTTCGATTCTGAACCCAAATCCCAAAAGTGGAGCACCGAGGAACCCAAATCCCTCGCACTAGTGAGGAACCCCCATATCGGCGACCTCGCTTCTTGCGTACCCAGATCTGTCGGCACCTCCGTCCAACAACACCTTGATTTACTAGCGAATCACCAGATCTGTCGGCACCTCCCTCCTATGGCCTGGATTCAACGAGCTTTGCCGATGATTCGTTGTGGGCATCTGCATCTCACATCATGAACTCGCTCGTGGGTGAGGAGGAGAGTCCACCCGTTGAAGAAATCGAAGATGATTGCTGGAGCATGGTGCCGCTGTCGTTGTTGAGCGGAGTAGCAGCAAGTGCCAGGAAGGGTGAGCGAGGAGAAAGGGACGAGGGGATGAATGGTGGAGATGGAAATTTTTTATTTTTTTCATTGTTTTTATTTTAATTATTTTATTAAATAAAAAATAAATTAAAATTCCACGTCATGTGCCACATTAACGGTGACTAGACTTTCTGTTAAAAATTACCGGTCAAAGCAAGTCAACTTTAACAGAAAAATAGTTCAGGACACATATGGAATATTGAAAACAATAGGACACAAGTGGCATTTTCGGAATAGTTCGGGTGTTGTAATGGTATTAGACCTACTTTTTATTAGTGTTCTTCTTTCTTAGTTTCTGCTCTCGCTCTGTTTCGGTCTGATATTATACTTCTAACGATCTCTGTCCGAGGAAGAAGAGCTCAGACGATGTAAGCTAGTGTTTTCCGCTTGGGTTTGTCTCTTTAAGCCCAACCTTTTATTTTGCAGTTCAAAACCCATTTTAGTCTTTTAAGTGCCTTGTTTCTTTCTAGGCCTTCTCATTCTAAAGAAGCTCAATCTCTTGTAAAAAAGAAAAGAAGACGTTCAGTCAACAAGTCTTCTTCTCCATTTTTCTTTCTTCTACTCTCTATTTCATTTAGGCTTCTTCTCCTCAAAGTCAAAATCCCTAAATTCACTGGTTTCTAGCCTGATTTCACACTAGTTCCATTGTACAACTCATGGAGATTTTTCTCTATTTCTATGTGTGAACCTATGTATATAAACAAAATATTAGGAATAAGAAGAATGCATACCCGCTTGTAGAAACAAAATAATGTCGTCTTCTATGATTCATCCTTTTTAATAAACGACAGATGATTGACTCCACACGGGCTTCAAAGTTTAAACTAATATATATATATATGTGGTAAAGGCTAGCGTATGCCCGTATGCCCCATTGAGTTTTACCATTTAGACAATGAATTAACCGAAGTTTGGGACATGATACTATATCCTAACCCCTAATGGGTGAATCGCAATCCCTAATTCACTAACTCAAAGCATGAGATTCGTTTAATCTTATAATGAAAATCACAATTCTGATTCGTCGAAATTACCATTGATTTCATTTTAAGATTAAATGAATCTCATGGTTCGGGTTAGAAAATTAGAGACTGGGGTTCACCCATTAGAGGTTAGGTTATAGTATCATGTCCCAAACTCTTATTAAATCATGATCTAAATAGCAAAACTCTATGGAACGTATGCTAGTTAGCGTACGCCCGGGCGTACGTTAATCTGAACTTATATATAGAACCCAGCCCATTGGCCATATACATTTCATCAATGTATAAACAATAAATAGTAATTGTTTCAACCTTTAACAACATAAATATATTCATCATCGATTCTACTATCACCACTCTCAAATGTCTCTTCCTTCTTCTTAACAACATCGTTATATGTATCAGTGACTCCACTGCCTCCACCATCAATAGGATCTGTCATTCTCCTCATTTCATTGCTAGTAAATTTGAAGGCAAAACTAATATAAATAAGAAACATTATTATCATGCAAAATAAATTTACCTCATCCAAGTCATTTACAATAATTGTTGGAGATGTGAACTTTCCATCCAAGTCATTTATAAAGGTAAAGGTTTCCCTTGTCATTTATGTGATTTTCAATATATTACCTCAATTTTTACAAAAAGTAAAGGTGGATTATTTTTTCAACCACTATTTTGGAATAGTTTCTTAGCATCGTGCAACTTAAAAAAAAACTCTTAGTCATGTGCACTTCAAAATTACAAAGTTTGGTTCAACTTTTTTCTTCACAACATGAAGTTAGATTGAGATTTCCTATTCAATCAATAGTATAATTACATATATCCAAAACCCTCCACCTTTGCAATATTACTTGTCTTCCACTTTATAATTGTAACACATCTTTTTGTATTCACATGCCTAAATAACCCAATTATTTTGCTACCATATAACCCTTATATAATTAAATAAGTTATATAAGTTTCATATAAAAGATGGCTTTTGAGGTAATATGCATTTAAATTTTTTACATAAGCCATTACAAAAAATTATGAAGTAGGAATGGCAATTGTCAATTTTGACATAACCCATATTATCTGGTTTATTTGACCTAGTTTAAGTACTCTTCTCAATATCATGTAAAATATTTATGATTTAGGAGTGGGTGGGTATGAGTACTCTTCTCAACCCATTTTTATCTAAATTATAAATAATTTTACTTATGATTTTATTTTTATTGCCTTATAATTTAACAATAATAAAGTTGTAAATAGTTTCTCAGCATCATGCCTCCACCATCAAAAGGGTCTTGGTCATTCTCCTCATTTCACTGCTATCAAACTTGAAGGCAAAACTTATGCAAATATGAAATATCATTATCTATCATGCAAAATAAATTTACCTCATCCAAAACATCCACCCTTGCAACAATAGTTGCCCTCCACTTATAATTGTAACACGTCTTTTTGTACTCCCATGAATAATACTCCATTATTTTGCTACCATATAACCCTTATAATTAAAAAAGTTACTTAAGTTTCATTTAAGAGATGTTGTTTAAGGTAATGTGTATTAAAAATTCTTACATAAGTCATTACAAAAATGTCATGAAATATGGATGACAATTTTGACATAACTCATATTATCCCATCTATTTGACATGTGTTAAAGTGGGTAATACATACCCCTTATAGGGGCGGGTGTGTATGAGTACTCTTTTCGACCTCATCATTCCTGACATCCTCCATGCTCGATCCATTTTTGTCTAAATTTTATATAATTTTACTCAGATTGCTTAAAATTGTGTTTTTATTGCCTTATAATTTAGCAATAATTAAGTTGTAAATAATTTCTCAACATCATTTCTCCACCATCAAAAAGGTCTTTGTCATCATTCTCATTTAACTGTTAACAAATTTGAAGACAAAACTTATACAAATACGAAACATCATTATCATGCAAAATAAAGTTACCTCATCCAGACCGTTTACAATAATTTTTGGAGATGTGTTCTTTCTCATCTTTGATTATCTTTCAAACTATGAATTCACTTATGAGATTTGTAATTTCCACTGTCATTTATGTGATTTTCACTAACCTCAATTTTTAGAAAAAGAGAAGGAGGATGTCCTCTTCTACCACTAATTTGGAATATGTTCTTAGCATCATGCAACTCCAAAAAAAAATCTAATCCCTAGCACTTCAAAATTACAAAGTCCGGTTACACTTTTTTCTTTACAACATGAAGTTAGATTGATATTTGATAACTCCCTGATTGGAAGGTTTGTTTCAGAATCGCGCAGCCCAACCCTAAACCCAAACGTTGAATCGAGGTCTGGTCAGAAGAACACCAAAACAGAGTTTTGGTTTCGGTTTTCGGATGGCACTTCCGTGCAGCCTTCACGAAGGGAAGGAAGCTCAACAAGTATCAGTCGAGGCTTGGCCACAACTAGGGTGAATACCTAGTTGATACAAGCTCGAGATCCAAGCCAGAATCGACTAGATTGATCTCTTAATTCACAAGTAAAACACTTATGAACCCAAACTTGACGTTTGTTAATCAATTGAACAAAACCTAACTATTACATTGCAAACTTGAGTTTAAATAAGCTAACGAAACTAACAAAGAAATTAATCAACATCCTAAACTAGTTACAATTCAAAAGGAAAATGAATCCACTCCTAAAAGGGTAAACGAATCAAGCTGGTCACTAATCCTAATCCGAATAGGATTCAGATTTCTTGTTCATCCAGGCAGTATCTCCAACATCGACACAAACTTTCAGCCCCTTTGCTCGAGCCTTTCCAAGCATCAGTCCGTCACCTTCCAAGTCGTTGTATTAGAGAATGCGTACTTTCGTGAGGTATGAACGTTGAAGCTCGAATCTCATTCCAACCCTTTGAGCGAAGCTTCCAAAACTCCTTCCCGAACTGGCTCCATCACTTAGATTTTTCAGCAGCTTCTTCCGTATTGAGGTTACTACTTGATCGATCTAAAACCCACCATTCTTGGCTTCCACTTGAGCTCCAAAGCACATCAATGGCAAGATATATAAACTCTCCATCTTCAAACCAAGACCTTAGTATAGAATTTTCATTAAGCCAATAAAAAGTTTCAGACGTGCAAACCTTGCATCTTGAAACGGCCAAATGGCTTAGACAATTCTTAGGGTTCTTCTCCATGGCTGAGTTTCCTTCTTGGACAAGCAATTGGAACCTCCTGATTGATCCTACAGGGATCATATCAATATTCACTATTCAATAGTATAATTACAATATGCCCAAAACCCTCCACCCTTGCAAGTTGCAACATTACTTTCCCTCCACTTTATAGTTGTAACACGTCTTTTCGTACTCCCATGTATAAATATCTCCATTATTTTGCTACCATATAACCCCTATAATTAAAGAAGTTATATAAGTTTCATGTAAAAGATGGTATTTTAGGTAATATGTATGAAAAAATCATACATAAGTCATTACATAAATCTCATGAAATAGGGACGAAAAATTTAACCTAACTCATATTGTCCTATCTATTCGACGTGTTTTAAAGTGGGCAACACCTACCCCTTATGGGGTGGGTATGGGTACTCTTCTCGACCTCACCAATCATGACATCCTTCAACTGTTTTGTCTAAATCATATATAATTTTACTCAGATTGATTAGAACTTTATTTTAAATGCATTATAATTTAGCAATAATAAAATTGTAAATAAGTAAGAATCTAGATTAACTACATTTTATCATGTTATCCCAATCGCCATTCCTAAGCTATTCAACTGCTAGTCTGGTTTTTTACAGTGGTAAATACCTACCACTTGATTTGTCACCTTATTGACAGAGTTGTCGAGCAAGCTATTCAACTACTAGTCTAGCTTTTTTAAAAGTAGTAAATTAGTAATCCAGCAATTTGCTACATCATGCTTTGAATAACGGAAGGATACATAAAGTTTGTCAACATATATATATGTGTGTAATTTGAGTTTTAGGAGTTCATAACTCACCAATTGAACTTATGACATATGCCTCTGAAGTGGAAACATTAAAGCTTGTATTCTCTAAAAAAAGGATTACAGTTGTGCATCTTAGTGTTAATCACTTAATTGTCTTCGAGTGGTGGAAGAAAGACTGGTGGAGCAGAAATGAAGTCAGAGCGGCGTCACACACAACTTCTACTCTGTGCCGCTCGAGTGCTACTATTGTTGTCTTCAAGTGGTGGTGACTCTAATTAATAGAATTAGCTCAAGGGAGAGTGTTACTGTTGTTTTCTTCGAGTGGTGGCTACAAAATCACCGGCATTCAAGGCAACCATCGCCAAATTAGAAAGAGGGTAACCTAATAAATAGAACTTACAGAGGCAGGGTGGTTGCTTTTATGCATCGGTGAGGTTTGGTGGGTCGTCGCACTCACACTAAGGAAGAGATCAATCTCTCGAACTGCGATGTGAAAAATCCGGCCGGTAGCGAGAGAGGTGGCGGATGAGAAAGACAGGAAGAGAGAGACAGGAACTGGGGTGATTGCTTTTACACGATGGTGAGGTTTGGTCTGGCCGGCAACGAGAGAGAAGCGGGCGCGAAAGACAGGCGGAGAGAGACATGCACCATCAATTACAACGTTAGGAGCTATAATGGGCTTTGAGGTGGGGGGGGGGGGGGGAGGAATTGACTTGCGGCCTAGTTCAGTCCACGACCCAGTTCTGTCGCACAGATACATTTTACAAAACTCTCCTTCCGTGGACTGCACAGAGCGCAGGAAAAGAGAGATTAAGGGGGGTTATGGCCAAGAACCTCCTTATATTATAGTATTGTTAGGAGACTCTAATGTCCGGACAATTAACTAGGACAAGTAAAAAACAGTGCAAAGAACACCTTCAGGAAGACTTAATATACAAGGAAAGACATGTTTTGACACTCCCCTCAAACTAGTAAATATTGTATTAGCAATGGGCATGAAGTTGTCATGCAAGTATAACCCTCAGAGTTGATTGAAGCCTTTAGAGTTAATACCTTATTATGGCCCGAACTATACCCAAGTAATCAACTTTGGCCCATGTTTCAAAAATTGATATTCTGGCCTCAACTATACACAATATAGTCTAGTTTGGCTGGATGCGTGTTTTGACTGTCGAGAAACAGCTCTCAAGCTCGATTTTGACCACTGACCCTCTAGTGAAGACGAAAGGCACCAAATCAAATCCAAGGTAAGCATCCAACTTGCCACATCTAAAATCAATTGAAAATTGGTTGAAAGGAAATTGAAGAAATTGGGAAAGGGAACTCAATTGGATTGATTATGTTTTGCAGGGAGGTATGTGGATTTGGTCTATGGAACTTAGATAATTCAGGGATCGCTGGCGTGGCAAGGGGAATCGGAGATGGACATTTGAAATAATGGGTTTGTTGGAATCGCAACCGTCATTGATGAAATCGCAGGCCACCTTCTTTTTCATATTAGATCTGCCCCCCAACACTCTCAGGCTAGGATTCCACCCAACTTATTTCCATTTTTGATATTTCCCATATTGGAATCGCAGTCGCCATTAGGGTTTGTTATTATAGACTGAAACCTTCAGCCAAGGTTAAGTATTTAGACTCCGGGATCTGGCCTCTCCACCCAGCTTCGACGATGCTTCCTGCAGGCACCAAAAAAAATCCTTATAGCTGATGATCCCGAAGCTCCCTCGTCTGGTTCACCTGCAATTCTTGCTACCTCTGCTTTCCATGCAACTTCCCTAACGTCGAACCCACCGCCATCCCGAACTTCATCCCCATAAACTCATCCACCACCATGCTCCAAGGATGCAAAACCTCAAAATTTCTATTGAGTCGCAGTTTTGAAGGCGGGGTTTCGAGGTCGAAGAAGAAGAAGTTGCAGATGGCGAATGAGAGGTGGTGCGGACTGATAGTGTGAACTTTGATTAGAAGTAAGGATCCATTGCACGAAAGTGAGTTGATTCATTGCTTTGAATGTCAATTCAATAGAGGGATTCTAGTGTGAATTGCATTAGTAACCTGTCTTAGTTGAGGATAGAGTCCATCTAAGCAATCTAATTAAGAGGCCTGAGGCCCTTGATTGTTTTAATCGAGATTCAAGACTTGT
The DNA here is from genome assembly GCA_946122785.1 of Linum tenue. NCBI lineage: Eukaryota > Viridiplantae > Streptophyta > Magnoliopsida > Malpighiales > Linaceae > Linum > Linum tenue. Next base: position 37,845,384 of record CAMGYJ010000007.1, on the reverse strand, counting down.
TAAGTACTCTCTAAAGTATAAACAATGAATGAAATGAATTAAAGAACTATCAATTATTAATTCGACCGGTGGCTAGGGGAAATTGTTACCTTATTGATATTCTCATATGAAAACTTAAGTCAAATCAATCTATAAGCTTGTTTGCCTGTTGGGTTTGGATCATGGATTTGTGACACACCTAGAGGAGTCAATCATCGCTGAAGGAGTTGATTGAGTCGGGTACACACCCAAACTCGTTCTTCTTCTTCTTCTTCTTCTTCTTCTTCTTCTTGTTTGAAGAGGCTTGACACGAGGGTGCACTTGGCAACATCGAGGAATAAATCAATATGGGTTCGAGTCATAGCTCGGAGGCCAAATCAATTAGGGTCCTTGAGAATTGGCGCCTCCGAGAAGGAGATCTAAATTGCTTAGGAACTTCTAAATTGCTTCCCAACGTGACAATGACAACCGAATTGTTTATATGAAAAAAATAATAGTAGACAAATTATGATAAACAAAGACAATAAAGTCACTTTTATTTCATATTCAAGAAAAGCATCAAGAAACTCATTAAACAAAACTAATGATTTTTTCAAATCTATAATGAAATAATTCATCATAGAACATTTCCTATATATATATATAAAAAATACATCATAGGACATAGATTGGCTGTTCTATAAAACCCAAATTTTAAGGAAAATCTTCATTGTCAAACTCATAAAGCTACCACCCTCTAATTTCAAGCCCACGCACTAGCAAACTAAGTCTCAACTGAGAAGATGGACCAGGCCCCATCAACTAGCCCATAAAGATATCGCCAGAGTTTTACGATGAAATAAAATGCTTACTAGGGTTTCCACGCTATAAAATTTCCAGCATCGCCGCTCAGTCGAGTGTTGTTGAGGCGGCAGTGGAACTCGCTAAGGTTTGTACCTGCCGATGGTTGTTGCTCTGTATTTCACCAGAATCTCACAAAGCCCCAGTTCCTTCATCTTTGTCATCTGATTATCGCGTTTTCTTGGTTGCAGCTTGATCGATAGAAAAAGAATTCGCAGGAGCTAATCACCAACAGCCAAAAAAATGTCGGGGTATGTATAATGACTCTGATCTTCAGCCATCTTTGATCTTTCATCAGTTTTTTGTTTCCGCTCCTTTCATATTCAATGGCTTCTGCAATTTCTACGATTTTTTATTCTAGGCCGCATCTGATTCCTATCTGTTTAGTAGTATTGCTTTCTATACATCTAGTTTATAACAGTCTTAGAAGAAGATAGAGGAGTCTTGGCCTTTGGGGTTTAGTGGTGCTGTTACCAATTCTGGACTTTTTCTTTACTTCTTTTCGATTCTCTTTTGGGCGAATGATCCCTATTTGTCGTCTGATTTACCGAGTTGATGGGTGATTTTGCAGTGAAGAAGTTGCCGTCGAACAGCCTGAGGCTGTTGCAGCCCCTGCTGTCCCTGCTCCGGGTGAGCCGATGGACTTGATGGCAGCCTTGCAGCTAGTGCTGAAGAAATCTCTTGCACATGGTGGTCTATCAAGGGGACTTCATGAGGGCGCCAAAGTGATTGAGAAACATGCTGCTCAGCTTTGCGTGCTGGCCGAGGACTGCAACCAAGCTGACTATGTCAAGTTGGTGAAGGCTCTCTGTGCTGACCACAACGTCAACTTGATGACTGTGCCTAGTGCCAAGACCCTTGGTGAATGGGCTGGGGTAAGTGTTTCGTCTCAGTCTCGGTTCCTGATGGTGTTTCCAACTTGTTGATCGATTCATGTGGTAAACTAGTTTTAAATTGTGATTTCATGAATAAGGTTATCTTCTGGAACAATTGTGGATGGCTATTTTAATGAATTGGCAATGTTCTATTATCATCCCAGTAGGTGTTTATCATGTTTCAGAATACTGAAATTGCTGGAATTTTTGATAACTTTGCAATAGATGCTTTAGAGCAGGATGCAGTAGGATAGTTTAGAGCAGCTAAACACGACAGTACTCAATGCTGTTTGCTATCAGTTTGTCTCAAAGGTCTTTCATTTTTTATGTACTGCTTGCTCCGTTGCTATGCTGTTGAAGGGTGTTTCCCCCTTGTGTTTGTTGGTTTATTTAGGGAGTAAGTGACATCTGTCTGTATCTTGATGTATTATTGAAGTATCTTTCGTGACTATATCCCAGTGTGTTAAATGGATTGTGTTTTATTTACAGCTCTGCAAGATTGATTCAGAGGGCAACGCAAGGAAAGTTGTTGGATGCTCATGCGTTGTTGTCAGGGTAAGACTACTTTCTTCTCAAGACCAAACGTATTGAAATCTCTGTTCATGATTTCATTCTAATAATGATCCTCTGCTGCCATTGCAGGATTATGGGGAGGAAAGTGAAGGGCTTAATGTAGTTCAAGAGCATTTGAAAGCCAACTAGATAGTACTTGATGGACGGGCTGTGATGTTACAGGAGCCTACACCGAGTTGTTTTTGTTTCCATCAAGTTAGAGTAAAGACCCTCTATTTCATAGATTATGTCTGAACTTTGTTCTTGTGCTGGATTTTTATTTTTGGTTCTCCGTTGTATGCTACTTTTTTGGTGGTGAAGATTAATTGACTTTTAAACAAGGTGTTTGAGAGCTTCCTGGTGCAACGTATGGATTTTATGTTGGTATCTGTTTCAATAGGTGTGGCCGGTTCAAGGTAATCTGCAAACTTGCAAAGTATGGGTTCACTCAGACCAACTTGTTGCTCTTATTTAGCAAGAGATTGAATTTTCTTGGGTAAAAATACAATATATTATCCATAACTATTAAGTAGCGGGGAATTATAGCCACAATTATCGAAATACAAATTATTAGCCATAACTATTATTGTGGGTCAAGATTTGGCAAACAGCCCGTTACTGTTTTCAAATTTTTAACGTAGAAGGTCATGTCAGCATCGTAAAAAATATGATATGATGACTGCCACGTGGGAGCCAGCTCACCATCGTAAAAGTTTATTCATCATTACTAACAGAAGTGTTAACGAAAACTTAACGATTGGCTAATAATTTGTATTTCGATAGTTGTGGCTATAATTCCCCGCTGCTTGATAATTATGGCTAATATATTGTATTTGCCCAATTTTCTTAAACAAACCAGAAACTTTAAACGAGTAACAATAGTTAGTCCTACAATATTAGTCTTGATTTAGGTCACACAATTCGTCGACATACCCCTGTCGCTCTCACTCTAAATCGGAAAAATGCAATTTCATTCTAATTCGCCAATAATTCACGAATTATAGTGAGTCGGAGCGCTAATTATATTTGTTGGAGCGTGAATTTCTCCAATTTTTCATGCATCCCAGTTTTCGCGAAGGAGATATATGTGCTCTTCTTGTCGGTGACCTCGGCGCCGCATCCCTCTATTGTCAGCTCAGCAATTGGGGGAATCAGTTGGGATTCCGGCCTGCCATCGATGAATCGCTCGTCGTCCCACCACTTCGCAACACATGCATTAGTTACCCGGTGAGTTGTGGTGGTGGCGGGTGAAGAAGACGGAGATGGAGGAGTTGCGGCAGAGTTGGATTGTGGAGATGAGGTTTGAGGAAATCGCGTCGATCATTGAGGAGAAGGTCGATTACTAGTAGGTCGGAGGTTTTGGGATCTGAGTTTCGTTTTCGAGTCTCATGTATTTGGTGTAGGAACCATTGTTACCGTGCTGGCAGGGGCGAAGCCAGGATTCCTATTCCGGGGGGGGGGGGGGGGGGGAATTGAAAAACTGCACCTAAGCCAGTATTTCCATGTGGGTGGCCAAAATTTGAATAATTGCACATTCTTTTGCTTTGAGAGATAGATTCGTCATTCGTAAAATCATATTCAAGGTAAATGTTTCGAATATTTTGTCTATTAAATCAAGAGACTTCACGTTTTGTAGCTAAATTTTATTATTTTCATTCAAAATGCACATTTACAAAGAGGGAATTGAAAAACTGCACCTAAGCCAGTATTTCCATGTGGGTGGCCAAAATTTGAATAATTGCACATTCTTTTGCTTTGAGAGATAGATTCGTCATTCGTAAAATCATATTCAAGGTAAATGTTTCGAATATTTTGTCTATTAAATCAAGAGACTTCACGTTTTGTAGCTAAATTTTATTATTTTCATTCAAAATGCACATTTACAAAGATAAATTATTATTAAATGAATCAAAACAAGCCAGTATTTCCATGTGGGTGGCCAAAATTTGAATAATTGCACATTCTTTTGCTTTGATAGATAGATTCGTCATTCGTAAAATCATATTCAAGGTAAATGTTTCGAATATTTTTTGTCTATTAAATTAAGAGACTTCACGTTTTGTAGCTAAATTTTATTATTTTCATTCAAAATGCACATTTACAAAGATAAATAATTATTAAATGAATCAAAACAAGCCAGTATTTCCATGTGGGTGGCCAAATTTTGAATAATTGCACATTCTTTTGCTTTGATAGATAGATTCGTCATTCATAAAATCATATTCAAGGTAAATGTTTCGAATATTTTTTGTCTATTAAATCAAAAGACTTCACGTTGTGTAGCTAAATTTTATTATTTTCATTCAAAATGCACATTTACAAAGATAAATAATTATTAAATGAATAAAAACAAGATATTATCTAATAATACAAGCAATAAATAACTATATACTAAAGGAAGTAAAATTCAAAATCAGTCAACAAAAAGGAAATCCGCCAAAATTGTTGAAAATGATAATAAAGGGTGAAACAATAGTTAAAAGCAGTACTAGAAAATTAGAAATAATAAAAATCAATTAAAATGCAGAACCTGCGCCCACAGGGATTCAAACCTGCGTTCAAATCCTCCCAAAATCAAGCATTCTTACCACAAGTCTACAATACAACTTTGCTATACTAATCGCTACTTGACTTAATTTATAATTCCCGGGGGGGGCCATGGCCCCTCCGGCCGCCAAGCTAGCTTCGCCCCTGCCTGCTGGTGCGAAAAGAAGAAAGCGGAAGGAAGGGGAAGGAAAGGTGAAGAAGACGGAGATGGAGGAGTTGCGGCAGAGTTGGATTGTGGAGATGAGGTTTGAGGAAATCGCGTCGGTCATTGAGGAGATGGTCGGAGGTTTTGGGATCTGAGTTTCGTTTTCGAGCCTCATGTATTTGGTGTAGGAACCATTGTTACCCTACTGGTGCGAGAAGAAGAAAGCGGAAGGAAGGGGAAGGAAAGGTGAAAATTAGGGATTTGTTGTTATCTAATGGTAGTGTGGCTAGGAGTTTGTAGGAATTTGGTCGAGCCTGGACTGGGATTAGATAGCTAGATGGGCTTGCAAATTTTTATGACAAGTCCTGCAAGGCTAATTTAATTATATAACAAGCCCTTGTCGACAAGCCGCTTACTTCGTCACCTCTCAAGCTTCAGTAATGCCAAGTAAATAAACACTACACATAATGGGTTTCGAAGCCATGTCATCTTCAAATCACATAACGCCCTCAACCACCAGGCTAGAAGACAAACTTGTGTCTCTTATTTCTGCCGCCAATATTTAATCACTCCTTGCAGCCTCTCTTACTCCCAAAGCTAAGTATCTCCTTCGAGAAATATTTCAATGTCATGCAATGAAGAGACTCATCACCATGCTAGGATATTCTCAAGTGTGCTATGTTTGTTTTTTACGCTCAAAATATGTTGGGCACTAGCCACTCATATCTTTCACAGATACACGAAGACTTATACCTCCGGAGCAACGCCCCAAGGCACGAAAGCACACGCCTCCCGTCTTCGGGCTTGGCTCGAAGACTTATGCCTCCCGAGGCAGGAGATCGCTCAAAAACGCCATCCCGAAGGCAGAGCGACTCCATAAAATGCCTTCCGAGACAGGGTTGTTCATAACACGCCACCCCGAAGGCAGAACAACCCAACCACAAAACGCCTTCCGAGGTAGGAGTTCGCTCCTAAAACGCAACCCCGAAGGCAGAGCGACTCCATAAAATGCCTCCTGAGGCATGGAGTTGTTCATAACATGCCACCCCGAAGGCTGAACAACTCCGGAGCAGCGCCCCAAGGCACGAAGACACACGCCTCTCGCCTCCGGGCCTGGCTTAAAGACTTATGCCTCCTGAGGCGGGAGATCGCTCATAGAACGCCACCGCGAAGTCAGAGTGACTCTATAAAATGCCTTCAGAGGCAGGGTTGTTCATAACACGCCACCCCGAAGGCAGAACAACCCAACCACAAAACGCCTTCTGTGGTAGCAATTCGCTCATAAAACGCCACCCCCGAAGGCAGAGGGACTCCATAAAATGCCTCCCAAGGCATGAAGTTGTTCATAAAACGCCACCCCGAAGGCAGAACAACTTCAGAGCAACGCCCCAAGGCACGAAGACACACGCCTCTACCCTCCGGGCCTGGCTTGATGACTTATGCCTCCTGAGACGGGAGATCGCTCATAAAACACCACCCCGAAGGCAGAGCGAACCCATAAAGTGCCTTCCGAGGCAGGGTTGTTCATAACACACCACCCCGAAGGCAGAACAATCCAACCACAAAACACCTTCCGAGGCAGTAGATCGCTTATAAAACGCCACCCCGAAGGCAAAGTGACCGCACAAAAATGCCTTCCGAGGCATGGAGTTGTTCATAACACGCCACCCCGAATGAAGAACAACTCCGGAGCAACGCCTCAAGGCTTGGAGATTTATGCCTCCCGTCTCCGGGCTTGGCTTGAAGACATGCCTTCCGAGGTGGGAGATCGCTCATAAAACGCCACCCTGAAGGCAGAGCGACTCCATATAATGCCTTCTGAGGCAGGGTTGTTCATAACACGCCACCACGAAGGCAGAACAACCCAACCACGAAACGCCTTCCGAGGCAGAAGTTCGCTTATAAAATGCCACCCCGAAGGCAAAGCGATTCGCAAGAATGTCTTCCCTTCCGAGGCATGAAGTTGTTCATAACACACCACCCCGAAGGCAGAACAACTCCGGAGCAACTCCGCAAAGCTATGGACTTATGCCTCCCGTCTTCGGGCTTGGCTCAAAGCTCACACGCCTCTCGCCTCCAGGCTTGGCTCGAAGACTTATGCCTCTCGACTCCCCGACAGGCTCAAAGGAGAGACGCCTTCCGATAGACTCAAAAGAGAAACGTGTTCCGGCAGGCATAAAAGCCTCCCGACAGACATAAAGGAAAAAAACAAGAAAAAAAAACCTCCGAATAGGCTGAACATAAAATGCCTCCCGACAGGCTGAAAGATTAAACGCCTTCCGACAGACTCAAAGGAGAAACGCCTCCCGACAGGACGAACATAGAGCACCCCAATAGGCTGAAAGCTTAAACGCCTTCCGACATGCTCAAAGGAGGAACACCTTCCGACAAGCTCAAAGGAAAACGCCTCTCGACATGCCGAACATAGAGCGCCCCCAACAGGCTGAAAGTTTAAACGCCTTCTGACATGCTCAAAGGAGGAACGCCTTCCGACAGGCTCAAAGCTAAAACGCCTCCCGACAGACTAGAAAAAGATACGCCTCCCGACAGGCTGAAAGGTTAAAACGCATTTCGACAAGTTCAAAGGAGGAACGCCTCCCGATAGGACGAACATAAAACGCCTCTCGACAGGCTCAAAACTAAAACGACTCCCGACAGGCTAAGAGAAGACACGCCTTCCGACAGGCTAAAAGTTTAAACACCTTCCGACAGGTTCAAAGGAGAAACGCCTCCCAATAGGCTCAAAGCTAAAACGCCTCCCGACATGCTAATAGAGGACACGCTTCCCGACACGCTCAGAACTTAAACACCTCCCAACAAGCTTAAAGCTAAAATGCCTCTCAACAGGCTAAGAGAAGACACGCCTCCCGACAGGCTCAGAGCTTAAACACTTTTCGATAAACTCAAAGGAGAAACGCCTCCCGACTGGCTAAATAAGGAACGCCTCCACACAAGCTAGAAGATAGAAATCCGGACTACTCCCGAAAACCCACATCTCCCGCCTCCGGAAATGTCTTGAGTTACAGCTCACAAGTCGTGGGGACAACCCTCCCTAGCACATAGTCAACAACAATGGGCTAGTGAGGTAAACTATTTACTTGACTAGGAAAAACTAGCGCTTATCAAACGATTTGAGAGTTCTAACTCAAGGCATCGAAATCTAAGCAAGGGGCAAAGGTAAAGTCACGCAACTTGTACAAGGGGGAAAAACACATCGATCACACTCAAAAGCATAACACCTCTCGACAAGGAGGGGCAAATGCATCATCTAGTCTCAAAAGTAAGGCAAATTAATACGCTTTAAGATTTTATTTTACTCCTTCCATTCTTACAGAATACAAGAAGTAAAGGGGCAATTGTTGGGTGTGTATTAATCCGCCTAATACGACAAACGAATATGAACGGGCCCAAGCCTTCTAAGGAAGCCCAAGACTCCTATATAAGGAGGCCAAGGCCCTCTAAGTCAAAGACTCTTTCCCTTTCCCTTATTTTGGACACCACTTGAGGTCTCTCTCTCTAAACTATCTCTCTACATTCACATACATCATCATCTATATGCGTACTAATTTGGGCATCGGAGCATAGATCTCGGGGGCCGCCCCCTCCTTCCCACAAATTCCTCGCCTCCTGAAGAGACCGAACATAAAGTCCATATCAGCAGCCTCCATTTATTATCATGTTCAGCCTTGGGTACATCCGAGGGTGAAATACTTCCGACCGTGGAATAATCAGTATTGGGATCCTCTTTCTCCCAATACTAGAAACCACGTAAAAGTGATTTGTGCTCCTTTCGTTTCTGCATTTTACGTTCTGCAATTCTGTTCTTACTTTGTCCTGGCAGGTTGCCGTTTGTGTTTGGGTACAGGGAATTCGAATTAGATCGAAAACAAAACACAGTTCAGGAACTACGAGTTGTTTATGATGAGACTTCTCTTTGTATTGGGCTTATTTGCTCATGCCCGGTCTTCTGTCTTTACTTTGTTCGCAGCCCACTTACAGACCAGCTATACTTTATTGGATTTTACCAAAGCAGTCTGTGTGGTAGTAAGGATTAACGTTGGCACCTGGAAAGAGGAAGAAACTGTGGATAGAAATAGAGAAAGGTTAGATCTCGATAGGTAGGAGCGGAAGCGAATAAGAGCAATAGTTACGAAAGTGCTCTTAATGGGTTATGTTAGCAAGATGCTAACACTTAATGTTAGTGTCCTATTCAGTTCCCATTACAATAATCACTCGCAAATTAACTAATTATTGTTTAGTTATTAAATTTATTATTATCCAAATTCAAAATTGAAAAAAAATTTTCTTTCAACAATTTTGTTACATGTAGTAAAATCAACACTATCCTCATATTTTATTAGGTATTAGAGTATTATGGGTTTGGGGGGTTCGATTGATTTTTTTGTATAATTTATTGTACGAACTCAGTTTAAACAAAGTCACCACGACCATCACCGAGGGGGATAGGCGCCTCAAAGGGCACTCACATATAGTCAGAATCCCTTCCAGGATGGGGTCTATAGGAAATCGCAACCCAAACCTAAAAACTCCTGATAGATGCTTATCCATTTGGGTCCGCAGACGCCGACCCTAGAGATGGGGGACGGAGGTGCGTACCACCAGTCACGCGGGAGCTGAAGACTGGTCACCAATTCATGAACTCGCGCCAGGGTCACGGTCGATTGGTGCTCCGGGCCAGCCTCCTCGAATGATAGGCCGGTGGTATCGGTTGGCAAGTGATCAGGGAGGAATGCCTTCTCCCTGGTGGTAATCTTATAGGAACCATCGGCAGGCACGTAACCCAAAGTGGAGGCGCTCTCTCCTCCCGCAGATTCAGGCGCCCTATCTAAACCAAGAATGAACCAGACGCACAATTCCGAGTCGGAGTAAGAATCTCGCTCACGCCTAAAACCTACAAGAAGAGTTAGAAGTCCACGACAGGGCACTTACCAGAAGTAGAGGGGCGGTTGGAGGCGCCTGCACCAGATTGAGAAGGGCGAGCGGGAGTGGCGCCCGCTTCGTTGCCGGATGAGTGATGGGGTGAGGCGCCAGCATCAGAGGCGCCCGCACCGGAAGTCTGGTCTTGAGGAGAAGCCATTTGCTCACGAAAGGGTAAAGAAAAGGCCGACGACGGAGAACTTCGAAGTAGAGAGAGGGCAGAGCAAATCTAGAGAGAAGGAAGAGCGAAAATATAGAGAGAGAGCGAATTGAGGAAAATGACAAGGAGAGGGAAGGTGGAGGTATTTAAAGGGAGGAAGGGCGCGTATCGAAGATCGCGCCAACTGCCACGTGTCACCAAGTCACGGGCGGAACTTTGAGCTCCCCTTGTTTTTGAATTTCGAATTTTGATTTTCAAAATTCGAAATTGGAATTTAAAAGAATAAATTAAAATAAAGGCTCAAATTTCCGCCCGTGAGGGGGGCACCTAGGCGCCCTGATCAGGCGTCCCTACCATAACACGACCCAGGTCATAACCACAAAGAAGGAGCCCAAAAGTAACCAGGATGTAGGGCGCCTTTCGAAAGGGGGGCATGAACCTAAGAGCATTCGGTCACACGAACGGGCGTCCGGGCGCGAGGTGAACATTGAATGACCACAAGGTTCTGGCACCCATTGAGAGATGGGGACTCCTAAGAAGCGCCCCCGACCAAAGGGTAAGTTAGGCGCTCAGGTAAAAGTTCATGAGCGCTAACTGGGGGGGGGGGGCAATTCTTGAGGGTACCACTAAAAGGGGCCCAAAAGAAGGCCCAAGAAAGAGCTCATTCAATTGGCCGTAGCCCAAGGCGGTGGGCCAGGAGAGGAAGCCCACAAAGCCCACTTCATACCAGGTAACATAGGCTTGGAGACAAAGCACTAAGGGCAAAGAAGTCCAGGCTGGCAAGTGGTCCCTCGCCTGTGGGGCCTGCCAGCCGTCAGAAGTCTGACAAGGTGGTTGAGGCTTCTGACAGGAGTGAAGGTACAAAGCATTTAATGTGACGGTGACGTGGAGGAGATCCACCTCGAGCTCGGTGAGTATAAATAGGGGCAGTTGGTAGCATTTACACAGGTTGGACTCTCTCACTTAGACTCTTGCTCTAAAGCACTTCTCTCTCTAAGATACTGACTTGATCATCGGAGAGCTCACGGGCCCGGGCACCGCCCTCTGTGCTCGTGTGTGTAGTTAGGCGCCGGATAGAAGGGACGTGGACGTGTTGGCGGGGTGTCGAGGCTCAAACAGAAATAAATAATAATGTACATCTTTGTTAACTTGGACGTTCTAGTGTTTGAATTTCGAATACTATTATTTGGAAGTGAGATATTTGTCAAAATTTTAGGGGTAATTGATCAAAATAATTTCATAGATTTTGGTCATTAACAAAATGATCAAACGTCTAAAATGTAACCAAAATGCCATTAATAGAAATAAAAAATAATGTACATCTTAATTAACTTGGACATCTAGTGTTTGAATTTCAAATATAATAGCTTATGTTTGGACCGTCTTGATCAAAACAATCCCATAGATTTCCGCCATTTACAAAATGATTAAACGTCTAAAATGTTCGATAAAAAAAAAAGTCTAAAATGTAACCAAAATGTCATATACATATCACTATATAATAAACTAAGTTATTTAATCTCTTTCCATAAAAAAGACTTAATTAGCTTGCTCTAAGTAAGAGGTAGATTTAAGAATTACCTAGGTGATTGTGTTTTTGTTGTTGTTGCAGTGAGTCAGCAAGCTAACTCATCAGTTTGGATGGTAATATGTAGGGGTGTTTAAATGGTTACCGTGTAATAACTAAATTAATTAAAGCTAAATTTCATTAACCATGGAATAAAATGTCTTAACCAAATCGTTCAAACTAACACGAAAACAAAATTAACCAAACGAAAGTTTAATTGATTTGGTTAATCGGATAATCGGATTAACCAAATAACATAACATTACATGAAAATAATTATCCTGTTAATGAATAAAACATAACCATATGTTATTACTATCATAAACTATCTATATAAACAATAATAATAAGACTAAACATCCATGATTATCATCATCATTTGAGTTAATACATCATTCATCATCTCTGCACCTAATATAGTTAGTTTACAACAAACCCTTAACATAAATATTAATACATACCAATACCACTGATCAGAAAGTTAAAGCTCTCATACAAAACACTTAAACTATACATAGTTTAAGGTGGCTGTCATGGTATTGTACGTAATCCTAAAGTCTAGTAGTTGTCCAAAATATTTTGGTTTAGTAAATAGGCAGACCCATTTAATTTTTGACCCATAATGCTTTGGTTTGTTGTGCACATGGAAATAAAATAGGGAATCACCAAAGTTTGGTTTGGTTGGTTTTATGGAAGTATAAATAATTTTGTATATTAGGTGTATCATTAATTGATAAATTGGTTAGCAGTGTTGACACCAAACCAAACAACCTAAACCAAATAAGTTAAATTGTTAAACCAAACCAGACCAATTGTCCAAATTAACCGAATATTACTGGTTAATATGGTTACCACGGTAACCATTCCATTTGAACAACCCTAGTAATATGAATGAAAAGATATGAAATGTCTTTTTTTTTTTTTTGCTTACAAGGAGGCCGAGGCCAAGAAAGAGGGGGCGGGGGAGATTACAAGGTGGTAGGCACCACTATTTGGCGCTCAAACGAAATACCCATCACATCATCTCGAAGAATTTGACCAACCTCTCTTGGCGTGTTGGGGAGCTCATGCATACCATAGGGATAGACGAGACTGTGCTTCGAGAGCCAGTCCGCGACTCTATTCTCCTCACGGTAAGTATGAACTACCTTGACCAGCCAGTCTTGAGCAAACTTCCTCCTGATAGAGTCGAGAAGTGAGGCATAAGGGTGAACAGGGTCACGCCGATTATTTATCAGCTGAATCGTTAGTTGAGAGTCTGATTCCATGAAATGCCTTGTTTGTTATACCATACGTACATGACCTTTTTGCTATGTTTAATAGACGTTTATGACCATTAAATCTCCAAACTCGTAGGATGAAAGGTAGAGGTGCAAATTTGAATAAAATCCTATCCATCAACTAGAAAATTCAATTAATGCTATCCATATAACTCCAATGCAATTGGTGTTAGGGATGACAATTACCAACCTATTGATAATTATACCCAAACTTATGTAGACCTATTGATAACGGGTAAAGTATATATGAGTTTGGGGGTTTGTAAATGAGTTTGGGTAAGGTATGAATATTGCTTCCATAATTCAAATGGGTATGGGTTGGGTATTTTAACTACACATACAAAAAGTGGACTGATTTGTAAAACTTAAAAAGTTTAGGTATTAAAATGCAAGACCAACAAAATTTAGGTACTAAAATATAATTTTCCATCGATATTTTAAGGATTTATATGCAAAAAATTAGGTACTAAATCTATAGATCTATTAAGTTTAGGTACCAAAGAATAATTTGCAATTGGTCATAGGTACAAACTCAAATCTATGTATTAAAAACTCAATCCAACCCAAATAAATGAGTATGGATATAAACCCATCAAATTCGACCCATTTACCATCTACTTGGATTTCTTACCCAACTTAGTTGGGTTGGATAGTAAAATATTCGTGGGTATGGACAAAATTGCCATCCTTAATTGGTGTATTCATAGACTGAATTCATTGATACTTGGCAACTTAGAGTTTAGTACCTATATTTTTTAAATTTTATAATTTGATACCCAAAAATTAGAGTTTTAATGAAAACTTGCATTCAATAATTGCATTTTGGTACCTAAATATTTTTAAATGATAGTTTAGTGCCTAAACTTTTCAAAATATACCTGTTACTTTGATCCATGATGCCACCAATTCAATACATAAATCCACCAATTCCATCTATGAATTTATCAATCAATTTAATTCAATCAATAAATTCATCAATTTATGAATTCAATCAATTTCCCACCTTAAAAAAGCGAATGGAGGTGGTTAAATATCAGATTGGAATATGGAAGGATGTGATTTAGATTTGGTTTTGTTCATATTTTTTGACTCTTTAAAGAGATTTAATATTATAAAATTTGAGATAAATTGGAGTTGAATTATGAGTGGACTTAAAAGCATGGTCCATGAAACCGTACTAGCGGTTCAATCACGAAATACTAGTATCGGAGGCTAAACCGGTATGCGGTATTTAACGGTCTAACGGTTGAACTATATTTAAACCATGATTTTATCATAAAATATCATCCCACTGACTTTTTCGGTACCATATCCGGTACGGTTTCATGTACCATGCTTAAAAGCGTAACTAGTTTAAAAGATATTTTATTTTTGCATAGATAATTATGGAAGGTAGAAGGAAGGTAAGCTAGCAACGTTTAAAGCATACTAGTGCTAAGTAACCAAACACAATTGTCGTTCATAATCGATTTTAACGGTTTAGCAATCTGTTTTGCTTTGAGATGGTAGCAGAGTTGGCATGTTTATCCTAAATCAATTCCTATGTCCAGTTTCAAATCTCAAATTCATACCCTTGCACGAGTAAGAAATTTTGCAATCTCATTCCAACTCTGAATTTTTGGATGCCGTCATTCCCCATCTCGTAAACCCAATTACGGTTTTACCTAGAATTATGATAATAAAGTAAAAAAAAAAAAATACTACATTGTGAGTTAAAACATTAAACGAGCTAAAGACACAAAACGAACTCGAATGATCTATTTATACAACATCCATTAACGCGTCAAACCTAGTATCATAAACCATTTAAATCCAAATATCCATCATTGATACATCAATTGTGCAATAAAGTATACATAATAGTCTTGCTGAGGCAGTCTCCATGTGATTAATTAGAACCATTCATTCCTGGAAAATAAAATTCTACTACTAATTCATGGAGGAGCGGTTGGCTACTTAGTAAAATATGTTACGGGTAGATTATGTATAAATAAATGTATAAATAATGTTAAAATTAATAATTTAATTAATTAAATATGAGTATTAAACGTATTATATGAATTTTATATGTGTTTAATATGTGAGCCATGAAATGGAAGAAGAAAGATGAACGGCTTGGTAATAATATGGAAACAAAAAATTTCAATGTATAAATATGTACGTTCATATATATATATATATATATGTATTAAATGACTTATTTACTAACTACGCTACTACAGGAGAAGATCGTTGTTGTGCAAGGACGGTCCTACTTGTTTTTTAGGGCGCTTAAAGGGTGCCCCAACCTTTATGCATTAAACCAATCGGGGCGTTTGAGCCCCAATTCGATCAAAGTACAACCAGTACAACAACATGGTTGCTGGGAATATAAAAAACATGCATCCCTACAGGTAGGGAGTGTCCAAGAGAGGCTAGATAATCAGCAACATAGTTCGCCTCACGGTACACATGCTCAATCTTGACCTGCCAAGGTTTGTCTAGCCAGCGCCGAATCTCAGCAACGCTCGTGTAATGTGGGTGGTTGGTCGTTGCAGAGTCAATAAGAGAAATCGTCGTGCTGGAGTCTGTCTGAAAAATCACCTTCCTAGCCCCTTCTTCCCAGGCAAGTTTCAACCCATGCACAATTCCAGCCATCTCTGCTCGAGTGATTGAACCCCCTCCAAGGTTCGCTGAAAAAGCTTTGATAAAGCGATCATCGTCTCTCCTAACGATTCCTCCACACGTCGTGCTCTCGTGTGCCTGTATCACTGAGCCATCGGTATTCATGCACAGCCAGCCAGTTTGTGGTGGTTGCCAGCCAATGAGTCATCATTCCCGGAGTCCCCCGGCTCTGAAAATGCGACTTTCCTGCTCAAATGCGGTGCGAATCCGATGCTTTAGCTGCTTGACGTCAAACTGAATTTGTGCATAGGTCTTCAGCTCACCATCGAACAAGTGGCTATTCCGGTTTTTCCACAGTAGCCAACACGTGCCTGCAAACAAAGTAGGGTCAACCACATTACTACGACTGGATAGGTAGTGAAGAGACCATCGCTTCATATCCGGCTCGAAGAAACTGCTGTCAGGCTCGCTCTCCAGGAATTCCGCCCACACAGCTCTGGCAAAAGGACAGTCCCGTACAACGTGCATTGCTGTCTCGCTGGCTCCTCCACAAATTTTGCAGCTGCCGTCTTCCGTCAGGTGGCGGCGTTGGCGTTCAGCATTCGTCAGCAGCCTGCCGTGAACCATCAGCCACAAGAATGTCCGAACTCTCTGCATGGTGGGAGTCCGCCAAATCGTGCGCCAGGCTGGATGTCAATGCTGCTTGCGACTCCACTATCCAGCAACTCGTACGCCGTCTTCAAGGTAAATGTGCCAGAGTGGGAGAAACGCCACACTCGTATGTCGTCTTCTGGTTACGCCGGGATCGGGTGGAGTTCAACCTGCGAGACAACATGGGGAGGTAAGTACGCATTTAAAAAATCCTTGTTCCACTCACCATTTATCACAAATTCAGCAATGGGAGATTGGGCGCTGAATCCTTCAGGAGCAATTCGTCCGCCATCCACCGGTCACTCCAAAACCTGGCCACCCTTCCATTCCTAACGTTCCAAATCGAAGCCTCCTCTACGAGGTGCACCACCCTCAACACATCCCGCCAAAGGTTAGATAACCTTCCCGTCGTCCGAGCCACCAAACCTCCCTTTGTTTGACGAAAGTATTTCGACCGGATCACTTTGGCCCACAAATCATTTGGGTTCGTGAGCAAACGCCAAGCAATTTTTAACATGTAGGCTTCATTCGTCTTCGTGGCATCTCTAAGGCCCAACGCTCCTTCCGCCTTCGGCCTGCAGAGGGTCTCCCAGTCCACAAGATGAATTTTCC
Organism: Linum tenue; assembly: GCA_946122785.1. Classification (NCBI taxonomy): domain Eukaryota; kingdom Viridiplantae; phylum Streptophyta; class Magnoliopsida; order Malpighiales; family Linaceae; genus Linum; species Linum tenue. The sequence goes on along the minus strand of CAMGYJ010000007.1, from coordinate 37,828,634 downwards.
TCCCTTGGTCTGTACTCCCCCATAAAAATGCCCTTCTCTTCTTGTCAATATAGTCACGCACACTCGCCGGTAGAAACGCTGTTTGCATAGTATAAGCTGTGAGGGAGGAGAGCACCGATTGCGCTAATGTGATCTTGCCAGCCAGCGACATTGTAGAGGCTTTCCATCATGCAAGCCTCGAGTCTATTTTATCTATCAAGTCTGTGTAGGTAGCTTTTGAAATCCGATCATGGATAACCGACACGCCCAGGTACCTGCCCAGATTGAGAGTCTCGGGATTCTCAAGTGCTTCACTCAGACTATGGCGAGCGTGAGGCAAGACATTGGCTGAAAAAAAAGACCCGAGATTTTGGTTTGTCGATCCTCTGGCCTGAGGCTCCTCCAAAAAGCTCGAAGCAATTCAAAATCACTTGCACCTGTTCCATCGTCGCCTCCCCAAACAGAATAAGGTCGTCTGCTAAGAACATGTGAGATAGAAGCGGCCTAGAACTCATAAGCTTTATCGGCTTCCATTGGCCACTTGTCACAGCGTCGTCGATCAGGTGTCCGAGCCTCTCCATGCATAGAGTGAAGAGGTATGACGATAACGGGAAGCCCTGACGGAGACCTCTCGACGGATAGAAAGGCTCTGTTAGTCCACCATCCCACTGAATCTGCATGGCAGCTGACGTAATGCACGTCATGGTCAGCTCCAAGAATTTGGGAGGGGCGCCTGCTGCCTGGAGCGTATTTCTTACAAACTCCCACCTTATCCGGTCGTATGCTCTTACAAACGTCATCCAACCTGTCCGACCCTTTCTTGCCCGCATAGAATGAACTACCTCTTGCAAGATACAGATGTTATCAGTTATATGGCGCCCGGACACAAAACTCGTCTGCGTCTCATGAACCAAAGATGTCATCAACTCTTTCAGTCTTTCCGCCATACACTTAGTAACCGCTTTGTAGGCCACATTGCAGAGGCTTATCGGCCTAAACTGCTCGATAGATGAAGGTTGGGCCACCTTCGGGATAAGGACCAAAATAGTTGAGTTAATACGAGATTTTGGGTCACCTTCGGGATGAAGGACGTACCTACTTGTTAGTAAGGAGTGTCCCACACCTTTTCGTCTGAAAATTTTGTGCAAAACCTATTTTTTATACAAAAAATTTAATACGAGATTTCCGACACCACTTTAATAATTATAATCGATAATCCTTCACTAGGCGACACCCCTCTTCAACAATCCTGGGTCCGCCACTATTGTTGTGTGCAACTATTCGGATCAGACCAAACTCAGGAGAACTGCGGTCCAATAGTAAGAGAGAAACCAATCTCATTCCATATATGAATTAAGGACCAAACCAACCGTGCATTCGGTCCAAATGTCACTTTATTTGGTTCATTTTTTCCAATATTTATAAAATTCGTGAGATCAAGATCATGACCATATTATACTCCGTTTGGTGTGGCCAGGTCCAAGTGTGTGTTTTGACCGGTACAGTTCAGTACGGCCCAAACCATTGCACACCCATAATTGTTGGTGATTCGCAGGGAGAAAAGAGAGATGGAAGAGGGAAACAATGGATTTGGAGAAAGAGTGAGTGCAAGGATTAATAAATCTGGGTTCGGTGTTGTGGCCGTATGAATTTGACAATTTAGACCTCCTCTAATTACGAAAATCTATCTCCCCTCTATCTTCGTCTATGCAAATCTTACTCGTACTTGCTAAAATCTAATAAAAGCAAGAACTTTCCGTATTGAGTGGATGAAGAAGTGCCGATACTGGCATGTACAATTGCCATACCTATTTTGATATGAGATGAGTAACTCAATGAAACCTTCAATGAGTGAGGCATATGTAAAAGCATCATAAAGTATACTAATAACTTGCAGAAAAAGGACTTCATCGAGTGCATGCGCTGTATCTCTGGTCAAAATTCGACATATTATCAAATTTACATCCGAACACAACGATGACCTCTTGTTCGTAATACCAACTAAAGATCCATTTGATTGGCTTGGATTTTGTTTGAACATAATTGTTTTCTGCTCTTAGCATTCACACGTAATACAAAATTTAAGCGCAATAAATCGTAATGGAATTGGTGCATCAATCTAGCATGGTTAGTTTAGACGTGGATCTAATCTAATGCATGTTGCCCACTATAGTCTCTGGTCTCTGGTCATATCACCGCAAACACACTTGAATGCGCGGCAACCAGTTGTGAGCTGTCTAATAAATCAATTAAAAGAGTAGACCCATTGACATTTGACAAAAGGGAGGAACGAAGGAAGCAAATTCAAAATTCCCTCCCTGTCCTATTAGGCCATCACTATAAAGACAAACCTTTCATCAATCCCTTGGCCACCACAACCTAAAATCGATCGGAAACGAAATGAGAGGAGAAGTACTACTACTACGAACCCTTCTCCTCTGCCTCTTCCTATCAGCCGCCGTCGGCAAGACGGAGCGCTGCAATCCACGAGACAAGGCCGCTCTGTTCAAGATCAAGGAAAGCTTCGGCAACCCTTACCTCCTCGCCTCATGGCACCCCGACGCCGATTGCTGCACTAGTTGGTACCAAGTCGAATGCGACCCAACCACCAACCGCATCACCGCCCTCACCGTATTCGCCGGCGAGCTCTCCGGCCAGCTCCCGTCGGCAATCGGCGACCTCCCTTTCCTGCAGAAGCTCATCTTCCGCAAGCTCACCAACGTCACGGGTCCAGTCCAGCCCGCAATCGCTAACCTCAAGTACCTTAACTTCCTCCGGCTCGACCGCCTCAACCTAACCGGTCCGGTTCCTGGGTGGCTATCCCGGCTCAAGAACCTGACCTTTCTGGATCTGTCCTTCAACTCGCTCACCGGGTCGATCCCGAGCGAGCTCGCCGAGCTGCCCAACCTCGACGCGCTCCACCTCGACAGGAACAATCTCACCGGGCCCATCCCGGCCTCGTTCGGCAGCTTCAAGGGGAAGTTCCCTTCTCTATACCTCTCCCACAATCGCCTCTCCGGCGGGATCCCGCCCTCGCTGGCCAACTACAACAACGACTTCGCCATCGATCTGTCGAGGAACCAATTGCAAGGCGACGCGTCGGTGCTGTTCGGGGCGGAGAAGAGCGTGCAGTCTGTGGACATCTCGAGGAATTTGTTCGAATTCGATTTCTCTAAAGTGGCGGTGCTTCCTCCCAACATGACGAGTTTGGATATGAATCACAACAAGATCTACGGGAGCATACCGGCGGCGGCGGTGGACTCGGATCTGCAGTTCTTGAATGTGAGCTACAATCGGCTGTGTGGGAAGATTCCGACCGGTGGGCAGTTGCAGAGCTTCGATTCCTCTGCTTACTTCCATAACCGGTGCTTGTGCGGCGCCCCGCTCGAAAGCTGCAAGTGAAATGCAGAGCTTGCTAGCTAGCTACTCTGCTTGATTAAGACTTGAGATTACTTTGGTTTTCAGAGTGGGAACAGGGGAATGATAGAAAACAGATAAGACTGGATTGTGATTTCTTGTCCTTGTTTCGGTCTGTCACTAAATAAGAATGGATTTGCATCGAAGGAATATTTGGCCAAACCGAAGTTTTTATTTGATAAATGTGTTCAAAGTAAACCCAATTTAGTCCGCTGGCAGGCTAAGTGAGTTTAGCGTTTATAGTTCAATCACTTTAGTCCAGTTTAACACGAGTATTAATTCGGGCCTAATTGTACATTTTTTATCCCCATTTCTCTTTGATGTTTGTGGCAATTGAGCTCCAAAAAGTGTGGTTTTACGCTAGATTTCTTGTGTTTCAATGTATTTCAGAGTCTAACAGGTGAAACCAACCCCAGAGTCGAAAGTTGAAAGAAAAGAAGCAAAGACCGGGCAAAGAGAAGAATTCTGTTGATGTTCACGGTCCAGCATTGGCGTTCACGGTCGCCAGGACTGTAAACTGGAACCACAATTTGTGAACCGCGAAGCGTCCAAAGGGATTTCTAAGGTTACTGACGCCAAGGTAGTTCACTGTCGCTAAGACCGTGAACTGGAACCACAAACCGTGAACCCCATAAGTGAAGCGATGTGTTTTGGTCCAACTCGCTGAGTTCACGGACACGTTCTGATGTTCACGACCGTGAACTGGGTGCGATCTCAGTATAAAAGGTCAGCTAAAAGGAGGAAGAAAGGAGAGCCCAAAGTGAGAGAAACCTTCTTATTCTTGAAACCCTAAAGAGAGAAAGTCACGAACCAAGAGGGAGAAGAGGTTAGGGTTTGCTCCAATTGAAGATTTTGGAAGCTGCTTTTCTTTGGAGGATCTCTACAAGCACAAAGAGAGTTGGAGGCATCACAATGATGGTTTCTTTCTTCATCTTTAGTGCTCTTCCTTTGTCTAGCATGGAGTAGTTCCCCTTTTCATTTGGGTGTTGTAGAACCCTAACTACTATCATGTAATTGATTGTGTGTATTGAATGGTTGTGTGATGGTGGTGTTTAATTTAAGAATTGAGGTATTTTTCATGGTGATTGTGCATATTGTTTGCTTGGCAATCTGTTGTGCTATTCTAACCTAGATTAGAGAGAATCCCCCTTATCTAATTAAGAAGCTCAAAATTGAGTTGGATTTTCTTATGCATTCCATGCCTTCTAACTAGATTAATGAAGGACAATCCTCTACTTAAATTAGACACCTAGGTTAACTGTGATTATGCCGTCCAAGCCTTGGTTTGAGGGAGAAGGTAAGTCAACCCTTAATCGTTTGGGCCAAGAGGGCTAAAATTGTAGCCTCTAATGCTTACCTTGGCTAGCAATTGAGATGATGGTTTCTAACCATCGTTGCACCTCCTACGGGTCACAATTGCCTGGCACACACCGGTTCATTCGATCCCACGGTTCATGGTAGTTAGTTAGTTATGGGGAAGCAACACCCGAGTGAAGCTTCTCAACAAGAGTTTTCCACCCTTTTATTTTTCAAAGTCTTGCTTTTAAATGGTAGATTGTAGAGTTTCCACCCTTAATTTTATATAATTTATGTATGATTTGAAAGTAATATTTATGGTTGATGTTGTTTGTGATATTATTGAATTGGTTTATGTATTTTTGTCGATGGGTTCATGTTAAATTACACTATCTAAATTTTTTTGTCCATATTTTAGAATAAAATATTGTACGTTTTAATGTTCTTGTACATTATAAAAGTATTTACTCATAATATTTGGCATTATTAACTTGATTTTCTGTTATACCCGAACAGAACTACGGCAATATGGACTGAAAACCACATTAGAAACTCTAAGGGATTAGTCTACTGTTAATATGAAAGGATATTTAAGCATTCGAACTTATCACGAAAAATTTTACAAAGTTTGAACACCTTATACTGTGTTCGAACTTTTTGGTCAACTCCTATAAAAGAACCTTTGTGGTCAACAACAATCTAAAAAAATTATAATAAAAAAATTAATATCACGAATAATATTTGTGTTTTCGAACTTATCACGGATACTATTTTTTGTTGCATAGAATATCACAAAGTTCGAACATAGTATACTGTGTTGGAGCTTTTTGCCAAATCCTATAAAATTCCTTTGTGGTCAACAACAATCTAAAAAGATTATAATTAAAAAAATAAGTTTCATGAAGAATATTTGTTGTTTCTAAGAGTTGACCATGACGTAAAAGGATAGTCCAAGCTACCATATTGACCAACATCTCAAATAATTTAAGTATTTGTTTGGAGTTTGGATTAAATAAAACACTTGTTGCACAGGCACAAGTTCTATATCCTATGATGGTTTTCGAAATCCCAGATGGCATTTTGGATGTAATCGAGGGACTCCTTTCCAATTTCTGGTGGGAACAAAAAGGAGAGGAATCAAAGATCCATTGGGTTAATTGGAATCGATTATGTGACACTAAGGGTGAGGGAGGACTTGGATTTAGAGCCCGCTTCAGGACTGATAGATGGCTGCAAGACGGGCCTACCCTGGCTGAACTCGCCCACGATTTACCGCTGGAGGCAGAGAACTTAACAGTGGCTGAACTGGTCTTGAATTTGAAAGGTTTCAATATGGCAATGCTTGCAAAACGAGTGCGGAACCTTATGAATAAACATGAAGCTTTGGTGGGTAGAGTCATTAAAGCTAGATATCATCCCTCGACTGATATTTTGCAAACTAAAATTGGGCATAATGCGAGTTATGTGCGGAGGAGCTTAATGGGAGCTAAGGATCTCTTGGAAGATGGCTTACGATGGAGGGTGGGTAATGGAGATCAAACCAGAGCTTGGCAAGACAGATGGATCCCTGGAAAACCCAACTACTTGGAAACGAATCTCTCAAAGTATCTTCACTCATAAATTGGGAGACAAATACTTGGGAAACGAATCTGTCAAGCACGTTATTTTCGAAAGAGGATTGTGATCAAATTAGAGCGATTCCCATTATAGATTCAGCTACTCAAGACAGGAGAGTATGGATTCATGACAAGGGTGGAGAGTATACTATTAAATCGGGGGTATAGAAGATACAGAGAGTTGTATCACTCGATTAAGAAAAGAGACACAAATTTCACTGAAGTTCGGGCACAAAACTGGGCTAAACTATGGAAAACCAAGATTCCTATGAAGGTGAAGACATTCCAATGGAGAATGAGTATGAGAGCAGTACCTACAGGGAGTTGGCTGGTCGAAAAATCAACGAAAGCTGGTCCGGAGTGTCCATTCTGTTGCTTAATCGAGACTCTTGAACATGCGCTTCGGGATTGTGGTTGGACGAGCAGATTGTGGAGGCTGAGTCTGGAGAAGGAGTGTTTCGAGGTTGGTGAGAATCTTGAATGCCCAAAATGGTTATGCTCTGTTTTCGAGAAATTCCCAGAGGAAAAATACTAAGGTTTGCTGCTATAATCTGGTCTTTGTGGAATGAGCGTAACATGCATAAGTTTATTAAAAAGAAAACAGAGGAAGAAGATATAATACCGAAGGCTATAAGCTGGATCCAGGATTGCCTCGAAATTCAGGGGCAAAAATCAATTCAAACGCATGCAAGGCAACAAATCCCAGCGAGATGGGTTCGTCCAGATAAGGGGGTCTTTAAGCTTAATGTAGATGTTGGAATCGTGGATGGTAAAGAAATTGGATTTGGAGGAGTTATTAGGGACTGCAATGACCAGTTTCTACTGGGTTGGGCTCGTCGGGAAAGAGGGGTGTGTCGGCCAGATCGATGGTTTTTAGAATGAAAGAGGCGTTGGAGCGAGGGTTTCTACCTCTGATTATTGAGAGCGACTGTGAGAATCTTATCAGGTTGATGAATGAAGGGATGGGAGATAGGACAAAAGTTGGAAGCTATTGTGTAAGAGCATGGTTGATGAAGGATGAGGCGGATAGATGGTCGAGAAGTAATTCTGTAAGGTGGTCTTATGCAACAAGAAAATCAAATCATGTTGCCCATGTTTTTGCCCATATTAAAACAAATTGTGGCCAATCATGTTTTTGGGCCGAAAGACCTCCTCCAATTGAAGTTGAGGGTCTAAAATTAGATTCCATGTAAACCTGATGATTGTTGTAAGTTTTATAATGAATTAATGAAGTCAGGTTCCAATAAAAAAATATACAGTCGCTTTTCATAGAAATTGAATTTTATGAATAAAGATTTGTGACTTCAGAACGAAAGAAAACCAATTTGATATTCAAAAACAAAAATGAACATCGTTTGAATCATATAAGTCAATTTTATCAGATGTCCCCTAAGAGACTTTTGGATCATATTTCAGTTATACATTTGATATCAAAATCCACCTCCCGCGAGATTTGTCTAACTCCGCAATCAACTCTAAGCTCAAAGTTTTATGTTAAGTATTACGTGAATTTTTTATGATGACGAAACTAAAATCGTCTATAATAACAATTTTGCAGTTACGTTGAAATGCATAGAAAATGACCAAATTTTTTCCAAAAGGTGATTCACTCAACTTTGCAAACATAGGTATAAAACCCCCAACATCAATACATCACTATTGAACTGGCTAATTCTTTTCAGCTTGATTTCTATAACTAGTCACGAAGTAATAAAAAACATAGGGAGAAAATACATACCTTGTCGTAAACTATAGACCGTTGCGAAACTCCACTCCAGTAAATAGTCTAGTTCCTCATAGATTCCCAACCTCAGCGATGGTTGAATCGCGAGCTGGTGGGAAAGATTAACACTTAGTTCGTTTCAGCAACGATTTAAAAAGATAGCTGTAGGGACGACAAGAGAGGATAAATAGAAGCAGACACTATAGCAGTTATTTTGATACATGAAATATGAATATTGTGCGGGTAAGAAAATCTCTCGAACCGATGAGGGATAAAAATCAATTGGCAAAACTGAGAGATCTGTAGGAGTCTAGGTACAAAAATGAGCAGTGAATGAATTGGAGAGAGCGGTGACACTGGTCGGTTGTCATAACTAGTTTCAAGCCCGGCGAGTTGGTCGGTTTTAAAGAAAGAGCAATAATATGTTTTGTTTTGGTTTTAAATAAGTAGTGATACATCATTTTGTATTTAAAGAATATGTGTGTTCATGCACTAATGAATCTGACTTATTAATATATTTAAATAGATATTGTTTCGAATATATAAATAGGTTTTGATTTTGATGACATTACCAAATACCAATGGCAAATATATTGACATCTTTCTTTACTGGTAAAAAAATCATCTGTCTCCTTAAATTAAAAGAAAATAGCAAGGTCTTTTCCTAGATGATAAATTTTTTTTGTAATGGAGACAGACCTTGAATTTTTGGACATGTGTCATTGAAAAAAAAAATTAATAAATAAAATTTATTCAAGTTTTCTAATAGAATAATGACATACGGCGTAACCACAGGAAAAACTAGTGTTATGAAAATCCAAGTCGACCCATCAAACCAGTCAATCCACATGAAGCCTTGTAAGCAAATACTCGAATAATTTCTAGAAGTAGATATGAACTCAGTAGCTATGGGTACGTTGAAAACCTTCTTGTACAGGATTTCACATTTTAAACTCTGTTACTTTAATTATTAAGTTATCAATTCTAACACGAAAAAAGTACACGCATATATATATATATATATATGGCAAAGGCTAGCGTACGCCCGTTGAGTTTTTCTATTTAGACAATGAATTAACCGGAGTTTTTGGCATGATACTATACCCTAACCTCTAATGGATAAACCCCAGTCCCTAATTTTCTAACCCAACTCATGAGATTCATTTAATCTTAAAAAGTAAATCAACAATAATTTTGACAAATCAAGACCGTTGATTTATATATATATATATATATTGTGTATGAGATTAGAGCTTCACTAATTTTCCACTTATTTTAAAAGCTCGGTTGCAGCAAATAAAGTAAGTTCTTAATTTTTACAAACAAAGATATGAAGACAACACCAAGCCGATGATTTTAATTTCATAAATATTTGTGGATAAGGATTAAAGAGCCTGATTTTAAAAGACGGATTATAAGCCAAAAAGCAACACGAAAATATAGGGATCAACGCGAATAAAACTTCATTACACTTCCTATACCACTGGTTAGTCTCTGTTGTGAATATTAAATTAGCAGAACTCATAAAAACTTCTTACCACTGGAAAGTCTCGACAATAACTAATACATCGTCAGAAGTTCAAGCATTTTTCCAACAAGGATTAATCTGATATCAATTGGCTGCTATTGTTATGATGTTAATGAGAATAACTATATCTGCACCCTGCAAATCCAGAAGGTTTTCTAAGCAGTAGAAGAGCTTGTGTTTGGCTGATGCAGTCTAGATTTTATGAACTCCAAAACAACGTGTGAGGAGGTTTAATGAGAATCATGATCAACACCCTTGATGATGCATACTTCTGATTTAATATGACCTTTGCGAAGTCATCTCCAGCAGTGACAACTGTGTCAGCAGATCCATGGATTATGAACACACTGTCAATACAATGCAGAGAGAGCTGGCACATCAGCGAAGTAAACACCTAGTCATGACTCATGAATGCACTCGAAAAAGCATACCATTGCGCTAACATTTTAACAAACATTTAGTTTCAACTTTTTTTTATGAATCGGTGGGTTCTTATTCATAAAAAAGGGGTTGCTAGCAACAACCTTTCTAGCTAGGATTTGGCCAACCAAATGGTGGAGCACATAACCTGTCTAAAAAAAACATTCTACCTGACCGCCTCTAAGACAGAAACAAAATTGTTACACAACCAAAAGAGACTAACTCGATGACAGCTCAATACACATTCAACCTCCGCCTTGATCAACTTTAGTAAGGTAGGAAGATCTCGTGTCTCACCCACATACAAACGACGACATCGCTCATGCCAAATATGGCTCACCCATGCCTGCCAGATAATCCTCCCTGTTTCAGCAGCCTCTGTCATGCCACTTAATTTTGAAATCAAGAGATCTAACTCATCATCCCAGCTCTGCAGCAAGGGTAGCTGCATAAGCCTGCAAAAGAGAGAATCAAACATCTGCCGCGAGTATGGGCAGTGCACATAAATATGGTCTTTGTCCTCAACCCCTGCATTACATAGATAGCAGACCATGCTTCGCGTGAAACCCCATTTCTGCATCTTCACTTTAGTATTAATCCTTCCCCTAACAGCCAGCCAAATGATAACACGATTACGAGGGATTGATTTGCCTTTCCAAACAAGTTTCCACCAAGCTAAAGTTTGCTGGACAAAGCGTATAAGGTTCCAGACTCGCTTTATAGAGAAGGAAGGCATTGGAGAATTATTCAAGAGAAGAAGCCCCCATCTAACTGAGATGAGCGGTTCCACTCTCCTCCGTAGCTTCAGCATTTTATGCCAATTCTAGGACCCAGATGAACATGTATAACTCCAAAAATCTCTTTCTTTCAGCTTATACCTATTTATCCACGCCACCCAAAGTGATTTTTCTTGCAGAAGAATCAACCAAATATGTCTTGTCATACAGGCCTGGTTCCAGCTCCATAGGTCGCTAAACCCAAGACCTCCTTCTTTCTTTGGGTAAGTCAGCTCCTGCCATACCACATTAGCTCTGAGCGTCACTCCAACTCCAACCCCCTATGTAAAGTTACTGTAGATTCGTTCCACCTCCTTTATAACAGATTTAGGCAGAAGGAAAACCGACATCCAAAATTGAGTTAAGTTATATAATACTGTTCCAACTAACTCTATTCTGCATGCATACGAGAGAGCTCTTGCCTGCTAACTTCTAACTTTAGCAACCATTTTATCAAGGAGTGGCCTGCAAGCAGCTAGGCTAAGTTTACCAAATATTACAGGAACCCCGAAATACCTAACAGGGAATTCACCTAGTTGGTATCCATATCTATAAGCTCTCACCTTCCTCTCAACTCGATCCAGCCCACCAAAGAAGATTTCACATTTACTAGGGTTAGATTTAAGACCAGAAATCTTCTTAAATTGAGCCAAAATTCTTTGCAGTTCTTGAACTCCAAAATTTGAAGCATCCGAGAAAACCAAAAGATCATTCGCAAAGCACATATGTGTCAATTTGATACCCTTACACATAGGATGGTAGGGAAATACCCCCTTAGCAGTAGACTGATCAATCAAGCATGTAAAGATTTCCACAGCAACAAAAAACAGATAAGGAGATAGGGGATCTCCTCTAAACCCTTTCCTAGTTGGAAAATATCTAACCAATCCCCCATTAAAACAAACACTTAGCATATGAGTCCCCACACACATTTTGATCCAGTTCACAAATCTCTCGGGAAACTTCATACAATTAAGCACTTGAAATATGAAATTCATGTCTACTAAGTCAAAAGCTTTCATCAAATCTATTTTCATAGCATCTCTAGGGGAGACGTTTTGATGAGAATATTTATTGACTAGCTCATGAGCTAACAAGATATTTTCTCCTATGAGTCTACCTTTAGCAAAGGCTGTTTGGTTCTTGCTAATTAGAGAAGGGAGAAGTGGACTAAGTCTATTAGCAATGAGTTTTGATATGCATTTGTAGAGGATATTGCAGCAGGAAATGGGTCTAAAGCTTTTCATTTCATATGGATTAGGAACTTTAGGGATAAGAGAGAGAATTGTAGCATTAACAGGTTTAGGGACTCTATCTTGTTCAAAACAAAATCTAATGGTTGATGTTACCTCGGGTCCTATAAGTGGCCAAGCATACTGAAAGAAAGCCGCAGAGAAACCGCCAGGTCCTAGACTTTTATCACCATCCATTACAAATATCACTTACTTTATCTGCTCATCAGTAAATAGAACACATAGCCCCTCAGTCTGCTCGTCACTAAGTTTGTTCTTTAGCAATCCATAAAAGAATGCATATGTTTGATGCTCAACTTCTGGATAAACCACTCCTAACAGATGCTCATATAACCTCACTACAATTTGGGCCATCTCCTCAACATCCTGAACTTGTTCCCCTGACTCGTTTATAAGAATTCTGGTAGTGCTTCTTTTCTGCTTCAATCAAACTGAGCGATGAAAGAAGGCAGAGTTCATGTCACCTATTTTGAGCCAATTTTCTCTTGATGTTTTCTTGAAGAAAGATTCGTATGCATCCATTAAAATCTTGAGCTCCTGCCCCAATCGGTCTTCAATTTCAAAATTTACAGCACATGGGTCATTGTCTGGATACATACGGATTTTTGTTGGGAACTCGTAATCAGCTGCATGTTCAATACAAACCTTAGAGAACCCTATCTGATTGACAAACCTAGTTTTTTATCAGTCCATAGCGGCCTTCCTAGTGTCTAGTCAAACCCCATATTTTCACCGATATCGGCAAGGTTTCCTCCTTTGGCACAATTGGTTGAGTACATGCTTCCCACTTCCGAAAGAAGACCCGATTAGACATGAAATGCCAAGGCCCCGATTTGAAACCCAATCACAAGACAAGATCGAAGGAAATTGAGATACTAGAAGTTTTGGACCAAATTGTGAAACACGGGCAACACCATCTCTCCCCCAGAGGCGGTTAGCCCAAGACTGGAGCTCCACTACCTTTGGACGCTTCCCGACGAACTGACCGATGAGGGACATCTTCCATCGTTCAACGCCCTTCTACTTGATCTCCTGTGGAATTCAAAACCCATCCTTGACTCTCTCGGGGGGACAATATATAAGCCGTTTTTCAGGTGCCAAAGGGAATAATTGAGCCAGGGGGAAGAACCCCTCGTTTCAACTTTCACCCACCTGCAATCTTGATCAATTGGCTGGCATGCTTTATGTATATTCATGTTGATCTCATCCATCAAATACTCTTTAGTAACACAATACATCTTCCCTACAAAATTCAAAAGGTACATGCAAAAACGCAATTCACATAACTTGGCATTTAGCTGTTGTGATTTGGTAGTTTATGTACGAAAATATGGGCACTCAAAAAATAGTTAAAAGTCACTTGATCTTTGTCAACAATGGAACCTTCTATCTTGATTCTGTACAGAAAGTCTTTCGGAAGGTTCATTTATTTCGTATAATTTATTTTATTAATATATTTATATTTTAATTAATTTGGGACCTTTAATTTTATATAATTTATGTATGATTTGAAAGTAAGGGGTCGTTTGCTTCATGGATTTAAAAATGAGGGTTTTGTAATTTAAAAACCCAAGGATTTATCAAGGATTTCAGGCATCATGGATTTGTAACAATCCTTTGTTTGTTGGGATGTTTTTATCATGGATTTAAAGGTGTGGGATTTACTACTTGAAGTCAAAAATTACATTACTGCCATTTTCTATATGTTTGACATGTTTATGATATGTACACAAAACAAGGATAAAACTTCAAAATTACTTTACTGTCATTTTTTATATGTTTGACATGTTTATGATATGTACACAAAACTAGGGGTGTTCAAATGGTTACCATGGTTATAACCAAACCAAATAAGGTTAAATTTCTATAACCATGGAATACAATATCATAACCAAACCGTCCAAATTAATACAACAACCAAATTAACCAAACTAAAGTTTAATCGGTTTGGTTAATTGGTTAACCAGATTAACCAATAGAAAATCACATTATCATTAAGTGAGAAAAAATTTCGGTTAATGCATCAATTGGCAATTTATATAATGAATAAAACATAACAATCAACACATAGTTATAGTTGACCCTTAATATAATTACATGAAACTAAGATAATTATCTTACGATTAGCTCGACGTTTAATATTTAGGTTAATGAATGATTGTGTTTGTGTGAATTGACTTGTCTCTTAGCAATTATCATAGGCTGGAAAGGAACTTCCTTTCAAGTTTTCATCCATCATAATGTATGAGATTCATCTAAATTAGGCGTCCATATGTTGTGGTCTACACTTTACATATACAAATATTCACTATAGGAGCAATATTGAGCTTTATATTTTATGAGTCTAAAAAGGATGAACGTTTAACTCTTGAGTGGTTATGCAAAGTATTGAGTATGTGTATACAATATATATTAGATATATGACTAATTACTTAACTGGTTAATTTGGTTTGACTGGTTAGGAGTGTCTGAAACCAAACCAAACCACCTAAACCAAACAAGCTAAAAACTTTAACCAAACCAAACCAATTATCCAAATTAACCAAACCAAATTATCCAAATAGTACTGGTTAAAATGGTTACCACGGTAACCAAACCGTTTGAACACCCCTACACAAAACAAGGACAATACATACTAATAAGCATAATTTGCCACATGGACAATAATAATAAACGAGAAAATTCCGTTTTAACTTTTAACGTAACATAATCAATTACCAATTCTTTGTCCTCCTTTTCAAAAATAACATATAACAACATATATTATAATCCGGAGAACAATGAATTACACGTTCCATGAAAAGGTCAAAGAAAACTAGAACACAAGAAATGATATAAAAAATCTAACTCATGTTTGCACATTAATTGAACGTTTATATTATTCATTTATTGTTAATTATAATGTATAATAGTTAAATTTGAGGGCAACCTTGGAATACTAAAAGTGCATGAGGGTATATGGGTAAAATCTCATCAAGGATTTATGCCATATTCCAAATCCCACATCAACATGTGGGATTTATAAGTCCGTGGGGTCCACGGATTTGGACCCTTAAAATCCGTGGGCCCCACGGATTTGGTCTCCAAAAAATATGCAAGCAAACAACGGATTGTACCTAAATCCTTGATAGTTGGTTTTTTGGTACCAAATCCATGTACCAAATCCTTGAAGCAAACGACCCCTAATATTTGTGGTACACGTTATTTGTGATATTGTTGAATTGGTTTATAGGTATTTTTGTTGATTGGTTCATGTTAAATTACACTATCTAGATTTATTTTTCATATTTTGGAATAAATTAAAGGCCCCCTTGGTTTAACTTTTACCCGACCCGTTAGTCGGATGGTTCATTTTATTATTAGTATTAAGTGATCGATGCTTTTAAATGATTTAGGATCGTCGTAGTAGTTTGTACATGATTTGAAAGTTGTTTTGTATTATTTGTTGTGTGTTTCATTAACGGTACTTAATTCATTGTTATTTTTATTAGTTAGTACCCTAAATATGATATTTAAAAAGGTAATAGGTCATTCATCTAAATGAATCTTGCCTTGCTTAACTAGTTTAGGTTGTATGATGGAAGTGAAATTCTTGCATAGCAGCATATTAATAATTTATAAATTGTCAGCGGAGACACTACTCGTGATGAGAGTTTGTTGCCAAAACACTTTTATGAGAGTATTTCCTATGTTGTATATGTTTTTCATATTTTTGAAATAAAAAATAGAATTTTTATTGTCGGCATATATTACTGAAAAATATTTCTTCATAAGATTCAAAATTATTAACTTGCATTTATATTATTTTCTAGGAAAAGTAAAATAATTATTCATTGAAGTAACAATTAGGAATCGAAAGGATGGCCTACTAGTAATCCAGAAGGATAAAATTAATCACATGCTGAGTTTGAACTTTGCAATCAACAATCAACTAAAATTATTATAATTAAGAAAGTATAATGTAACACCCTACCCTATACGTATTACCTAATCATATTGTTCATACAATTGCAGCGGAAATAATCTCGGGTGTTACATTAATTATCAAAATTTACCCAAATAAAATTTCGACATGAATTACTCGCGTAATGGGCTAACAATTCTTGCAACTTATCCTGCAAAATAATTCATCACAAACATATATACTCACAACTATATGCATTGGCTTTTCTTAGCCATAGCCACACTTTTCATACTCCACAACTGCATACCATACTTATACATACCATAATCGTCACAACTTACACAGTTACAGAACATATACACATATCATCAACTTTCCACACCTGTGGATATCTCACACTACATCAGAAGCTAATATGCACATGAAAAACGTTCTCAAAACATTTTTACAAAAAGGTGTGGATCACTGGCCAAAATCCCGAGTAGTAGTCCAAGCACAAAATAGTTGAAGACAATACTTCATCCTGCCTTCAACTCCTCGCTCTACCCACACCTAAGTACTTGCTACTGCTACTGCTGATGATCTGCTTACACATAGCATAAGCAGAGGAAAAGAATAAAAGAGAGTCAGCTCATAGCTGAGTGAGATAATCATAGCATCGTGAGTTCATAACAGAGCATACCCCTACCATACATCTAGCAAACAAGCCAAAGCACTAGGATCAGACCTCAGCCATTTCGACATCCCAATAGGCAAAAGACTCAACCACATTGACTTATGCATATGTATCTTATCATGTTTTACTTATAGGCGCCTGGCTACTCCCATGCTAATAACTCTCCCGGGAAACATACCCCACGTCCCGTCGGATGTAGTCATACATACCCCAACATCCCGTCGGATGTGGTCATACATACCCCACACCACTATGGGTGTAGTCATACCCCGACACCACTCTAGGTGTGGTCATATCTCGTAAGAAATCTTCAGTCACCACCACATGAGAGGTGTGACTATCATACATATCATAATAGAGTAATAGCATAGGGAGCCCTAATTACTATGTAGTTGACCGTGAGACCACCACACTCATATTTGGTATCCTTATACATGATTCATATCTCATCTTGCTTAATCATAATTCATTACTTGCACGTGAACTTGACCTGGCCATAATTGGCTCAACATAAGTAAATCAGGAGTCGTATAATTGCACTTCCTCGGGATAAACTCTCGTGCAAGTCATCCTCCTTAAACATCATAATGTCATCAGGGAATATATATTTTCCCACTTGTGCATCCAAATACAACAATCATGAAAAATCATACTCAATCACCTTCTCGAACCATCATAAGGCATATCAACAGTCAAGCCCACAATTTGCAACATATACGAAATCATCAGCATAAACAAGGTCCATCTCGATTAGGGCAAGTCAATAATATCATACAGTAGTCCAGGGTTCATCATATAGCACAAAAGTTCATACACCCCTAATCATGCCATTCTAGTTCACCTAGGTCAATTATAAGCATCAATAAAATTATCGTGATACGACAAACCCGGTATGCCGTGCTAATCCCTCACCAGTTCTGGTCGTTCAAACACCGGTTTAAGCTTCCCGTACTAAAACGTCAATTTCACGAACGAACCCTGAATTAAAATCCGAGCTGTCTTAATATCCCCTGAAGTATCCCCGTCAATATTAGTTCTAGGCTCCGGGTCAAATTCTCGATAAAAACACATCAAACCTTGGCCGGAGCTAAATTCAGCGATTTGGACCCCGACCTAAATAATTGCCGAAATTCAGGGATTAGAACTAGAGGATTGATTACCTCGCTGCAGGAAGCTCGTATATGAAATTTGGGCTCAATCCGGCTTCCGGATACTCCGAAACCCTAATTTGGCTTATCGGGAATTCAAGAAATTCCTGAACCAAAAACTCGTTTTAAAGCTCTAAATCGATAAATCACGATGAATGGATGAATTAGGCATAACTTACGGGATTTTTGGATCACTAGGGCTTAAGATTGAAGCTTTGGAATTTTAGCCGAGCTCCCCTGCTCGTTCTGCTTCTCTCTGTCTCTCTCGGCCCCGAAATGGAAAAGGAAGGGGAAATGGTTACAGGTGGGGGAAAAGAGGGGACATGGAATTATATATATGCGGCCCGGCCGCTTTTGTCTTCTTTTATATTAATTAATTAATTAATTATATATATATATATAATACGTATACTTATCCGATCGATCGATAGTCCGATTTTCGTCGAAATACTATCAAAATACTCGATTTTAAATCGTGAAATTTTCTAACAACCGTAATACGAGTTTAGCCGAAATGGGATGTTACATATAAATTACCAGATGACAATTGATTGGTAAATCATATCTTTGTCCAAAAATAATTGCAGTCCTAAAAGTTGACATTAAATAGTTGAAGACTACTATAATGTAAAAAATGTAAGATCTTCAAAACATTTATTTATATTCTTATTAGATAAATCACGACGTGTCTCAAACATACGAATACTTATTGCGAACCATTAAGAATAGCACATGCACAACCTCAACAGTGATTCAATATAATATGGATAGGAGATAGAAAATCATCATATATTTCAAGGATGAAACTCAAAATAAAGTTTGTCAAACATATGATAGTTCATTTAACTTCTCGAACCAAGATATAAACGACTACATCACAGAAATCACAATCCCAAATACAATCAAAGGAATATATTGACCCAAATGAACTACCAAAGACACCGGATAACACTACATTTAAACAAACACCAATTAGGGTTGTAAAAATAATTCCCAGTCTACTGTCGTTAAAAGGAAATTGGGGCGCGCACGCCCAATTAGGCTTTATAGTATGCGGAAAACCGAATTAGGGCGCGCACACCTGAATAATGTACAAAACGTTAATTGGGGCGGAATAAGCCCGATTGGGGCGTGCGCACCACAATTGGGCTTATTCCCGCCCCAATTTGCGTTTTAACGTTGACTCACTCCTACTGTCACCCTAGAAAATGGCCAAGTATAACCACTTCCTAAAGCGTAGTATAGCGGGTCGGGTTTTAATGTCAACCCGGGTCCTAGATGTGATGACTACTCGGTGAATTCTTGTTATTTAGCGGTGAACTTTTAGTGCAACTCAAGCAAACAGAACACACAAGCAAGTAAACGGTTTGTTGTCAAGTCAAGAGAGGTCACCCGGATATGGTTCCCCCTAGACTGCAGTTAAGTCAGATTGCAATTTACCAAGTTCAGTTTTCATGAAAGTTATACTGCGGAAGGTTCTCAATTAGCCTGAAGTCTCGACTAAAGGTCTCCGGACCCTCTCAATCTGAGTCTCTAGCGGGCGACTAACCTCCACCGGAGTAAACAGATTGAGGCCCTAATGAACCAAACCTCCACTACCGAATTAACTTCGGTACAGAATAGCGAATTGGCTCCTCGACTAAAGTCACCAATTCGCCACCTTCGATTAAGGGTACTCTATCAACCTAGGCAGATATTCTCATTCCAGGTCAAAGCAGAAACAACAGGAATTTGATCAGGATTCAAGTCATTCAATCATTCAAACCTCAATCGAATATAATCAATTCACAAACTCTGTACTTGGGTTCATACAATCAGACCTAGCATACAAATCTAGGGTTCCCCATACCCAGATGAATGGGGAAACTACTCCATAGAGAAAGAAGCAAAAGCAGATTCAGACGCGGAAATCATACTGTGAAGTTGGATTCCTGCTCCTGGACGTTTAATCGCACTTCTCCAAGCTCAAGACGGGCTCCAATGGTGTTGAAGATCGATCTATGGCGCTTGGGAACTCTGGTTCGTCGCTTTCTCTCTCTAGGAATCGATTTCTCTCTCAAAAACTCAGAACCCTTTGAAAATTGGCCTTCTTCCTCTTTTATCAGCTGACCCCGCGATACCCGGTCGAAATACCCGGTCGGGTATTTTATGGTTCGACCGGGTATTATTGAAACGCGCCGTTCCACTAAAGGGGGAAATCCCCGGTCCAACACCAAAATCCCCGACCGGGGATTTAACGCCATCGCCCGGGCCCCCTTATGTTTCTCACGGGTGCCCGAAGGAGGAAATACCCGGTCGAGGCCAGAATATACCCGGTCGGGTATTTCTTCCTTTGACCGGGTATTTTGGCCCAGCAGCATCCTTTGTCCAATCTTCGCTCCTTTTGACCCGGAACTCGTTCCTTCGCCTCGATTCCAACGCCAGGACCTGAAATATGACATAAACACACAACCTAGCGTGAAATCGGCTTAAAATACGAGATTCCTCATCACAAACGGCTTCAGAATAGGGGTGAAAACATGTATAATTATTGGTCTATCAAACTCCCCCACACTTAACCGTTTGCTTGTCCCCAAGCAAACCCAACTCAAACCAATGCAACTCTCCAGACCTCTATAGCAACAAACAACCTCGATCGTAGGTAGAGGACTTCCTAGATCATTTAGCAGCTTACGAGGTCAACCGACGCACAAGTCATCTCATAGCCTCTTCGGCGAGAACGCTAGTCTCGAATCGGCATCATGGCAAATAGTGAACAGAGGACAAATGAATCGTGGATGAAGAGACTCTCACAAACAAAAGATCATGGACTCACATTAATTCAAGGTGCTCGATTTTCTTTGTGAACATGGTTGGAACCCTTTTCTTTCTTCTTTTTGCTTGTTTTTCTGTTTTTCTCTTTTTCGCTTTCATGGGTTCCAACCTGTTTCTGCAGAAAACGGGGCTCCCACCTAGCAAAGGTTTTGCGGGAGCCCGGCTCTTACCGGCCATGCCAGGAGCGGATGTCTCGAGCCTCGTGCGGGGGAAAGACATGTAAGGGGGCTGGAGGTAGTAGGTGGAAATTGGGAACGGATTCCCGTCTCCCCTTACACACTTTCGCCCTATTCGCACGGGAGACGTTATTTAAAGCACATTTCGAGCACCTGTTACATTCAGAACATGATACAAGAGTCCATGACAGGCAGAGAGTCCACAATACCACACAATTCAAGGGTCCTAAGATCACTAATTTGCTCAATCAACCAACACAATATGAAGAAGAAATGAGACTTCTTAAATGCATCAACATCCTCCATAGTGCTACACTACCTCCCTAGGTTGCAAATCACTACAGAGACTGTCAATTCAAAGCATACTGAGAAGGCAATCGCAAGGAACACGCACTTGGGGCCCTCAAATTTAAAAATTTGGACAGTGGACTAGGCTCCAAGCACACAAACAGAGCTAATGCAGTCAAAAGATAAACATCCCCCCCACACTTAAGATCGACATTGCCCTCAATGGAGAAGAGGGAAGGAAAGGGGAACGATGTTACCGGTATGCACAGACTGCAGGAGACTGGAAATGGACCAGTCGGCATGGGCCGGACTAGACAGAGGACCAGTCGGAAACACAGGCAGAGCTAAAAGAAACCAAAAAGCTCAAACACATACGTTAGGTCCAACGGTCAGCCCAATAGTACAGCATCCAAAACAAAAGCAAACAAACCAAATTGCAATCCGACTCGAAACAAAAGAAAGAAAGTCAAACCGTGGTGGGGTTGCCTCCCCACAAGCGCTTCTTTACCGTCTTTTAGCTGGACGCCCATGGTGGATACTCAGCGGGGTGCAGGATCAGGTGCCTCCAAGAGCGGATCCACATTGCTCTTGAGGTACAGCTTCAGGTGGTGACCGTGCACCCGACGGTTGCAACCACCAGCAGAGGTCAGCTCGACCTGGCCATCCGGCAAGATGCAGGCGAGGGAGTACTCGGATGGCCAGGGTGGTCGTGGTGCAGTGGGTGGGACCAGCTCATAGTGGTCTCCACCCTTCTTCCGTGCAGGCCTAGGCACCTGCTGCTTCGGCCTCCACTCCTCCTTGAGCTTTTTGTTCGGTGGTGAGGCTGGAGGGAGTGGCGGCGAAGGAATGATAGGCGGGTCCTGCAAAATGAGAGGTGCAGAAGGATACAAGACAGACTCGTGTACCTGATCAGAAATAGCATGCACAGGCGATACAGAAATCATAGCACAATGATCAAAGTCAGTCACAGGAAAAATAGCCTGTTCATTTCCAGCACGCAAGATCAGTTTACCATCATGCACATCAATCAGTGCCTTGGCGGTGGCAAGAAACGGTCTACCTAGAATCAAAGGCACATCCACATCATCATTTATATCCAGAATAACAAAATCAACAGGATATGTGAATGCACCCACATTAACAAGCAAATCTTCTATGATACCCCTAGGATGCACCACAGACTGATCAGCTAGCTGAATGCTCATCCTAGTAGGGCTAAGTTCACCTAGGTCTAGCTTTTTGAACAATTTATATGGCATGACATTAATGCTAGCTCCTAGGTCCGCCAAGGACTTTCCTACATGCATGCTGCCAATAGTAAGAGGGATAGTAAAACTCCCTGGATCCTTGCGCTTTTCGGGCAGCTTGTTCTGCAGGATGGCAGAACATTCCTCGCTCAGCAACACTGTCGAGAGATCCCCAAGTTTCTTCTTGTTGGTGCAGAGATCTTTCATGAACTTTGCGTACTTGGGCATCTTCGACAGTGCCTCCACAAAAGGCACGCTGATGTGGAGCTGCTTCAACATTGCCATGAACTTGGCAAACTCAGTCTCCAGCTTATCTTTGTGTAGGCGAGTGGGGAAGGGAAACTGGGGTACGTGCTCCTTAACCACTGGTTGTGGCTTGGGAGCAGGGGCTTCCTTCTCCACCCGCACTTCTGCATCACCGGCTGGAAGTGCTGAAGCAGGTAATGGTTCCTCCTGCCTGGTCGGGGCAGGATCAGCTGATGTAGGCCTGCCGCTCAGGGTGAAAATGGCATGTGCGGTCTCATGCGGGTCCCGTGGATTAGGGACAGTGGTGGCAGGAAGAGTCCCCGGGGCCCGAGCAGTAAGTTGGCGCGCTAGGACACCGACTTGGTGCTGTAGATCTTGCAAAATAGCACCCTGGTTCCTCTGCCCTGCCTCCAAAGAGGCTATGCTCTGGTCCACCCTCGTGAAATTCGCCTGGCTGGTGGTCATGAAAGTTGCCAAAATATTCTTCAGTTCAGCCATCTGAGTATCTGGAGCTTCGGCTGCTGGAGGCGGAGTGAACTGGCGCTGAGGCTGCTGGAATGGCTGCCCTTGCCTAGGCTGGTAGGGCTGCTGCTGTGGTGGTGGCCCCTGCCTAGCCTGGAAGGGCTGCCTCTGCTGGAAACCACCTGCTGGTGCTGGGAAACCAGGTGGTTTGTTGGTGTTGCTGCTCCAGGCAAAGTTGGGATGCTGGCGCCATCCCTCATTGTAGGTGTTGCTGTATGGGTCCAGGCGCCGAGCATTGGCGATGAAGTCCACCTGCTCTTGGGGAGTAGAGGACTCCCTCATAGACTGACAATCTTCCACCAGGTGGTTTGGACTCTCGCACCACTGACACTGAGCTATTGGAGGCGTAGCTACACCTCGGCCCGGAAGAAGACTGTTGGGCTGCTTCAACGTCTGCACCAACTCAGCCACCTGCTGCTCTAATCCGGATCTGGCCTCAATAGCATGCACACCCCGGTCCCGGGCATTCCTGCCCCTACTGCTCTGTCCCCAAGAATGATCGCGGGCAACCAAGGTACTGATCATCTGGTTCAGCTCGGGTGGAGTCTTAGTGAGAATATCCCCTCCTGGGCATAGAGACTCGATCACCCTCTGGCTATCTGGAGTGAGGGCGCTGTAGAAGTTCCCTACTGTGAAAGCATCGCTGAAACCGTGATGGGGACACTGCCAGAAGTATCCCATGTACCGCTCCCATGCATCACGAAGTGACTCATCTGGCTCTTGGCGGAAGTGAGTGATCTCCCGCTGGATCTCCGTGGTCTTCGATGCCGGATAATACCGGTGCACGAACTTGTCAGCTAGATCGTCCCAAGAGGTGATGGACAATGGGGGCTGGGTCTCCAACCACCTCTTAGCATTCCCCGCAAGAGAATGGGGGAAGAGATGAAGGCAGATTGCGTCATCCGGGACACCATTCAACTTGAACCCGTTCGTCAGCTGCAGGAAACGGGAAAGATGTACCCGGGCTTCCTCATCCTTCAAGCCATGGAACTGGATAGAGGATGTGATGAGTTGGATCCAGCATGGCTTGATCTCGAAGTTGTTTGCAGGGATGGGCGGATAGAGGATGACCGGGCGGATGTCAGCAATCCGTGGAGTATAGTAGTACTCCAAGGTGGGACCCGGTGGTGGTGGATGATGATGGTGGCCAGCTCCCTGGGGATGTTGGTCGTTCCCCAGGATCTGGTTCTGAGGAGGCGGGTTCTGATCGCCTTCCATCTCGTGCTCGTCCTCGGAGTCGCTGGTCAATTGGCCGTCTCGGCGCTCCACCGTAGCCAGCCTAGCTCGCTGTTGTCTCCGAAGTTGTTTGCAGGTGCGCTCAATCTCAGGATTCAACGGCAGTAAACCTCCCGACTGGCTACGGGTCATGCACTAGCTGCACACAATCAAGCAATGCAAACCCGTGAAGGCACAAGTGGGAAGAACAAAAACTCAATGCAAAAATGAAAATGCTAAAGTAACAGAAATCACTTTTCTTCAACAACCTAGCCTCCCCGGCAACGGCGCCAAAAACTTGACTCACTCCTACTGTCACCCTAGAAAATGGCCAAGTATAACCACTTCCTAAAGCGTAGTATAGCGGGTCGGGTTTTAATGTCAACCCGGGTCCTAGATGTGATGACTACTCGGTGAATTCTTGTTATTTAGCGGTGAACTTTTAGTGCAACTCAAGCAAACAGAACACACAAGCAAGTAAACGGTTTGTTGTCAAGTCAAGAGAGGTCACCCGGATATGGTTCCCCCTAGACTGTAGTTAAGTCAGATTGCAATTTACCAAGTTCAGTTTTCATGAAAGTTATACTGCGGAAGGTTCTCAATTAGCCTGAAGTCTCGACTAAAGGTCTCCAGACCCTCTCAATCTGAGTCTCTAGCGGGCGACTAACCTCCACCGGAGTAAACAGATTGAGGCCCTAATGAACCAAACCTCCACTACCGAATTAACTTCGGTACAGAATAGCGAATTGGCTCCTCGACTAAAATCACCAATTCGCCACCTTCGATTAAGGGTACTCTATCAACCTAGGCAGATATTCTCATTCCAGGTCAAAGCAGAAACAACAGGAATTTGATCAGGATTCAAGTCATTCAATCATTCAAACCTCAATCGAATATAATCAATTCACAAACTCTGTACTTGGGTTCATACAATCAGACCTAGCATACAAATCTAGGGTTCCCCATACCCAGATGAATGGGGAAACTACTCCATAGAGAAAGAAGCAAAAGCAGATTCAGACGCGGAAATCATACTGTGAAGTTGGATTCCTGCTCCTGGACGTTTAATCGCACTTCTCCAAGCTCAAGACGGGCTCCAATGGTGTTGAAGATCGATCTATGGCGCTTGGGAACTCTGGTTCGTCGCTTTCTCTCTCTAGGAATCGATTTCTCTCTCAAAAACTCGGAACCCTTTGAAAATTGGCCTTCTTCCTCTTTTATCAGCTGACCCCGCGATACCCGGTCGAAATACCCGGTCGGGTATTTTATGGTTCGACCGGATATTATTGAAACGCGCCGTTCCACTAAAGGGGGAAATCCCCGGTCCAACACCAAAATCCCCGACCGGGGATTTAACGCCATCGCCCGGGCCCCCTTCTGTTTCTCACGGGTGCCCGAAGGAGGAAATACCCGGTCGAGGCCAGAATATACCCGGTCGGGTATTTCTTCCTTTGACCGGGTATTTTGGCCCAGCAGCATCCTTTGTCCAATCTTCGCTCCTTTCGACCCGGAACTCGTTCCTTCGCCTCGATTCCAACGCCAGGACCTGAAATATGACATAAACACACAACCTAGCGTGAAATCGGCTTAAAATACGAGATTCCTCATCACAAACGGCTTCAGAATAGGGGTGAAAACATGTATAATTATCGGTCTATCAAACGTACAGTTTTTCCCCAACGTCTCTGAACAGCCCAACGGGCAAATAAACGGAAACAAGCCTCTAAAGGGAAAATTTGGGGAAAACGGCTATTTTCTAGTTCCTATATAGAGGAGGTCATTTTGCTAATAAATTGCCACACATTCATTCACCATTCTTGACTATCATCTCCTACTAAAATTATTCACCGCCTTGAACAAAGTCATTGTCATAGCTTAACCATTTGAGAGATTATGGCTAATGCAAGGTATTTCTATTAACCTTTGTTTCTTTCTACTTTAGTAAATTTTATTTTAGTAGACTGAATTGTATGTGTCAATTAGTTATATAGTTCATTTAATTGTTCTAGACATTTCTTTTTCTTCTTGTGCGTAGAGCCTTTAAACTTGTTGTTTGGTGGGGAATTGAAAAAGAAGAAAGAAAGTTGGGGTTGAGGTTCATTGGTGGTACCAATTTCATACTACAAATTCATGGTCCATTGACATATGAGCAACTATGTGAGGTGATCAACACGAATGTATGAGAACAAGGGGTAGAGGACACATTAACTTCCTTTACATTTAGACTGTCAGAATATTGCAAAGAAATGGTAAATTTTATCACTATGGTATTTCGGTTATGGATGATGTTGAAGTTGATATGATAACAGATTTTATGGCGCGAAATCCAAATCGTGAGTTTGCTGAAATATGTGTCGAGTTCGCTAATCATCTTGAAGAGGAGGATGATACGTATAGTATGCGCTCGAGTAGTGTCCATATTGAGCTAGATGGTCTTATGGATGAGGGTAATGAGGACGAGGATGATGGTGAGGATGTTGATGAAGGCGAGCATCAAGTTGTGATCGAATGAGCTGGTGCTACTTCAAATGTAGAGACATATGTTCCCGCAACACATTATTTTGTGCTCCTAGAAGACTATGACAACGAGATGAAAGTTGAATGAATGATGATCTAGGAAGCCGCCCGTGACAAGAATTCTACATTGGCCAGATATTTTGTTCAAAAGAAGCTGCACAAAGGGCCTTGAAGCTTTATGCGAAGGAATGTAACTTCCAATTTAGAGTGGTAGAGTCAACACCAAAACTTTGGAAGGTGAAACGCTACAACTATAGGGAGAGAAATTGCACATGGATGGTTTGAGTTGCCTCCAAAGACTCTAGCGGTGATTGGATAATTAAAAAGGAAAATTTTGCACATTCTTGTAGCAATAGGACTCAGCCAAAGGATCATCACCAACTTGACGTAGATATTATTTCTGACACCGTGAAGCATTTGGTACAAGCCCAACCAGATATACGTGTCAAAGCTCTGCAGGCCGAGCGCAAGGATAGGTATCATATTACTATTCGCTATAAAAAGGCATTGTATGCTAAGAAAAGGGCGATGGAAAAGCTTTATGGCAACTGGGAGAAATCATACGATGATTTACAGACGTTGATGTGTGTTATCAAGGTAAAAAATCCAACATCTGTTATTGATTGGGTGACGGTCCCATCATCTATGCCGGGCCACAAGATCTTCCAACGAGTGTTTTGGGCATTTGGCCCTTGCATACAAGGCTTCATGAGTTGTCCAGGAGTCATCC
Source organism: Linum tenue (assembly GCA_946122785.1). Taxonomy (NCBI): domain Eukaryota; kingdom Viridiplantae; phylum Streptophyta; class Magnoliopsida; order Malpighiales; family Linaceae; genus Linum; species Linum tenue. The sequence continues at coordinate 37,801,143 of CAMGYJ010000007.1, read as the reverse complement.
TCGTTGATGGAACGTTGCTCATTGCTAGCTCCTTTGATAGACAAACTAACCATGGCTCATGCAGGTGTACCACACCTTGAGACGGTACGTCTAGTCATATCGTGGTACCACTCCATATACTCCGAGTGGTCTGATAAAGCCTCATCGCAAAGGATCGTACTCGCCACACACATAGCTCGTCTATCCCACAACTCGATCGTCTCTCGATACGTGGTGCACAAGTCGGCGCCTAGTGGTACTCCTCGCAGGTCCTGACAAAGCAAACACAATATCTCCTCTGACCTCTCTGGACTATGGGGTATGTTCTGATCCATGCCAAACTGACGTAACGTATGATCTGGATGGTGCCAGACCACTGCTCAAAAACAAATCAGTGGAACCACCGCTCGAAAGGTCGCCGACTCCTGTACACAGGCTGCAAGATCTGGATCTCTCTCCACATAAGGACGTCACTACATCCAAACATGATGAATGCAAAATATTCTAGTTAGTATTATAATTTAATTTTGGTTAGTATTATAATTTAATTTTGGGTAAATACAATTTAATAGCCAAACCTTTCATTTTTAAACAAAATAATATCCAAACCTTTCAAAAAACAATTTAATAACCAAACCGTTAACTTTCCATCCGGTCAATGGTTAGTTGACTCTGACATGGCAAATGAATTGTTGAATAAAAGAGAATTGGTGACGTGGACTGTGCCACATAAGTATTTATTATTTTTACCAAAATAAAAAATGAAAAGAATTAATTACCCATTTTTTATTAACCCTTATGGCCTTATCCTTTCTGTTCTCCTCCATCGAAGTCCGCCATTCACCATCGTCCATTCAATAGCAAGAAACCCACACCCCTTACATCCATTTCCTCTCCAAATCAATTGCTACCATTGTGTAAAAAAATCCCTCCCACAACCGCTTCTCCACAACGAGCACGGTATTACTGCTGCAAATTTCATTCATCCTCATCATCCCTCTCGTCAATCCCTAAATTTCCTATCGTCGCCGTACCCAGATCGCGAAACTGTCCGGTCAAGGATTAGATCTTTATGTGGTCCAATGACAAGGAGACGGAGAAAAAAGAAATGAGAAGAAAGGCAGGTAGACCGTCAACGATCTATCAGCTGGGGACTTCGTCGAGGAGTACTGAAGAGTAGCCAAACCAGGAGGACTGGTCAACGACGACCTGGGCGTGAACGGATACGACGTTGTTGACCTGGAGCTTCGGTGGGTGGGAAGCTGTAGCTGTGGGTGGGAGGTGAATGACCAAGTCTGGGTGTGTTCGTCAGCCGTGGCTGGCGCCAGTTTCTATCGATGGTTCCAAGAGGCGGTGCACAAAGGAGAGGATAAATTAGGGTTCATGAAAATCAATTTCGGGGAAATTTCACGGGTATCATTGAGAAATATGGGAATGGGTGAACGACACAGGTAGGGATTCGAGTGAAAGAGAACGGGACAGGGGAGGGATGGTGGAGGCTGAGCATTTTTGGGGTTGGGAGGGATGACTTGAAGAGAAAATGATCGCTGATTTGCTGGGGAGGCAGGGATGGCGGTAGAACATCTTAGGGTTTTTTCTTATCAAGATCTTGGGGGTTTAAATTAGGGTGAAGTGATTTTGGTGGTTTTTCTTTTTTAATTTATTTTTAAAATAATTATTTCTTTGCCACATCATGAATAATATTCCAACTCAGCAATTAAATTGCCACGTCATAGTCAACTAACGGTCAACAGGATGGAAAGTTAACGGTTTGGTTATTATTTTGTTTTTCGAAAGGTTTGGTTATTATTTTGTTTAAAATGAAAGGTTTGGCTATTAAATTGTATTTACCCTTTAATTTTTGGTTCTAATTACTCACCACAAATGGATGTCTACTCTCATCCATGAACACTCTAAACCACTGCATGTAGTCCGTGTGAGCCCGATGTAGGTGGGGCAACCACCTCGCAGCATGTGGATGTGAATCCTCGGTGACAGGCTGCCCGTTGCGTGTATCTAAAGGGGCGAGGGCTGAAATCGCTCCCACACCCATGCAGCTATGAAGTCGGTCCAGCCTCCAAGATCACCTCCCATAGTCGGTTTAGATGTCATCCTCAAAGTGGTCCTCCAAGCTCTCGATACAAGTATGCTAATACAGTTGTGCCCCATGCATAGCGTCCTGCACGGCACAATCCTCGAGAAGTAGACCATGCATAAGATGCATCTCAGCTCCAAATCGATTAGGAAACATCACTCTTCCTAAAAGCAACATGCAATATGCTCGCGCGTACTGACTTGTAGTATGATATAAAGCTTCCTTTGGCAAGGTAGTGAATGCTTCTCTAAGCCAAGAGTACTTAACATGTCCATTGGCAAGATCTGATCGCTGCTTTATAAGAGGAAGTTTCCCAAGTAGACTCATGCATATATCATCCCATGATGAGTTCGGTATATCTAGGATCACAGCCTGTCTGTCGACTGATAGTCCGCTTGTTGCTCGCAAAATCAAGAAAAAGAAAAGGTAATGCGTCAAGGTAGCCCAGCTTCTTACTATTTCTTATAGGAATGGGATTGTAAGCACGACAACATCCTCCAAAGTAATGGTACACTCGCCACAAGGGAATTGAAAAATGGAGGTCTCTGGTCGCCAATGCTCCACTACTGCCATGATCAAGTCAGAATCACAATGCAACTGGGTAAGCTCCATAACAATATACAATCCAGCAGCCTGAGTGTATGGTTCATAAACCCCGTAATACTTGCTTAATATAGATGTACCTCGAGTCTTATATGGACGAACCAAAGCCTATATTCATCATCATGTAACCATTTAATCAAAATAAGTATATCATTATAACTTTATTGTAAATATAGAATATTCATAAATCATAACCACTAATCAAATATTATACTAATCCATGCTAACTCATACGAAATTTAATAACTTATAATTCATAACCACTTATATAGACAAAACTACAAACTTAAACGATTCATAGACACTAATGAGTACTTTTCCCTAATCCATACTAATTCAAACTAAATTAAATAACTTATAATTCATAAATTAAACTACATACCTCATTTTTTCAAACCAAATCGGCTCAATGTTCACCATCTGCCCATAATAATTCGTTCTCTAATGGAGCCGTATTTAACATTCTAGGTGGGGCCATCAAAGCATATTGATCATTAACAATAGGAGTTGCAATTAACACACAAAACATAATTAAAAACATATTTAAAAACCTTGTCGGAGACTCGTCGCCGGTAACCAGAACCTCGCCGCCGGCAATAAATAGAAGGAGATTGGAGATAGGACTCACGACGAGCTACTGATTGCCGACCGCCACCTCTGCCTCTGGCTCTCCTTCGGCCACTACGGTCGGGATTCTCGATATCGTGCCCTCCTCCCTCATCAAGCTCTTCGACTTCCATGGTCGGCGACATGAAAAATGAGAGTTGGAGAAGTCGATTTCCGGCGGGGTTTGGGAAGTTGATGGTGAGGAAGCGATGTGCGAAGGGTTTATGTGGTAGGTGCGATTGCCGGCGGCTTTAGAGGGGAGTTTCAGGCGGTTTGTTGGGAGTTATGGAGGAAGAAGACGATACATAGAGTTTATAAGGTATTTGGGGAAGATAAGTCGAATTAGGGCGGCAATTCGTCTTATTGCCGCCACAATTGGGCTTTTGGTAGCTGTAGTATTAAATTCAGGCGCGCACGCCACAATTCGTCTTTTCCGCCTTTTCAGAACCCAATTGAGGCGTGTGCACCCCAATTCGTCTTTATAGATAGTATATTGGTAAATATGTTTTGATTCGCGGTATTTCGAATTTTTTTTTTAAATCACAATATTTATGTAAAAAACCCGCGAAAATACTGGTAATGGCATTAAAACTGCAAATGGCATTCAACTCACCCCACCAATAGTTGTTTGCCAGTTTGGCTAGATGTACGAATGAAATCCTCTTCCATGGAAAATCTGGCCCTCTCATCTCTCCACAATTATGACTCGACCAAAGCTATTGAGTGGGCAAAATGCTGAAAGTCGGCTACCTTGAGGTTGGATACCCAGACCGGCCCTGAAATTGTCTTTATAAATTTAATAAAATAAAAATTATTGAATAATACAATAAATATTTCCGAACATTTTTTGAAAAAATATGTATCAATTCATCATTTTTGTATTATTCAGGAAATCAATTCTTATATATGAATCACATTTTTGCTAATTAAGAGAAAATATCAAACAAAATAATCCAAAAAGTGGGTAATTAACAAATCAATAAATTAATTGGACCCAATTGAATAAGTTATGGGAACTCAATTGAGTCAAAGATGAGAGATGGATAAAGGTCGAAAATAATATTACGAAAGAAATTTTTATGAAAAGACTATTTATCTATACGAATTATTAAATTATATTTTCATTTTACCATTGTTGGCTTAAAGGATTAGAGTTTGTGATACAATTGCTTATTACTTATTAGTTTATCATTGCCAAGTATATAATTGTGGAACTCTAATCAAGTAAAAGAAGATAAAAATAAGGAAAAAAGAGGATTGGGTATGGTATGGATTGGTTTACTGCCTGCATAATTTTTTTGCTTATTTTTGTTATCAAAAATTCAAAAGAAAAAAGCATAACAAACAAAATAGTTATAATTAAAAAAAACTATATCTCCTTTTGGCCCGTGCATTTCTTTGTTGAGTGGGCTACTGATGAGTGTTTGATGGCCCATCATTATATAAACAATAGCTAATAAAATCAAAATTTTTATATTAGGAGAAGTCCAGTGCCATATTAAAGCCCATATTACCGGGTCTCATACTTGGTGGAGACCTCTATTTTTTTGGAGGCTCTGTGCTGGGAGGCCTGTCAGCACATCCTCAGGGTCGGGCCTTTGGATCCCAAGCTGAAATTACCTAACCTGACCCAATTGTCATGTCTACATATTATGCAACTTAATGGCCAAAACGTTTTGTGCTCTAGCTCTACTGGAAGGTGACACGCTTTGCTATAGACAAACCTATAGGGTGATGTACCCATGGGCTTCTTATAGGCTGTGTGATATGCTCACAGAGCATCATCGAGTTTAGTGGACCAATCCTTACAAGATCGATCCGTTGTCTTTTCAAGTATTCTTTTCAAGTTATAGGCTGTGTGATATGCTCACGACCATGAAGTGAGGGCGTGAACTAGAGCACCAAGTTTGCAACCTTCAGTGCTAAGATTACGAACACAAACTCTGGAGCCAATGGCGCAAACTTCAGGAGTAGCCACCAAGGGAGGATTCGAAAGTCGACTCGCGGTTCTCTTCATCTGTGCCCGTGATAAAGACCGACGTTGTGACATCTCGGAATTGCGACCTAAGTCTTTCAACTAGTTACCGTAACTCCCTGGCAATGATGCCAAAAACTTGATCGTTGCTTCGACTGAGCTTTAAATTTCTAAAATTGTAGCGTACTCACTAGTCAATCCTAACAAGGCCAAGCATAACCTAGCTAGAGGTGTAGTAAAGTGGATCGATTGTATTCCAAAGGGTCACAGTATCTAAGCTACTTAGGCTTGATCATTATGTAGTCAACCTGTTACTTAGCAGGTGGACAGTTAGCGATTCTGAATTAAAGATTGATAGAAGAGAAGAGCTACTCGGGGTGACTGTGTCGCCCTAAACCTAGGCATATCATTAAAATGGCTAACTGTGTTGGGTTATAGGATAGGATGTGAAACTCTCTAATATGAGGATTTCAATAATTACTTCCCCTCTTCCTAACATGACCCACAAAGACCTAATGTCACCTCATTCTAAGTTTACATGTCAGGGTTGCTCTTATAGTTCCTATCAATAGGTTAAACCTATCATGCATACTAGATTGGTGCTTCGATCAGAAAGTGTGCGACCTTTCTTGCATTGTCTTAGGAGGGCATTCCTATAGCAGGGGTCTGGTCGCCACGTCCACTAAGGAATCCTAAGATCATTTATCTACCCTTAATTAACCATTTGGCATTAGCCAGTCTAACCCTAAAATCCCCACCTAGTGTTAACTCAGTTGTAGGATTGTACAGCAGAGTTGGGCTGCTTACCCAAGCATAATCAAGCATAAATGAAGTATATATTCACTAAAACAAATATATTCATTCATAAACACTAACACAATTACATCTACATTCAAAACCTATATCTAGGGTTTGTGGGGTTTAAGCCCCAAAGTACCTTGAGGGATTACCCCATGAACAGGGGGAGAAGAGACATACAAAGATGGGAAGAAAACATGAAGAAGGGTCTTCAAGTGCTGGAAATCCTCATCCAAAGCTCTCCTCTTCTTCTCCAAGCTTCTAATTTTCTGCCAAAAGCCAATCTACTCAAAGGGAGGAGTCCCATATTTATAGAATTCTGCAGATACGGGCAAGTTCACAAGCACGAGGTAGAAGATCGCGACCATGATCATTAGGGGAGAGGCTGGGATCTTGAGGGTTATAGAATTATGAGGACGCAAGCAAGTTCAAGGGCAAGGGCATAAGATTACGGACTTGATCTTCAGGGGAGAAGTTGCGATCTTGATGGTCACCGTTTACTCCTTGCTAGAGGTGGATTTCGCAGCATGACATCACGGTCGTGATTCTGAGATGTCTGTAAACTCAGTTTTTGCTCAATTGAATACAAACCCTAGTTTGATTCATCTAGCATCTTGTTACATGAGTTTGATTAAGCAATCTAGTGGATTCTAGGTTGTTTGATAGCTTGTATCGATCAACTACACACTTTGATCGTGGCCAAGTTTCGACTGATAATCATCGAGCCTCTTTCCCTTCTGAAGGCTGTACGAGATTTCCATCCAAGACACACCAAAACTCACCTCTGTTTTCGTGTGTTCTTGTTTGAAGATCAATTCAACCTTGGAATTGAGAGGGCTGTGTAATTCTGATCAATCGAGAACCTACCTTGGCCTCATCAAGGGAAGTGATAAATCGAGTTGGCAAACAATCATGAAATATAAAAGCATACAATGCACCCCCCCCCCCCTCACTTGAGAGACACATTGTCTTCAATGTGGGAAATCTAGGTTAGATTCGCGAATTGTTACCACAACGGGTTAATTAGTTGAGGGAAAAATGGTACTTAATGTGTAGGTCTTTGTCAATCTAGAAGGAATTCATACAAACACAGAATAAAGAGAGAATAAACGAGTTTTATCGAGAGAAAACGACAAAAATGGAGTCTTAAGTCTTGATTCGCCCCGATCATTTGATGAAGGCTCGCGTAGATGCAATTGCTTAAGAAACTGCCAATTAAACTTCACTTCACTTCACTTTTCATCGCTTTGCTTTGAACCAAATTAACTATCTTCGAAGTGTCATCATCGGATCCACCAAGAGGGATTGATGATAACGTGGCCTCGTCTAGACAAAGATTTTTTGCAAAGGGATCCAATGCTAGGAGCCTCTCGAGGTCGGGTGAACTTCCATGGTTAAAGTGAATGGTCTATTCCGAACACCAAATCGGATTAACCCCCAACCATCTTCATCCTCTTCTTTAACCTCCTCTCTATTCTTCATTCGTGTCTTCCCCAAGTTGAGTACCAAGCTCATCTCCTTCTTCACTTTCTTTTCCTCCTTCACAACCTCATCATTGATCTCTTCTACATCCATTTATTCTTGTTGTTTGGGAGGTATGATGTTACTCCAAGCAAATTATTCACTAGATTGGTCTTCGGCATCCACTTGCTTTTGCACCTTTGAGACTTCTTTCTCTTCTACCGCCTCCTCATTCTCTTCATTGACGATGTAAAAGAGGTGATTTGTTCAAGATCTCTCATCTTCCTTTTCCAACCTCTTGAGCATCTCTTTTGTTCAATGAGAAAGTCATGAATATAAGGGTTGGGACCTCCTAGGGTTGAAGATGTACCTTTGGTCTCCGCCTCTTTGGGTGTAGGTAGTGGTGGAGAATGAAGCATCTATTTTTCCACCATCTTGCATCTTTCTTCCTTAGCTTCACTTTCAAACCATATGTAAAAGCAACCTGGAGGAAGGTTGGGGTCACTAGTATCTACGAACTCGTGCCCTATTCCGAAGTGCTACATGGCTAAGTTCGCCGTGGTTTTGGCCTTTGATGGTGGTGTGGGATGGAGCACCTCTTCATTGTTTCAGTTTGAACAGTCTCCCTTCTCCCTAGGACTAACAATGAAAGATTCTCCAACCTCTTGATGACTCTCTTGAGGAAGAGAAGAACTTGATTGTCTTGTGCATTACCTCCATTGGGGCTAAACTTTGGGATCCAGTTGAAGGTCGGGTGAGGGAGTTGGAGTAGTCCATGGCTCCAAAGTTGATTGAGCTATTTCACTCTTCATCATGAAGCTCAGCAATTCAAATTACAAGCTTTCTCTAGGCTTCGGGAGTGATCTAGGGTTCCATCCGTGGTACGAACGATATGCTTCTCGGTATGGTGGATGAGATCAATACCCTTGGGGGTATGGTTCTTTATTGTAGAGAGGTGTTGGTTCTTGGTATTCGGATCCTTGGGTTGCATCATCGCTTGAAGATGCGAGATAGCACCAATAGGGCGGCTAATGGTATTCCCATTGGCCGTTTGGATGATCGTGATCCTCTCAATGCCTGTGAGCGGTACAAAAGCTCCTGGAACTTTGTGATCTTCACGTTCTCCCTTTTTTCATCACGGTTTCTAGCCTTGACAATTATTGTTAGCCCGTGATCCTCGTACTTATCTCCACTTTGCTCCCTTTTTAATCCCTTTTGTCTGACTTTTGATCCTATCGTCCATTTTACCTACTAAGGTCTGAAACATGCCAAAATAAGAACGGACCTAGTATAAAATAGCTCCAAGTATGGTGCAAAATAAGTCATACGACACAAGGCAAATGGTATAAAAGCATACAATCTATCCTGAATCAGTATCGCTATCGGCCCTGGAACCCACCTCACATGGACACCAAGTTTTCATGGGTAGAGGCAGTTGTGCCAGACAAGCTGGACGAGGAGTTTGACACTTTTCAGACCTCCAAGGCCCAGGACATGGCGAGGATGAGGTACGATACATTGAAGAGTGTTGCCAAGAGGATTCAGACGTTGGTCTAAGATATTGCGACGCAAGGTTCTATTAGGTTGGAGACATTTTTAAGCTATGACTTTGTTTGTGATGTTCTACTTCGTTGTGGTCGTGGCGCTCTACATTACGCCATTCAAGATGGTGGTTCTAGTTGCTGGGTTGCTTTGGCTAAGGCATCCCAATTTTCGATGCAAGTTTCCTTTAGTTCCAAGTAATTTCTTTAGGAGGCTGTCGTCCAGAGCTGATAGCATGCTGTGATTAAACAAAAGTGAAAACACTAAGGTGACATAGGCTAATTGTTTATTTTGATAGTTAGGATTTGAATTTTGATCATGTTAACAATTGCTGATCAAGACATGATTTGTAACCCATGGCTTATATTGTCCCTTCTTTTCGAAACGATTCGAGCTTTGCGCATAACTTGGCTACCATCTTCTGAAAGAAGACCACCCATTTAATAGCCCTACCTAATTTGTATCCAAAAACTAATGCCATTTGTATCCAGAAACAGGCTATGAACTTCGGCTAACATTTTGGTCATAAATAAGAGGGCAAACAACACCATGGTATCCATCGTACCTTCACTGAGGTACATGGATGATTCAGTCTAAAATCAAGCTACAATGATTTTTTAGTTATAGAACAAGAAGCACATTTAACAGCTGTTGATAAGCACCAATCCGAACTTTAAATGCTTGGTTAAAGTATCCACAAAACTAGAGTTAGCTGTCGGACAATTTGATAGATTAGAAGTTTGGAACTAAACACTGCGAGCAGCGTCACTTGCAACAGCAGGCTTCCGGTTTAAGTACTGAATAACAGCATCTTCAACCCTGTTGAAAAGACAGAAAACAGCAAGTTACTTGGCCTGACAAACGTAACATCAACCTACTGTAGGTGGAAGCTGAACCCAGTTTAGGAAACAAATATGAGCAACCTTGGAAAACCCACTGATTCATTTCTCAACTTACCAGGTCTGGCTGAAGAAATCTGCACGCTGCTCCTTCTCAGCACTCCGACTGGGTTCCCCTACCACAAGCTTCAAGTCTTTGCTTTGGGATTCAATCAGAGCATTGATGAACTCCACAGGAGACTGACTAAACCCAAGAAAGAAAGCCCGTCTTCTACGATGCTCATGAATTTTCCTAATGGCATTAGTTATCGACCCATCACATGCATCAAGCTCCCTGCTCTTCTCAGCATTAGCCAGCATTACTGTCAATTCCCTCTGGATAGGGAGTGGAAAGTCCACCACAACATCATAGCAGGCAGTCCCCACTGGACTAACTCCTGAAAGTTTAACTTGATGTTCCAAATGTATTGGTTTAGGAGCAAACAAATGCTGAGATATCTTCTGTGCAACAGTTGTGAACTTCATTTTCCCCTCCCCAAATACTTTCTGCAGAGGTGGATCGCAGTTAAAAAAGGCTGGGTCATCTGCGCAATGCAGCTTCTTAGCTTTCACATAATGCCAGATTCCAGCTATCACCCTAGGCCGGCTCTCTACCTCGATCCCCAGAACTTCAGACAAAGCTGGAGATAACTTGAACTTCTCGGGAACATAGTTCATGTCCAAACCTATATGAGCTAGGAACTCTTTATCACCCTTTCTACTCACTTCAAAACCTTCATGAGGTGAAGACGAACGAGCTTGCTCCCACAAGATGACGTGATTATCAGGATATAGTCTCTGATCCAAGGAAATGGACACCCTTTTGAAGAAAGACGAGAACTTTGGGTATAATGGATTCAAATTCTGAACTACTCCAGGCGGGTTAGGGTTAACCCCTTCTTCCAAAATCCTCCCAATGATCTTGAGTGTCCAAGAAGGTGGTTCGGCATTCGGCTTCTGTGGGATTGTCTTTACCTGATTGGCAAATGTATTGAACACATAGATCCTTAGCGTTTTCTGCACTGAAGGAGGGGTCTTAAGTGCTTGATGAATGTCCAGTTTCTTTTTTGTAAGAGCAGCATCTACATGGGACTCGAACTCGAGCAGCTGGGTGTAAAGAGCAGACTCTGTGAGAATAGATGCTACTCTCTCCGGCAGCTGTTGTTTCACTGGAAGTTTCTGCATCTTACTTCGAGCGGCTGCGGCGGCTGGTGATGAATTCATGGGTTTTGGAAGTGGGGAGACAATGGTGGGGATTCCTGGAGGTCGGCCAGGTGGTTTCTGGAAGGGAGGCCGCTTCACGCCGGCCAAGTTGCTCATTCCGGGATTCAGGGTCTGATTAATGGCGAACCCTTGAGCCTGCATTTGCGCCTGGAGTTGAGCGTGAGCAGCTTGGAATTGAGCTGCGTGAGCCTGCGCCTGTGCTTTCAACTGGGCCTGTGCATTCGCTTGAGCTTGAGACAACTGGAACTGATTCTGCAACCCAGAACCTATTTGGGGATGTCCTTGCGGCTGCGAGAACCCTTGGTTTGGAGGAATCGACGAGTTGATGATCCCAAATGGGGATGAGGATTGCCCTAAGCTCTTTGGTGGAGTGTTGTTATTAGCGGCAGCCATTGCTTCTTCCTTTCTCTTCACAATCTGAATGGCAGACCTTCACGGGAATTAAAACCCCATAAACCCCAAATTCATACAAATCAAACAGGGACGCAGCAGCTGCCGCTAATAGTTGATAAAATGCCAAAAGAAAAGCTCAGAGAAAGGACAAATTTGACAGCTCATTTGGCAAGAACCCGAATGAAACGAGCATACGAGAGGAGAAGCAGTTAAAGATGGAAACCTTAACGATGGATGATCATGAAAGACTGAAGATTAGGAAATTCGTCAAGTCGATATTTCCAGAGTTTCCAAAGAGGAGAGTTGGCTGATATCGTGATAAAGATTTGACAGAAACTTACTCCGACAGTCGGACTGAAGCAAGACGCCCGCTTTGCTGCTGACCAGTGACCACTGAGGGAAGGTAGTGAAGGACGGAGGAGAGAGGAAAGAAATTTCGTTCTAGGCTCCCTCTTCCTTCTACTGTGTTGTCAGTTGTCACCGAAAGCTGAACTGCGACGTTTGTCGTTTCAGTCGAAGTCTAACGTTTAGCCCCGCATCTGGTCTACTGGCTTAGGCTTCGGTGTTGAAACGGAGTGGTTATTATGGTAACCGTTTTAACCGGTAGTATGTTGATAATTTGGTTTTTGTTAATTTAGATAATTGGTTTGGTTTGGTTTGGTATTTTAGTTTATTTGATTTATAGATGATTTAGTTTGGTTTTACACTCCTAAACAATGAAACCAAATTAACCAGTTAAGTAAATAACCATATATATAATATATATTTTATATACAGAGAAGAGGAGATTTTGTGGATTGAGTCAGCTTATAAAAATGGTTGAAATCGACAGGCTGGCGGGGAGATGACCGACGAGTAATTAGATTGGTGAAGGCGGAAGGAGAGGGGAGAGGCGGCGGTGCTCTCTCAACGAATTTGGGACTGAGTGCAGGGACATCAGAAGGATGAAGAAGGAACGAAGGAACGGAGAGGGGAGAGGCTTTGTCGCGGAGAGAGGAGGCGGAGTCGGGGAGGGGAGGCACTGAGGCGGAGTGGCGAAGAGCCAGGATAGGAGAGGGAAAGTCAACTGGCCGAGAGAGACACAACGAGAAGGGTTGTGGCTGTGGGTAGCGATTCTGGAACGCGATGGCGAAGAAGATCGATGACGATTAGTCGATTAGAGTTTTCTGCCTGCTACAGACTCATGTCCTACCCAATAGCCCTTCAAGGGTAAAAGGGGCCTGATCAGAGGGCCTAGAACAGTTAGCAAGCTTATCCTTTTTCTCCTTTCTCCTTTTATTTTCGAATGCAGTATACTATTGAAAACCCATTTTAACACCCCGAATTTTGGGTTATGGTTCGACCATAATACATGATCGGTTGGGTTGACAGTTGCGTACTAAAAGTTGCAATCGCGGATTAGTAATAATAATAATAATATCTATTATTATTTTATTATTATAAAAAAATTTATATAATTCAGACCCGGGGCCAAGCGGCCCTCAGCGTCCGTTTTATTTTCCCAAACCCATTGTAACACGTCCGTTTTACACATGTCTACCAATGCTTGGAGTGCCAAATGATCAGGCTGAACATCAAGCTCCAGTCATTGATCACCTACCGTTGGAGATCCCGCAGTGGACTTGGGAGAAGATCACCATGGATTTTGTGTATGGTTTACCGAGGACCCCAAGGGGAAAATGATGGCGTATGGGTGATTGTGGATCGCTTCTCGAAGATGGCTCATTTTATACCCATCAAGTTCAAGCCAGGGCTGGAGGAGCTGGCTAGGCTGTATGTGAGGAAGATAGTGAGATTGCATGGAGTTCCACTTAGTATCGTGTCTGATCGCGACCCTAGCTTCACGGCATGATTCTGGGTGAGTCTTCAGAAGGCAATGGGCACTAAAGTTCGCTTCTCTACCGCATATCACCGTCAGGCAGATGGGCAGTCAGAGAGGACGATTCAGACACTGGAAGACCTGTTGAGGGCGTGTGTCTTGACCATGGAAGGAGCTTGGGACGAGCATTTGCCTTTAATGGAGTTTGCTTACAACAACTAGTATCACAGCTCGATACAAGCAGCTCCACATGAGGTATTGTATGGGAGGAAGTGTCGTACACCATTGCACTGGGATGCAGAGGGCGTGCGACAGCTAGAGGGTCCGGAGATGGTACAGAAAGCAGTGGAGAAGGTGGAGTTGATTCGCCGGAACTTCTATGAGCTAATCTTCAAAATTTGATGTGGATGAGGTAGGGTTGACTACCTCTTGTTCCTTGATAAGTGGTTTGACAAATTTTGAAGTTAAAAAGGAGTAGTTGATATTCGCACTCCGCTCGACTCCCATATCCTCTAATTTCTTCATGATCTCACCCAAGATTCTTCCTCTAGGGTGGGTTGTAGTAACTACTGGTCATTTAACTTGTATACCCTTGTCCTTCAAATCCCAACTTCAACTAGGTTATTAAGATTTTGTAGAAACATGGTTTCTTTACCAGACTACCTCGTCTTCTCGCTTAAGCAAAATTTGAGTAACGAACTCCAAAGAATTTGACATATTCTCCATAATGGTTGAAATTCTCAATTTCTCTGCTTCAAAAGAGTCCATATATCGACTTGTTTGCCTAAAAAATTTGTCCAAATTATCAAAACTCTTCTAGCTAGCAACTACCCAGTACATCTTGAGTAATCGCCCATTTCTCGACCAACCTCTCTTTCCATATCTTGACTAGCTTCGTAACACCCATAATGCAACAAGAAAAATAACGTGCATAAAAAACAGAAAATAAAATGGGTAATGTCTATTTTTTATCCAAACATTTTTTGATTCTTTTATATTATCCAAACCTATTAAAATTCTATTAATTAGCCAAATCTTTCGCAATGCATCAAAATATTAGCCATTTTTACGTTATCGTTAATAATTTTGTAACTCTTTTCTTAGTTAAAATACTAAAATTTTGGAATATTGACCTTCGTGTGTCTCTTCCAAGTCAGTATCATATTGCCAAGTCAATATTATAAACAAAATTGCTAACTGAAAGTTAACATTTGGCTAATTCTTAATATTTTCGATAGGTTTGGCTAATAAAATAGAATTCAAAAAAGGTTTGGATAAAAAATAGACATTACCCAAATAAAATTGTAGAAAGTACAAATGGATAAAGTAGTAACGACATCCTTTTCACAATAACCCATTTACTTGATGATCTTTAAATTGTACGATGCACACTCACTTGTACCTAATAATGCTAATAAAATAGAATTCAAAAAAGGTTTGGATAAAAAATAGACATTACCCAAATAAAATTGTAGAAATTACAAATGAATAAAGTAGTAACGACATCCTTTTCACAATAACCCATTTACTTGATGATCTTTAAATTGTACGATGCACACTCACTTGTACCTAATAATGCCAAGTATAACAATGTTAGGGGTGTAGTAAAGTGGTTCGGTCGTATTCCCTGGGGTATCAGATCTACTACTACTTCGGGCTTAACTACTATCTAGCCCAATCGTTGATTGGAGGTGTTCCTAACCTAAAATGAACAACTAAGCTACACTTATACTTAATCGAGAGAGAGGTACTTGGTGAAGAGCTTCCCCTTGCTCTTAGATTAGGTTAGGTAAAGGTATAATGAAATGTTCTCCTCACTTGTGATGATGGAATCATCTAATATCACATCTAGGGAAATGTTCATGACTCGTAGAGAACTCCTAGGTTTCTCAGCTCAATGGTCATGCAACCAACAAATCACTATGGCAGTTAGGTTGGATTCCTATGACGGTAAACCCAAGGGTAAATAAAGCTTCAACTCAATGGTCATATAATTCAAATAATGTTTCACTTGATATGCGTTTTTGGCTTAACCTAGGGGATGGTCACCTTAACCTATGTTAAGAACATGAACTAGTTACCTCTACTAAAGTAAGATAATGGCATTATCAAATATCAAGCAACCACAAAATATGGAGAAAAAAGTTATTTCATTCATAAACAAAACCTAGACATTCATAAAAAGATTTAGGGCTACTTATCCCAAAGTACACGGAAATTACCCCATTAAAGATGAGGAGAAAACAATAGAGAGAGGAAAGAAACATTAGCTTCATGAATTCCAGCTAGAGGCTAGTCTTCAATCTTAAAGGATGACTCTCTCTTATTCTTCTTATTCTTCTTCTTCCCTTCTCCTCCTCTCTGGGAGCCCTAGCTTTTCTCTCTAACAGTTTTCTTCTCTCTCTACAAGTCAAGTGTCTAAAAGAAGTCCCCTAATTCTGAGGTAGGAACCTTTGTTTACAGGCTTACGAAAATAAGGACAAGTTCGCGGCCAAAGGGCCAGAGATTACATCCATGATCTTCAAGGTAGATGCTGAGATATGAAAACAACGGCGTTTTGTAACTACTGGCTCGGGAGATCGCGGGCTGACTTCTCAGTCGCGACCGAAAGTCGCGGCCATGATCTTTATCATAGTCTCGGATGAGAAGGGTTGCGAGTAAACTGTTAAACGTTCTATTCCACCTTGGATGCCTCTTCTCCAAATTCACAGTTGAACCCTCAAAGATCATGGTCGTGATCATTTACCCGAGGCCATGATATTTGGTTGAAGTTTGCGGGCTTCTTTTCTCGGTTGTGATCTCTAGCCCTTATATTGTGATCTTCCTGTTTAGCTCCAAATCCTACACTTGTACCCTATTTTGGTGGCTAGAATGCAACTATCATTAACTAACAATATACTGACCATGAAGACCAAAGAATGACATGAAAACTCCTAGAATATGGAGGTGAAATAACATCAATTTGGGTGTTATTGATCACAGTCCATCAGGTACTCTTGTATCGACAGTCATGAAGAAACCGCACTGGCTTTGATCGCTATAGTTCCCTATTTTTTATTGCTGAAAGTGAAGGGGTTTAAGGAATATTGTCCGCCCACGGGTAGGTGGATCTTGAATGCATAAGTTGATCGTTAATATATGCTTGTTTTTTCTTACACTACAATTGTTGATTTTTGGTATGTCGGCTTTGTTCATCATTTGTTTCAATTAGATCGAGACTCATTGGGGGTTAGAGGGGTTCTGATTGGGAAATGGGAAGAACTACCTTTGGTATGCCTTGATACTAGATCGAGACTCATTTTCTCCTTTGAATCCCAGCAAGTCTGACATCTATAGTGACTGCATTGATTGTTGAAATTGGGTAAGACTACTGGGTTTTCTATTCATACGAAATTGAATTATGCCTATGTTCATCCTTGATCTATTATATTCTCTTACAAATTCAGCCAAACCTCTATTTAATTAAATTCTAGTAAACAACTTCTTCAGTTACGTACTTACTGTGCCAATGGTGGTCAAAATATTGTGTGTTAATCTTAGGTGGATTTTAGGGTGTTATGTCTACTTGGTTGTTTAAAGGCCACTTATTGTCTTTTCCATTGTCCTACAAATATACTTGATTGATAATGTTGTCTTCTGTTTCAATGTTTTGTATATTATGGATTTTCAACTCAGAGAATTTCTTAATGTGAAGGCATGCTCACATTTTGGCAAGAGAGGGGTCAAGTAAAATGCATTTGTGCCTTGTTTCAATTCTTTGGTGTTATGTATACTTAGTTCAAAGGACACTAGGTAAATTGTATTAAGCTTGAAACATTAATAACATTGATTCTAGATTCATTTGATGGATGTGGGTTTCTCAAATCCAAGACTTGTGGTATCAGTATACTTTCTATAGTTCTGCTTTCTGGACGTATGTGGAAGACAAGGGCTCCCGACACTAGGCAAGACCAATAATTTATCATAAGAGGACATGGTCCTGCTATCTTTGCAGTATTACTGTTGTGACATGTGAAAGTTGTTGGTGGGTTGAATGTCATATTATTAGTATTGGACTTAACTTTTATCAGCTCAATAGGAGTGAGAAGATTAAGAAATTTGTCACCTTAGACCTGGGTAGTTAATTCATAAATAATTTAATTATATTTATTATATCATAGCTTCTATTTTACATAATCTTTGTCTTCCAAATTATTAATAAGTTTTTTTATGTAAATATTTTCCTTTCAAATGTATATTCTCATGAACATACTCATCACTATTTGCACTCAAACCAAAATATTAGATTTATCTTCGTACGATTTTGAGAGATTGAGAATTATGGAGCGAGAGAATGAATACATAATATAAAAAATAGAGAAAATTATGGGCCGTAGTATATAAGTATACCGCCTGGATCTGGTGGGTTCGCAACTTCACATGTTGCTCGTCGTTTTCTCTTATATATTACGCGGTCACTAACAGGACCATGTATATGTATATAGTAAAACTACTGATGCTCAATTGGGAAAACAACCCAGGTACGAATAACTAAATTATTTATGTTTGCATCCAAATCTGGCAAATAATATTCTATATGGTGTGGAGGGAAATGAATTGCCATATTAAACAAACCTCATATGAAGTGAACACCTAACTAGCTAGTAATTGCTATATGCCGCACAGCTTGTCACGGCATCGATATGCCAGCAACAGTGTTACAGACAAACGATTTAGATTAAATAATACTAGGTGGCGATGCCGCGCATTGTCGCAGGCGGATATGACATATGGGCATGTATTATGTGGGCCCGCTATGGTGTTTTGTTAGTATTATTAGTCTAAAATTAAATTTTCGTTAGCAATTTTGTTAGTAATATTGATTGAGAAGAGATATATGGCGTTCAATATCCAATGAATTTTTCTTTTAATAAATTTTGGCTAGTAAATGATATTACCTAAATCCAAGTAGACCCATTAATTATGGGTAGAGTATGAGTGTAGGTTTGGAAGTTTGTAGATGAAAGTTTATATTCCTTTCAACAAATATACATGGAATGTTTAGCTAGATATCTACACATATAAAATCTCATAGTGGAAAATGACGACTTTGTAATAAGTAATACAAATTCTGTACTCATGTCATTCCTCCTATAGCTTGACTCTTCTGATGCTAATCGATTTGATCTTTTAAACGTATTGCAATTGGGGACCGACATACCTGGAATATCTGCGAATGACTTCCCAATGCTGAGGAATAGCTTGTCCAATTCAGTGAGACACAACTCTTTTATTTCATCTGTTGATAAACGTAGTTGTGGCCGATTGAGTAGGCGTCGTTGATTGTGTTGGATATCGTCACTAAGCAACTCCCAGTTTTTCTCCCACAATTCCTTGATGTTGGATACTTGTGAATATGCCACCATCGTGACAAAAATCCTCCTCATTTTGGTTCCTAAAGCCCATTATCAAACCTCCTTCAAGGAATTGTGCCATCGTCATCTTTAGCCAAGAAACCCATTGCATAACATGCCGCCTTAAATTTCTCATACACAACCCCATTTACTGTTCGAATTTCTTCAAAAAATTTACACCCTCTGACGATATGTAAAAGTAATCGAAGATAGTACCTCTCACCCGATGATGGATGTGCATAGTATAATCTCCCAATGCATGTTTTGTTATTTCTACATCTCCATGTTCTAGTCCTTTGGTCCCAAACATAAAGATGAGGGAACTGAAGGAAGGTGTATTTTCTCGCCTCCAGATCCATGATATTCATTTCCATTCATGCTAATAGCATAGTCCTTGTTGCCACTTCAGAGGATAGTACCTCTTCTACGGGCTTGTCCTCCTCATATATAAGTAATTGCTCAGCTGGAAGATGAAATCTCATTCTTAAGACTGTAGGGTAGTGATAATGAATATCGAAATTGAAGATTCTCCAGCAGGCTTCAACAGCTGCTAAATAGCGGCAATCAAGGAAGGTTTTAATTTCATCAAGAACCAAAGGGGCTTCAGATGGTCGAATTTTTGAATCATGTTTTGCGCTTTGGTCTACAATTGTTGCCCTTGCTCTGTCTGGGGATTTATTTATGTACTTGAAGAGATAATTAATTGATATGAAAATGTAGACAATTAGGGCCATTAGAAATGGATTGGCATAAGCTAATTATTATCGCTGAAATAGTATAGAGTAATTAGAAACTTTTTCTTTCCTTTATGTTTTACGTGGGGGCTTATTAATGTACTTGAAGAGATATTTAATTGATCGGCAAATGTAGACAATTAGGGCCATAAGAAATGGATTGGCATAAGTTAATTATTATCGCTGAAATAGTATAGAGTAATTAGAAACTTTTTCTTCCTTTATGTTTTCCGTGGATGCTTAATCTAATGAATTAAATGAGCCTAATTATGCTCACAAAATTTAATAATACTATTTCGAATTAAACCTCCACAAACACATCATAAAATATTATATTATTTCAAGAACTATCACATGTAAATGGGAGCGGTTACGGTGATACTACAAATAGTAATCACCGCGGCTACTAAGGGTAGGAATGGTATTCTGGTGCTTATTGTTTTGGTAGTGATGCTATGTTTTATTGGTAGTGTTTACATTGTGGTATTGGTGTATATCTTTGTTGATGGATTGGTATTCAATATTGAAAATGAGTTGGATGCAGTGCATAATAGTTGTAACTTGGAAGATGTGCATGGTTTGGTATTGGTTCAGTATCAGTACCATTAAAATAATTATTTTGCTTGTCCCTGTGTTTTAATGGTATTAGTGTCATTAGTTCTGCGTTGGTAGGCATATGGTTGACGTCGCTCTTCATCAGACATCGTAGGAGTATGATTTATTATTGCTTCAGTATATATACATATCTTTATTGGTATATATGTTTGGTTTGATTGGTATTGGCATAGCTTTTTTATGTTTTGCTATTGTTAGTAACTAGTGTTTGTAGCAACCTTATGTATGATAATAAATACCATTCCATAAAACTCGAAAAATACCATTGCACATGTAACAATGAACACTACCATTCCATACAGTAGATCACTTTGCCAGCTTCATTGTTTGACTGCAGTAAATCTCTTAATAATTCAGGTGGTTCTCGAGCCGGAGGAAAGTTTCACTTTGCCTTTTTTGCAACAAAGACCAAATTTTGAAGACCCTGACTTTCGAGATCGAGATGTACTTTCCTCTTTCCACATAACAGCTGCACAATATTGGCATGTGCTCAAAGGAGGGCCAAGTGAAAAGCATTCAACAGGCTTAACACCTACGCAGGTTAAAGATATCGTGAATTAGAACCAAAAAGTATATACAATTATATATAATAAAGATAGTCAATATGTATGAACAATATACCTTTTTCCATCGCAATGATCATTTTTTCCTTTTTGGGAAAAATTATTTGAATCTTTCTATTCATCCGTTTCACTTTAGCATTTAGCTTAGCTAGTGAATCGTTGCAACCTGTAATATTGATTGAAAATTAGATTTTTAAAATAATCCAGTCCAAAAACCATAATATAGAACATTCCAAAATTAAAGTTACTCTAAATTACCTTTAAGATACCAGAATGCATGTACAACCATCTTCTTTGAAGACAACATGATCCGTCGTTTCATTCTTGCTGTTCTAGTAACTAAGAACTTGGTTGACTTTGATTGTGCTGGAAAATATGTTTTCGCTACATACGAACCAAGAGCAATCATGCTACAGAAAGTGTATGAAAAATGTTAATATATTGGTATAGGGGAAAAGAACATACCGCGATCCAAATCCCACAAACATCATGCAGTATCAATTGTCCGTGCAATTTTGTAGAAGCGAGGAACCACTTTGTCATCCACATCATCATTCTTCCGCTTACTCATGTAATCTACTTTGAAAATGTTGTAGCGAAAGCAACCAAAAATACAACTATTCGAATTGTGAAAACGGTAAATTTCAATACACTCAATTTATTCTATTTTCTAACCTCCTCATTCAATTAAGAAAAAAATTAAGCCAAATACAAAAAAAGAACAGTAGGTAAGAAAACAATTAGAAAAAAAATAAATCTACTGTTTTGGATTCAAATAAGCCAAATTCAATATTTTTTAAACCCAAAATATCAATGTGTATTATGTAAGTTGGAATAACTTCGGCAATACCAACTCATAAAACGTTGTATGAACATACCACTGGCGTCTTGCAGCTAAATTAGCTAAGACGCCGTCGTTTAATGGTTTGTAAGAATCCAATGTTGTTGGATTAGCTATCTCTCCTATAGCTGTTGTAGGTACAGTTTCATTTCCCCATCTTTAGCAATGTAGAGGAGTTCAGGGTTGAACCACGATTGCAAGGAGACTATAATGTTTGACGTGGCCGAGAATTTCAGAAAGGTAGAGGACGTGCAACCGGGGAGCGTGGCTAGTGATTTAAGTTTGGGCAAGGATGAAGACTTTTCCGGCTGACCGCCAAGGGATACTAAGCGACTTAGGCTTAAGGTGGGAGGCAAAATAAATTTCCCCAATAAATGGGGCATTTCAGGAGAGCAGCAAATGCAGACAAAGTGTCACTGACACGCTAAAACACAACACCTAACAATGGCCAAGTGTAACCAATGAAAGGGACTGCAGTATAGGCAAGTTTAATTATCAACCCGGGGTCTAGATCTACTGCTTACTCAGTGATTCTCTATTATCTAGCAAACTAAGTCGAGTGATTGTTGTGAAAAGTAAAAGCAACAAGAAAGCAGTAAATTGTTCGGGTTTCTAAAGCAGGTAAGAGTCACTCGGGATTGAGTCCCCCTAGCCCCTTAGTTAGGTTCAATTGCAATTCCCTGGGTTGATTTACTGTTGATTAGACTGCGGAAGATCCGACAGTAGCTTGGAATCTCTTAAGCTGACCAAGCCCTCTCAGTCTAACTACCCGGCAGACGACTAGTCTTCACCGGGATAGAAAGCTGAGGCTATGAACACAGAACTCCACTACTGGCGTCAAGAACACCAGTACAAAGCAGTAAACTGGCTAACTCTCGTATAACCAATCTCCTACTATCGAATGAAGAGGCTCTAATAACCTAATCAGATTCTATCTATCTCAGGTTGAAGCAGAAATTGAGAAAAGCTGATCAGACTCAAATCAATTCATTAAACATGCGTCATTCGATTAAAATCAAACAGTAATATCATCCCAAGTCATTACAATCAAATCCCTAACACAAGGAACTAGGGTTCTTCATACCCAAGTGAGAGAAGGGTTCTACTCCATAGAGAGAGAAGAGAAAACAAGAATCGGATTAGTCATACTCATAACGATGAGGATAATCTGCTCCGGGACGATGATTTCCACTCCTATGATGATCTCCAAGCTCGATTCGACGAAATCCAGCTCTAAGACGGCTTCTAGGATGAGTTCTTCGCACTTTCTCTCTCTAGGGCTCTGTTTTTGCTCTGAAAACACCATTCTCCCACTTTTGGCTCGAATTAGGCTTTAAAACCGACTTTCCCGAGTTGCACGGCCAGGTGCACGGCCGTGCACAACACCATTCTGGCCGTGCACCCTCAAAACGCACCGTATCAATTATTCGGCCTTCATCCACCTTGCACGGCCAGGCGCACGGCCGTGCAATCTTCAGGGTCTGGCCGTGCATGGCCTCGACATGAGGTGCACGGCCAAATGGCTCAAGTGCACGGCCGTGCAGCCTCCTGGTCTGCCCGTGCACTCCCCAAAAAGCTCGCCCTTCGTCCGTTCTTCGTCCAATCGACCCCAGACTCGCTCCTACGCCTTCATTCACGTACTAGGACCTGAAATAACACAAACAAGCACAACCTAGCGTGAAATCGGCCTAAAACACGAGAATCAACACCTCAAACGGTGTAAGGATGAGGGTAAAAACATGTGTAAATGACGGTCTATCAGTCACCCAAGTATCCAATTTTAGAAGGGAATTAAAAATAATTTTTTTAATCCAATAATGGGTGAGGGGCTGAGAGCTCTTCATGAGCTTACGTGGCACTATTTTTTTGGAATAGCTATAATATTAAGTAAGGATAAGGATATGTATTGATTGTACAAATTATTATTTTTGGTTCACTTATATTCATGGTTGTGGAACATTTAAATTGATTTGTTTTCAAAATTCATAATGAACTATAAAAATTTATAGTGAAATATAAAAATTATTGACAAAATAAGTATGGTTTATTGAAATAAATTGAAACAATGAGGTGGGATTCAAGTAGCATGCATTACTTAACGTCTAATCGTAAATCTAATATAATTTGGGGGACGAGATATGGGTTGTCAAGGTTAAGGTATTGATGTTATTTGCTGGATTCAAGTATAAACGTTAAGGTATTGACAACCATACCGTCTGTTTAGGCAAGTCCCGTCTAAACAAAAAAGCAAAATACAAAAATTTGAAGATCTTTCTTCTGTATCACTCTTTATCACGTTGTAACACTACAATGTACTACTAGTGAGTATGATGGAGGCATATGATTAGTCCACTCCCAAAAGTTGTTTGTCCCAAAACATCTTATCCCCTAGTCAACCCCTTTGAGTCGTGTGACTTTGGGGGTCGTTCTAATGTTAGGAGCTTCGTGTTTGTTGAGCTTAATGGTGATTGAAAGAACGACCCCTCATCCCTTCATCGTGTTGAAGTGTGACTCATAGGTGGTCTTGCACGGTTCTTGCTAGAAATGATGTAGTGTTGGAGGAAAGTTCTCATGGAGAGCATTGTTCGTTTAAGGATAAGTGGCATGTGTTGTACTCTCCAGTAGCTCTCCACCCCCCCCCCCCACCCAACTTCGTGTTGAAGTGTGACTCATAGGTGGTCTTGCACTGTTCTTGCTAGAAATGATGTAGTGTTGGAGGAAAGTTCTCATGGAGAGCATTGTTCGTTTAAGGATAAGTGGCATGTGTTGTACTCTCCAGTAGCTCTCCACCCCCCCCCCCCACCCCAAAGAAAAAAAGTAAAAAAGAAAGAAAGAGCATATGAAATAAAAGAAACGAAAAAGAGATCATAAAATGAGATAAATAAAAGTAGATAGGAGCCACAAAACTCTTAGCGTATGCTCCAAGAAGGATTTCTTAGCACTCAAGCCATTGAAACATCTGAAGTTAATTACAACTAACATCAAACTTAAAAAGTCTCCATTATGTCTCACCTTATGTAATGTAATGACAGTCTAGAAATGCTTTAATTTCATCGATACAAACACAAGTTGCTGAAAATTTATCTTGGTTTTGGTGGTGTTTTCATTACCACTTGGTCTAGCTGTCAAAGTTGCAATGCTATGTGATTTAGTTTTGTAATATAATTTAACAAAATTATAGTCCTAAATAAACTAAATTAATTATGTCGCAAAACATTCAAAAAACATAATTATAAAGTAACAAAAATCTATTGACATCTATATATTGACTTTTCAAATTTGGCTTTTCCATATTTCACAAAACTACTTTTCCTAAATAAAAATAATGACCATAATTTTTTATATAATAAGTCGATCTATTCCTTGTAGATGGAAATGTCTTTACTAAGATATTACTTTCGGCAATTATTAAAAAATTGTATCTTATAAAGGATTTGAAGTTGAATCAATGGATACAAATTTAACTGGTTTTGGAGTTCATTGCAATGTCAAAGATGTAGAGTTGAGCAAATTCTGATTAATTCTCTAGAGTAAGTAACAGGTTATCAAATTGATGATGTACTTGACCTTCAATCGAATAAACATATACTCGGCGTCTATCATTTATAGATCAGTCAATTTGCCTCCAATTAAAGTTAATGCGAAGATCTCAAGGAGAGAGGTTCACTTTGACTTGTCTGCAACACAATGAAAAACTTCGGTTGATTGGAATTTCTAGTGGGTTTGGTACTTCCACCCTTCTCATCATTACTTCACAATATTCACATTTATATTCAGAATGTCCAGCCCTCTAAGTAATTGTAGGAAGGATAATTTTGTCATATTGAAAGTATAAAAAATTGATAGAAAAAATATAACTAAAAAGAGACTCCCCCAGCATCTCCCTAAGTCCTAATAAAATAAAAACTCTACCTCTACGGAGATTGGGTTTTCACTTTGATTATTAACCGAATGTATTTAAAAAAAGAGTAGCATAATATGTTTTTAGGAAGGACCCTTCTTTAATTTTTGGGTTTATATAACATATTACAATATTTTCTGAGAATTTTTAAATTTGATTTACATATTAATTTATTTAAATTTTAAAGCAAAATGATAATGAAATTGTACAGGTAGTTATACCAGAAACTTTACTAGTAGGGTATTTTGCATGGACTAGGAAACCAGATCGTATTGGCCGGTTCAACCGAAAAAATTGGAAACCAGACCTAGGGCGATACTGTAGGCTGTTTGTCTTCCAAATTCCGTACCGGCGGTAGACATACAGTAAGGAAAACGACGTCGTCTTTTAGTTAAAACTGGAAAAAAAAATAATTGGCGAGAGGCCAAGATCGCCAAAAATGAAAAAACCTTAATGGTCTTGGAGTCTTTCCTCTAGTCGCTCGTTTCTTTCTTCCCCCTAGCGTAGCCCCGCCCGTCGCTCCTACTCTTCTCCTTTGGCCAATCGCGGGTTGCCCTTGCCTCCTTGCTTTCTTCGATCGTTGGTCGTCGACCGGTGGCGATCCACGATCCGCGACTGGCGATTGGCGTCGATCCCTGTCGGCGCTCCTCTTCTCTCTTGCGCCGCTGCTTGAGTCTCCCTCCCCTGCTGCTCAAGAACATGCCGGCCTGCTCAAGACAAGAACGTGAGTTCAAGCCTCAAGGTGAGTCTCCCTCCCTTGTTTCATGCTTTTGAGTGACTGATTTGAGTATATTGTTCATCCCCCCCCCCCATGTTTGCTGGAAAATATATAGTATTTGGACACTATATTATGTCCTCTATTCTGATTGAAATTTTGGATGTTTTGGCAGCAATGACTAGTGGAGAAAAATGTTGTTTGATTGTTTTGTACTTTGAACAATTATATAGTTTGAGAATTTTGTTTGGTACTTTGTACTCGATCCTAAACCTGCATTTGAACGATTATGTAGTTTATTAATGTTGCACTTTGTTGATTGTTATATTACATATGCTTGTTAGTTTATTCACGTTTGTTATCCGGTATATTCCGGTTTTATTCTGGTATTACTCCGAGACGGTATTCTGAATCTGTCGGTACGGTTTTTTACCTAAAAATATTATTTAATTACAAAAATGGTATTTTACCGGTACAAAACTGTTGAACCACAGGTGTACCATAAAAATACTCTACCACAGACGGGTCCGGTATGACTTCCGGTACGGTTTCCTTTACCATGATATTTTGGACTCAAATACTGGTTCAACAGTGGTTGAAACGTTTCGTGCCGTTGAAATCGCCTACCACTTGGGGTCCCATATTTTCGGTCCGACCGACCGGTATTGTAGTGTTTCTAAAACATTGACTTAAAGTAATCACTCTACTATTCAACTGGTACAACGTTTGAAACGCCTGCGATATGTTGTAGGTAATAGAGATGTCAAGAACCAGTTGATCCCAATAACTCGAGTTGTTAGGAGAGGTTCAATCGTGGATCATATACCACAACACTAGATCATATACCACAACACAAACACGCCCCCTCAAATGAAAGCCACTCACAAGGGTTTGAAGTCTGCACAGGTCTGAAGACAAGAATACCATGTGCTTAACAAATGGGGGCAACCGAGAATCGAACACAAGACCTCTCGGTCACAGAAGGCTTTGATACCATGTCAAGAACCGGTTGATCCCAATAACTCAAGTTGTTGGGAGAGGTTCAATCGTGGATCATATACCACAACACAAACAGTAGGCACATTCTATTAATTACTAATAGAAAATATTTAAGAATATATAAATTCATATGCTATACGTTAGGAATTGATAGCTAAAATTTCATGTCAAGGAAGGAACCCCAGATGATGTCTCAATTGTCTTGAATTCGGAAAAACAAAAATTATTAAGAAATCGGACATCTTCACTGAGAATCCCATGATATACTAAGTCAATGATCAATAAATGCGGGTTGAGAGTTAGGATACCTAATTCGTGGGTTTCAACCCCACGTTCGCGCTCTAGCACGTGAAAACGCAAATCCTTAGCAGATCGCGATAAATTCGCGTACTAACAATTTTGGAAGTGCGAATTTTCTTTAGCAGAACGAGGTTTCTTGAACGAATGCGAAAGCTTACCCAGTAAAAGTAATATGGATCTTCTGCACCATCTTCCTGCTGCTGCAGGTAAGGCATTATTGACGGATTGGCGGTCAGCTTGGCCCACATCTCCAACCTTAAAAACGAATCAGTGAACAGGTTAGGGCCCTGTAGAGGCGAGCTAGACCTAGAAGACGAAGAGGCGGCATTGACCAATCCGGACTTAAAGACTTCGTTGTTGGTCAAAGTCGAGCCCTTTTTTTGTATGCGACAATAATGTCCTTATACTGGGTCAAGATGAGATGAGCGGTGCCGATCGGTTGGAGTAAAGGGCATGGTTGGTGGGAGTGAGGCGATGGCGGGATTACAATCGCCGGTGGAGAATCCACTTTTCTCTTTTTATTTGGCTTTGTCGCTTTTGGAACTGCGAATTAGGGGAAATAGTGAAGGAAGAAGGTATTATAGAAAGAAAGAAGACGAGAATGTTTTGGTCGATTTTGCAAAGGGGTGGGACGGTTGGAGAAAAGAGTGCATTCTTGAAGGTTTTCTTTGATCAAAATTTGGTTATTTGTGGACTCGGGTTTTTTTTATCTATTTTTTGCTCATTTTTAGTATTTTTTCATAATTTTTCAATATTTTATTGTATAAATTATTATTTTTATTTATGTTAAAAATTTATAAATAATAATATAATATTGAGAGTTACTCCTAATTTTGAGAATCATGAGTAAACGTTTATTTCATAAGATAATAAACTTGTGTATTAAGTTTGACATAGGATAATAAACTTAATTATTATGTTTGAAAAATTGAAACATAATGTGTTAAATCGGGACTTTACAAATATTTAATAGTAAGAATGTAAGATGCTACGACAAAATAAACCATTTCTGAAATTGAAGATAGTAAGGTACAAAGATAAGTTGATTTTACAAAAAATTAAATTGTTCTAACCAATCGGTAAAAATATTATATGCATAGAATCGTCCAATCATCAAATTAATGATTCAATTCGATCTTGAAACCTTGAACACAAATACAAACATTTATCAGTCTCTATTATATACACTTTGCAGCTTAGTGTACCTAGTGTGGTTTCATAGTCTATACCTAAAGTGGGAAATAATCTTTCTTATAATATGACCATCAACAATAACTTATAATTTTATAATTGTTGTAACTATTTTGATTACTTGAAATACAATTTATTGGTGCCATCTTTGTCATAAATTAACTCACATAAGTCAAAGTTCAAGAGAATTAATCAACCATTGATCAAATTAACAAAACATAACATGCTCTTTATATAAGCTAAAAGCGTAAAGAGATCCAAGTAAATCTTTTCGAGCATATGATTCACTAAATTTGCATTTTAAAAGTACCCTCATTTTCGAGCAAGTGATTGATTGGGAAGGTTACTCTATGGATATGACAATAAATGTCATTCTCACAAATATTGGTGATCCTCTCGTCCTGATCTGAATATATATCAGTTAACAAATAGTAAGGAAATATATTCAATTACTTTATTTGTGCAGCTATTAGCTAATAGATTAGTAATGGTTAATTAATGGACAATCAAAGTCACAAATGAAAGTCCTCATCTGTAGCTACCTTGCTCTTGATGAATCTACAAAACTATTGACTTTTGAGTCAATGTGAAATTCATGTAATTTGAATCTATGTATTTTGTCCTGTGTTATAAGCCAAGGTTAAAAAAGGCTTTAAAATAATTGTATTCGTAATCAAATTAATACATATGCACCACATCCTCTAAAGAGAGTCAAGCTGAAACCCAACCACCAATCACTACAAATACACTCGAAGAGCTCAATGAATTGGAATGAGGAATAGAAAGGAGGTACATACCAGGCCAGTTGCAATCTAAATACTCATTAACATTAGAATGCTAACTTTTTTTTCTAACATTTTGAGAAATTTGCGTTCCATCCAACGCAAAGTTGCAAGGTGAGAAACGAGTGGTCCTATGCTTAATGCGAACCCTGTCCATGAAAAGTTGAAGAATACTTCAAGGAGGACTTTTGTGGGAATTGTACGACAACAGCGAAGAAGACATCAACTTTGTAACAATATCTCTCTACCGTTTCCATTTTTTTTAACTCCAAATTCATTCATATAAGGGGAAAAACATCATACCTGCTTATACATAATTTTTTTTACGACGTAGCGAATCCTATTGTTTTCATTTTATAGGTTCACGATCCAACTATGAGTTCTTGACAAAACCTCTACATCCTCTGAGTTTATTTTTTTAATTTTTAATTTCATCTTATGTCTATGAGTCGTTTTCCCCCGGTAATTGAATGATTTAGATTCTTTCATCATACCAAATAAAAATGCATATTTGCTTAGAACATACGCTATTATTATTTATGCAATTGATAAAATGTACCCTTCCAACGGGCTAGCCCTAATCTAGTTTAATGATAGTGTCCACTAGAAGCCTACTAAAATTAGGCATCTTCGATAGAAAACTGAATTCCGTTAGGATGGACTCGAACTCTATAATAGATGGGCCCAAATGAATTGAACAATGTGGACAGACAATCTGAACGATTCACCTCAATAATTTAGGCTTTTAGCCACCGCAACAGAGTAAGCAGGTAAGTTAGCGAAGCCCAATAGCCCAAATAGCATTTCTACTATGCTTTAAAGTACAATTTGAAGTTGTATCATAACATTAAAAGTACAAATTGAAGTTGTACCATACGAAAATTTGATCTTTATTTTATGGTACAACTAACATAAATGTAAAACTTTAGTTTGTACAATAAAGTTATTTTACAAAAGAGTATAGGTACAATCTAAAATTGTACAATAATGTTAAAGATACAACTTCAAATTGTACTGTAAAGGCAAAAAATAAAGTACCAATGTTTTATTGTATTGTAAAATTTCTCATAGCCCAAGATGGCATATGAATTATGAAGCGTAATAAATGTTTAGTACCTATATATTTTATGTTTTACAATTTGATAAAACTATTCTTCAAAATTTATAATTTATTATATAATATTTTTATAATGACATTCTAGTACCTAAAGTTTTCAAAATTTTATGATGGTTTAAATTTTTGGTGTCACTTGGTTCAACTAATCCAATCCATAAATTTGCGAATAAATTTAATTCAATTCATGATTCCACTAATTTGTGAATCAAATCCATTTTTCTCATTTAATATTGAATCCATAACTCCATTCAATTATGCGTAGGCGACACCTAGTTGCCAAATTACCTTGTTGCCGAATTCGCGATATACAACTCACTGCAGAACTCGAAGGGTGGCGTTTTGACAAATCAAATCCATAAATTCGCGAATCAATTTACTTCAATTCATGATTCCACCAATCATAAACAAATTAATTTTTATCCTTTAATATTGAATGCATAGATCCATTTAACTAAATGGATAACAACACCTAAGTGCCTAATTACCATCTAGATGAGCCCTTTTACTATGCTATAAATTATTGGTGCTTTAATGTACAACTTGAAGTTGTACCATAACATTAAATGTATAAGTTCAAGATGTACCATAAAGGAATTTGTACCCTTATGTTATGGTACAACTTTACAAGTTGAAGTTGTACAATCACATAAAGGTACAAGTTCAAGTTGTACCATAAAGAATATGTACAAAACAGTGTAGGTATAATCTAAAACTGTACCATAACATTGAATGTACAATTTTAAGTTGTACCATAAAAGTAAGAACCTATAGCACCAATACTATATAGTATTGTAAAAATTCCTCCCATCTAGATATATCTAAACATAAGTTTAAACGCGACTATTTAAACCGTCCACTCATTTTATTAATAAGAATGGTTATTTGGAGCTAAAAATATTTGTCCACCGCTGGGCAAAAAACCGCAGCGTAGAAGGAAAGAAAGTGTTAGACGATATTCACTATATGTAATGTTGCCCAATTAAAAAAATAGAAAGAGAGATGAGGGCTGACGTCGAACCACTGCCACGCCAAAGACCGATGACACGTAGGACAGTAAAAGCAGAGACAACGAGAGCCGAGAGGAAAATTTTTCTTACATGGAACAAGAAGAACATAAGGAAAAAAAGAAAAAGGAATATTAAAAATAAGAGTTAACTACATATTCAATCGCAACAACAAATTTAACGACACTAGGCCAGTCAATTGACATTAATAATACGACCCCGAGCTTGGTGCATCCCCTTCCTCTCAAGTTTCTCCGCTCTTTCCTCCGGTGAGGTTTGGGGGCTTCTCTGAGGGCAAATTTCCTCCCTATAATCTCATCGGCCAGCTGGAACCCGTAGGAGAAATCATTATTATTAATTGAAGTCATCCTTGATTGTTCAACCATTCAAGCTTACGCCACCTGAAACAGACGGATCTCACGACCCTTCACGTGTCGTCCTGAGTCTACTGCTGGGAAGGAGCTGAATCACACCTTGCTGGCTTGGGAGTATTGGATCTCAGATGTATAAACCGAGCTTTATTGGGAAAATGGGCTTGGATATTTGGGGTTGAACGAGCTGCATGGTGGAGGAAGTTGATTGTGGCTAAGTGATGGAAATTTTTTATATTTATTAAGAATTAGTAGTAATTTTTGGTCTATTATTCGGATTATTATGATTGGTTTATTGTTGGGGAGGGAGCATTATGATTAGGTTATTATTTCGGGTAGTAAAGGGAATAATTGTCGATTAGTATAAGTATCGGTGTAAGTCAGGTTTACGGTTAAGCCTAATAAGAACATTACAACCCTAATCCTCTCTTTTTGTTCTTCTCTCTAGCCAAACCCTCACCCTCTCCCAAAGGCCTCGGCCGAACCCCTCCCTATCTCTCTATCAACTCATCCTTCTAATTCACAATCCCTAGATCAAATTCCTTATTGATCTGACCTAATCCCCAATTACTCTGCGTTACTCGCGCCCTAGATTTCGGGGTCTATTATCTTGGTATCAGAGCGCCGGTTGGGTGCGGAGGACTATCAAACATGACTACCACAATAGCACATGAAGAGAAAGCTGGTGGCGACAAGGTCACCACGTCGATCGCTGCACAGAAGCCAGGAGAAGAGGCAGTCGTGGTCACAGTGACGAAGGGGACCAAGGCGGCGTAGGGCAAGAAAAAGGCGCCGATGCATCCGTCACGCGATGAGGAATGCGTCGAAGAGCCAGACTAGGCTAAGGTCCGGACAGAGATGTTCATGATCTCCAGGATGCAAGGAAACCGGTCTCCAGGATGCAACGAAACCTAGAGGAATGGCTGAAGGAAGTTAACCGTTCCATCCACCAGGTTGTAGAGAACGCAAGGTTAGCTGCTGAAAAAGTTAACGCAAATGCACACCAGATGGTGTTGTTACTCTCAAAGGTGCTGGTACAGTTGTGTGGGGTTTAAGAAGTAGGGGGCCGCACCCATGGGAACGTGGACGCGATCGTGGTCGCAAAGGAGCACGCGATGGAAGAATCGCCGCGGAGACCCTCGCAACCCGACAAGCTACGACGGGGAACCGGACGGTGTCCGTTTCGTGGGAGATAGGGCAGGGCAATGTGCTGCTTCCAACTCCGTCTGAGCGGGAGATCGCGGTGGCACGGAAGGGGAAGTCGAAGATGGTGGTGTATGACAACGTCATTCTAAATCTGACCTTTGGGCAGATAGAGATGTGCAACAAAGAGGATGAAGAACAAAGTTTGATGGGACAGGGAAGAACTAGTGCATGGCTGATTGTCGAATGGTGGGGGATTAGTCTGACCAATTCGGCCGAGCCAGGTCTGGGTGGAATGGTCCAACCTTATTCTCAAAGCAACAAGATTCCAAACCGGGAGGCAGGCAGGTTGGCTGCAGCAAGGTAGATTGGCGGATGGCGCGGCAAGGGCCGGGAGGTGGCTAACTTCCCTACTGGGCGGCTTGCGTAGAGGATGGGACCCTGGAGAGGAAATTGGAGTTTGAGCAGGGAAGCGGGGGAAAGGAGATGAGTAGGCGTGAAGAGTATGGTGGCACATGGAGTTTGGAGCGGGAGCAGAAACGACCGCACTACCGCGCAGTGACCCCTAGTATCGACATGTATGGAGGGTATGGCTCGAACTATGAGGGTGATGGTGATTTGGTGTTTCGAGCTAAACTTCCAACCATCGAGTTTCCAAAAATCAATGGCCAGGAGGATGTTGGGTTATGGTTGTATGCAGCTGACACCAAATCAAGGCCTATCTGACGTCTTTCTATTTAGAAGGCGATGCAATGCAGTGGTGGGATTGGGTTGACAAGTCGGATGGCTGGGTACCAGAGCAACTGGCAAAGTTGAGGCAAACATGAATGGTTGCTGAGTATCAAGCGGAGTTTCTTAAGTTGGGGAATCAGTGCAAGGGCGTGCCGCGAGAAATCTTGGTCAGATTGTGCATGGCAGGGTTGCGCCCAGAGATTGCTTATGCGGTACGGGTTTTCGAGCCTAACTCGTTGAGATCTTTTTTTTGTTTGGCAGCGCTCAAGGAGGAGGAGATTGCAAGTTGGAGGAGTGAGGTGGGGAGGTACCCAAAGTCTAGTGGGAGCGGCGGATCAGTCGTGGCGACAAGAAGTGGCAGAGGAAGCACGGCGTAGGGTGCGGGTGCAAGCGCGGGGTTTGCTTGAACTGCGGAACTAGGAGTTATTCACGCTGGGATACGTGCGCCACCAAAGGGGTTTGTGCGCTTGACCCCTGCGGAGATTGAACATAAGAGGAGGTATGGGAAATGCTTCAACTGCAATGAGATGTTTGTTTTTGGGCACCAATGCGCGAAACCAGATTTGATGATGCTGCTGGGGTGATGGGAAGATGAAGGGGACGAGGAAGATGGCATGGAAAAGAAGGAGGATCGAGAAGAGAAGGAGCAACCTTGAGGGCAAGGTTGCGCTTCAAAGGGAAGGGGATGATGAAAACATCTTATATTTATTAGGAATTAGTAGTAATTGTCAAACATCTTGGTATTTGAGTGCCGGTTGGGTGCAGAGGACTATCAAATATGACTATCACAAGAGCACAAGAAGAGAAATCTGTTGGCAACAAGGTCACCACGTCGACCGCCGCACAGTATCCAGGAGACAAGGCAGTCGCGGTCACTATGGCGAAGGGGACTAAGGCGGCGCAGGGCAACGAAAATGCGCCGATGCATCCGCCACGCGACAGGGAATGCATCGAAGATCCAGACTAGGCTGATGCCCGGACAGAGATGTTCATGGTCTCCAGGATGCAAGGAAACCTAGAGGAATGGTTGAAGGAGGTTAACCGTTCCATCCACCAGGTTGTAGAGAACGCAAGGTTAGCTATTGAAAAAGCTAATGTGGACACAGACAAGATGATGTTGTTACTCTTAAAGGTGTTGGTACAGTTGTCTGGGGGTTAAGAAGCAGGGAGGCCGCAACCATGGGAACCCGGACCACGCGGCGGAAGAGTCGGCCGCGGAGACCCTCGCACCCCGACTAGCTAGAACGGGGAACCACACGGCGTCCGTTGCGCGGGGGCTAGGGCACGGAGATGAGCTGCTGCCAACTCCGTCTGAGCATGAGATCACCGCGACAAGGAAGGGGAAGTCGAAGATGGCGAGGTATGACAACGTCATTAAAAAATGTGATGTTTGGGCAGGCAGAGATACGCAACGAGGAGGATGAAGAACAAAGTTTGATATGACAGGGCAAGACTAGTGCATGGGCTGATCATCGAATGGTGGGGGATCGGTCGGACCAGTTTGGGAGACCAAGGTCTCGATGGAATGGTCCAACCTCATTCCCGAACTGAGTAGATTCTGGAACGGGATGCAGGCAGGTTGACCGCGGCAAGGGAGATTGGCAGATGGCGCTGGAAGCGCCGGAGGTGGCTACCTTTCCTACTGGGCGGCTCGCATGGAGGATGGGACGCCTGGCATTGCTGATGAAGTCCACCTGCTCCTGGGGGGTAGTCCACTCCCTCATCGCCTGACAGTCTTCCACAGTGTGATGGGAGCTTTCGCACCACTAGCAATGCATTGCCTGTTGCTATCCTATCCTTGAAACCATTCCAGAACGATCAATGGCCGAGACCATTTTGGATACCACCTGCACCAACTCAGACGATGGAGTGGCCACAGCATGCACACCCCGACCTGGTGTTTGCCTCAATCTCCTAGCAGTTCCCCAATCATACCCCTGCTTTGCCATCTCTTCAAAGAGTCGATTCTGCTACGGCGGGGTCTTGGTCAGCGTGGTAGAAAGTGCCCACCTTGAAGGCGTCATTGATCACATGATTGGGACACTTCAGGAAAAGACTGGTGTATCTTTCCCAAGCGTCCCGAATGGTTTCATATTCCTCCTGGGCAAAGTGGGTGATCAGATTCTGCAGGCCCGCCGTCTTGGACAGAGGATGATAGTTGGTGTGGAACTTGTCTGTTAGGTTAGCGAACGTAGTAATCAATCCTGGAGGCCGAGTGTCTAGCCACTCCTTGGCTTGCCCCTCCAGAGTAAATGGGAAGTACCTCAGCTGGATGGCATCGGCTGGGACCCCATTTATCTTGATCCCATCGATGAGCTCATGGAGTCGTCGTAAATGCGATCTGGGGCACTCCCCCTCTTTTCCACGGAATATCACCGAACCGCACAGCATAGTGATGACATAGGTGCTCACCTCGAAGTTATTGTCTGGAACTTGAGGGTCCTGGATGGGCGACCTCATGTCTGCGGCTCTGGCGGTCCAGTAATACCCCATTGTGTGCTTATCGGGGATAACCACATCATTGTCTTGAGGCTCGCCTATGTCTTCCTCCTGGTTGATTTGCAGCTATGCTAGAGCCTCCTCCGCAGCCAGTCACGCCTATAAAACCTGCTTGAAGTTCCTACAAGTCCGTTCAAGCTCTTGGTCTAATGACAGTAAGTCACCTGACTGGCTACGGGTCATGCACTACCTGCACACAGAATGCAAACACAACCCGTAAAGGCACAAAGGTGGAAGAGAGAGAATGCAGTAAAGAAAAATATAGAGTAACAAACTTTCACGTTTCCACAATAACCTACAAGGTCCCCGGCAACGACGCCAAAAGCTTGACACACTAAAACACAACACCAAACTGCGACCAAGTCTAATCGCAGTTCAGAAATGCAGAATAGTGGCAAGTTCTATTTATCAACCCGAGGTCTAGATATACTGCCTACTCCGTGATGATTTATTATCTAGCAAACTAAGTTGAGTGAATGTGATTTTCGCTAAAGCAATAAATGGTTCAAAGTTCTTAAGAAGGGGAAGAGTCACTCGGGAATGAGTCCCACTAGCTCCTTAGTTAAGTCAAATTTGTAATTACCTTTGGTTGATTTACTGTTAATTAAAATGCGGAAGATCCGACAGTAGCCTGGAATCTCTTAAGCTGACCAAGAGCTCTCAGACAGACTAGTCGGCAGGCGACTAGCCTTCACCAGGATAGACTGCTGAGGCAATAAACACAGAAATCCACTACTGGAAT
Organism: Linum tenue; assembly: GCA_946122785.1. Taxonomy (NCBI): domain Eukaryota; kingdom Viridiplantae; phylum Streptophyta; class Magnoliopsida; order Malpighiales; family Linaceae; genus Linum; species Linum tenue. The sequence goes on along the minus strand of CAMGYJ010000007.1, from coordinate 37,764,128 downwards.
TGGATTCCAGTACATAGCAGTGAATCGACTAACTCTCGTATAATCGATTCACTACTACCGATTGAAGAAGCTCTAACAACCTAATCAGATTCTATCTATCTCAGGTTGCAGTAGAAATCAGGAAAAGTTGATCAGGCTTCAATTGCCTCAATCAAACACTTCAATCGATTATAATCAAGCAGTATCACAAACCAGAAGTCATTACAATCAATATCCCTAACACACTGAACTAGGGTTCTTCATACCCAAGTGAGAGAGGGTTCTACTCCATAGAGAGAGAGAGAGGGAAACAGAAAACAAAGCAGTCATACTCATCAAGATGGGAAGAATCTGATCTGGGATGATAATCTTCACTCCAAGGATGAAATCCAAGCTTGATTGATGAAACCCGGCTCCAAAGTCACCTTTAGGGTGTGTTCTTCGCACTATCTCTCTCTATGACTCTGTTTCTAGATCTGAAAAATCAATCCCTCTCTCAAAAGACCCGAAATTGGGTTAAAAACCCAGTTCTACCCAATCACACGGCCAGGCCACACGGTCGTGTGAAATTTAGGTCTGCTTGTGTGGCTCTCCAACACGCCGCGTTCAATTTAGTGACTCCAGGTATGCTACACGGCCAAAACCACACGGCCGTGTGGAATTTAGGTCTGCCCGTGTGAACTCCCTTGGAATTCCACACGGCCAAAGAGGGCCCTTTACACGGCCAGTTTTGCTTTCCCGCGCAAAGGGGTTCCACACGGCCAAGTCACACGGCCGTGTGGAATTTAGGTCTGGCCGTGTGGTTTCCCAGCTTCCTGTCAATCGTTCAAACTTTGTCCAATCCACCCTGAACTCGTACCCGAACCTTCCTTCACGTACTAGGACCTGAAATATCACAAACACGAACAACCTAGCGTGAAATCGGCCTAAAATACGAGAGATGAGACTCAAACGGTAGAGGAATGGTTGACAAAAACATGTGTATATATCAAGTCATCAAACAACTACATGGTCTTTTGACTCACTATGAAGATCTAGTTGTGTCTTTTCCTCACCATGGGTTTAGCTTGGAACAACAGGCATGGTGGTTCCATAAGAGTTTAGATACTCCAACGAATCATATGCTTGGAGATATCACTCAAGTCACAACACATGCCAAAATTTATCACTTTGAGACCATGGCTAACAGTACCAAATGGAGGGAGCACCACGTTTCCTCCGAAACTAGCAAATGGATGCAACTCCCAGCTCAACCAAGTCCCAATACTGCGCTACTCAAGGCCAAATGTGTAACAAAGAAGGTGCCATCCCTCCAAGCTCAACTGGCTCTTCCTACTCAAGGACATATGAGCAATGAGGATCAACTTGATGGGGCATGTTATGCTCTTAATGACCAGTGAAAAAACGAGACAAATTCATAGAATACGGTTATTTCCCACGAGACACTAGAACTCGAGTTTCATTCTCAAATCCTTAATAAGAGAAGAGAGCTTCTCGAAGAGAGTATAGCTAAAGTGCCAAACCTCCCCAAGATAGGTGACTCGCTAAAACACAACACCTAACAATGGCCAAGTGTAACCTTGGGAAACCCACACGGCCGTGCAGAATTTCACACGGCCGTGCACAATTTCCAGCATGCACTCCTAAGCTTCGTTGATCTCGTTTGAGCTCGTTTGACCTCCGATTCAATCACCGTTTGATCCCAGACGCTCGTAGTCTCGTCCTCTTTCTTTTCATGACAAGCTTGCATGATTCTTTTTCCATAAAGTGAGGTAGAAATCCATTCTACTTCAGGTCATGCCCGAGTTTCTTCTACCGAATCGTCAATTGATCTCTGATTGACTTGAAACTTGCACCTATACTTCACTTTATGTGCTTGGACCTGAAATGTGAGAAAGGAACACAACCTAGCGTAAAATAGGCCAAAGACACGATAATTCAAGCTCAAACAATCAAGAAACAAAGGGGAAAACATGTGCAAATACCGAGTCATCAATAGGTGCATTATGAAGGATCTTCGAGATGACATGAAAACAAGGACCAACTCACTTGAGCTATTAAATGCCCAAGAGCGTCTATCTAAAGAGCATGAAGATAGATTCAACGGTGTGATCAATGAAGTTATTCCAAGGCATCAACCAATCAAAGAAAGCCAGAAAATTCAGAAGGAGGTAACTATGGCACTAAGGAAAGCCTTCAACCCTACCTGCCGACTCCAAACAAATCTTTTGGCCCCATGTTGGCCAATATGATCCCAATGGTAGAGGAACTACCTAGTAATCTCAATCTAGTGAATTTTAGGCCCTTGGCTCCCTACCTTGGTAAGCTTAACCGCAATTAAGAACAAAAAATGTTGATATTCACATATTCCATGAGAAGGTGAGAAAACTCAACATCAACATACCCTTCATCAAAGACATCGTGAAAATTCCATCATACTGAGAGTTGATGAAGGAAGTGTTGGCCACGCTTAATACAAAATGATCATGCAAACAAGGGCCGCCATATAAGCTTCAAAGTCCACGACATCTCTGTGGCATTGAGGATGAGCCTCTTTTCCCTTCCCTGCCTTTAAGGATGAATCAAACCACCTCTATCATGTTATGGAACCCATTTCTACCAAATTTGACAAGCAACAATCAGTTGTTCATGCATATCTTGGTAATTGTTAAATTTCGGATGAAAATCACACTTTCCAACCAATTACAATGAGGGTACCCATCATTCTAGCACTACTTTACAGGATCAATCTGCTGTTGTGGAAGAGGAAGGATTTTCTAAGCATCTCTTGGTCAATGAGAGAGGTGATCAGCTTTCCATTGAGTATAAGACCATCCTACTTGCCCCTTCGATTCCTAGCACAGAAAGTGTACATTTTGGAGACTCATAAATTCTCCAAAATAGTTACGGAACCATGGGAGAAAAAGATGAGTAGCATGAGATGTCATAGCCACTTGGAACTGCTCTGTTTGAAGTTGAGGCAATGATTGTTGCTCGCAAGAATATGAACAAATTTCCTTTCGTCCATGCTCACAAGGTACATATAAATTGCTTGTGTACCAAAATCAGCCTTTGATCTTCTAAGATGCGAGGTGATAGATTATGAGCCTCCTACAACTATTCCTCAAAGCTTAATGAAGCCCCTTTTGGCTTACACCGTTGGACAGAGGAAGTAACCCTCTTTTCCACCAATTGGTGAATTGCAAACCATGAGATGACCTAAACCTCTCTCACGCTTTCGTAATGGATCCGTTTGGTGTACATCTAGAGTGGCACACGACCATCGCATCTTACATACCCATTGGATGGGACATTGTGAGCTCTCTCATGATCCATCTCAACAATGGAACTCATAAGTCCCGCCATGGGCAAGGGGCACACTATGTGAGGTATAAATTCAGGTGGCGTCCACTATGTTTCCAACCATCACATTATGAAAGGGGGTGAAAGACATACCATTGTATCTCCCTCCACCATTGATAGACTTCGAGGAAACACTTAGTTGGGTAGCCATTTGAGTTTGCATGGTTCGACTAGCTCGAAGGCATAATAAAAAGAGCACTTCATGGGAGAAAACTCATATATGTTGTCTAACTTATAGAAAATAGAAGTAATATTGTAAGATAGTCTGGATTTAATTTCACTCCATAGGTGTAGCTTTGAGATATGGCCTATGATGGATAAAGTTGGTCAGTCGTAGCTTATGGGACATACCTCATCATTCAAGCTTAATGGAAATGACATAAGGCTGACATCATGTGTTGTATCTACCTCTTCAAGGGAGAAATCCGCAGTTACTACCGCGAGACGAGTTCACGGTCAACAAGACCGTGAAGATTGAGCACAACCCATGAACCTAGGAGAGTGAAGCAGTTCGCTTTGGAGACGACATTGAGTTCATGGACGCGTTTAAGTGTTCATGACTGTGAACTAGTCACTTTTGGGCAAATATGAAGACACCAGCGGGGAGAGGTAGAGGAGAGCTGGTTTTTGGAGAAGGAACACTTTCTTTCTCTACGGTTTCGACCCAAAGCAATAAAGGGGAGTTGTAGTGAGAGAGGGAGTGATCTTGGAGCTTAATTGAAGCCATTGATCAAGCTTGGAAGCTAGGAATCAAGCCAAGAAGAAGAAGAAGATCTTGAGGTTTCTTTGTAATCTCTCCTCTCTCTCTAGAAACTCACCCCCTTCTCTTGGGTTTAAGAAACCTAGGTCTAGTTTTGGGTTTGTTGTTGATGTATGTGACAAAATCCCTAGTTTGATTCTTGATTTTACTTAATTGATGGAGGTTTTCTTGAATGACATGAGTGTGGTTTCCATTTTCATGCTTTGAAATTTTGACCTAGGAGTAGGATAATCCCCTTAGAGCCCCTTCCTTGGCGTCTTCGGGTCACTCCTATCGTATATTGTCCAGGTAGTCCCCGAGGGATTTTATTCGACCGGTCTCCTAGCAATATAATATACGATACCCTAGGTTGAATAGAGCACTACCCATCCATCGATTCGCCGTTCTGGGTCATTCCTGAGGAAGTCCATCTCCAAGCGGTAGTGTATTTGAGTCGATCGAGCTAGGAGGATACCCAACATCGATCCAAAGAACGGACCTAGGACGATTCAACAAAAGAGAGCTCCCAAACTTGTAAATAGCTAGGTTAGTGGTTAGTCTAGGATAGTTAGTTTAATTCTATCAATCACTATCCTAGGTTGGCTAGATAACGAACCCTAAACCTGAAGTAGGGTAAGCCTAGACTCCCGTGGTACGATAAATTCTTATTGCTTGCTTGCCCTATGCTACACCCGGTCAGTGGTTATACTTGGCCATCGATTGAGATATTGTTGTAGTTAGAACGAGTCAATTGGAGATAGAAATAGAGAGAAAGAGCAGGAGCACTAGAGATGGAGGAACGATTGGTGGTAGGAGAGGAGGAGAAAAGGGTTGGGTGGTTTTGACTTTGGTTCTTAAGTCGTAACCGACCTATCGACGAAAGTAAAATAGAACGTAACAGTTTTAGGTTAGGGCACTAGTACTGTAATTTTATTTATAATTAATTAACCCGCAATTATGCTAATCGTCAAGATCGTACGTACGATAAATATTGTCTGGTGTCAACGGCGGATCCAGGACACAGTAGAGCACTGTGCCGCATTTCATTAGAAAATTAGAAGTCATAAGAAAATCTCTTTTGTTTTTACAATATCAATTGTATACGTCGATCTTTTAAATTTTAATATAGTGAATTCATCAATAATGGAGTTTACATCCACACCAATAGCATACTCTCTTTAAGATAAAATAGTTAACCAATTAACGAGAAATTTATCGCTCATTTTGTTGCACAAATAATTTTTGACCTATTTCATTGTTGAAAACATTCTCTCCATAGTAGTTGTTGAAACAAGCAATGTCAACATTGGAAAAATCAGTCGAATATATTGTGTATAAATTCTTATTTTCATCAGCTGCTATAGTAATTTCTTAAGGGAATAAACCTCATATTTTTTTAGTCTTTTACGTTTTAGTATTTTAGGTTTCATTGTTTGTTTTTCTTTAGATGAGAATCATTGGAGCTAGAATTTTCAGGCTAAATTTAGAGTTGTGATTTGAATATGTTCATCTTACCCATTCCCTAATTACACACAATTTTATTATAAAATAACATTGGGCCAAATGGCTAAAATTGATAAACTCATAAGGGCTATACTAGCTCCGGATCCAGAGGAGGGTTGGGCCGTGACCCGGGGTGGCCATCCCCTGAATCCGCCATTGATACGACATACATCAATTTTGCTTGGTGTACGATAGAACTACCATATATATATATATATATAATATATATATATATATATATATATATGGTGCATTCTACGGTAACCGTCGATTATTGTTTCTAATTAAATTGATATTGGGGTATAAGATTTAGAGAACTAAGACCTAGATTTTGATCTTTATGAGTTAGAGTATAGTATAATGTCCGAAAGATCACTCAATTCAAGTTCTAGATAGCATTTTCTTACTTAAGGTATGCGGTACCCCGGATTTCACCCGGGGTACCGTAGAACTCCCCATATATATATATATATATATGGCAAAGGCTAGCGTACTTCCGGGCGTACGGTAGCCTACCGTACGCCCCATTGAATTTTGCTATTTAGACAAAGAATTAATTGGAGTTTGGGACATGATACTATACCCTAACCCCTAATGGGTGAATCTCAGTCCCCAATTCACTAACCCAAAGCATGAGATTCGTTTAATCTCAAAAATGAAAAATCTATATATATATATATATATGGTAATGACTTGTGTACGTCAGGCGTATACTATACGTCAGGTGATCTAGCTGTTAGATGTACTTAGATGAGTTCCGACCGATCTCAACAGTCAATTTTTGTTTTTCATTAAATCGAACTTCGGGTTGGGGTTTAGAAAATTGGTGTCTGGGGTTTATCCATTAGAGGTTAGGGTATAGTATCATACCCCAAACTTGATTTAATTCATGGTCTAGATAGAGATATCTCACTAGTAGTACCTGACGTATAGTATACGCTTGACGTACGCCAGTCTAACCCATATATATATATATATATATGGTAATGACTGGTATACTCCAAGAGTATAGTATACTCCAGGTGATCTGACCGTTAGATCTCCTTTTTTGATCTCCGGCCAATCTCAACGGTCAATTAATATTTTTATTAAATTGAACTTGTGGTTTGAGTTTAGAGAATCGGGGACTGGGGTTTATCCATTAGAGGTTAGGGTATAGTATCATACCACAAACTCGATTTAATTCATGGTCTAGATAGACATATCTCGATAATAATACCTGAAGTATAGTATATTCCAGGAGTACACCAGTCTAACCCATATATATATATGGTTCAGACTAATCAGTTAACTGTGTTTGAAAACCCCGAACAATTCTGTGTGCCCCATTTTTGGTGTGAAATAAGAACATATTTTTCCAGTCATAGGATATTTTCCTTTGATTCCACCATTGCTGCTAAGCTCCCAAGACTAGCTAGCTAGCTAGCTACAAGCATAACAAATGTTTTTTCCTTTATCCCGTCTCTGTCTATACATCTTTAGAAAACAAAGACCAGGAAAATTCCACAACCCAAAAAAAAAAGAAGGAAGGAAGATATATAATTTCTGATACCTGATTTAAAACAACATCCAACAACAGAAAGAGATTTTCTAAAGCTAATGTTTAATTTCTTCCTCTATTTTTGCCTACTACATTACCTAACATGTCGAATATGAATACTATGATAGATGATGTGGAACTTGATGATGATATATATTAGTAATATATAATTATATGGATGATTCTTCATTCCTGCCTAGGACGCGCCAACCAGAGGGAGCTGAGAGCTCGAAGGCGGTGGAAGTACTCGGCGATGGCCAGAAAGCACCTCGCGGCTTGCCTCGTCGTCAGTACTTGATGCAGCCGGTGAAGGGTTTGGTGCCTCAGATTGTCGGCCTGCAGGTAACTATATTAATTAGTAGTAGTAGTAGTAGTGTTTGGTGCCTCAATCAAATCAATTAATTATAAAAAAAAAATTGACTTTCGGAAAGATGCAATTAAGCATAAAAGCATCATTTCGTAATCTAAGCATTAATCAATAGTTAATGGGTGGGAAGTTGTCAACAAGGACAGCCTATCCACTCGTGGACTTTTCGGTAAGGAAATAAAAAGTCAGACGAGAGGCATACAGCACAGGTAGCGAGCTACCATTTTTTGTATGTGAATATTACTGAAATTAGCATGCCACCTAATGCGATTAACAACAAAATGAAGTGATTCCCCCCTTCTAACTACCAGTGTATTAAACAAAAGAACGCATCCCTAGTTAGGTTCAGGAAGTTGAGACTAGATCCGGCGAATGCAGAGCTGGACCAAGCAAGGCACTGCTCTTTCTCATATAATTGTATTTGTATTTGTTGGTCGGGCGGATATAGCCGGCAGGAGAAGGCCCCAACTACTACCCTTCTAAGACATATAAAAAAAAAAAGTAAATCCACTTGGAACCAAAGTAATGCTGCCTAAATATGTGTTATGAGAATATTATTCTCCCATCGACAGTACTAGTTAAACAATTTGATTGAGCAGAGTCACTAAGATATAATAAAATGGTATATATAAAATATAGGTAGTAGGAGTAGCAGAAAATAGTTAGATGGTGATGATCGAATGCCATCATAATACTGTATGTTGCTTACTTGTTCTTATGTCAATATCGATAATGAAACATGGATATAATGATGGAATGTAACAAAGTTTTGATTATTTTCAATTTTGAAATTTCAAACGATAACAGTGCTGGCCACAGAAGTGAATTATCAAGAATTCTTCTTGATTTTTTTTTATGAGCTATTTCAATGAGTGTTTTGTCACAAATTTTTCATTGTATCGGATTTTGTGTAAATAACTGATTTGTGAAAATGAGAAATTTCAAGATAATCGATTTCAAAATCACTCATTGACTCCCATCAGCTATTTCAAAAATCCAAATGTACCTTCACCTAGCCTGGCCAGTTTGATGAAAAGGAGAAAGAAGGGGAAAATCAAACAGTACGGCTGGAATCATATCTTATTTGGGAGACTTTTACTGATATGAAATCTGCGTGTAGAAAAATATGCAATTGAAAGATAATTCCTATGTTGAACTTCCAGAAATATTCAGAACATTAATTCTTTTTTTTTTTTTTTCTGTTGTTTATGGATAACTAGGAGAAGGTAATTAATCAGAAACAGACGAGTGAAATTAATGAGAGGATGGCCTGGCCGGCAACACCGGAAAGAGGGAGGAGGGTGCTGCAAACTTTCGAAGGTTGAACGGTCAAACAAACGTAACAGTAGAAGTCGAAGAAGAAGAAGAACTTAACAACACAAACGCTGAGGCGCATTTGTTTTTTTTGACATTCAAAATGACACGTATGTTGGATTGTTTCGTTCATTCATTTCATGGGATATAATCTGAGCTGGAATTGCAAATAATTGAATAAATAATAAGTAAATGAATGTGGGTTGGGGAATTTGTCTTTAAGTCAAACGGTTACGACCCTGACATCAGAGGCTCCCCTTAAAACATGGGCCTCCCCTCCCCTTCACAGATCCCTAAGAAATCGATTCTTCCTTCACCAAAATATGTGTCGTCGTGGGGACCACTCTCTCCCCTCCCCCCCTGCCCAACCTCCTGCCACGTCATACCCTAGTTATTATTATCTACGGAATCCCCCTCCCCACACTTCTCTTCCTTCCAGGGGTGATTTTGGGATTTTACAATCAGTTCATTCTACAGACTGATAGAGGGAAGCTAGGGTTTGCGAAAAAAATGGATAAAGACCAATATGTGCATTTAATGCGATTAGGCTTCTGCGCTGCTGCAGCCTAGCCGCCTAAATTCCTTTTCCATAATGTAATGTCGCTTTCTGGAAACCCAAAAATAATATTTGCCCCCATCCCAATTATCTACCTGATTCACTTCTTCTATTTCCATGTCTCTTCTTTGCTAGTTTTGTTTAATTCTTTTATATATATATAGCTAGCTGTTATTATTAATATTAAGTTTAAATATTTGTTAAAGCTCAGTTTATGCTCAGCTAATCATCAAGATATATATTTTGATGTTAATAACCCAACCGCCCCCAACACATATACATGGAGTGGTTCCATATATATCTATCTATCTACACAATAATATATAATCACACTCATATAATCTTTGTTGATGGGTTAGGTTTCCCCCAGACAACAAACCCACACCGGCCCCCCCGCACCTCCCTGATTTTCTATTACTAATCATTGATTAATAATAATAATAATATCTCAGTTACGATTTAATTATTAAATTAGTCAATTACTATAAAAAAACATAATTGATGTGGAGTAATTACTTAAAGGAGTAATTAGGAGGGAGGGAATACCTGTCGGACGAAGCCTTCGAGGGTGGATAGCTTGTTCATGGCCATGGCCATCTGACCCATGTAGTTAGCCATGTTGGGCGGTGAGCTCAACGAGTCCGACGTTATCGTCTCCGACAGCGACTGGTTCAGAGAATCCAGCCCCTGGGACAGTGCTTCCTCCGCCTCCTGAGTCGACTGCTGCAGCCCGCATATCCCCAGGATTTGCTGCTCCGTGAGCGGCTCGATCTGGCTCACTATTATCTGCATGCCAACCAAACCCCCTATCATTCACAAAAAAACAATAAAACACAAGAAAACTGAACCATGAAGCTCTCGGTCCTTTTCATCTCTTTTTTTATTTCAGTGTTGGGTTGTTGGCATGTATTGTTTGGCAAACTGTCACGAGGTGGCCTGGTCCTGGTGTGTGAAAGAAAGAGGGAAAAAGCAAATACAAAATGGAGGGGGTACGGGGATCTGGTGAATGATTAGATGTGGGTTCGGAGTAGGACTTTTTCAATTTATTTACTAGGGACCAAAACCCAAGATCATGGCCCTATTTATATATCTACCCAGTAGTACCCAGTACTGCTAGCTGGTACTCCAGTCCAGTCCAGTCCAGTCCAGGACTTACTCCTGCTACAAACCAAATCTCTTGCTACATACATATATACATTTTGAGAAGAAAAGAACAAATCAATAAATGAAAACAGAAACAAGAAAGGAAGGAAGCAGGCAGGCAGGCAGGCGTGAAAGCTATGTGCAGCAGCACTAGTGTGCGTGACACAGAGAAATTATTGAGAGGAAGCGAGGGAAAGAAAATACGTGCGCAAACGAGGAGGAGGAAGAGGGAAGGGAAGGGACATGAGCTTTATGAGATTGAGACCTATACTCTACCTTTTAGTGGTAACCAACCCCTTTCTTGGGGCATTTCTTTTCTTCCCATGTGGTTTCCCTTGGGTTATCATTACTTGTATTGTGGTTATTGTATCCTATTTCCTTCTCTTGTCACCTTTCCTACTCTATTGCTTGTTTTTTTTTTTTCTCTCTTGCAATTTAATGGGGGCGCCATGCAATAACTACACTAATTCACAAACTATTTACCCACACGCGTCAATGTAAACACTGGAATCTGCCTTGGAAAGTATAATTATTGTTCACGTACGTACGTACCTTAATGAGCTCGGAGGGGCGGAAGCCGCCCATCCACAAGAAGCAGCGCTCGGCGGGGGTCTTCCACATGCCGGAGACGAGGTGGAAGACGTCGGTCTTGGCCACCATCCCTTTTAAGTTCATGACGACGTCGTAGTGAGCCAAGCAGTTGTCCACGTACATCCGCAGCTCGTTCTCCGGCAGGTGCTCTTGCACGGCGGCCCTCAGCTCGCAGGTCAGCCGGTGGTGCTCTTCCAGCCACCGCGTGTACTCCATGTCAAACACCGCCGCGTCTACATATATTGCCCCTCATTTCCATCAGTACAGAATTGATTCCAATATGGGGTGTTTTTTTTCTTAATGCTTTTGAATTAATTAATTAATTGTTACTGTTAATTACCGGTACTGATATTGCTGATGACATGAAGGTTTTGGTCTCCACCTAAAAGGCCACCGCCACTGAAAAACATGCCCTAAATACAAGCAGCAAGACTTCAAATTATGATCTAGTAGGGACCCGACTTTTTTTCACACAGTTAATTATAACTACTGCACTAAAAGGAGGGGAAATTAAAGGAAACCTAACACATTTATAATAATTGTTTTGTAAAAAGGTATAAACCCGGGCACCTGAGATCTAGCTCGCTGTAGCTCTTGTTCAAGTTGGGTAAGCTTGATTCTGCTGGACTCCAGCTGCTGAACATAAGCCTGCCAAAGGAAAAGAAACAGAAGCCATGGTTGTGTGAGAATAAGTCCCATTGTTTATGGAACGTTACTACAGTAATTAATGTTGGGTAGTCACATTTCCAAAGAGTAAAGTTGGAGACCTTTTTTCGGAGCCTGCTTTTCCTGGCTGCCTCTCTATTCTGAGCAAGTCGCCTCAATGTCTGGGGGCACAACACAACCCAACCCAACCCACATTAATAATTCCTTCATGATTAGAGGAAAATCCCTAAAAGTGTAAATGAAAATTTGGGAGCAAGTGAATTTGGGAGGTAGGTAGGTGTCCCTCACCTTAGGGTCTGGGGTTTTGGGTCCTTCATGCTCTGAATTTGATGCTGTGATTGGACCTTTACGGTTCCCTTCCCTCTGCACCATCCCCCCAAAGCCAAAGGGTTTAACGTAATTAGTATGCATGTACGACAAACAATTTTGGAAAGTTGAAGTCACTTTTAAATTTGGATGTAGTTGGCTTGGGTGGAGCAGATGGTGGGAATGAAATGAAGATTAGTTAAGGACATTAATTAAGATTATACCTTGATGGATTTAGGAGGTTCAGAAGTCGGTGGCGCGGAAGCTAGAGGAGCGGCGGCGTGGGGGTTTCTTGTGGCGGCGGCCAAGTGATCCATGGAATCGGCGGATGGTCTCTTGGAACCGCTGGTGGCTGCGGCGGGCAGGTGTTGTTGTTGATGATGATGGAGAGGGGCAGTGGTAGCAGTGTTGGTCTGCCAAATCCATGCAACCAACAGTCAGTAAACAACAGCGAAACTAAATATCTTCGCGGTGATTAGTAGCAAAGGATATATGTACTGAGGGTTTTTTTTTTTTGTTTTTACCTTGGGGGAAGGGTGGAGGAGGGAGTGCATAGGCTGGGAAGGGAAGATGTTGAGAGTTGGAGGCCTGTTGGTATTGCTGCTCATTCCACCTCCCCCTGCCGCTGCTGCTGCTGCTGCGCTCTGATGGTTGCCATGTTGATGTTGTTGAACTGCACCCATGATTATAATTATAAGGTAAAAGCCCCCCAGTAAATAAAAAAAAAAAAAAAAGAAAGACAAAAGCAAACTGTTGGTAGGACCCGGGAAAGGCAAGGGGATGGGGGAATCACGCGATGGAGGTTTCTGTGTAGCAGGTACTGCTAGTTGTTGTGTAGATTCCAAGAGGGAAACCCAAAAAGGGGAAAAAGGAAAAACAAAAACTTGGGTGAAGAGAGAGATCCTGAAAGTGGATTCATCATCTTCTGAGACTGAGAGAGGAAGGCAGCAGTTTATTAGTTTGTTACATACTTGCAGCTAGCTAGCATATATAATATATGGTCCCCTCCCCTCCCCTCCCCTCCCCTCCCACTTTGCTTTTGCTTTTTCTTGTAGATAAAATGGAAAGAAGAAATAATTCAGAGCAAAAGAAGAGATCTTCTTCTTCTTGTTTCTACTGGCTGGCAGGCTGGGGATTGCAGTTGCAGCCTGCAGGACTAGCTGCAGGAGGGAAGGGAAGGGAAGGGAAGGGAAGGGAGAGAAGGGGATATCTGGTCAAAGGGAAAAGCAAAGAAATTTACTGACTGACACCAGAAAGAAAGAAAGACTGGTGCAGCGGGGATCCGATCCCAAACAATACAACCATGCCTTCCCTGTGACCAACTGAAACAAAAACAAAAAAAAAAAAAAAAGACCCACCCACCTCCCCAGAAAATGATTTTTACGATCAGAATCGGATCTTCGCCCTTCCATCCCGGACCACCGCCCCAAAAATATCACAAGAAATTGAAAACAAAGGAAACAAGTTGGAGAGAGAGAGAGACGGAGGACTCATCGTACGTCGTTGGTTGTGGTCTTGAGGATGGTGGTGAAGAGAGGAATTACAAGGGTCGTGATTATTGTGGCCGCCGTCTAAATACAACAACAGCGCTTGATCCAACTCCCCCAAATCGTAGGCTCCTCCTGCTCCTCCCGCCGCCACGCCTTCTTTGCTCCTGCTCATTAATTCATCAAAACAAAAAGACACAGTAACCATTAATTGTCTACACATAAAATGAATATCAACTACAACTACACTAGTTCATCAATAATTTAATACATGAAGTTGGCAGCCGCGGCGGCGGATGTAGAAGGCGATGACTCCTGATGATGATGAAGCATCATCCCACCATATGGAATCTGCTGCTGGTGTGAATGGTAATTTTGCTGCTGCTGTTGTTCCATTGCTGCTGAGGATCCTCGACCGCTTGGCGACGAGGAGGAGTGGTTATTGTTGTTGCTACTGTTACTGTGATTCATCATCACTAATCTGTTGGATGCAGCGCCCATGAACAATAATCTTTCCTCTTCCTCTTCCAATTCCTCCTCCTCCTCTTCCTCGTCTTCTTCTTCTTCTGAGAATCCTAAATCTTTTGAATATCCCATTAATATCTGATTCCTCCTTGGACCATCCTCCTCCTCCCTTATCCCTCCTAATTACCACACAAGATAGTATATAATATAACCCTGATCAAACAAACCCAAAATTTCAAGACACGCCACAGAGTAACAACTTCAAAGGAAGAAAAAGAAGATTTGTTGACTACCAGAAAAAGGTTGTAGGGTGAAATCAGGATGAAGAGAATGATAATAGAGATGATAGATAGGAGAAAAGAGAAAAGAGAACACCGACCTTGTCTAAGTTTTTCTTTGGGTCTCTCTCCGTAAATTAATATTTGGGGCTGGCAGACTTTTAAATATATGTGGGTATATTTTTTTACAGGACTGGCTGGGTACGAATATAGAACAAGCTAGGAAGGAGAAGAAGAAGACGACGACTAAAAGAAAAGTGGCAGAGACGATCTGAGCTGCAGGCTGCTGCAGAGAGCAAGGTAGGGGCGCTGGCAGGTTGCCGTGGCTTACTAGTAGGGCTAGCTTAGCTACTTGAATGTTTAATTGCAGTCGTCGTCTATCCAACCCCCACCCCCTTTCTTTCTTATTCCTCCTCCTTCTTCTTATGTCTGTCTGTCTGTCTAGAGCGAGAGAGAGAGAGAGAGAGAGAGAAAGTGAAGCAGATTTGAGAAGGAGAAATTTTCTTTGTCTTTCTTTTCTCGTTTAGTAATTAAATCAATTATTAAGCAGGAAACCGCTTCAGAATTTCTTTCCCTTTTACTTGTCTACTGAATGCTTCCCCACCCAAGCCTCAACTGACCATAATGCCCTCCCCTTTCCCCTCAATTTAATTTTCCCTCCCCGACCCCCACTTTGACACAGAGGAAAGGGAAAAAGGAACGGGAAAAAAAAAAAAAAAACAAGGCAGGTAGATAGAAAAAGAAGGGTATTTTCCCCTCCCTAATTATGTGTTGTTGGTTTGACATTTTCCTTCTCATGCAAAGTTACACGTAGCTAGCAACCCTCAGAGCTAAGGCGGCCGTACGTGTGCTGCCCTGCAGCTCTTGCTTCTTCACCTCCCCTCTTCCCGCCGGTTTTCACTCCCTCGTTCTCTCTGTCCATATATATATATATGGACCATTCTATCGTACCCGGGTAAAATCCGAGGTATGTCGTAAATTGAGTAAGAAAATGATATCTAGACCTTGAATTGACCGGAGTTTGGCGTTTGGAACTATTCTCAAACTCTTAAAGATTAAAATCTAAGTCTTAGTTCTATAAATCTCATACACGAAGACCAATTTATTGACAAACAAAAATTGACGGTCATGATTCATTGAAATATATGCAAAAAATTACATGCACAATCTTAGGGGTTAGGCTCTATGATCTAGAAAACTAAGACATAGGGTTCACCCATCAAGGATTAGGGCATAGTATCATGCTCAGAAATGCGGTTAATTCGAGTTCTAGATAGCTTTTTTTTACTTAAGGTATGTCGTACCCTAGATTTCACCCAAGGTACGATAGAAACCACCATATATATATATATATATATATGTGTGTGTGTGTGTGTGGTTATGTCTTCGATGCACTCACTTTTTTGGGTGCATTCAATTCAACCCGCCTCATAATCGTCATTCTGAGCAGGTGATTCATGTGAAAACGATGGCAATCATCCCTTGTAGTATGATGAACAAGAACCACATGAATTTTTACAAAAATCATTCAAGATTCACTTTAATTTGAATGATTCAGGGTTTAGGAATTTAGGGTTAGGGTTTACAATTTGGGATTTTGGGTTTAGATTCAAAATTGAATGTTAATAGGTTAGGGTAATGGGTTGATTAGTTGTAATTTTGTGTTATATCATCATATGAGACTAATTCTACCCATTAAATTTCAAAATTTGATGTATTATGACCACTTTTAGAGGTGGGTGCACTGAATGCACCCAAAAAAGTGAGTGCACCGAAGTAGGCACTATATATATATACTAGCTTATAACTGGTCGGTTGACCAAAATGTCAATATTTGATTATTTATATTTTTATGTTACGGTTAAGTTTATCAACCCGTTTAATTTTATTGACAATGCTTAGATCGGGATGATAAATAAAAAAACAATAAATAGGTCGAACATTCAAAGAAATATCATCATTTAATAATATAAAATATTATAAAAATGTATCATTGATCTCATTTTCGTAATGATAATTAAGCCCTTTCAAATGCTATTGGTTAGTTGATAGCAAAAAAGAAAGAGTATAAAAAATCATTGAAATTCTCACACGACCCATAGATAGTTTGAAACTAAATCTTAAACCTCACAATCCTATAGAAAGGTTCAATGCTCTCATTTTAGGAATAAGATGCCACTAATAAAAAAGAAATGGTGGAGAGTTGTTGATTCAAGTAAATTATATACTAACAATTCAGCTAAGAGGGGACCATCAAAACTTGAGAGCAAATGATAAAATTAAGGTTACCTCCAATTTACTAATAAAATTGATCAAGTTAATAAGGCACAAAATTAGACACTCCTTATCTATCAGTTCCAGTAGGTTGAATAAAGAATCAACCTACTTCGGTAAATCAATCAATGATTCCTTATTTTAAGATATAATTAGGTTGTGACAG
The DNA here is from genome assembly GCA_946122785.1 of Linum tenue. NCBI lineage: Eukaryota > Viridiplantae > Streptophyta > Magnoliopsida > Malpighiales > Linaceae > Linum > Linum tenue. Next base: position 37,747,391 of record CAMGYJ010000007.1, on the reverse strand, counting down.
CTGCAAAAATCTAAGGATCCAATAGCCACCACTCTCCGTTGTACAACCAAATTTTTATTTCAAGAGGCATATTTTTCAACCTAAAATTCAATTTCTAATCCTCCTTCTGTAACTCCATTTATAGAACTCCATTCTATTTTCCATTGATTGATATTGGAGTTGAACTCTTCTACTTGCCCAGCTTAAATCCCTAATAATAAAATCATAGTGCCAAGAGATACCAGAAGATTGGTTTTCAAAGTCAGCCTTGTATTGGAAAGTGGAAGGGACACAAACTATTGCACGATGGAGAAAATTTCAGAGTTAGAATGAGATAAGAACAAAGATAAAAAAGCACAAAAATTTAAATTGAAAAATGCAAGAACACAACACGTAGTAACATAATTAGTTTCTTCCAAGTTAACCAATTACCAAAGCTTTAGCGAAAATTAAGGAGAGAGTATGAACTTTAAAATTGAGAAAATTACATGGAACTCTACTATGAAAATTGAATTATCAAGCACCATAAAATACATACGCTAGACTTAGTGGGTTTGCTAATCATGATGGAAAAGTCCTTCAATTTCGGAGTTTAACTTCGTGTATGTTTTTTATTAAAAAATATACAACAAATTTGTTTAGTGTAATTGGTTATGATTATTGTTTTAGTTTGAAGAGACCTAGATTTGAATCTTGATATTGATATTTTTTATATGAAATAATTAATTAATTGTAAAGACAATAATATCTTTTCTATTTTCACTTTTGTTGCAGAAAATTTAAAATGGTAAAAATTATACAAAACTCTATAATATACTATTGGAGGATATCCTATATCAAGTTTAATATCCAGTTTAATGTCCGCATGATTTCTGGGAAAAAATGTGTGGATTCATGTATTGTTGAATTGGATGAAGTGAATTTATGAATTTAAGTCAATCATTTTATCTATTGAATTTGTGTATCCAAGTGGTATCTTAATTTAATATTGTATCTAATTTTCAAAAACTTTAGATAGTAATATGTTATTATAGAAATATTTTTAATAATTTTTAAGATTATTTTTGTAAAAAATGAGCAAATAGTTATTACACGATCATTAACCTTTGTAATTAATACATAGATTTCACAAACCATTAATTTGTAACGACACGGTAATTAAAGTTTGAACTTGTAAGAAATTGTCACTTTTGTCAATTTCCATCAAAATTTTGGTTAGACTGATCTAGTCAGCTGATAGACCGTTAATTGCACATGTTTTTACCCATATTCTCATACCGTTTGAGATGTGGATTCTCGTGTTTTAGGCCGATTTCACGCTAGGTTGTGCTTGTTTGTGATATTTCAGGTCCTAGTGCGTGAATGGAGGCTTGGGAGCGAGTTTGGGGGCGATTGGACGAAGATCGGACGCGTGGCGAGGCGCTGAGAAAGCCACACGTGCATTCCTGGAACCCACACGGCCGTGCAAGTCACCCTTGTGGCCGTGTGGGATTTACCGAGAGCTCACACGGGCATGGTGGAATTTCCACACGGCCGTGTGACCCTGGCCGTGTGGGAAGCCTGAAGTGCAATTATGTGAGACGCAGCGTTTTGGAACTCACACGGGCATCTGGGTAAGCCACACGGCCGTGTGGCCTGCCCGTGTGAGTCGGGAAAATCTGGGTTTAACCCAATTCCGAGCCAAAAGTCAAAGGATCGACTTTTTGGAGCAAAAACAGAGCCCTATAGAGAGAAAGTGCGAAGAACTCATCCTAAGAGTGGTTTTGGAGCTGGGTTTCATCAAATCAAGCTTGGAGATCATCATAGGAGTGATAATTATCATCCCAGAGCAGATTCTTCCCATTGTTATGAGTATGACTGCTTTGTATCCTGTTTTCCCCTCTCTCTCTATGGAGTAGAACTTTCTCTCACTTGGGTATGAAGAACCCTAGTTTCATGTGTTATGGATTTTGATTGTAATGACTTGGGATTGTTATACTGCTTGATTATAATCGAATGATGCATGATTCATTGAATTGATTGAAGTCTGATCAGCTTTTCTTGATATTCTGCTGCAACCTGAGATAGATAGAATCTAATTAGGTTGTTAGAGCTACATCATTCGGTAGTAGTGGATTGGTTATACGAGAATTAGCCAATCTACTGCTTTGTACTGGAATCCAATTCCAGTAGTGGAGTTATGTGTTCATAGCCTCAGCTTTCTATCCCGGTGAAGACTAGTCGTCTGCCGGGTAGTTTGACTGAGAGGGCTTGGTCAGCTTAAGAGATTCCAAGCTACTATCGGATCTTCCGCAGTTTAATCAACAGTAAATCAACACAGGGTAATTACAATTGAGACCTAACTAAGGAGCTAGGGGGACTCATTCCCGAGTGACTCTTCCTTGACTTCAGAAAACCGAACCATTTCCTGCTTTTTACTGCTTTTAGTTAAAACAACAATCACTCGACTTAGTTTGCTAGATAATAGATAATCACGGAGTAGGCAGTAGATCTAGACCCCGGGTTGAGATTAGAACTTGCTACTTTACTGCATTCCCGGACTGTGATTACACTTGGTCGCAGTTTGGTGTTGTGTTTTACCGTGTCAAGTTTCATGGGCCCATTCCCTCCATCTTTTGGCAATCTGTACATATTGGTTGCAGTGGACTACGCCTCGAGGTGGGCAGAAGCTCAAGCCATGCCCACCAATGATGCAAGACGGGTCTGCTCATTTCTGAAGCAGCTGTTCTCCCGGTTCGGGACACCTCGCGCCATCATTTGTGGTAGAGGAACCCATTTTCAAGGGCAATTCACTAAACTCCTCCCTCGCTATGGCGTTTAGCATCAGGTGTCGGTGGCCTACCATCCCCAGTCAAATGGGCAGGCCGAGCTGATGATGGATCAGTCCCGCAAGGATTGGTCCACCAAGCTCGATGATGCTCTTTGGGCGTATAGGACGGCCTATAAAAACCCGATTGGCACTTCTCCCTATAGGCTTGTCTATGGGAAGGCGTGTCATTTGCCAGTAGAGCTAGAGCACAAGGCCTTCTGGGTCATTAAGCTGCTAAACCTGGATTTGAGTGTTGTAGATATAGAACGTAAGTTGCAGCTGCTGGAGTTGGAGGAATGGCGTTACCACGCCTACGAGAACACCCTGCTCTACAAAGAGCGCACCAAGCATCTCCACGACGCGCGATTGAGGGGCCCGAAGGAGTTTCAGGTAGGTGATCGTGTTCTGCTCTTCAATGCACGCCTGAAACTCTTTCCGGGCAAGCTCCGTTCGAGGTGGTCGGGACCCTTCACGGTCACCCAAGTTTTCCCGCACGGTGCGGTGGAGATCAGCAATGCTCAAACCGAGCCATTCAAGGTGAATGGCCACCTCCTAAAGTTGTATTTTGGAGGTGCTGTCGAGCGCGCAGAGCTGATGATCAAGCTCGAGGACCCTTAGTTCCTCTACTGGCGTCCAGCTAAAAGACGATAAAGAAGCGCTTGTCGGGAGGCAACCCCACCGAGGTTTGCATTTTCTTGCCTTTTTCCTTTGATTTTTGTGTTTTTTTTTAGTCTTGAGGTGTTGTTCCAGAGTCGAACGTCATTTTTGAATGAAAACAAGTTGAAATCGGGGCTCCGGCAATCCACACGACCATGCCTGAAACTCACACGGTCGTGTGGTTTTGAGCCCCTGACCATGTGAAGGCTCGGCATAATCCACACGGCCAAATGTGCAACTCACACGGCCGTGTGGATTACCTCGGCCAGGCCGTGTGGCCGACACGGGCAACTCTGATGCTCACACGGCCGTGTGGTTTTGACCCCTTGGCCGTGTGAAGCCTCGGCATTTTCCACACGGCTAGATGTGCATGTCACACGACCGTGTGGCTTTCCTCAGCCTGGCCGTGTCGGCCCACACGGGCACATCCTGCACCTCACACGGCCGTGTGAGCTTGCCCGTGTGGCCGAGCCACGGGCTATAAATTCGGCCGACACGGCCGAGTGGTCAGAAAATCAAATTTCGCTCGCCGGAATCCTCTCCCCCTCGCCGGAAAACCACGCCTTTTCACCCTCCTGGGCAATTTTCGGCCATTTTTGGTCGGTTTTTCACAAATCCAACACCACAACCACCCTTCCCTCCCCATTATCGGCCTATCCCTCGTTTTTGAGGTGATTTGGATTGATTTTAAATCGCCGGAGGCGATTTCCGGCCAGACTCCGGCGAGGCTCTGACGAGCACTTCCGGGCACTTTTTCGGCTTTTCGTCGCTTCCATCACCTTCCCCTCATCATCCCCTACACCTCTACTTGAGTCTCCAGGTTTGATTTTGCCCTTAACTTTGTTATTTATGGAGAATTGGGTGTTAGGGTGCATGTTTAGAGAACCTCTTTGAATCTTGTGAATTTTGTGCAATTGATTGAGGGGAATGCTTGGATTATGTCTGAATTGTGTTGGGCAATGTCCCCCTTGCTTGTTTGAGCCCTTGTGTGCAAGAATTTTGTCAATTTTATGCTTACCTTAATAGTGCACACAAGGTGTTCGATGGAATGCCTGTTTTTCATGCCATGTTGTGAGCACCGGTTGGGGCCCTTAATGATGTGCTTTGAGGGTGTATTTGCTATGGATGTAAATCTTAAGTTGCCTAATTTATCGTGAATGTGCACCCCCACTCAGATTATGCTTGATTTATCGAGTTTTTGACCCCCAAACTATGGATGAAACCATGGTTAGGCTGTTTTCTGTTCTTAAGTGTGGGGGTGTGATTAACCTTTTCTTTGGCTCTTTTGGTTCCACTTTGGGTTGTTCTTTTGCAGGACCATGACGAACCCGACCCCAAGCACCCGTTCATTCGGGATTTGAAGAGGGGCCCCTACTAGGATCGTTTCAAGCACGTCCTGGCCTGCTCGTTTGGGCAGCACCACTACTGGTCCAGGCGGGAGTTTGAGAAGTTGCACTGCTACGAGCACTTCTTCGCAATCGTCACCAACCGCCCGTGGCGCCGTCTGCTCCCCATCCGCGAGAAGGTCTACCACGAGCCCGTGGTGGAGTTCTACACGACCTTCAAGCACGCATCCACAGAGAGTTGGACAGACAGTAACGTCGTCAAGTTTCGGCTCGGCGGTGTACCCCGGTCTATGAGCTACCATGAGCTGGCCACTGCTCTCAACCTCGGCCTGGCCGATGGTGAGGACTACGTCACCGAGGTCAGCGACCCGGTGAGCGTGAACTTCAAGACGCTGTACACCCGCCTTGCTCGGCCAGGCCAGCGTCCCTTCGCGGCCGGGAAGACGAAGGCCAGCACCCTGCACCTTGACAACCGCATTCTCCACCACCTGCTGGCGAAGTCTTACACCCCAGCTTCAGACAGCGCCAGCGCCATCACCAAGAGAGCCATGTACTTCATCCAGTCCATCCGCCAGCACGACCATCCTCTCCACTTGGGTTCTATGGTGGCCAGAACCTTCGAGAAGAGTGCTTCGGAATTGAAGAGCCTCCACTGCACCCCCCTCATCACCCGCCTGGCCACCTACTTCGGGCTTTCACTGCAGGGGTGCACAGAGCAGGGGAGCACCGACGTCTTTGACAGAGAGACGATTCATTGCATGCACCTGCTGCGAGAGAACCGCGACATCCTGTGGATCGAGGGGTTTCCGTAACCTCAGATCCCAAAGGAGGACCAGCCAGAGGACCAGTCAGAGGACCAGGAGGATGAGGCTGCTGGTCATGTGGAGCCCGAGGAGGTGGATGATGGTGTTGCCCCCCGCCCCACCACCTTCGAGTACGGGGGTGGCAGCTCCGCCTTCCCCGGTCAGGACTACTTCACTCACCAGTTCGAGCAGCTGCGTATCCAGAACCAGCAGATCCTTGACCAGCAGCTCCAGTTCCAGCAGCAGTATGCGGCTCACCAGGCCGAGTACCAGAACCGGATGGCTGCTTATGATGAGCGCCTGGACATGCTGGCGACGCAGCAGGGGGTGACACTGGCTCATATCGAGCGAGAGAAGGCTCGATCTAGGCGCATGGAGGAGGTTCAGCAGCACCTGCTCCAGCTGCTGCCGGGCGAGCAGCCAGTTTGGAGGACTCCCTAGGAGGACTCTCCACTTCCACCTCCACCAGCGGATGACGATGACGCTTTCATGAATGACATCGACCTGGATAATCTTGGCGATGAGTAGGCTGTACTCGTTGCCCCTCTGAGTGTGTTTTCATTTTAGACTTTTGTGTGTTTTCTCCATGTGTGCGGAGCTTGAACTTAGTGTGTCGTTTGTTTTTCTTTTTCTTTTTCTTTGGTCCACTTCCAGTCCCCCGGAAGTATTTCAATCCGGTAACATCGTTCCCCTTATCTCTCCCTCTACTCCATTGAGGGCAATGTCGTACTTAAGTGTGGGGGGTGCTTTGTATCGGTTGGAATCTATAAATGTGTGCTTGGAGCCTAGTCCGCTGTCCGAATCTTACGATTTGAGGGCTCCAAGTACTGTTGTTTGATCATATTGGCACTGTATTTTGATTGATGAATTGAATGGTTTTCGGATTGATGCATGACAATTGGAATGTGACTAGGACAACCTATAATGATGACTGAGACGTGCAGTAGAATTGTGTAGGGGTTCAGTTTTTCAAATGTTTGCTTACCAACTGTGACTTGGATGGATCACTTGTTCTTGACAGTTGTTTATGCATATAGTTCAGGGAATCAGAATGAGAGATAGAGCATATAGGTAGCCATGTGAGATTTGAGTCTGCTCGTTTCTTTCTTGTGTGATAGATCCCTCTTCCATGATGTGTAGCATTCACGTTGTCATTAGCTCAGATGATGGAGGCATAGGATTAGCCCACGAACAAATTGACTGTCCTGATGTGTCATATCCCCTAGTCAGCCCCTCTGAGCAGTGTGTTATCCTTTATTTCGATCTATAATGAAAAATCACCCTTTTGCATCTTTTAGAAGGTTCCACAGAGTGGTTTTTACATGTTCTCTGCTGTTTCTGCTAAATTTAATGTGAGGGTTGGAGGTAGTGCTTAAAAGTGGGCATGTGTTTGAAATTTGTGCAGAGGTGGTGGTTCTCTTAAGAAATGAAAAAAAATTGAAAGAAAAACAAAGCAAAACTGAAAGCAAAAGAGAGCCACTACCAAAAATCTGAATAGTGCCCATTAAGTAGTGTTTCTTAGCAGTCTGGCTGGGAAATTCTGACATTTATATAACCTCCTTCGCTCTTGTGCTCTTGAGAATTTGAGTAATGCAGAATGGCAGAAAGGAAATACTGGTTTGTTTGACTGTGATTTTGTGGGTTTGGAAATGTGGAACCTTGTGCTATGAATACTTCCACCACCTAAAAGGCCTTTTCCCCATGTCCAAGACCCTGGCCAGTCATTTGAACCTGTGCCTAAGACCTCCGGGTTAGTTGGTGGTGACACCCCATATGTGAACTCTAGCATTTAGAGGCTGCCATCATGGTGAAGAGACGTTAGGGATTGAGAGAATAAGTATGCGCATTTTTCGCATCAAATTGTCCTGACCCCACTGGTCGAGAGTGAGCGATTCATTTTTCATATTCTATATACTCTTGTACCCCGGTGAGGACCTAGATTGCTCGGTCTCTATTCTGATGTCTTGAGTTTGGTGCATGAGGTGACTGTCTTGAGTGAGTGGTTGAGTCAAGTCTATGTTGGTTGGTGAACACAAGGCAGACTCTTCCTTTACTCGATTTTGCTACAATCGAATGTCCTTTGTGGTGGTTGTCCAGGTTGCTAGTGAAGTTGTTCATGTGTTGATGTTTGAAAGCCAGTACGATTCACGTGTTCTGTGCCTTTATGACTTGTCCCCAATGTTGGTATGATTGAAAATGTGAGCTTACCTTGTGTCTCACATGGTTTGCTTGGGGACAAGCAAACGCTTAAGTGTGGGGGAGTTTGATAGACCGTTAATTGCACATGTTTTTACCCCTATTCTTATACCGTTTGAGATGTGGATTCTCGTGTTTTAGGCCGATTTCACGCTAGGTTGTGCTTGTTTGTGATATTTCAGGTCCTAGTACGTGAATGGAGGCTTGGGAGCGAGTTTGGGGGCGATTGGACGAAGATCGGACGCGTGGCGAGGCGCTGAGGAAGCCACACGTATATTCCTGGAACCCACACGGCCGTGCAAGTCACCCTTGTGGCCGTGTGGGATTTACCGAGAGCTCACACGGGCATGGTGGAATTTCCACACGGCCGTGTGACCCTGGCCGTGTGGGAAGCCTGAAGTGCAATTATGTGAGACGCAGCGTTTTGGAACTCACACGGGCATCTGGGTAAGCCACACGGCCGTGTGGCCTGCCCGTGTGAGTCGGGAAAATCTGGGTTTAACCCAATTCCGAGACAAAAGTGAAAGGATCGACTTTTTGGGAGCAAAAACAGAGCCCTAAAGAGAGAAAGTGCGAAGAACTCATCCTAAGAGTGGTTTTGAAGCTGGTTTTCATCAAATCAAGCTTGGAGATCATCATAGGAGTGAAAATCATCATCCCAGAGCAGATTCTTCCCATTGTTATGAGTATGACTGCTTTGTATCCTGTTTTCCCCTCTCTCTCTATGGAGTAGAACTTTCTCTAACTTGGGTATGAAGAACCCTAGTTCCATGTGTTAGGGATTTTGATTGTAATGACTTGGGATTGTTATACTGCTTGATTATAATCGAATGATGCATGATTCATTGAATTGATTGAAGTCTAATCAGCTTTTCTTAATTTCTGCTGGAACTTGAGATAGATAGAATCTGATTAGGTTGTTAGAGCTACATCATTCGGTAGTAGTGGATTGGCTATACGAGAGTTAGTCAATCTACTGCTTTGTACTGGAATCCAATTCCAGTAGTGGAGTTCTGTGTTCATAGCCTCAGCTTTCTATCCCGGTGAAGACTAGTCGTCTGCCGGGTAGTTTGACTGAGAGGGCTTGGTCAGCTTAAGAGATTCCAAGCTACTGTCGGATCTTCCGCAGTTTAACCAGCAGTAAATCAACCCAGGGTAATTACAATTGAGACCTAACTAAGGAGCTAGGGGGACTCATTCCCGAGTGACTCTTCCTTGACTTCAGAAAACCGAACCATTTCCTGCTTTTTACTACTTTTAGTTAAAAACAACAATCACTCGACTTAGTTTGTTAGATAATAGATAATCACGGAGTAGGCAGTAGATCTAGACCCCGGGTTGACATTAGAACTTGCTACTTTACTGCATTCCCGGACTGTGATTACACTTGGTCGCAGTTTGGTGTTGTGTTTTACCGTATCATCAGCATTCCAACTCAACAAAAGCAAAATGATTAATAATTAAATCCAATTTGATATATGAAACCAACCTACATGCAAACTAGTAAAAAAATGGCAAAAAATCAGTTGAATCTTTTCTTCAACGGATAAAATTTTGACCCCGTCCCCGGGAACATCTCGCAAATTTCAAAAAATTGTTCAAATACGATTTTGATTTTCTTCTTCTAATCGATTCATGTCAGTTTATAAACGTTCGAAGGAAAGCAGAAACTGGCGGCCCAGGCGCCGGAATCGGTGGTGTAGCCAGAATTATATTTAAGAGGGTGCACTAAAATAAATTTTAGACAATGACCCTATGATGCGATCTCATGGTTAATATTATGAAATTATTTTAAAACTGCATAGTTTTCCAAACTATCAATATTTCGCTCTTAATATTACCCACCAAATAACCATTCATAAATTATTTTCACACGATTTTAAGGCTGGTCAACCATTTCATTGTTGAAAATTTTATATAAACATACATTTATTTACAATATCAACATGTGTATTGACAAAAAATTATTAGCAAACTAAACCAAGTTTCATAAACAATGCAGAAGGCTCGGGGGGAAATGCGCAAGGGGTGCCCAGGAGAGTTCACTCAGCTCCACAACCAAGGCCTCCTAGGGAGCCAGTGCATATCGACGCCCTTCCTTTCCTTACCGAATTCATTAACGGCGAAAGAGTCTCGCGCCAGGAGCGCTGCTGTAAGCAGTTATGATCTCAAGCACTCGGCCTCTGAAAAACCGTGTTCGCTGCCTTCCATTTACTGTCCAAGAGAGCCGGAAAAGCATGTGGCAAGGTGGCTAACGGCATACCATCGTCAGTATAGAGTCCCAAAACACGCTTGTTACTTTAGAAAGATTGCGGGGGCGCTCACGTTTTTTGGCTCCTTCCCGGCCGGGAAGTTCGCTTCCGGCGACTCGCTTCTACCGCTAGCGCTTGGACTTGGAAGCAAGCTACAACTACATTCAACATAGCAACTTTTCTCTTCCGACTGTCGTTATCATAGAAAGTTTATGTATTATTCTAATAATCAGCACCCTCTTATGGGAGCGGTTAGCATGACTACCCCATAAGGGGTTTGATTTTTGACACCCCACTTAGATGCCATCCATTTTTATTAGTGTTAAACGAATGGTTAGGATTAGACATCTATTTATTGAGCAGTAATCACGTAATTATTGCTCTATAACCTACATTGAAAAGGAAAGAAATCGGGTATCGAGGAAAAAATGGTTCCCAAGGTCAATACAAAATTAATTAACCCTCACCCTTTTATCACTCCCTCTCGTCTCCTCCTATCTCCCTTTCAATAACCTATCTATGGAAACCCTCCCCTGATGTAAACTCTCCCCGCGACGAAATCATCACCCTTCCGGCCTCCGTTACGATTCCTCAACGACCATCGGCGGCCCATCCCATCCGTTGGCCATCCTCCGACTTCACGCCACAGGTCTATCTTTTCGATCGTCGACGCGAAGGGATCGACAGGGAAGACGATGACCCTCCTCACCTTTCCGGCGAAGACGACGACCCTCTTACCCTTCCGGCGTTGGCCCTCCTCCCCTTTCCGGCGAAGACGACGAAAAAGAATCTGAGGTAGTACTCTCTCCCAAACTCATATATATGGGTTTTTCGTGTGGTATTAGTACTAGTGCAATGGTCTTTTCATCACCCAGATCTGTGTTTTTGAGTTTCGAGAACTGGATTTTTTCTTGTGGTATTAGTACCTGTGTACTGGTATGTCTATCACTGGAGTGGTATAAATTGTTGATTCTGGTACGGAAGTATACCACTCCAGTGATAGTTGATTCTTGGATAATGTAGTGTTGTTTATTTGATTGCAGTCTATCACCACATTGATATAGTTAACCATGTGAATGTTTTTGTGGCATACTGTGACTATCACTTTAGTGGTAGATCTATCGCTGCAGTGGTAGTTCGTTGTGATATTTTTGTGGGTAGTGCTATCACTGGGAATGGGTTGGGGTGATTACTTATTTTTTAGTAATAACCGTGGCAACCTCTTTATATACCATTTGATTAATTATTTTCCCTTTTTTAACTTTTTGATTAATTATTTTTCCTTCTTTTTTAATCTTACGATCAAGATTCTTTTAGGGTAATTTTAGAAATTAAAAAGTGACAACACCTGATTATTCTTTATAATCTACCTAAACCCTAGTTCTATCCTACCTCCAGCCAAACCCGTCGCAGCCGCCTCCACGTACCACTCCCGTCGCACCGCCGGCAACAGCCCCGCCCACCCTCGGCCACTGCCGGCAGCAGCCCCCGACCACCCTCGGTACCTCTCTCTCTCTCTCTCTCTCTCTCTCTCTCTCTCTCTCTCTCTCTCTCTCTCTCTCTCTCTCTCTCTCTCTCTCTCTCTCTTCCGCTGCTCTCTTTCTTTCTCTCTACCATCACAACATACATACCAAATAGACATAAAAACCTAGATCTAGTAATTATTGTTTATTGATTCAATGTGCAGTGATATTGGTTACTATATGCAATGGTATAGATGGTTATATTGGTAGTTTTCGTGTAATGGTATAGATTTATTTCTGCAATGATATTTATTGTTTATGGTATAGATTGTTTATATTGATAGTTTTCGTGTAATGGTATAGATTTATTTCTACAATGATATTGATTGTTTATGGTATAGATGGTTATATTGGTAGTTTAATTGTGGTGGAGAGCTCTCCCTAAACTAGGCATTCCACCTATGAAGTCATTCCCCTATAGCTGAAGATGCTCGAGATTCGAGACATTGGAGAACGAAACAGGTAGCTTGTCGGTCAAGTAATTTGATGAAAAGATTCCCTCCGTTCTAGGGTTTTGCTCGGAACTCACGAGTGAGAGAACGACGTTGGTGTCGATAAACCTTAACTTTATTGATTGATAAGGAACTAATGCCAAAGGTACATATTTATAGGCTTAGAAAAGACTAATACTTACCTAGTCCTACCCCTATTCGATTACCCCCTTCTCAAACACAAAAGGAAAACTTGACCCAAAAGGAAAAAACACCCTAGCCCAACCGAAAAATACCCAAAAGCCCAATACTGAAAAATACCCTCATCAATCCTCCCCCATTGAAATCAACCTTGTCCCCAAGGTTGACCCTCGCCTTCTTCTTCCTCAAACAAGCACATCACCGTAGCATTACTGCACTTGTGACCGATAGTGAATCGCTCGTCGCAGTTGAAGGAGAGACCTTGAGCTCTTCGCAGCTGCTGCTCTTCCCGGCTCAATCTCTTCCCTCCTGGCGGCCCACGCGGTGGTCCTCCTCCTCCTTGGAATCCCGAGCTTGCAGTTCTCGGATTAAAGCCACCTCCTCCGTCGGTAGGGCCACCTCCACCAGTGCCTGTCGGCCCTCCTCCTCCGGCAAACGACAACGCGCGACTAGCCGGCTTACTGCGTTGGATTTGATAGTTTTTCATCCTGGCCAAGCTAATGGCGTCGCGCAAAGACTGGTGTCAAAACATTCGGATCTCATCCGCGATCTCCGATTTCAAACCTCCCAAATAAGTGCCTACCAATGCCTGTTGCGTCCAGCCGACGCAGCGATTAGCCAATTTCTCGAACTCCTTCAAGTAATCGGGCAGGGTCCCAGTCTGACGAATCCGTGACAGGGCTTCGTCACAGCTCTCTCCTTCAGTCGGTCCGAACCTCGCCCACAGCTCCTGCGAGAACAGCCCCCCACGAAATCGGCTCTCTAGTGTCCTTGTAGGTGCGCTTCAGCCATTGCCACCACTGGTTCGCCTCTCCCTCCAGATGAAATGCATCTAGTGGTACCTTTTGATCCTCTAGGACCTCCTGATACTCGAAGAATTGCTCGACGCGAGGAAACCATGATCCAGGATCATCCCTTGCAAACTTGGGAAATTCAAGCCGCGCGAGCTTCGCCAGAAACCCGCCCCCGCCGCTAGTGCGACCACTCCCTTTGCCAGCTGGCTTGCCGCCGAAGCTTCCCCGCCCCGTACGAACACCACTGCAGCCATCTATCTTCGACCGGTTCCAGCTCCTCTCCCCTATTCTCATCCCAGTCGTGCTTTTCTCTCCCTCCTTCTCCTCCGCGCCGCTCTTCTCCTCGTCCCCTTCCTCCGAGCTCTCTTCTCCAGCCGACGAAACCATTACGGTCTTCTTCCGCTCCCGTTGCGGTGTCAATGCCTCCACCTTGGCCACCAGAGACTTCAACGTCTCCAAGATCTCGGCTACCTGCCCCCGTACCTCCTCTTGGCCCGACGCAGTGTTCTGTGCTAGGGCTTGCAAGTCCTCCACCGCAGCTTCCATTGCTGAGCATCGTTCTGCTTCTGTGCCCGTACCCATTGCGATCTGGCCCCGAACGGATTTGGAACCAGGCTCTGATACCAATTGATGAACAGATTCCCTCCGTTCTAGGGATTTGCTCGAAACTCACGAGCGAGAGAACGACGTTGGTGTCGATAAACCTTAACTTTATTGATTGATACAGAACTAATGCCAAAGGTACATATTTATAGGTTTAGAAAAGCCTAATAATTACCTAGTCCTACCCCTATTCGGCTACCCCTTCCCAATCACAAAAGGAAAACTTAAACCAAAAGGAAAAAACACCCTAGCCCAACCGAAAAATACCCAAAAGCCCAATACCAAAAAATACCCTCATCATAATTGAGAGCGACGTCGAAGCTTTGGAGATTGGGGAGCGAGATTCCCATATCCGGCGGAAGACTTCCATGGAACTGGTTCAATCCTAAATACACGTGAGTGAGATAAGACAGATTGAAGATCGATGAAGGGATTCCACCGGAGAAACAGTTCTTTGACAAGGTCAAAACGGAGAGGCTCTTCAACTCTCCTAGAGTACTAGGTACCTTGCCACTCAAGAAATTTCCGGTCATTGAGAGTATCTTGAGAGAGGACATGTTCCCAAATGAAGCAGGGATGTTTCCTCTCAAGTTGTGGAGTTGGTGACAAAGTTCTGCAGATTGTTCATCGATCCTATCTCCGGGGGCATTTCGCCAACCAGACGGTTGCTGAATGCGTTGAACACCACGAGATTGGAGCAGTTTGACAGATCTGGCGGGATTCGGCCAGTGAAGGAGTTGTTGAGGAGATAGAGATTCTCGAACCTGTGGAGACGACCGAGCTGGGGAGGAATCTCTCCAATCAAGCTGTTGTTGGAAAGGTAGAGATCTCTCAGGAAGCTGAGATTGCCAACTTGTGGGGATATGGAGCCTGAGAGCTGCATCGATCACAAGTAGAGTACTGTAACTCTCTGGTGGCTTGTGCTGCAAGTAACACCATTCCCATGGCAAAAATGAGAGGAATCGTTTCACGAGCTCAGAGCCCCGAGTGGGTCGCTAGAGATCATGGACTTGAGGTGGAGCAAGGCCTGGCAATCCGTCTCGTTGCCATCGATCCCAGAAGCTGTAGCAACATTCAGAAGAGTAACAGTACAGAAGAAGATGGAGTGGAAGAAAGCAAATGCCAGAAATGGCCCCAAATTGCCATAACCCATCATGTGAAACTCAAACATGGATGCAGAAACTTCAAAGGATAGTGCATCAAACACACTTGTAACTGGTGACAGATGAATATGTGTATTATCGACGGTAGAGAAAGCAGAGTTTGAAGAATTTTGGTTTTCTTGTTTTTTCAGTTGAAGATCTGCATTCTACATTGCCAACCAGCACACAGTCAAAGTCTTCACCAATCAAAACTCTGCGGCTATGTTTTGTCTTGTTGTATTGTCTCAAGATTATATTAGTGTTATTATTAGTTTGGATTGAATTTACACAAAGGCCACCGATTTTGACAAGTATTGTTCACAAGTTGTCAACATTAAAAATTCATTAAAAAATACAAATTTGAGTAGCAGAGACTTTCGAATATTAGGGTGTCTGTAAGGATTTTCGATTCTTGTAATAGTAATGTTGATTTTTTGTAGGTGAGTCAGAAATTCGAATGAGAGAGCTAAAAATTTACACACAAAGAATTCGAACTAAAAGAAGGCTAACAACTTATCGGCAACTATATTTTGCTAATTTATTACCACATTTATATATAATTTTACATGATTTTGAGAGTTGAGTAGTGGATATAACCTCCTGTCATTAACATAGCTCCGCCAATGATGACATATAGACTATTGTATAAGAGTTGTTAGTTGATTGAACTTTCTGCTGAGCTACTCACTCTGAGCTTTTCCTTTTGTTGTAATCGGTTTTCATTTGCGTCTTGCAAATTGATTGGGAATGAAAACGAACTGATTCGACCCAAAAAAAAATGTGCCAAGAGGGATTTTCGGGACACCGGGAAAGAGAGATCATCGACTTCACAACGTTATTGGAGCAGGGAAAACGGCAACGTCCACTTCTCCGGCTCTTATGAGAGCAAATTAAAGCCTCCTTCCTGACTAAAAGACAAAATAATTTGGGGCAAACAAAAAAAAAGGAATAAAGTGTTTGGATGGATAAAGGTTCTCCGTTAGTGTGGGAGAGGGGTTGGTTCAGTTGTCGTTACTTATGGTTCTGGGTCAGGTTAAATGAATCCAGTCACTGCCACATAATCTCCATGTGGCCCAATTAGAGGGTGCGACACCGGTACCGCAATTTTTATCGCCGCACCGTAGCATCGGCCTTATTTATTTGTCAAACAAATGTTTGTGGTACCTCAATAGATAGTGATGGTTGGACTTATAGATAGTGTTGACAATGGGACGGGCGGGTACCTCAATAGATTCATGTTCTGCTCTACGCTATTGTGGGTCGAGGCAGGTAATACTCGTACGGGTCAGGGTAGGGCGAGTCTACCCACTATTACATGTTATTTAAAAAAAAATACGCGCAAAAGTTTACTTTCTACACCCCATCGCAGATCAAATCATATAATACCCGACGGGGCAAATTCAAATTGCCATCACTACTTATTGATATGCGAGAGTAATATGTGTATATGCCAAACATTTACTGTGGAGGTGGAATGTGGCTATTTTCCACTGATGCCTGCTTGTAGTGCTAGCCTATGGTCGCTGATGTTAGTTGGTCTATTAGAGCACGAGCCCAACACTTATACATATGCATCATATTATTTCGAAATCACTTTCAACTCAAAAGACCGATCCAGCTGTCATTACATATCGTAACACTTCGACATCAAAGGCCTTAGGCCCATAAATATATGGACTTCACTTCAAGCCCGCCCGTTTAGTTGCCATTTACATAACGACAATCCCTCCTAACCTCCCCCGCCGCCCCAGTGAGCGGGTTGTTCTCCGACAATACCACCACCGCCCTGGCAAACTGCTGGTGGAAATAGGCGTTGTCGGCAGCCATCCTCTCCACAAACGGCGCCGTGCGAGGGTCGGAAGCCAGCTGCTGGTCCACCGAAAGCAACCCCTTGTGCTCCAGCACGTTCTTGTAGTACATGTTGTCCAGAATCATCGGCGTCTCGCGGTCGTTTCTGGAGTAGAGCACGGACTTCGGGTCCGGGTCGGGGGTCGGGCACCGGGCCTTGAGGTACCCGGCATATTCCGGGTCGAGATTCGGGTCGACGGTCGGGTAGAGCCGGCCCACCAGATTGACGCAGTGGACCCGGCCGACGGAGTGGGCCCCGAGGAGAGCGACCGTGGATTCGGTGTCGAGGCCCATGGACCCGAAACGGGAGAGGACGGCCGAGATGGAGTCGTTGTGGTTGGGGATGGAGCTCTCCACATCCAAAGCGTAGCTCTGCTTGCTGTCCCTGCGCCCCGTTTTCAGCTCCACTCTCGGGCCGCCCAGCTGGATTAATATGATCAACAAAATTTTGATTAGTGAATTAAGGCCGACGATTAAATTTTCTTTTTTTTTTCTCTTTCGATTGTGTGGTGGAGTGATTCGAACCATGACAATCCCGTCGCGGGCAGAGAGAGAGACGATGTCGGCGCAGGAGATGGTGGACGGGCAGTGGGACTCGAGGGCGCGCTTGATGGTGGCGACGTACTTGAAATTCCTCATCCCGAAGCTTCGGCTGGTGTCCTTCTCCGATTTGATTCCGTTCGCCGTTTCTAGCAGTAGCGACGCATCGCACGACTGCATCAAAATAGTTAACATTCAAAGCAGGCAGAGCAACGCATAGGATAAGTCAAAATGCTGGTCAACTTTCATTTATGCATGCCAACTTAATTATATAAAAACTCGATTGGAGCTCGCTATTCCCTGTAAACATAATTATTGCATACAATACTATCCAATCAATTTACTTCCGACTATTGTTTTTTAACCGCGACGGTTAAACTCCTGATTGATGATCGTATTGAGGATGAAATTACCAGAGGGGAACAACTGAAAGGCGAAAGACAGGTAGAGGATGAAGACTGAGGTGAGAAGGTTGGTGGCGGCGGCCATTGTTGATTGTGCAAGGGAGGGAAGATGGGAATTGAAGTGCGATATCCAACTGGGGAAGTGAGCCATCTCTCTCTTATATAGCCAGCCATCAAAGCCAAGTGGTGGGAGAAAACTAATTACTCTCTTCTTTTGGTTTTAATTATTAGGTTATGAAGGCTAATTCATGCTACCGTGAGAAATACATGAATTTTAATTTCTTTTCTTTTCTTGTACTGGGGTGGGATTGCCGGTTGCCGGCCAATAGGGTTGGGCATCGGTTACCGGATCAGACCAAATTCACGAGAACCGTGGTCCAATAATAAAAGATATATTAGGACCAAGGACTGGATCGATAGTGCATTCGGTCCGCTTTGGTCCGGTCCATTTTTCTTTCAGTGTTTTTAAAATTTATAGAACCAAGGAGCAGATCATATTATATTCAATTCGGTGTGATCCGATCCAAATATCGATTCGATCCGATGCATACCGACCCCATTGCCCACCCCCACTAGCCCACTACGCCACTTTTATTGACCTAGAGTTCCGATTTGGTTCTCACCACAAAACACCGTCCGGTCCACTACAATTCATGCCATGATCGTTCATCGCAGATGTATACAAGCAAATAATTTAGTGTTGTGTATATTTATTCAATCTAATCAAGTTGTTGTCGTTTCAATTTCATTGATTAAGAAGGGAGTCTTTGTTCTTATCGTTGACTCTATCTACATGTCACGTCATGTCTGTCCGTTTGTATGTTTTTTTTTTTTTTGGTAGGAGTCCGTTTGTATGTTTTTTTTTTTGGTGAAAACAGGACGCTAAGGGCGTCCAAACCTTTATTGCGTAATAAAAAGACGGGGTGTACGAACCCCCGAAGAGTCAAAGAACAGCCAGTATCTTAAAGTGCTATTCGGGACTTGGATCCCGTGAAACCCAATGGGTAACGAATGACCAACGGAAGCAAGGTGATCCGCCACGTAATTTGCTTCCCTGTAAACATGTTCGATCCTAACCTGCCACCCCTGATGAAGCCATCGGCGGATCTCAGACACCAAGGTGAAATGTGGATGCTGTGGAGTAGACTTCTCGATCAGGTTAATCGCAGTGCACGAGTCAGTCTGTAGAACAACTTTCCTGATCCCCTCCTCCCAAGCCAGTCTCAACCCATAAGCAAGCCCAGTCAGCTCCGCACGAGTAATCGAACCCCTTCCCAAATTCGCTGTGAAAGCTCGGATGAATCGTCCATCGTCCCCTCTCACTATGCCGCCACAAGTCGTGCTCGCAGGAGAATGAGTGACTGAGCCATCAGTATTGATGCAGGCCCAGCCACTCGGCGGTGGGTGCCACTGAACATCCCGCCATTCTCGGAGTCCCCCGGCTCCAAAAATGGTGGTCTCCTTTGCGAGTGCTTGACTGATTTGCTGTCGGAGTTGTTTGGACCTAAACTGGACTTCCTCATAAGATTTCAACTGGCCTTGGAAGAGGTGCTCATTCCTGTTCTTCCACAAAAGCCAACAGGTGCCTGCAAACAAAGAATTGTCCACAATGTTACTACGCCCTGAAAGATAGTGCATGGACCATCGGTGAATGTCCGGTTCAAGGAAGGTAGTGCTTGGTTCGTCCTCAAGAAGCCCCGCCCCTGAACTGATACAT
The DNA here is from genome assembly GCA_946122785.1 of Linum tenue. Classification (NCBI taxonomy): domain Eukaryota; kingdom Viridiplantae; phylum Streptophyta; class Magnoliopsida; order Malpighiales; family Linaceae; genus Linum; species Linum tenue. Next base: position 37,728,146 of record CAMGYJ010000007.1, on the reverse strand, counting down.
GTATCACTAAACTGATACATGTACCACAGAGAGTATGGCATGAGGGAATTTACTGGTATTTGTATCATTGAAGTGGTACTGCATTTTTGCTCCGTTATTGTTTATCATTGTTATGAAAAATATCATTGCACTGGTATTGTTCTCACTCCAATTCGTATTTGCCACTTCTAATGTACCACTTCATTTGTATTTTGGTATAGAAGAAATACACTACACGCCACTAAACTATAAAAATTAGGGGAAGGATACTACTAATGTGAAAATAGAGCACCAAATACCATTAAAGTTCCCAAAATATGAATCTTTAAATTCTTCATCAATTTGATTAACCAAATGAATACAATATATGTTTCCACCTCAAGCCTCTTTAACTTTCGTTGAAACTCGACATTAAGAGTTGCTGGACCATAAATATCTTCATTGTCATTGCTTCATTTTGCAAGCTCCCTAATCGCTCTCGCTTGTAGTCCGGAACGTGCTCTACTCCCTGCTCCGTGCGATTTGTCTTTCCTAGCGTGCATCCAACACCGCTCCACAACTTCTCGAGGAACTCACTGCTCTGACTGAAATCAAAGAAGGTAAAATCAAAAGTCAAACCAATAAATATAACTACTGATAGATGAGATCAACAATAAGACTTTCACTGCAGATATATCAATCCATTGATAGCTCTATCATAGAAAGCCATTCTAAACATAACTACTACGGTAGTTGCACTTTAAACAGCCATAATGATTTTGTTTGTACCACTACAGTGATAGGGGACAGGTTACGGTGATTACTACAAAAGTAGTAATCACCATGGTTACTAAGGGTAAATTGGGTATGGAAAAATAAATTATATTAATTAATTAATTTTAATAAATTACATTTATAGGTAGTTACAAAAATCTATTAATTAAAATTTTCTCTTTCTCTCACTTCCATAATCTCCAGACAGATTTCCTTTCCATATTTTTCTCAATCTTTCTGCAAAAAAAAAAAAAACACGAAATCAGTACCAATCCATTAGACAAACAGTACCACTTTGAAAAACATGACGAAACGTTTTCTTCTTTCTCACTCCAAAAGCATGCTTGAATCATGATGAAGCAACCTAATGTAAAAGCATGCTTGAATCATGACGAAACGTTTTCTTCTTTCTCACTCCAAAAACCTAAACCCGTTGATGAAGCAACCTAAGACTCAAAAAACCCCATATGTGCAAAGATCAACAACTGGAGTTTGGGGGTTTGTGAAGACTAATCTAGTCTCTTAGTGTTTGGAAACATACTTAATTAATTTACCCCCTCCTACATTGGAAGTTCCCCATCAAGACAACCGAGTACAATAGAAAGTGGGTACAACAAATTGTTAATCGGCATGGTACGGGTTAATTAAGCCGGCTTGCTAATTGTAAAATGTGGATAATAATAATTAAATTACCCTTGATTTTCATGTGGACTAGAGTGAAAACTGAGCACCTTGAGAAATAAGCTAAACCGGGTTTTCAACAATTAAGGGACAACAACTTACTTTGGTGGGATGTAAGAGCCTCAAATTTTTTAGCATCAATACTCAATGGTTCAAGTCAAAGTAGGGGTGAGCGGGAGGAGGTTTGAGTGGAGAACCAATATAAAGCCTGACAAGCAAGACCTGTCAATCCGCGAGTTGATCCGGTACCCGCTGAGGAAAACGGGTGTCACATACAAGGTTTTCGTGTTGGAGGTCACAGGTCGTCGTTTTTTCCCTTTTGTTTTGTGAAATGCGCCCCCTTTTTGAATTTTTTTTCTTTCATCTAACCTATCTTTGAAATTATAAGTTGAACAATTGAAAGTAATATGAGTGTGTTTGAAAGTTCACTTATATGTCAGATCCAAGTACGAAATGTGATTTTGTTGTAATGTCATATGTCATTATATATATGAAATATCAAACACAAGAATTCATTTGACAGTGAATTCTACATGACAATTCATTTTATTTCTAAATATTTGAATATGACATACCAAACACAAGATTTCATTTGACAATGGATTCTATGTGGTAATTCATTTTACAATGAAATGAATTCTCGATTCTTTTGGTACCAAACGATCTGTAAGTGAATTTCAGCCTTGCATCTCATTAAATTTCAATAGTTCAGATTGATCCAAATTAATGAAGAACAATGTAGTCAAACTGACACCATAAGCTGAGAATGGGAAGGCAATATCCTTTCACTCTTGGTCACGAGGGAGAGATGCCTCATTGCAAATTTGCAAATATTTAGTGCCAATTGCGGCAAACTTTAAAAAAGGAGACTAGAAAAATGACTCATTGAAAAGAAATAATAAAGTACACCTTCAAAGAGTCCATTGTTTTTATTGTTTTTTAGAGTCCCTCGATGCACATTTTGAATGTCTAAACCTATTTAGTCGACATGGTCCTCATCCGGGAGTTTGTGTTTTCACAGTGAGATAGGAGTAATGTTCACTCGACCCCTACTATTCTAACTAGTGCTACGAAGAACTATAGTGCATACCATGTCGATTGTTTGCCAGGTTGTGCTAGTTTGAGTGGGTTTACTTGGGAACAGTCAAACACCAAGTTGATAAGTCATCAAATACATCCTTACTTCGTTCCTCGAATAAAATATTTTCATATTAGGGTGTTTTAGATGATACAAACGTTTTAGGTACGAAAAAAGGGTCACACGTATAGAATTATGTGCGAAAATGAGAGATCACGACTAAGACCAAGGATATATGCCCATGAAGAGAGGGCGTGAAGTTGTGCATCAAGATCCGGCCTCCAGTGCCAAGATCACAACCACAAAGATTGGAGCCATGGGTGCGAACTTTAGAAGCACCCAATAAGGTAGCACTAGAGAGTTTCAACAATCAAACTTTGGCCCCCGTTGTCCATGCCCGCGATAAAGATCACGACCATGCCATCCAGGATCACGACCCTGATGTAATGCTGCAAAATTCCCATCCATAAAGGTGTAAAGGGTGGCCTCCAACAACCTCTACTGCAAAGATCATGCTCGCGATCTTCCCCTTTCCCGTCGTGAACTTTCCCGTGGAATATGACCTTGGTCGACCACTATATCAACAATGTCATCTTGAGTTATATTTGGCTCAAGATGAGTTAGTTAATACAAGTGTTGCCATCAATATTAATAACCCGCACGGGGTCGCACCAATGTTTTGATGTTCAATTCACCATTGATCAACATTAATTGAGTTTGATATTGACCTATGAGAGAGGAAATCTGATTATGGTGAGATACGGTCACAACCCCCTTTGGGGGTTGTCAAATTCACAACCCACTTTCTAACCATTGGATATGCTCTCTCCTGTCTCTTTCATCTTTTTTTCAAATCGATGGTTAAGATTAAAAGAAGGATATTTTTGGAATGGAAAAGGTTACAACACCCAATTATTCTCCCTCCCATATAAATAAAGAAAACCCTAACTCCTCCCTAACCCTCTCCTCCCTCTCTCCCTCCTCCAATTCTCCATCATACGTGACTGCTACCGGGCTCCACTGCTGCCGCCGTCCACCAAAACCGTCGCCGCCCTCCGCCTCCCTCCACCCACCACAGCCTTCGCCGCCCTCCACAGCCTCTGCCGCAGTTGTCGCCTCTACAATCATCCGCGGCCCTCCACCCTTGCCGTTGCCTCATCTCTTCGTTTGTCAGATCTCTTCTCCGTGTGAGTCTCTCTGCCTCTCCATGCCTCATCTCTTCTCCTCCCCTTCGTCTTTCATATCTGAGATTTTTGATTTTTCAGATCTGGTTTTTTCTATTGGTCAGTACTATGTGGAGTGGTAGCGTACCAGTACCAGGTACCAAATTGTAGTGGTAGCGTACCATCTTGTAGCTGGTAGTGGTATCGTACCACTACCATTTGGTACCACTACCATTTGGTATATGGTAGTGGTAACGTACCACTACCAGGTAATGGTACCAAATGACAGTGGTACTCTACCACTACCAGATGGTAGTTGTACCGCTGTACTGGTAGTGGTACCAGTGGTAGCGATAGCGTACCATTAGCGCACTGATGGAGCGATAATTTTTTTGCAGGTGGCCGGAGCGAGTCTTATTCAAGGATTTCGCCGGAGAAAGTGTATCGGTCGCAAAGTCAGCCGGTCGGAGTGGTGTGGCTGCTAGAAAGGAAGAGAGAGATAGGAGGAGAGAGTAATATTTATTGTAGGATTTATATTTAAAAAAGCATGTTTTTAATATGAGTTTTTAATTCCCAATCTGTAATTAATACAAAAAAATTAATTAATAAATTTATTTTTTTGTTATACCCAAAATGCCCTTGGTTGTGAATCTCACAACCCCAAAGGGGGTTGTGACCGTATCTCGTCCCTGTCAATTAGAGCATCACATATTGGGAGTAAGGGGTCGGTAACACAAGTGTGTATCAAGACTTTGCTTTGTATTGTGTGGGAATCTCACCCAATAGAGGGGGTTGGTGTCGAGTTCCTTGATTGGTTGTTTTAGAGAATGTTACAACCCTCTAAGCAACCGACTCAAGAGGACATTGATTGCTCAAGTACAGATTCAAGGTCTAGTTAAAGACTCTACACTTCATGAATGAATATTGAATCAAGTTAGATGTTCATCAATCATTTTTCATGGTTAGTGGCTAGGGGGATTTCAATGCCAAAGTAGCTCCCAACATATAATTTAGCTAGTGTAGTTCTTAGAGTAGTTTAGTTTCTTTACCTCCAACCTTGTTACGTTTGGCTAGATATAAAAACAAAGTGAAGTAACAGGACATCTAGAGACCTGTAAACCCAATTGTTTTATTACATTACTTTTACTATACTACACAGTCGCTGGTTATGTTTGGCCTTCGATTGGGATGGTAGTTAGAATGAGTCTAGTTTTTAGCTATGACGCAAAAAACACGACTCTTATCTCACTTAACTACTATCCCAACCATAGGCCAAGTGCAACCTACAATCGAGTGTAATATAGCGAAAAAAAGTTTTAATTATCAATTTGGGCAACAATTGTACTATCACTTCTTATGAGAAATGGCCCCGAACTCGACTCAATTAGCACACGCACCAACACCTACAAGTGTGCTATCTAATCATAAGTATAAATGTCCACATAGTGGAAAGTAAGGTGGTTAGGGGTTGCTAGTCAAGCGAGTGGTCAATTACATGTTCTTACTTGATATCTTGGTAACATAAAACGTAATATCATAAACATGGTTAATAATCTGTAACTTGTATGCTTGCTTTGAAACATAGTTTAATGATGACATGCAATGTCATGCTTACTAAACATAAATAATATTAGCGTAAACATACACACAAAGCATATGTGAATGACTATCATACTACTTTGCGATAATTGCATAGTACGACTAAATAATGAACCAATTAATAATCATACTAGAATCTTAATCATACTAGAATCTTAATTACTTAAATCGTTTTGAAATCTCAGCTAATTTAAATACTTGGAAAACTGATCGAGCTAAAATCACTTACATAGTTGAATTCAAAATTTAAGAAACATATTATAACATATATATACTATTGAATAAACTAGTAAATTTTTACCATAATCAGGATTGGAGCTTGAGCAGTCAAAAACAAGAAAGTGGGTATGTTGAAGAAATCCATATATCGGTAGAAACAAACTAGTAGGCAATGATTTGCCAAACTGTCGCTTATTTAATCAAGTTTGGTTTCAAACAATTTCAGACTGACTATTCTATATTTACCATGATACATTGGGAAACTATTAAGATTTTATTTGCTTAAATCGATGATATCATTGTAGCAACAATGGTTTAACACAAATTGTGAATGCAAAATAATTATTGGTTACAAACTTCAAGAAAGACTGGGATATTTTTAGGTATTTTCTGGATTTAGAGATACCAAAAAGATCTAAATGAACCATTTTTGTCTTTGGACATGTTAATTGAATTAAGGTGTCTCCATTATAAGCTATCTCTAACTCCCATTGACATGAAAACAAGACTCTATCTGCACATGCGAGAGATATCCTAGCAGATGTAACCATTTACATGAGGTTGTTGGGAAAATTGTTGTACATCACTACCACCAGAACATGCATAACATATGTGGTTCAACAACTTCGCCAATACCAATAATCACCAACATACTAAAATATGCAGTTTGCTCACATGCATTCAGGTATCTCAAGGCACATCCAACTCAAGGTCTTGTCTTTAAATATGACACCGATCTTCGGCTCAAGGAATATTCAGATGCAGGCTGGGCAACTTTTCCTGACACCAGACGTTCATTCTCAGGAAACTTCACTCTCTTAGGTGAATCACTAATTACAGGGAAAATTAAGAATCTTCAAACAATATCCAGATCTTATTCAAAATTTGAATACATGTCTTTAGCCTCAGTATGATATTCTGGAAGTTAGATGAAGAAGGAATAGTGAATTGGGTCGACTCGGCCCATATATGGGTTACTGTGTGTGACCTAAAGTCCGATTTCAAGATTGTTGCTTAAAGAAGCGCCAAATGACATCATCCTATACCAGTGCGACGTTATCCTACATACGAGTCAAAACACACTTAATTTCGTACTTATTTAGACAATTGTATAGTCTTCATTCATTGTTCCAATATTTAGTTAATTAGAATTAGTTTATAATAATATTAATTATTGTAGACATCATTAGTCTCCGCATGTAGAATTCTTTGCAACGTATATAAGGTGCTTGTACATATTTCATATTCTTCAATGAAACAGTAAGTTTCAACAACCCTATTCTTATGGGGAAATGACAGAGTGATTGTTGCCAAGGGTAAGGTAGTGATGAGGTGGAATTAATTATAATTATTTTTTTTAAAATTACACCATTTATTTAATGTCAAAATTCATAGTTGACTACCATGTAGAACGACTCTAACAAAATTGGACAGCAGGTGATTAACGATAAAATGATAATTAAAATGAGTGACTAATAAGGAAGAATTTTTTGTGTGTGACATACGTGAGAATAATTGACAAATATTTCAAATGCATGTATTTGAAAGTGCGGAGTGAATAACTACTGAAAGCATCTAAGTAGTAAAGTTTACCGCAAGATAAGTGCTCTCATATTCCGACATCTCCAGAGTCCCCGGTAGCACTGTCGAAACAAACAAATGATTCCCTGCTCACGCGAAAATGAAACTACAGAAATATTGAGAATTCAATAGAAAGTCATATCCAAACAGATCCTACAATAACAAAAATTATTTTTATGACAATCATGTTTAAAATCCGCATGGAAACAAAATTAGATTAATGCCAAATCTCAAGATTAGTTAATAGCCCATGTGAGCAAGCAAGTTAGGTGACAAATATAAAAATCACCACAATCACAATCAATAACAAAATTGCCATATCCCACATAAGAAAACAACAACATGTTTGATTTTACGACAAAATGTTGATTTTGAAGGTTCATAGTAAGAATGGAAACAACAAAAGTGGGCAGAGAGAAAGAGCAGTTGAGCTTTACTCCCTATGTAGCTGTTATGCACATGCCTTCATCCAAAACTATAAAATTTAAAAATTGCATAGTGATTGAGTCCCAATTTCCAGTTTTCTCTCCGCCCTGCTGTTCCCACTCAATATAGGCAAAAGATTTGATGAGCAGAAAATTAAATGGCGACATCCATTATACCGTACGGCCTCCCTGTTTTAAATTCTCAATTAAAGATCAAGACAGTGGAGAAATTGAAAGAGGAAACGCAATCCAGCCAGTGCTTCTGGTGAATCCAACCAACTACCTTTGTGAATATATTAAGTTGTTTTCCCATTTTATAATAGTAATTGTATTTATTATATTTTTTTTTGTACGTTCTGATGCATTTATGGCAGAAATTTGTATAATTGGGTTGCTTGCTTTTTGTTAGGGCTGAAAATGAGCCAAGTTGTTCATAAACATCTCTATGTTTGACTAAAAAAATTTCGTTCAAAGGTATGGGTCCGGATACGAAAGGTTACCTTCTCCAATAGCCTCGCCCTGGGAGAAGACGAATTGAAGCAAACTGCGAAGAGCAGAGAGCTGGCTGATCAGCAAACGACGAGATGGAGGGAGGAGCCAACAAGAGAAAGAGTCATTGTCTCACAACAATTGGGATGTGATGAAGACAGATGAGAAATGGATTCGTCGATTAGCTTTTGAAAAATCGAAATTCATTAAATGTAATTTTTTTTATTACCATCAATGAACCAGTAATCATATCAAAACCAAGCAATATTTTCCTGGAAGTCAGTTCAACCTGGAAGTCATATCAAAACGAATGTTATCTCCATCAAGAAAGGTGTTATCAATTCTTATGCAGGCACAACAAGCCTCACATCAAGCTGTGGTCTCCATCGCCTTCTTCTTATTCGACTCTTTGGCTTTTCTCCTTGTCGTACTTAACCGCTGTATTCGTTCTGAACTGTCCTGGATTATACAATACATACCTTCTCTTTCCTTTTGCACATTCTAGTTCTACTAGCAGCTTTGCATTCCAACCACAAAATCATTGGTTGCAGATATCACAAAAGTGTCCACAGGCTGGAGCACTGATCGACTTAGCCCAACCATCAAATGAAAACTGCAGCAGAGCTTCCGGTCATAAGTCCAAGGATACATCAGATTTCTAATGCAGTTTCCTACCAAGAATCATATTAAATAAGGACGCTTTCAGCATACTCTGTGAATACTTTCCCACCCATCATCTCCAGCCCTCCATTTCTCCAAGAGTTTGAGCAGTTTCAATGCCAGCTTGTACCCGTACAAACCAAGAACCTTTGACCAATAAGCTAGGCTAGAGTTGAACAACTAAGTTGTACTTTGAACTAATGAACCACTCCTGTTATATGGTGTGCTACTGAAGAGTGTACCTGGTCTGAAATAACTAAGACTGCACACCGGCATTCCTTGAAGTGAGCTTGTCTCCTTGCAGTGTTATCTTCCAGGAATCCGCTTGGAATATAAAAACTGAAAGCTTTTTGGGGACGACTGCATAGTTTAATAGGTTTTATGGAATTGTTAGCTAATGCTCACAAAACAGGAAAAAAAGAAGGAATTGAGAAAATAGTAGGACTTTATTCAGAGTTCAGATGCAGCTACCATCCTCGGCTTACAAGATGTATGTTCATTATGACATGGTTCAATTTACAAACGGTACACATAAAACGAGTTACCTCCAAACTTGTTATCTTGTGTAATTATCCCGAATGTCTCTGCAGTTTCACGGATCATAATACCACTTACTCCAGTCAAAGATGATATCTTACACTGGGCAACTGCAGAATGGTAGACAGAAAGATGAGAATGTTTGCACAAAAGATTTGAAAGAGAAAAACTTTTTTTTTTTTGTGTGGGAAAGAAGAGAACAATTTGTTTCTGCAGTCTAACTTAATTTTACGTTGACTAGTTCCAAAAGAAGTTCTCCCTAAACATGTGGTTCAGGTCATGAAATTTATGGAAATGTTGGTAGATTAGCCCAATGACCAAGCTAAAATCATAAGTGTAGGATAAGCTATCGTCAGCCTTGGTAGAATAGACATGGGCAGAGGCTTAGTTCATTGAGGATTATCATGCATATGACGCCTTTCTCAATTTTTTGAACTACTCACTGACAAAAGAGCAGGTTCTGCATTACAAGCAATGCTACGAGTCCAAGAAACAATTTTATTTCGTTACTGAGGAGCTTCAAAGCATCAAAGTTCAGTGTCCCTAGGTTACTTAAGGTGGTCAAACATGATAATCTCAACTACATACCTGCAATAATGGCACCGTGAAGGTCTGCACTAAGAAGACATTGAGCCAACTGATTTCCCCTACAAGTAGGATCAATATAAAGTCAAATCATCTAAATAAAAACTGTTATCATAAAGATGTATAGTATGAAATTTTGAAAACATGGTGAATATATTACCCCGTGGTCTTGAGTAGCTGTGACATATATCCTTTCCACATCTCATGCATTGGCTTAAAGACATCAAATCTGCAACCAAAAATCAATGCATCAGATTAACAAAAAAAAAAAATCTTCAATTGAGAAAAAGGTTTTCCAACGAAGAACTGGAACGTACTTCCTTAGATGTTCAGGCAGCTCCAGAGATCCACACTTCTTATGTTGCCTCATGGACATATGCGTCTTAGAGCGCTTCGCCTGCGATTGCAGGACTTCAGCACGAGAAGACTTGGATTTCCCACGCCCTTGCACATAGTTATCCAGCAGTATCCAACTATCAATTCTTTTACTTCTGGATCCCTGCATATACTTTTGCGCAGAATCCCCATGTTGGAAAAGATCGTGCAAAATCTTATCCACTGCGTTCCCACCTCTCTTAGTCTGAACCTGCAGCAGGATATGAAGCAAATGTTCAAGTTACGTACAAAGAGCAAACAGAATGGTGAACTCTGAAAGAGGGGTTTTGAGCTAAGTACCTCAGCATTGGTGGTTAACAGATTATCATGTACAGGATGAGAGATTTCTGAATATGTCAAACCACTATCTTCCATATCTGATTGAGTATTCAATTTCAACAGTTAACAGGAGTTCCCAAAAAGAGATGAGTAATACAAATCACATAAGTTCATACCTCGAGCAGAGAAGTAACTTGAAGAAAAGAAATTCCCTGCCACAACAAAATGAAGAAAAACAAAAGACATCAGAAAAAGAACGAACAAAAGAGCAGCTTCTTGAGGTTTCAATTGCTGAAGGTGACAGAGTACCTTTCCGAGCATCGGCGGCTGCAGAACCTTTGCCTTCTCTTTTGCTTCCTTCTAATCGCGGCCTCTTTTCGCTGCTCTTCTGTTTTTGCAGCACCTCAGCTTCAGCGACAGCAAACCTTCTCTCCAACGCGTCCATTGCGCGTTTTCTTGAATCCTCAGCTGCCATTCTATCAAAACCATGACCGCGCAGTCAGAATAATTGGTTCTTCACTGGTTCGTCGGCGAAGAAAAACAAGAAAAAACAAAAAAAAAGACACTCGTAACCCGTTCGAGTAAATACCTTTCATTTTTTTGATCGCAGATTTGATGTCTTTAAGCCAATGCATGAGATGTGGAAAGGATATATGTCACAGCTACTCAAGACCACTGGGTAATATATTCACCATGTTTTCAAAATTTCATACTATACATCTTTATGATAACAGTTTTTAGGTAGATGATTTGACTTTATATTGATCCTTCTTGCAGGGGAAATCAGTTGGCTCAATGTCTTCTTAATGCAGACCTTCACGGTGCCATTATTGCAGGTATGTAGTTGAGATTATCATGTTTGACCACCTTAAGTAACCTAGGGACACTGAACTTTGATGCTTTGAAGCTCCTCAGTAACGAAATAAAATTGTTTCTTGGACTCGTAGCATTGCTTGTAATGCAGAACCTGCTCTTTTGTCAGTGAGTAGTTCAAAAAATTGAGAAAGGCGTCATATGCATGATAATCCTCAATGAACTAAGCCTCTGCCCATGTCTATTCTACCAAGGCTGACGATAGCTTATCCTACACTTATGATTTTAGCTTGGTCATTGGGCTAATCTACCAACATTTCCATAGCCCAGGTCTCCACAACAAGGTGTGGGATTTACCAATAAACTACAGCCACTGAATAGACTCAGAAAAACCGTGTGCAAATCCAATCCACGCATCTCCTTCACAACCACTGCCGAAGATGGTGCAAGATTTGGATTCAAGCACACCGATAATAGATTTTATTAGGTTTAAAACCAGAGATTCACAAACAAGAAAGAAACATCCAACTCATACACAAACTTCGACGAACGAATTGACATAAGAGCACCTCTGTACATAAAAGAGAAACATACAATCAGATCGAAACCCTAAATCCACCGGCGCAGGTAGAGATCCGAATTACGAGATAACTAAACGGAGGAAAACGTACCGAGAAACAGAAAAAATTGCAGAGAAATCTAGCAGCTAACAGATTTAACACAGAACAAGAATTGCGATAAGAAACAGCACGCAAAGAAAGACGAGGAGCTAAAGGGAGAAGGAATTGAACCTGGATCGAAGACGGGAGCTCTGGTTGTGAGTGAGGTTTGCTCTCCCGCAGTCGCAGTATCGAAAGGAGCAGAGTGTGAAAGAGCAAGCGAAAGAGGACGATGAAGGGAGCCTCTTACTTCGGTTTAATTAGGCTCAGGGCCAAGACCTAAAGCCTTCGGTTTAAAATGCCGTGGTGGGCAAGTTTGAGAACCGGCCCGTGCTTGGTCCATTAAGCTAAAAGCCCAAGAAAGGACAAAACAGTTAAGCCCAATTGAGAATGAAGGGTGTTTTTTTTCTTTCGGTTTGTTGGTTGTATTGGTAACAGAGCGGTTCGTTTGGTGGCCACTTTTATTCTGTTTTTGTCGCCTTGAATGTTTGAGGTTCGACTTTGTTTTTTGTTTAGTAAAAGGTAAGTTTTTGTTGTAAACCTATCATTGTATGTTCCTATCTTTTAGAGTGATCTAATGACAAAAAAAACTAGTGTTTCAAATAACTCTCCAAATCAAATCGATCAAACATAAAAAAACAAGGACAATAGACCACTGTTTGATATACAGTCAAACTACTCAAACTAATCAACTAAAAGTAAACATAGTTGACTCCTCACCTCATGCGACAGTTTAACCAACAGTATGAGGAGTGAGTGGGTCTACCAGCGGACCAGGTGCCTAGGGCACAAATCCCGATAATGCAAGCTACAGCACAAGTGGGTGATTCCCATTTGGTTTGCATGTGGGGCGGAGCTACTAAGGGTGGGTTACATTCGGCTGGTGGGATGGTTCTTTTTGACCCAGCGCGGACAGTCCTTCTGGCTAGAGGGGTCCAGTTTGCTCAAATGGATGATCCTGTAGTGGTGGAATTGCTTGTGCTTAGGGAAGCTACTATTTGGTGTGTGGAGCAAGGTTTGTCGGAGGTCCATTTTGAGGGCGATGCAAAGGTGATTATTGACAAAATTAACCAAGCCGACACAAGAGATAGCCGGTTGGGTGTTGTTCTGAAAGAGATTGCTCATTATTTTCGTACTCAGCCTGGTTTTAGTGTGCGTTTTGTAGGTCGGGAGAACAATAGGGTAGCTCATTTGGTAGCTAGGAAAGCCCTCTCTTTGTATCCGACTATGAGTCGCTTCTTTGATTTCCAGACCTGGCTGGTTTCCAGGGTGTAACTGTCTATTTTTTCGATCAATACATGATATCTTTTGGAAAAGGAAAAAAAAAACTCCCCACCTCATTCCCAAATTCAATATTACCCATTACAAACAATAAAATCTCGTCCTTAAACTTGCTAAAAAGCGTTTGTCAATCCATGCTCGAGCCGCGAAAGACTTGGCTGCATCTTCCATTCCACAAGAGCCATGTGACCCATCACCATATTGCTCCAAAAACACGACCATAGGCTCCGCCATTCTTCACTTCCCGCTCAACTTGACACAACAGATCGTCCTATGATGAAGGCCAAACCTGCAGAGTCCTACAAAAGACTAAAGAAATGGTCAACATGAACACAATTGCAGAATAAATGTGATCTTGTCTCGTTGCCTCCGCTGCACATCACACAAATATATGTGATCTTTCCCTAACGTTTGGGCTAATCTCGAGTGACTATTCTATTCCATTTAAATTCATGTACTAAATCTACAAATCAATTCAGTTTAGGTACCAAACTATAATTTGCAAATGAGTATCGGTAGAACCCCATCCAACTCACATAAATGAGTATACGTATGATCTATTTGGATCTCATACTCAACCCAATTGAGTATGATAGTAAAATACCCATGAGTTTGAGGAAAATTGACATTTTAAATCAAGAGTTACGCACCCTTCCCAAAACTGGCATCACTAAACCAGAGGTTACACAACCTACCCAAACACATGTAATACAAATTGTGCTAACCCAATAAGCACTTCTACTATGCTTTAAAGTATTAGTGCTTGAAAGTTGTTTACCACTAAAAAATTACTAGATACCATATTGATTATTTTCAAGGAGTGGTAGTGGTTTATGAGACCAACTTAACCATATCAATCAAATTGGTTTAAGCTGGACCTAAATGGTGGAATTTTGGGTATCATACAAAGTACCACAACACACACTCTTTGACCCACCAATCACCCACCTGTCAATCATGACCTCATATAAAGGGGGTCAAGCAATGACATTATCCAAGGGGGGTCAAGCACTAGGTACCATGTCGCCTACCTTCCTTGCACTAGGGTGTCAACACATGATGCCGTGCAAGGAGAGCCATCAAGCATACAATTGGCATGGTGGTGGAGAAATACGACTAAGTGTTGAGACCCAACCACAAGGAGGTCAAGCATGACATCATCCAAGAGGGGTCAAGCATGATGTCATGCAAAGGGGACAAACACCTAGCTACCCACATACCAAGTACGAGGTGTCGAGTATGACATCGTATAAGAAGGATAGAGACCGTGGCGATGGAATTTGGCTAAGTGTCAAGACTTCGCCACCCACCCCTCAAGCAGGCTGTGTACCCGCCTACCAAGCACCAAGGTGCTAAGCATGATATCATGCCAATGGGGTATGGCACAACGCACCCTCTTCCCAAGTAGTCAAGCATGCTAGGCCTCATGGACGGTAGACAACCTTGTCAAGACCCTACAAGCATGATGTCAATCCCGAAGAGGACAGTGTGCATCCGTCGATTTCCCCAAGCACCCTAGTGTCGAGCATGACTTCATGCCAACATGAGTATCACAAAGCATGAACCCCTCACACCAAGCAAGACACCTCCATGGCACAAGGGGTTAGCTATCAAGTGAAGTCATCAAAGTGCAAGGTATCAAGTGGCAAGCACGCAAGAGAGTCAAGGTGTCAAGCAAGCTACATAAAGCACCAAGCAGAGGAGAAGCGGTTACCAAGAGACGGTTACACGTCGGTTACAAGAGATAGCTGTAAATAGGAGAAACGAAAACGAAGCAATGGTTCCACAACCAAACATTTGACAACACGTGTCAAACTTTATCTGTTATCTTCAATGTAGCCATCGCCTTAGTTTTTAGCTTATGGAGCTCTCACTGAACCTACATAGGAGTAGAGTAGAGTAGAGTAAAGTAACTTAGTTTTCTCAATCATCAAACACCCTCGTTCGGACATTGTTCGAAGAGGTGTGAATCGTGTTATTAATCATTGTTCAAGACGTCAATGTGCATTTATTGAGTTCAAACACAAGAGTTTTCTCGGCGGAAAACAAAAGTACAACTTGAAGTTGTACCATAACGTTTAAAGTACAAATTAAAATTGTATCATAAAAGAATTTTACAAAAAGGTATAGGTACAACCTGAAATTGTTCTGTAACGGTAAAGATACAATTTCAAGTTGTACTAAAGACAAAATTGATTTTGATGATAGTTAAATTTATGCATTGTCATCAATGCATGCACAATAATATACATGTATATAAGAAAATTGGTGTATTGTAGTTTACATCGTTGATTTTCGTCATAGTTATTGAAATATTACAATAAGTTATGACTTTTTGGGTGAAATTTCACTTTTATTCTTTGTTTTTAATTTTTAAAAAACAACACAAATAAAAAGGTAGGGACATAATTGGAAAAAAGAAAACTCAACAATTTCTACCAAACAATCTCAACCAAAATTTGAGATTTACTATCACTCATTTTGAGTGATAAATTGTGTCAAATCAAGCAAACAATACATATATTGTTTGTAAAAAAAAAAAAAAAACAATACATCATATATAAATAATACATGTATTGTAACTATTCCAATCAAACTAATCACCTTCTAAAATTCCTCCGAACCCAATTGGTGCCAACTGCCAACGTCGCTTGTTGGCCAGGAAGCCTTTAAAATGGAAAAAAGAATAGAGAGAGGTGAAGCCTGAAGCCGAATTGCTCTCTTATATTTTTTTTTTATTTTTCTCTTTGTCGACAAAAAAGGGTCAAATTGTTCACCGGCACGGAATCTGCCTCATGCTTCAGCACTGAAGCTATTCACACGTGTCGCTGCCTGACTCGGTTCTCCTTTCCCCTTCCCGAACTCTGCCATTTGCCACACACAACCGAAACAAACACCACGGCCCAGAAAATAACAACAAAAAAATTCCTCCTTTCACTTCAGGCCTCCAGATCTTCACGCGTTGGGTTATCAGAAGAAGAGCGAAAAACCAAACAGAGGTACGGAACTAACGCCGAATCGTCGCCATGCCGCACCCGTCACTGAAGGCCGTTACCCTCACCCACGTCCGCTACCACAGGGGCGACCAATTAGGTCATTTCCTCGCCTGGATCTCTCTTGTCCCCGTCTTCATCAGCTTCGGCGGATTCGTCGCCCACTTCATCTTCCGGCGGGAGCTCCAGGCGATGTTCTTCGCCGTCGGCCTCCTCATTTCCCAATTCGTCAACGAGGTCGTCAAGACCACCGTCCAGCAGGCCCGCCCGGTCACCTGCGAGCTGCTCGAGATGTGCGATTCCCACGGCTGGCCCTCCAGCCACTCGCAGTACATGTTCTTCTTCGCCACCTATTTCACCCTGCTCATGCTCAAAGGGATCGGCCTGGCGCAGACCATCAGGAACAAGGGGTTCGCGTTTTCCCTGGCCTGGTCCATGGCCGTGCTCACAATGTACTCTCGGGTGTATCTGGGGTACCACACGGTGGCCCAGGTGTTCGCCGGCGCATCGCTCGGGCTTGTCCTCGGCGGGACCTGGTTTTGGGTGGTGAATTCGTTGATTTTCTTCTACTTCCCGGCGATTGAGGAGAGCAGATTCGGGAGGATGTTCTATGTGAAGGATACCTCCCACATTAGCAATGTGTTGCAGTTTGAGTATGACAATGCGAGAGCTGCTAGGAAGAATATGGCTGCCAGAAAGGTTATGGATCCCAAATCAACCTGATTGCATTTTGAAAAGGGTATGTTCAATTTCGATTGGCTTCTCTCCTTTTTTATCCCAAGTTACTTGATAATTTGAGCCAATTTGATGATTGCAAGTTAAACTTTGAACGGGCTTTTTGTCTTAAAGGTCATAGCAGTTACACTTAAACTTCTGCTAGCATATGAGTAGTGTATCAGGGCAGTTACACTTAAACTTCTGCAGAGCGAAATGTTGATTGAGATACTGTATCCATCAGTAGAGGAGCTTGAGCCAATCTGCTCAGTTCATCCCGGTCCAACTTATCTCGATTTGACATCATTGGCTAATGGCGGGTAGTAATGGATGGTTTCGGAATGGAATGTTTCATATAGCTAAGATCTTTTAACAGTGAATGTTATATCCCAGCTTTTCTTTAGTTGTGAAGCGACTAGTAACAATCCCAATTGTCTTATTATGTTAAGTATCTTTCGGGTAGATGTCGGGCTTGGCTTGTACAAAGTGTTTGCAATCGGTTATTAATGGGGATCTGTGATGATTTAAGTAGGCCATGATCAAGGTTACGAGTTGAGAACTGTATCGAGTTAAGCTCGCATACTCTTCAAATATCTAAGATAAGCTTGCAGACTATATATTGATTGACATATGCACCTACTTTTGTTGGTAATTAGTGCTGATTTAAGCCATAGGATTATCCTCGGATATGTTTCAAATTTGGGTGAGGGTTTACCTTCCATCTGAGAGACTTGGACAACTGGTTGTGAAGCAGTGGTTTAGCAGATGCTGAGTAGTGTTGATGAATCCCGCTGGAGTTTGTTTAAGGAAAGAACACGTTAAGAACAAACAGGTGTGTGAACATTAAGGAGTAAGGACTGGCAATTGTAAGCAGGGGGTATTCAAATGGGAACAGGCAGAACAGGCCCTTGGGATAGGTTGGGAGTACACATTTCTTGCATATGAAATAGTTCGGGTACTGATCTGAAGTCGTAATGTCTGAGTTGTTGGCGTATTCTTTCTATGCTGGATTTAGGCAGCTGTTGCTTCAAAATATCCCAAGATATCAGTCATTCTTCTCTCAGATTTCATGTTTTTGCTTTTGACAGAGTCTCTGCTTTGCAGGTTGATGGCTGGGAAATTGTTCCGATGGGGAAATGTTGATTAGGCATGAAGAGAGATGGCACATCAAACCAAACGAGGTCATGTTTGTTAGTTACCCCAGGATTCTGGGTACGACTGTCAACAGTTAGATTGAATAGCATCTGAAGTTAAAAGAGCTTCTATATATCTTTGCAGTGGCTCTTTTGCAACAATACTACTACTACTACTACAGGAGATTATAGCTAGCTATATATGCCCAGAAAACAACAATGTGTAGTTTCTTATTTATTTGTTTAATATGCCTGCTTGCAATGCAGTCAAAATTGCGTTTTAAAGGTTAAAAGCTTACGTTTTTACATTTTCAAGTCACCAAAACGCTATGTAGAATCGTGTGTTTTTTTTCCTTATAAGAGTAGTCAAGTTTAAAAGCTTACGATTTTGGTTTTACACTTCTAGATCACCAAAACTTTTCTAACTAGAATCACGCTTTTGACCCATATCAATAAGGCGATACGGAACTCATCACGTAAGTGCATTGATTAGACATAGTCTTTCCCATAATATGTGTTAAAGTAATGATTCACATTCACCCTACCATATCATAATCAATCATGCAGGAGCACATTAGAAGGCATTGTAGAGCTTGACTAGTCACATAAATTCAGTCACTGTTATTTCCCATCATGTATCATAAGAACCATATTCATTCACATCAAAATAATTAAAATCGGGATTTTGCATGAATAGAAAATTGGAGTAAAATCAGAATCGTAGAAGTACATAATCAAATATTGTAAGATTTTAAGTACCATGTAAAACCAAGACTTGAAGCACTAGGGAATATCAACAAGGAAGATCCTGATTATTACCCAAACATGTAACATTTAAAATGATGACTAGTCGAGGTAATTGCACCAAGTCAACACAAATATGTAGTCTAAATTAAAATTCAACTAAAATGTAATCCCTATTCCCAAGCCATATTTTTTCAACTCCAACCAACATTTGTTTTCTTTATCTATTGTTTTGCAGTTTTAGAGGGCTCAGGTTAGACCTCCCCTTCCACTTCTCATTTTTTGTGTTCTTGTTTTTCGTTGAGAACAGAGCGCTTTAAACACATGCATTTCCACAGCAAAACAAAACCGCATAGGATCATTGACCCCAACTTACCTGTGTTTTTTTTTTAGAAGTCCTAACTTACCTGCGCAATCTTGCCCCTAGTTGAAACGTTGGTGTGGGGCAGTTGAGCTCATTTCATTGTCTAACCAAACTTAAGATGGAAGATTATCTTGTAAGGCACCAAAATTCATAATTGGACAGTGACGAATCTTCAACAACCCACAAATTCACCAATAAACAAATAGAAGAGAGCTAGGGTGCTAAATTGCTAACTAACCCAACCAAATTATAAAGCTTTTGTTAAAGCAATGAAATGAAATTTGTTGTTGTCTAGCTAAACCAGTGGAGGAGATGCAAGTTTCCATCATCAATCCCATTTCAAACAGTCGTGTTACATATCAAATGGTGTCGGGAGGATCAAGTAATGGTCCAACTCAAATGTGGACTGATTAACAGAATGGTTACTATGCTGATGACGGGAGAGCATAGCGTTGTTTTCTTGCTTACTTCATTTTAATTTTGTATGTTGAAAATATTATTTTTCTTAAGAAAGTTTTATAAATTATATATTATTAATTTCTTTACATCAATCTCAATATATTTTGGATATATAATTTGAAATGTTTTAACGGGTGTTTTGGTACAAATTGATTTTTTTTATGGGCAAACAATGAGCAGCAAAAATATTCATACAATATTGTAAAGGTATTCGGAACGAGGAATTTTACAATACTTTAAAGCATGAGCGCTTTAGATTTTGATCTTTATGGTACAAACTAAATTTTTTAATTACTAATATTATATCATCATTAAAAATAAACGTTATGGTGCGATTTCAGTTTGTATCATTACCTTTTTTTGTTTAAATTTCTTTGCATGGTCTTATAGTACAAATTGAACTTGTACCTCAAGACATACATCAATGTCTTAAATCATAGCAGAAGAGCTCTTTCAGAACACGCGTTACAACTGTTCACAATATCTATACAATGAGAGAATTCACAATACTTATTAAGAGTATTCACACCGCGTGTTTAGTGTATTTACAAGATGGACTAAAGATATTCCCAATAAATACGTTGAAAATATGTTAGTTTACACCTCCAATAGAACTAGTAAAATGTGTCAAAAATTCATTTAGATAATTTTCATCAAATTAAATGCAAAAAAAAAAACAAGAAAAGTTCGTTTACAAAATTTCTTATTTAAACAAGATTTGCTACAAAAGAAGTACCGTTCTGATTTCTGACCACTCTCCCACCTTCACAATCGTCAAGCCAACCAAAGCAGATCCTCCACGGACCACTTTTCGTCTCAATTTCCACCTTCCATCCAACGGTGATCTATGGGCCACGTCCCAATTTAACCTCCACGTGCATCTCATCCTAGCCGATACTCCAAACAACACTCGGTCCACAGACAGCGAAAGCTCCCTGCTAAAAGAAATAATAATTAATTAAAGTTAAGTTAAGACTTAAGATGATTGCCGGATAATAAACATTAATTTGTTTACCAAAAGAGCAGTGTGATTGTGTGAACGTTAAGAAGAAAAGAAAAAGTCATGTGGGTTGGCACTATTAGCCTTACTTAATACTTACCACGGAACCTTTATAAGAAAATAAATAAAAAACTTCCTATGGAACAATAAAAATATGTCATAGCCAAAAAAAAAAGTTAAAGATAAGTTATAATTTATATATGGTTGTCTTGATCTGATTTTTAATTTATGTGCAAGGAGTAGAAATTCGTATATGAGTTCTCAAATTGGTTTATACTGTTGAATTGATTTAGCAAGTGTTATTGTTCGATTTGGGTATAATCAATTTATATTGGTTCATATCGGTTTTAAAATATATTTGGAAATGTGAAAAATTATTAATATCAAATGATTTATGCATATATAAAACACATAATTGAATACAATCCATTTACAATATCTATTTTTATATTTAATAAAAGAGTCCAAACAAAATAAAAATATGCATATTTAAATACAAAATTTAAAGTCAGCATCCAAACGTTTGTACTTGGATTCAACAAATAAAATCAACATTTAACTTTCAAATTAATAAAAATAAATTTTAAATGATTTTTTAATTAAATTTACTAAAACAACATCATTTTGTTTATAGGTCGAGGATAGATCTTGTCCATCATACTGGTGGTCTTCCTATAAGTTTCATGGTTGACACCTTTTATACCAAGTTCAATCGGTCGGCATTCCACCAACATGACAATCTTGGTCATTGTAAGTGTGACAACAAAGATGAAGGAGTATGTTACGTTGTTATTAGGAGTTTGGGGAGAGGTAGCAATTTTATATATAATCCACAAATCCATCCACTAAAATATTTACTTAATCCAAATCCAATTGGATGGTGGATTCATGGATATATGTAAAATTTTGATACCTAAATTTAAATTTTAATGTAAAATATCATTAAAAGCTATATTTTGGTACCTAAACTTTTTACAATGATATTTTATACTCAATTTTTTCAAAAAGTTACATATTGGTCAAATATCTAGATTTCACTGGGACCATAAATCCACCAATTCATTTTTCCAAATCCATGAAATTCACCAATCCATGATCTACCACCTCTAAGTTTGGTAATTAATCTATAATTAGCCAATCACATTTTTATTAGTCAATTCATTTGCTTGTTGGTTTGGGACTTTCGTGTTGTTGTGTGAAAGGAAGTTTTTGTCCTTGTCATTTAGGGTTGTTATAGCCTTGTGTATAAGTAGCGATAGCGGTCGAGTCATGTATATCAAGAAACAGAAAACAATCATCAATAATATTTTCATTCGAGAGCTTCAAGCTCTACATGTACTAGTCTCGTTCATATTAAATGTAGGGTGAGTCATCCTAGAGAGCTCCACCACCGCCTACGCGGCCATGCGACGCTTCTGCATCATCATCTGATGTTGGACCCTCTTCCTCCAACAACATTGAGACTCAAGTCACGACTTTGGAGGGACACTACACCCATCTGTCGCTAGGCTCAACCGAGAGCGAGACGTCTGACATCACTCTCACGACATTAAGAAGGAGCTCCTTCGTGCTCAGGGTCTCTAGTTAGAAGCCCCGTATTGGCATCTTTTCCCTCCACGTCAGGTGCAACCTCGCTAGGATGACGACCACCAGTCGTGAGTGCCATATTGGCATAGTAACACCACTCCACTTCTGCCCCTCGAATCTAGACTTTATTTCTTTTTTAGTGTGTTTGACTTTGAACTACATAGTTCGTTTGTTTTCTTGTGATGTTTGGATATTTTGTTTGTGTAATAACCTCGCCTTTGGTGAGCATGTGTTTGTGTGTTTGTTCCGTGTGAAGCTCTCTCTCCCTCAACACTAGTCCAAATTCCAGTTCAACTTTTGCTCGCCAATGATTTGGTAACTTCGTTTCGCCCTTATTCTTGCTCCGTTAGGGAAAATATTGTGCTTACGTGTGTGTGTGTGGGGGGGGGGGGGGGTTGAATATGTATGTGAATGGCGAGTGAATGCAAATGTGATGAATGACCTATATTTTGAATGTGTGGAGCCTTGTTATTGCCCAAATTCCTACAATTTGTGGGCTCCAAGCACTTGTGGATGAATGATTGAATGTTGGGCTACATTGAGAGTGTTTTGGAATCTAGGTTGTACGCTCAAAATTTAAAATTTTAGGGGTTTCGAACACATTGTCTCATGCATGATTTCTACTTATTGTGCTTTAAAAATTTTAATTTCGTGATGGTGTGCATTATAGGGAGTTGTTTGGAGCTATGATAAACCGATAATTACACGTATTTTCACTCCTATTCTTGAGCCGTTTGAAAGGTTGATTCTCGGGTTTTAAGCCGATTTCACGCGAGGTTGTGTGTTTATGTCATATTTCAGGACCCGACGTTGGAATCAAGGCGAAGGAACGAGATTCAGGTCGAAAGGAGCAAACGAGGATTGAAGTGGGTTGGAGGCCGAAAATACCCGGCCATAACCGAAAATACCCGGCCGGGTATATTTCTGAAGAGGCCGGGGGCTGGAGGCCGAAAATACCCGACCGGGTATATTTCTGAAGAGGCCGGGGAATTCTCTTTTTGGCGTCTGAGAAACAGAAGGGTGCCCGGGCAAATGCCTTAAATACCCGGTCGGGGATTATGAGGACAGACCGGGGATTTTCCCCTTAAATAAAACGGTTAGTTTAATAATACCCGGTCGAAATCCAAAATACCCGACCGGGTATTTCGACCGGGTATCGCGACCAGGCAGCTTATAAAAGGAAGAAGAAGGCCAACATTCATTCACAATTCATTTTGGTGCCGAGTTTTAGAGAGAGATCAGTTTCTAGAGAGAGAGTGAGTGACGAGCAAGAGCTCCCAAGTGCTCTAGATTGGTCTTCAACACCTTTGGAGGCCAGTTTGAGCTTGGAGAAGTGCCGATCAACGTCCAGGAGCCGGAATCCGTCCTTCGCAGTATGTATTCCGTGTCTGTTTCTGCTTTTGCTTTCTTCTCCATGGAGTAGTTCTCCTATTCATCTGGGTATGGAGAACCCTAGATTTGTATGTTAGGCTTTGATTGTATGAACCCAAGTACTGATTCTGTGATTGATTATATTCGATTGAGGTTTTATGATTGAATGACTTGAATCCTGATCAAATTCCTGTTGTTTCTGCATTAACCTAGAATGAGAATATCTGCCTAGGTTAACAGAGTATCCTTGATTGAAGGTAGGGAGTTGGTGACTTTAGTCGAGGAGCCAACTCACTATTCTGTACTGGATTTATTCCGGTAGTATAACTATCATAGAAACTGAACTTGGTAATTACAATCCGGCTTAACTGCAGTCTAGGGGGAACCATATCCGGGTGACCTCTTTAACCTGAATACAACCGTTTACTTGCTTTGTTTGTTTGGTAGTTTAGACTTGCAATGTAACACCCCACCCTAAAATCTCTTGGGTCGAACCACTGGTTCAACCGCGCAGCGGAAAATCCTAACGGGGTTTACGTATTAACTCCTCATTCAACACATATGCAACTTTCGTTTACTAACATAACTCGAGGTGAGCCCATATATATGTATATATCTCAAATCAACACGTTTATTAATATCCAAACTCATTTATTGTACAATATCCAACTCCTGACCTCAAATCCGAACATTAACTCAAATCTCCCTCTTACATGCTTTGGTACAATCCATAAATCATAATGACTCAAACTATCGAGCTCGATGCAATCAAATCCAACATAATACATGTTTAGGGTAATTGTTTTAAATACAAAACATAGGTAAAAGCTCTCCTCCGACCAATCGTCCGCTACCTCATGATGGAGTAACAGTTGCACAGCTCCAACGTCCAAGCTCAATTCCTCTGCTGCGGATCTGAACACAAAAGGGGAGTGGATCAGCTAACTAATTTAGCTGAGTGGTGGCGCTGTTCCCTCCTACACGGCGAAGTCTATGGATACTTTTCCACATCAATCGATTAACCACCTAATCATGGCATCTAGGTTGAAGTCTCAACCTAATATATTTCTCAACCTAGCATCCAATATCCAAACAATATGCAAGTGTAATGCATTCCCATTTTATTAATTTGGGCGCCAAGGTCACCATACGCCCACCCCGCTCGAGCCTCATTATCTCAGTGGTTATAATGAACCACCATCTCATCATCTCAAGGATTATCATAAATCCTCTCGTTTGGCCCGCAGTCCAAACGGTCTCATAGGTAGGATCATCATAAATCCTTTCATTTGGACCGCAGCCCGATCGATAGAACCGCAGCTCAATCGATCTCATAGGGGTAGGTCATAGGCCCTTTCTAAGTCTATGTGATTATATGATCATCATACAAAAACATCATTCTCATCATAATCTCAATATCATAATCATCCTTCTCAATCGATCTTGGTGTAATTACCAAGTCTATGCTATATCATGCATACCAAATTTCATCAAATCATCCATTCAATTATCGAGTAGAAAATCGTTCGCAAACAATATCGTTATCGCACAATCCACGTATAAGGTGGACGGTTTGAAACCTCGTACATGGTTCGATAACCATTTAATTTGAAAGACGGACCCGCCGTAGTAAAAACTCCGAGAAAAGGAATGAGTGTCACTACTCGTAGTACACTTCTTACAACCATATTCCCAAAAGATTTCACCGGGTGAATTCCCAGGTAAGTGGAAGAGTACCACGAAGGTCTCAATTAAAAACCACTAGCCTAGACAGAATTCTCCCATGGTAGCTGTCCATTATTCAAATTCTCACCTAACTCATGGCCTGATATCACGTCATGAATTATTGAAATCATTTCAACGAAGTCTCAAGGGAATTCACGATTCGTAGGGATCAATTACAAAATCGTAAATTCCAAATACTCGATTTTGAATCATCCAATTCTACTCGAGTACTCTAAATCATAATAACGACATCTTCATTTTATCTTCGTTAAATCCTGGGCTATATTTCAATATTAAACATATAACACGTAGTAAAACACCGCCTATTCACCGCAGGGTCCACACACCTGATTTATGACGAAATCTCGACTCTGCACAGCTATTGAAGACCGACCTAGATCACCCGGGAGCTCTTGCTCGTCACCCTCTCTCTCTCTCTAGAACTGCCCTCTCTCTCTCTAACTCCGTTTATACGAATTTTTGGTGTGAATGACAGCTGGCCATTCTTCCTCCTTTTATAGGCTGGTTGGTCACAAAACCCGGTCCAAATACCCGGTCGGGTATTTTGGGTTCAGACCGGGTTTTATAAAAAAATAATATTAGTTAGGTAAAAAGATCCCCGGTCGGACCGGCCGAAATACCCGGTCTGACCTAACTTAATACCCGGTCGGGTATTTTGAGAAATTAAACCCGGTCTGACCTAACTTAATACCCGGTCGGGCCACTAAAATACCCGGCCGGTTATATTTTTCTGGTTCGACCGGTTAATTCCTTCCTCCAGCCCACTTCAATTCTCGTTCGTTCCTTCGGTTTTTGGCGTTGAGTCTCCTATATAATTGGGAAAAACATTATCCCAATTATCGAACCAATTAAATTTAATATCCCGGGTTTGGGATGTTACAACTCTCCCCTCCTTAATTGGATTTCGTCCCCGAAATCAGATAGCATGATCAAAGTCTCTTCCGACTTTTTATTCATAAATTCGATACATCATCGACATTGTCGATTTAATACAACGAGCATTAGTTGGGAGGCATATTCGTAGAGTATACTTCAACTAACTCGGGGTATTTCTTCCTCATACTTTCTTCAGTCTCCCAAGTTGCCGCTTCTCCCTCGTGATTTCTCCAAATGACTTTAAGCATCGGAATGCGTTTGTTCCTCAGCACTCGTATCTGTTGGTCCACGATACTCACTGGCCTTTCTTCGTAAGTCAGATCAGGTTCCAGAATCACTTCTTCTTGTTGTATGACATGAGAGGGGTCCACATGATACTTCTTCAACATACTCACGTGAAAAACATTGTGAATCTTCTCAAACTCAGTAGGTAACTCAAGTCTGTACGCTACTGGCCCGATTTTGGCAATAATGTCATAGGGGCCGATGTAACGAGGTGCCAATTTTCCTTTCTTTCCAAACCTCATTAATCCCTTCCATGGTGATACCTTTAAGAACACTTTTTCTCCCACATCATAACTTACTTCCCGAGCTCTTCCGTCGGCATAAAGTTTCTGGCGATCTTGAGCTACTCGCAGTCTCTCTTTGATCACTTTGACCTTATCCGCAGTTTCTTGAATCATTTCCAGTCCGGAAAGAACTCGGGTGCCTTCTATATCCCAACATAGAGGTGTACGACACTTCCTGCCATAAAGAGCTTCAAAAGGAGCAACCTGAATACTACTGTGGTATGAGTTATTGTAAGCAAACTCTACCATCGGTAGTAAATCGGTCCAAGTTACTTCCACTTCCATCATGCAAGTTCGTAAAATTTCCTCCAGAGTTAGGATCGTCCTTTCCGATTGACCGTCTGTTTGGGGATGATATGCAGTTGAGAAGTTGAGTTTTGTCCCCATCGCTTCATGCAAACTCTTCCAGAAGTGGGAGGTGAAACTAGGGTCTCTATCTGACACAATGGATACAGGTACTCCATGTAACCGCACCACATGTGCTATGTAGAGTCTCGCTAGCTCCTCCATGCTTGGCTTAAACCGTATTGGGATGAAGTGGCTGACTTTTGTCATCCGATCCACGATTACCCAAACAGCATCTTTACCACTCCTGGTGGGTGGGAATCCAGTCACAAAGTCCATGGTTATTTTCTCAAACTTCCATTCTGGTAAGGGCAGTGGTTGCAGGAGTCCAGCCGGGGCACGATGTTCAGCCTTTGTCTTTTGACATATAAGACATGATTGAACATACTCCGCAACCTCTCGTTTCATTCCGTGCCACCAAAAATGTGGTTTGATGGTATTGTACATTTTTGTCGTCCCCGGGTGCATGGCATAAAGTGAGGAGTGTGCTTCTTCCAAGATATCTCTTTTTAACTCCTTCACTTTCGGTACCCACATTCGTCCATTCATCTTGAGTATGCCTTCTTCCAACGCATACCCATTTCCATTGCCTGCTTCGATATTCTCTCGTGCTTTTATGCACTCTGGATCTTCTAATTGCCCCATCCTGATTCGATCGTGCAAAATCGGTCGAATACTTAGATGTGCAACCAGGGTGGTGATATTCTCAACTTGTATCTCCACACCCAGGGCCCTCATTTCCACCAGAGTTGGTAGTCTTTCTCTACGACTCAAAGCATCAGCAACGACATTCGCCTTACCAGGGTGGTAATTGATGGTGCAGTCGTAGTCCTTGAGTAACTCTACCCATCGCCTTTGTCTACCATTCAACTCTTTTTGATCCATGAGGTATTTTAGACTTTTGTGGTCGGTCATAATTTTGAAGGTCTCACCATAAAGGTAATGCCTCCATAATTTCAACGCAAACACCACAGCTGCTAATTCCAGATCATGAGTTGGGTAGTTCACTTCATGGGGTCTCAATTGTCTCGAGGCGTAGGCAATTACTTTCCCGTTTTGCATCAGAACGCAACCCAAGCCTTGATACGAAGCATCACTATGAACGACATACTCCCCTCCTACTGGCAATGTCAGTATAGGGGCAGAAGTAAGTTTTCGTTTAAGTTCTTCAAAACTTTGCTGGCATTCTTCCGACCAGACATATCGGGTTTCTTTCCTCAACAATTTTGTCAATGGTGAGGCTATTTTGGAGAAACCTTCCACAAATCGGCGATAGTAGCCTGCCAATCCCAGAAAGCTACGTAACTGTGGTACTTCTTTGGGTGGGGACCAGTTTACTACTGCTTCAATCTTCTTAGGGTCGACTTCTACTCCTCTTCCCGATACCACGTGTCCTAAGAATAGAACTTCCTTGATCCAAAATTCACATTTTGAGAACTTGGCATACAACTTCTCTTCCCGTAGAGTGTGTAATACCAGTCTCAAATGCTCTGCATGTTCTTCCTCATTCTTTGAATAAATGAGGATGTCATCGATGAATACTATGACGAATTTGTCAAGGTATTCATGGAAAACCTTGTTCATGAGAGCCATGAATACTGCTGGAGCATTTGTGAGTCCAAACGGCATGACCAGAAATTCGTAATGCCCATATCTTGTTCGGAAGGCAGTCAACGGTATTGTACTTTCTTCCACTTTTAGTTGATGATACCCAGATCTCAAGTCAATTTTGGAAAAGACTGAGGCCCCTTGTAATTGATCAAAAAGATCATCAATACGAGGTAACGAGTATCGATTCTTGACCGTTGCTTTGTTCAACCTCCTGTAGTCTATGCACATTCGCATAGAGCCATCCTTCTTCTTCACGAACAAGACCGGTGCTCCCCAAGGTGAAGTACTGGGTCGTATGAATCCTTTGTCTAACAGTTCTTGCAACTGTTCCTTGAGTTCTTTTAGTTCTACTGGCGCCATTCTGTATGGTGGAATTGAAATCAGAGCAGTACCAGGTACTAACTCGATGTTAAAATCCACCTCTCGTTCTATGGGGACTCCGGGGAGATCATCAGGAAATACATCCTGAAATTCATTTACGACCTTGACTTCCTCCAGCTTTTCCTCCTTCTTTGTCTCCACTTGGACGAGGAATGCTTGACATCCTTCTCTCACCAAAGCGCATGCTTCCATTGCCGAGATCAAGCCCATTGGTTCGGACTCTCTCCTCCTTAAGCCTTGGAACACGATTTGTTTTCCAAGTTCGTCAAATAGACGCACTTCCTTCTTCTGGCAATCCAACACAGCTCCGTGTCGAGATAGCCAGTCCATGCCAAGTATGACATCAAATTCGTTGAAAGGCAGGATAATTAATTCTGCCTCCAACTTTACTTCTTTTATCTTAATGCAACAATTGGGTAGAATTCGGTCTACCCTTACTGAAGTACCCAGAGGTGTTCGTACACCTAAACTGGTACTCAGCTTTCCCGGCATAATAGGAAATTTTGATGCACACTTCTCTGATATGAAGGAGTGCGACGATCCAGTATCGAACAATGCATATAAATTCTGGCCCATAAAAGAGATCGTACCGGTGACCACATCTGGAGCGGTCTCAGCAGCACCACGAGTAAGAGCAAAAACTCTGCCCTGTGCTTGTGTTCCCGCTCCTTGTCCTCCTGTTTGGGACCCTTGATTTCCCAGCGGATAAACATTTGCTCCAGTCCCTCTAAAGTTGTTGTTGCCACCTTGACTTCCCCTTCTTGTCCCGCTCCCAGGCGGAGCTCCTGGTCCTTGCACAGATCCCACTGACTGCGCAAGTGTAGCACGACTGGAAGGACAATGATAACTCTTGTGTCCAGGTTGACCACAAGTGTAACATATAATGCCCATAGATTGGGACGCCATTCTGCACGCCCCCGTGTGCATCCTCCCGCAAATTTGGCAAGGCGGGTACCTGGCAGGTCCAGCGTTGGCACGTATAGTTGAACGTGCAATGCCTTGCTCGCTGTAGGTTTGGTTAAAACTTCGAGCCATGTGATTTCCAGCTGATTGTGAAGGCTGGGTGTGTGACTTCCTCTTTTCGCCCTTCTCTCTCCATGCTTGCTTCTTTTCATCCTCTATGCATTCTCTCCTTAATGCAGCCTGTTTGATACTGGTCAGGTCGGTCATGTCTCCCGAAGATACGCCCTCCTTAATGTTTGGTCGAAGACCATCAAGGAATTGTTCAGCTAGCCTCCTCTCCCGATCCTCCTCGATATCGAACCATTCGGAGAGTTCAAAGAACCGCAAGTAGTAAGCTATGACGGTGTTATCTCCTTGCTTCAGATTGTCAAACTCTCGCCTTTTCTGATTCAGCCATTGTCGAGGGAAGAAGGCATTCTTGAAGGAGACCATGAATTCCTGATATGAGATGGTTGGTGGAAAGGTTGCTCCAGCCTGTTGAGATTTCCACCAACGCAGGGCATGTCCTTTTAAAAGCATTATTGATGCTTCCAGTCTCTGCCTCTCGTTGTAACGGAGGTAATCAAATTGTACGTCCGTCTCTCTAAGCCAGTCAACGGTTTCTTGGGGATCTGTCGACTCCCCTTTGAATTCGCGTAGACGGTTTTTCCACAATACTTCCATTGTCACTCCCGTTCCTTGGGGATTCCCAGCTGGAGGTGCGTAGCTGTTATGCTCCGATTGGTTACTATGGAGGAGGAAAAAATCAATTTTTAGTTCTCGTTTTAAAAGGTAGGTTTAAATAAAACTATAGGAACTCTTTTCCCATCTCATTCAAAAATACATAAATACCTTTTCAAAATGATGCAACTGACTCAGACTATGCACACATAATCATGTTTCAGTCCCCAGCTAGGCTAGTGCAAGTACGGGTATGGAGTACTTCTCCCTTGCTAAGGGTAGCTAATCCTCAGGGGTGGAAGTAACATACCTATAATGCAGAAGGCTAACCAGGCTCTGATACCAGCTGTAACACCCCACCCTAAAATCTCTTGGGTCGAACCACTGGTTCAACCGCGCAGCGGAAAATCCTAACGGGGTTACGTATTAACTCCTCATTCAACACATATGCAACTTTCGTTTACTAACATAACTCGAGCTGAGCCCATATATATGTATATATCTCAAATCAACACGTTTATTAATATCCAAACTCATTTATTGTACAATATCCAACTCCTGACCTCAAATCCGAACATTAACTCAAATCTCCCTCTTACATGCTTTGGTACAATCCATAAATCATAATGACTCAAACTATCAAGCTCGATGCAATCAAATCCAACATAATACATGTTTAGGGTAATTGTTTTAAATACAAAACATAGGTAAAAGCTCTCCTCCGACCAATCGTCCGCTACCTCATGATGGAGTAACAGTTGCACAGCTCCAACGTCCAAGCTCAATTCCTCTGCTGCGGATCTGAACACAAAAGGGGAGTGGATCAGCTAGCTAATTTAGCTGAGTGGTGGCGCTGTTCCCTCCTACACGGCGAAGTCTATGGATACTTTTCCACATCAATCGATTAACCACCTAATCATGGCATCTAGGTTGAAGTCTCAACCTAATATATTTCTCAACCTAGCATCCAATATCCAAACAATATGCAAGTGTAATGCATTCCCATTTTATTAATTTGGGCGCCAAGGTCACCATACGCCCACCCCGCTCGAGCCTCATCATCTCAGTGGTTATAATAAACCACCATCTCATCATCTCAAGGATTATCATAAATCCTCTCGTTTGGCCCGCAGTCCAAACGGTCTCATAGGTAGGATCATCATAAATCCTTTCATTTGGACCGCAGCCCGATCGATAGAACCGCAGCTCAATCGATCTCATAGGGGTAGGTCATAGGCCCTTTCTAAGTCTATGTGATTATATGATCATCATACAAAATCATCATTCTCATCATAATCTCAATATCATAATCATCCTTCTCAATCGATCTTGGTGTAATTACCAAGTCTATGCCATATCATGCATACCAAATTTCATCAAATCATCCATTCAATTATCGAGTAGAAAATCGTTCGCAAACAATATCGTTATCGCACAATCCACGTATAAGGTGGACGGTTTGAAACCTCGTACATGGTTCGATAACCATTTAATTTGAAAGACGGACCCGCCGTAGTAAAAACTCCGAGAAAAGGAATGAGTGCCACTACTCGTAGTACACTTCTTACAACCATATTCCCAAAAGATTTCACCGGGTGAATTCTCAGGTAAGTGGAAGAGTACCACGAAGGTCTCAATTAAAAACCACTAGCCTAGACAGAATTCTCCCATGGTAGCTGTCCATTATTCAAATTCTCACCTAACTCATGGCCTGATATCACGTCATGAATTATTGAAATCATTTCAACGAAGTCTCAAGGGAATTCACGATTCGTAGGGATCAATTACAAAATCGTAAATTCCAAATACTCGATTTTGAATCATCCAATTCTACTCGAGTACTCTAAATCATAATAACGACATCTTCATTTTATCTTCGTTAAATCCTGGGCTATATTTCAATATCAAACATATAGCACGTAGTAAAACACCGCCTATTCACCGCAGGGTCCACACACCTGATTTATGACGAAATCTCGACTCTGCACAGCTGTTGAAGACCGACCTAGATCACCCGGGAGCTCTTGCTCGTCACCCTCTCTCTCTCTCTAGAACTGCCCTCTCTCTCTCTAACTCCGTTTATACGAATTTTTGGTGTGAATGACAGCTGGCCATTCTTCCTCCTTTTATAGGCTGGTTGGTCACAAAACCCGGTCCAAATACCCGGTCGGGTATTTTGGGTTCAGACCGGGTTTTATAAAAAAATAATATTAGTTAGGTAAAAAGATCCCCGGTCGGACCGGCCTAAATACCCGGTCTGACCTAACTTAATACCCGATCGGGTATTTTGAGAAATTAAACCCGGTCTGACCTAACTTAATACCCGGTCGGGCCACTAAAATACCCGGTCGGGTATTTTGGAAATATACCCGGCCGGTTATAATTTTCTGGTTCGACCGGTTAATTCCTTCCTCCAGCCCACTTCAATTCTCGTTCGTTCCTTCGGTTTTTGGCGTTGAGTCTCCGATATAATTGGGAAAAACATTATCCCAATTATCGAACCAATTAAATTTAATATCCCGGGTTTGGGATGTTACATGCAATCCAGTTTCATTGCTAGATAACAAGAATTCACTGAGTAGTCATCAGATCTAGGACTTGGGTTGACATATAAACCTAAACCCGCTATACTACGCTTTAGGGAGTGGTTACACTTGGCCAATTCCTGGAGTGACAGTAGAGTCGAGGCAAGTTTTTGGCGCCGTTGCCGGGGACGGCTAGGTTGCTGAAGAAAAGTGATTTCTGTTAATTTAGCTTTTCTTTTTGCTTTGTTTTCTTTGTCCCAATTGTGCCTTCACGGGTTTTCTTGCTTCAGTGTGTGCAGGTAGTGCATGACCCGTAGCCAGTCGGGAGGTTTACTGCCGTTGAATCCAGAGATTGAACGCACCTTTCGCCAGCTCAGGAGTCAACAGCGAGCTAGACTGGCTACAGAAGAGCGCATAGACGACCACTTGAGTAGCGATTCTGAAGAAGAGCACGGGATGGACAGAGACTACAATCCGCACTAAGGGAATCCTCAGCAGGTTCCCCCGGTGAATCAGGTCCTGGGGAACAACCCCATACCCCAGGATCATGGAGTTCATCATCCACCGCAGCCGGGTCCCACCTTGGAGTACTACTATACTCCTCGGATTGCTTACATCCGCCCGGTCATCCTCTACCCGCCTATTCCAGCAAACAACTTCGAGATCAAGCCATGCTGGATTCAACTCATCACATCCTCGATCCAGTTCCATGGCTTGAAGAATGAGGAGGCCAGGGTGCATCTTTCCCGTTTTCTGCAGTTGACGAACGGGTTCAAGCTGAATGGTGTCCCCGATGATGCGATCCGCCTTCATCTCTTCCCCCATTCTCTGGCGGGGAATGCTAAGAGGTGGTTGGAGACCCAGCCCCCATTGTCCATCACCTCTTGGGACGATCTGGCTGACAAGTTCGTGCACAGGTATTATCCGGCATCGAAGACTACAGAGATTTAGCGGGAGATCACTCACTTCCGCCAAGAGCCAGATGAGTCACTTCGTGATGCTTGGGAGCGGTACATGGGATACTTCTGGCAGTGTCCCCATCATGGCTTTAGCGATGCTTTCACAGTGGGGAATTTCTACAGTGCCCTCTCTCCAGATAGCCAGAGGGTTATTGAGTCTCTATGCCCACGAGGGGACATTCTTACCAAGACTCCACCCGAGCTGAACCAGATGATCAGTACTTTGGCTGCCAGAGATCATTCTTGGGGACAGGGTAGCCGAGGCAGACAGTCCCGGGACCGTGGTGTGCACGCCATGGAGACCAGATCCGGGCTCGAGCAGCAAGTAGCTGAGCTGGTGCAGACATTGAAGCAGCCCAACAGTCTTATTCCGGGCAGAGGTTTGGCTACACCTCCCGTAGCTCAATGTCAGTGGTGTGAGAGCTCCAACCACCTCGTGGAGGACTGCCAGGCTATGAGGGAGTCTACCACACCCCAGGAGCAGTTGGCTTTCATCGCCAATGCGAGGCGCTTCGATCCATACAGTAGCACATATAGTGAGGGGTGGCGCCAACATCCCAACTTCGCCTAGAGCAGCAACACCACTAAACCACCTGGTTTCCCAGCACCAGCAGGTGGTTTTCCGCAGAGGCAGCCCTCCCAGGCTCGCCAGGGGCCAGACCCACAGCAGCAGCCCTACCAGCCTAGGCAGGGCCAGCCATTCCAGTAGACCCAGCGCCAGTTTGCTGAGCCACCAGCAGCTCCGGCCCCAGATGACAGGATGACGAAGCTGGAAAACATTCTAGCTTCATTCATGACTAGCACTCAGGCTGCTATCACATCACTGGAGGCAGGTCAGCGGAACCAGGGTGTCATTTTGCAGGATCTGCAGACCCAGGTGGGCATCTTGGCCCGCCAAAACACTACCAGGGCACCGGGGACTCTGCCTGCCACCACTGTTCCGAATCCTCGAGATCCTCATCAGCATCAGCAGCTGGATGCCATTTTTAACAGGAGCGGTAAAGTCATATCTGCTGATCCTGTCCCGGCTAGACAGGAGGAACCACTACCTGCTTTAGCACTTCCAGCCGACGATGCAGAAGTGCGGGTGGAGAAGGAAGCCCCTGCTCCCAAGCCACAACCAGTGGTTAAGGAGCATGTACCCCAGCTTCCCTTCCCCACTCGCCTACACAAAGACAAGCTGGAGACTGAGTTTGCCAAGTTCATGGCAATGTTGAAGCAGCTCAACATCAGCATACCGTTCATGGAGGCACTGTCGAAGATGCCCAAGTATGCCAAGTTCATGAAAGATATCTGCACCAACAAGAAGAAACTTGGGGACCTTTCGACAGTGATGCTGAGCGAGGAGTGTTCTG
Organism: Linum tenue; assembly: GCA_946122785.1. NCBI lineage: Eukaryota > Viridiplantae > Streptophyta > Magnoliopsida > Malpighiales > Linaceae > Linum > Linum tenue. Next base: position 37,692,635 of record CAMGYJ010000007.1, on the reverse strand, counting down.
CCATCTTGCAGAACAAGCTGCCCGAGAAGCGAAAAGACCCAGGGAGTTTCACTATCCCTCTTACTATTGGCAGCATGCATGTAGGCAAGTCCTTGGCGGACCTAGGCGCTAGCATAAACGTCATGCCATATAAGTTGTATAAAATGCTAGACCTAGGTGAACTCAGCCCTACTAGGATGAGCATTCAATTAGCTGATCGTTCTATCGTGCATCCTAGGGGAATCATAGAGGATTTGCTTGTCAGTGTCGGTGCATTCACATATCCTGTTGATTTCGTTATTCTTGATGTGCATGAGGATGTGGATGTGCCTTTGATTCTAGGTAGGCCATTTCTTGTCACCGCCAAGGCACTAATTGATGTGCATGATGGTAAACTGATCTTGCGTGCTGGGGATGAACAGGCTACTTTTTCTGTGACTGAATTTGATCACTGTGCTATGATTGATGTCACGCCTGTGCATGCCATATCTGATCAGGTACACGAGCCTGTCGTGTATCCTCCTGCTCCTCTCATTTTGCAGGACCCTCCTATCATTCCCTCGCCGCCACTCCATCCAGCCTCGCCTCCGAACAAAAAGCTCAAGGAGGAGTGGCGGCCGAAGCAGCAGGTTGTTAAGCCTGCACGGAAGAACAGTGGAGACCACTATGAGCTGGTCCCACTTCCTGCACCACGACCACCCTGGCCGTCTGGGTACTCGCTCGCCTGCATCTTGCTAGATGGGCAGGTCGAGCTGACTGATGATGGTGGTCGCATCCATCGGGTGCATGGCCACAACCTGAAGCTGTACCTCAAGAGCGACGTGGATCCGCTCTTGGAGGCACCTGTTCTTGCACCGCCCTGAGTATCCACCATGGGCGTCCAGCTAATACGACGGTAAAGAAGCGCTTGTGGGGAGGAAACCCCACCACGGTTTGGTTTTCTTTCTTGAGTTTTTGAGTCGGATTGTAACCCGGTTTGGGTTTGGTTTGTTTTCTTTTGGTTTGGATGATATTTTATTGGGCTGACCATTGAACCTAACATATTGTGTTTGAGCTCTTCTGTTCCCCTTTGGTTGTGCTTGCCCCGACTGGTCCGTTTCCAGTCTCCTGCAGTCCGTGCATACTGGTAACATCGTTCCCCTTATCCTTCCCTCTTGTCCATTGAGGGAAATGTCGATCTTAAGTGTGGGGGGGTGTTTATCTTTTGACTGCATTAGATCTGTTTGTGTACTTGGAGCCTAGTCCACTGTCCAAATTTTTGAAATTTGAGGGCTCCAAGTACGTGTTTCCTTGCAATTGCCTGCTCAGTATGCTTTGAATTGATAGTCTTTATAGTAATATGCAACCTAGGGAGGTAGTGTAGCACTATGGAGGATGTTGATGCATTTAAGAAGTCTCATTTCTTCTTCATATTGAGTTGGTTGATTGAGTGAATTAGTGATCTTAGGACTCTTGAATTGTGTGGTGTTGTGGATTCTCTGCCTGTCATGGACTCTTGTATCATGTTTTGAGAATAACAGGTGCTCAGAAATGTGCTTCAAAATAAACGTCTCCCTTGCGAATAGGGCGAAAGTGTGTAAGGGGAGACGGGAATTCGTTCCCAATTTCCACCTACTACCTCCAGCCCCCTTGCATGGCTTTCCCCCGCACGAGGCTCGAGACATCCGCTCCTGGCATGGCCAGTAAGAGCAGGTTGGGACCCTTGAAAAGAAAAGAAAAGAAAAAAATGACAGAAAAACAAGCAAAACGAAAAAAGGGGGGTTCCAACCATCTTCAAGAAGAAAGTTGAGCACCTAGAAAAAAATGTGAGTCCATGATCTTTTGTTTTTGAGAATCTCTTCATCCACGATTCATTTGTCCTCTGTTCACTATTTGCCATGATGCCGACTCGATATTAGTGCTCTCGCCGAAGAAGTTAGGGGACGACTTGTGCGTCGGTTGACCTCGTAAGTTGCTAAATGATCTAGGAAATCCTCTGCCTAAGATCTGGGTTGTTTGTTGCTATAGAGGTTTGGAGAGTTGCATTGGTTTGAGTTAGGTTTGCTTGGGGACAAGCAAACGGTTAAGTGTGGGGGAGTTTGATAAACCGATAATTACACGTATTTTCACTCCTATTCTTGAGCCGTTTGAAAGGTTGATTCTCGGGTTTTAAGCCGATTTCACGCGAGGTTGTGTGTTTATGTCATATTTCAGGACCCGGCGTTGGAATCAAGGCGAAGGAACGAGATTCAGGTCGAAAGGAGCAAACGAGGACTGAAGTGGGCTGGAGGCCGAAAATACCCGGCCATAACCGAAAATACCCGGCCGGGTATATTTCTGAAGAGGCCGGGGGCTGGAGGCCGAAAATACCCGACCGGGTATATTTCTGAAGAGGCCGGGGAATTCTCTTTTTGGCGTCTGAGAAACAGAAGGGGGCCCGGGCAAATGCCTTAAATACCCGGTCGGGGATTATGAGGACAGACCGGGGATTTTCCCCTTAAATAAAACGGTTAGTTTAATAATACCCGGTCGAAATCCAAAATACCCGATCGGGTATTTCGACCGGGTATCGCGACCAGGCAGCTTATTAAAGGAAGAAGAAGGCCAACATTCATTCACAATTCATTTTGGTGCCGAGTTTTAGAGAGAGAGATCAGTTTCTAGAGAGAGAGAGTGACGAGCAAGAGCTCCCAAGTGCTCTAGGTTGGTCTTCAACACCTTTGGAGGCCAGTTTGAGCTTGGAGAAGTGCCGATCAACGTCCAGGAGCCGGAATCCGTCCTTCGCAGTATATATTACCTGTCTGTGTCTGCTTTTGCTTTCTTCTCCATGGAGTAGTTCTCCTATTCATCTGGGTATGGAGAACCCTAGATTTGTATGTTAGGCTTTGATTGTATGAACCCAAGTACTGATTCTGTGATTGATTATATTCGATTGAGGTTTTATGATTGAATGACTTGAATCCTGATCAAATTCCTGTTGTTTCTGCTTTAACCTAGAATGAGAATATCTGCCTAGGTTAACAGAGTATCCTTGATTGAAGGTAGGGAGTTGGTGACTTTAGTCGAGGAGCCAACTCACTATCCTGTACTGGATTTATTCCTGTAGTGGAGGTTTTGTTCTTAGGGCCTCAATCTGTTTACTCCGGTGGAGGTTAGTCGCCCGCTAGAGACTCAGATTGAGAGGGTCTGAAGACCTTTAGTCGAGACTTCAGGCTGTTTGAGAACCTTCCGCAGTATAACTATCATAGAAACTGAACTTGGTAATTACAATCCGGCTTAACTGCAGTCTAGGGGGAACCATATCCGGGTGACCTCTTTAACCTGAATACAACCGTTTACTTGCTTTGTTTGTTTGGTAGTTTAGACTTGCAATCCAGTTTCATTGCTAGATAACAAGAATTCACTGAGTAGTCATCAGATCTAGGACCCGGGTTGACATATAAACCTAAACCCGCTATACTACGCTTTAGGGAGTGGTTACACTTGGCCAATTCCTGGAGTGACAGTAGAGTCGAGTCAAGCTACGGATATTATTGTTCATGAGTGGCTTTACTTTCATCACTTCTTGATTGTGTTGATACTATTTATGATCGAAGTTGGGGCATGAGTCTGAGACTCTCCCCAATTTTGGACTCCAAAAAGTCATGAAAAAGGTGCTCGCGTTTTGAAAAAAGTTTTGGAAAAAGTGTTTCATGTGAGAGGCGATCAGTCATATTATTTTAATTAACCTATCAAATGGCTTCTCTTTTGGATAGAAGTGCCATTTGAGGATGCGTTTTTAGAGAAATTATGAATAACTTTCTAGCATCCAACCTCCACCCTACTACCTTTCCCATGTTTCTCTGAGGACGCTCCTCCTTACGGACTTCATTCAGAAGTTAAATCTCATGCTAGATGCTTCTTCTTGTAGAGTTAAGAGACGCTTCTTCTGAATATCTCGCATGTGTGGCAACTCGTCTATCGTCTAGACGAGAGTGCAGGTCGGGAATTGGTGCTTGAGAGAACCAGACTTACCATCTGCAATGCTTAACCTACCTAAACCCTTCCATCCTCTTAACCATCATTTTCCACACATGAAAAGGGAAGTGAATGTTGCTTCCGCTCTCGCCCCGCGATCGAACCCTTGTCTTGCAAATGCAAATGTGGTGCCATGTTCGTCAAAGTTAAGTTGAGGCTCAAAGTATGAGACCTCTTTTGAAAAAAAGTAGAAGAACCACCATGGAATTCATTGATTTTCACATGTTTTCTTGAGAGTCCCCTAGTGCACAAGTCAAGTGTCTAGACCTCTTTAGTCGACAATGTCCTCATTTGAGAGTGTGTTGTCACATAGAGATGGACGTAACATTTTCTCGTCTTTGATTGTCCTAGAGGTGCTACCAAAAAGCTATAGTGCATACTATTGTGAGTTTCTTGCATGTTGCACTATTGTGAGTTATGTTTGTCTGGGGACGAGCAAATGACTAAGTATGGGGAAGTTTGATTCAAGCCATTCTATACATGTTTTTACCCCCTTTGACTTTGTCATTTGACTTGTATAGCATCGTCCTTGGAGTTATTTTACTCTATGTTTTATCTTGTTTTAGAATAGTTAAGGCTCTAGCAGGTGAAATAAGCAAAAGGATCGAAAGTCAGACGAAAGGGAGAGAAAATGGGGAAAAGTGCTGGAAATTTCATGGATCACGGTTCATGGGTGACGGACGATAGACCATGAAGATTATAACAAAACTGTGAAGAACGCAAATTTCCAGTAGCATTTGGACTTCTTGTACGCATTACATGGATCACGTGTGTATGATGTGAAGAATACAACAAAACCATGAAGGGTGTAAGTGAAATAGCGCTTTTTGCGCTAAGATCATGGTTTCACTGCACACATCATGGGCATGACGGCAGACAGTGAAATGTGCACTGTCGGGTATAAATATGAGAATGAGTAGATTTCCAAAGCAGAGGAGATTTTTCGAGAGAGATTTAGATCTTCTTCTGCAATCTAGAAAGAAAGCGACGAACAAAAAAATTGGATAGGAATTTGACCAATCCAAGATAAAAAGAGGTCAGATTTCATCTTCAACGCCATCCCAAGCAACTAGGAAGAAGAAAGAAAATAATCATTCCATGGGGCTTTCCTTCTCTTTAGTTGTAGTTCTTTCTCTAGTTATGGTGTAATTCTCATCTCACTTAGATGATGTGAACCTTAGTCTAGGATATTGTAGATGATGATTGTGAACTCTATTTTGTGATTGACATGTTTGACTATATATTGATTGCGTATTTATAATGATAATTGAGAGACCTTTATCAATTCCCTCAATTTCGGGGCTAATTGACCTATGAGAGAGAATGTCTCCTTAGCATAATTTGGGGCACTATTCAATCATCGTTAACAAGGGTGATTGGTTTCTTTCCTTCGTTCTGGGTCTTCACCCGATGGAGTTGATTTGGTTGCCCTAATTGCCTAATCAGGTAGTTCGGTACGTCTCTCCAATGCAATTAGGCAAGTTAGGACAACTCTAATAGGGACTCCTAATTAGCTTTGATCTTTTAACGGTATATATAATATGCAAATCACGATAAAGTATCACATCATCGACTCAACACGGGAATAGGGGGATAATCATCCGAGTGAAGCTTTCTTCCTTGAATTCAACCTAGTTCAATAGCTTAAAACAACATTTCTACCAGTAGATGATTGTGGTTTGCTATAGTAAGTATACATATAAATCGCCCTAGTTTGATTATTCGAAAAATACTTGCTCTATACTACTCCAATTGAGGCTCCAGTTGGCCTTCAATTGGGAGTGTTGTTAGAACTGCGTCACTCCCCCCATTTCGATAAAAAGTTCTTCTCTAATCTTTATATAGCCTTTCTTCCCAATTTTCAATGAATATCTTCTCAAAGTTATGATTATTGAAGATAGTTGCAAAGTCTAATTTGTTTTCGATGCTAGAAATCTATATCATATGTTCACTTCCTTCTATGATTATTTGTTAACTGTTCTCGTTTGCATACTAATTGGGTTTATTCTATTGTTCATTTCAAGAGTATTTGGTGAGTGATTATGGCTAAAGACTTGGACAATTAGCTAGGTTTATGAGGTACCTCATCTTTATTTTTTATTTTGTTATCATTAGACTTAGACCATGTTTATTAGTTGAATATTTTTTTTATGAATTGTGGACAATTACTAATGGTTATATTGTAAGCCAAATGATGCATCTGATTTATGGTTTAAATGTTATTTAGTTTGAAAGTTTTTTTCTTACGATTTTAGAACAATATGAATTCAATGAAATTTTTAGAATGTATGTATTAAACCCACCCAACTCACCCACAGGTACATGAATGAGTGAGTGTGAGTCGTTTTAGGAAAACATCTCACGTAGGGAGTGGTTCCAAACCAATCCAAATCCGCAAAAGACCACCCACTGCTCACCCCTACTATTAAGCATCTCATTAAATTAACTTTATATCTTACTACTTCTTTTAAAAAAAGTGAAAAACATAAGTTGGAGTCTTTTCTTCCGATCTCCAAATTTCATACAATTTTCTAGTATTATTTAAAAATAAAATGAAAAATGGAACTCATACTAACTCTCAATAAATTTATTACACTTCATTTAGGGAGAAAGGAAAACAATCAACTCACAAGCGGTTAGATAAATTAATAATGAGTTTGTTATACTAGAATTTGTGGCAAGTCCAAATAAATCTTTCTTGAAATTTGGTGGAGTTTCTCATAGACGTTAAAGTTAATCAGGTCCATCACATTGACACATTTAGTCGATCTCGGGTTTGGATAGACAACCTGCATCAACAAATTAGTTCGACCCATTTGTGCATTATTAATTAATGTTTTTTTTTTATACCCAGGAACCTCAGCCCCACGTGCCACTTTGTGACAGCGGGTCCTACTAAACCTGGGGGCCACCTGCATTTAATTTGACACCAACGGGGCTTCGCCCCCAGCAGCCTTGTACCTCCGGGAACACCAACGGGCCTCGCTTGGATTCGAACCTGGGATCTGCAACTAGGGGTGGGCAACGGGACGGGACGGGATACCCGTCCCGTTTTAAACGGGTACCCAGTCCCATTTGGAGGCCAAAGTCCATCCCATATCCCAAACCCATATGGGAAACGAGTACCCATTACCCGTACGGGATGGATAACGGGTACCCATACTACCCATAAATACCCAAAGTTTAAACCACTCAAATTTTAACAAAAGTTTAAACTTAACTTGTACTTGCTTAACAATCACAAAACACAAATCATGAACAATCACAACGCATAGAAAAAATCATTCTAAGCACCAAATTATCAAATAAGAAGTTTCATTCAACACAAATCATGAACAATCACAACACATAGAAATAAATCATTCTAAGCACCAAATTATCAAATAAGAAGTTTCATTTAACAAAAGGGAGTCTACAAGTATTATGTTCACATAGCGTTCTTTGTTTCTTTACTAAGAAAAGTTTCATCTTTGTGGCGAAGTGGACATTCCCTTTATATGGATTAGAGTTCGCAAATGGGTAAACGGGTACCCACATTACCCAAACGGGTATTTGCGAGTAACCCGCAGGACGCAGGTACCCATATTAGGAATGTACAATCCCAAGTCCCATCCGTTCATAATATTACGGGTAATATGGGTACCCGTAACCCTTAAAAAACGGGACGGGCTACCCGTAACCCTTAAAAAACGGGACGGGCACGGGTATACCCAAATATCCGTTTCCCGTTGCCCACCCCTATCTGCAACTCCCAAGCCTTTACTGTTGCGGCAGCTTTACCGTTAGACTATCTTACCTTTGGTCATTATTAACTAAAATGTTATTGCTTGATATATAGTGAATGTAAGTTATGAACGAGTAATATAACATTACTTTGAAATTTACCACAAATAATCGTAGATACTCTTGTAGTAATAATAAATACAAATAAGATAACAATAATCTCAGAGGGTATAGAGTATAGACTATAGACACTACAGCTGGGGGTAGTCGGATTCAGAGCCCGCCATCCATCCATCCGTGCATACAAAATATTACAACAACAACAATAATAATAATAATAATAATAATAATAATAATAATAAAAAAAAAAAAAGTAACTTAATACAGAGATCTCATCCCGACCCACCTCCAACCAAATTAACCAAAACCAACAAAACCACAAATGAAATGAAAAGTAAATAAAAGAAAAAAAAGGTAGTAATCAATAAAAACCAAGCAGCGCACCACTCTTATCCCCTTCCTTCCTTCTCCTCCGTTCTTCCCTCTTCCATCCCTCCACCGCCAAGCTTTCAGCCGAAGGCTGAAAATCCAATCTGTTGCAGCGCAATAAGAGCTCGGAAGCAGGGTACAAAAAGAGCCCAAAAACCATGATCAAGATATCCGCCAAACCCATATCAAGTCCGGGTCGGGCGGAGAAGTACTACCCGCCGCCATTGATGAGGTTCCTGAGAAGCAATGTGGGGAACAAGAGCCGCGGCAGGTCTCCCTCCAGCCCCTTGTTCGTGAGGAAGAGGAACGCAGCCACCGCTATTGAAGCTCCCGAGCCCTCTTCCCCCAAAGTCACCTGCATGGGTCAGGTTCGGGTCAGGCGGCAGACCAAGAAGAAACGCCTCCGGGGCTCCGATTGCAAGCGCCGCAACTGGATCCCGGACGCCCTCTTCTTCTCCTGCTGCCACGGCGGTAGTTGTAGTAGCCTACGAGGGAAAACGAAGAAGAAGAAGAAGCCCCGTGGCCGCGGGTGCTTCCGCCGCCCGGCCTGGCCCAAGTGGACCCGGTTCTTCCGGGTCGGGTCAAACCGGAAGTCCGAAATCCGCGAGGACAGAAACGACCCGGATTTGGGAAGCTCCTTGGAGGAAGAGGAGGCGAGGTCAGTGGGCGCCGCCAAGGTGTTCGCCTGTTCATCGCCGGTGAATTCGCCGCCGAGGAACGCGCTGCTACTGATTCGGAGCAGATCTGCGCCGTACAGGTCGTCGTCTCTGGCGAGCCGGTTTTGGGGGTCGTCGTCTCTGGCGAGCCGGTTTTGGGGGTCGCCGGTCGGGAGCGAGGAAGAAACGGAGGAGCGGAAACAGAGCACGGAGCAAGACTCGAGCCTGACATCGAAGAGGGAGTCTTCTTCTTTCGAGGAGGAATCCGACAAGGAATCGAGGCTGGATCCGGAAATCGAAGAGACCAGGTTGGGGGTTTTCAAGGATTTCGAAGGCTCTGTGGAGTCGGTGGTCATAGAAATAACAACAGCCGCAACGAAGCTTGAAGAGGAAGAAGAGAAAGTGGGGGGAGTACGCCGAGAGTGCAACGTCGCCGCGGCGGCCGGTTGTGCTGACGAGGTGTAAATCCGAGCCGGCGAGAAGCTGGATCCGGAGGTGAGTTTCTGGAAGAAGAGGAGGTTGGGGTTCACGTAATTTTGATTATTTAATTTAACAATTAGTGAAGTGCCTACTCCTGCAATTAATTAATTAACTATATATTATATGCTTTTGTTGTTTTTTAATTTTTATTTTAGGGGCAATTTAACTGCACATATTCTAGTTTACTTTCCAATGCTGCTGCAGCATTACATTACATATAAAGTTAATTAATTTGTAATGTATTAGCTTAATTATTTATCATCAAAAGAAATTGTAAATCTAATGGGCTGGTTTTGAATAATCAATTAATTAATTAATTATCTAGGGGTTGTATAATTGTACGAGAGAATCTCTACTCTAGCATAAGAAGAAAATGAATATATCTTCCCTCCCTAAGTGGGAACTCAATCTCAAATCTCAATGGCTCTTTCTTTCTATCGCTATCTGAAGTGATGAGTCCACCGCTGGGTGTCTGCACTGTGTTTTTTTGGCAGTTGTATTTATTGCTTGCTTTTGAGTTTTGAGGTATTAATTAATGAATTTACAATCTAGTTTGTTAAATGGGATGAAAATGAAATACTATTTACCGGGGGAAATATTTGACATGTAGAAGTTAATTATTGGCGTAAAAAGGTTTCCTTTATTTGTCTGGTCTGGTCTGACTCTGACGGCTGCTATCAATATGGGATGCTTTTCTATGTAATGGCATTGGATTGGATTGATTCTCTCTGACTTGTTCGCTTGCTTTCTCTATTTTATTAATAGTTGGGGTTAAATAACATTTTTTATCACTAAATTTATTAATTATCTAATTTTTATTTAATTATTTATTGCTATGGCGTTGGCTGATTTTGTATTTGCGTTGCATTATTTGTTACCCTATGGTTCAAATCAATTATCCTATTTTGACCGTTAAGTGAATGATATGGCAATTAATCCGAAAATTGGTTTGGGATTTTCCTCTCTGGCGGTGTAAGCTGAACGGCTACTGAGCTAGCCTACAGGCTGGCTTCAGAAACACTCCAAAAATACCACGCACGGCAGACGCACGCGCATTCCCCTCTGCCTGCCTTTTCCATTTCATTGCGTTGCGTTGGTCTTTTCCGGTGAAAAAAAGGTAGCAAGCAAACAAAACCGCTCTAGTCCAGTAGTCAGCCTCGACCATCATTTTTTGTCCTTTTGATTTGTCGCAACTGTTGTGTTGTGTGCATTGGCTTGGATAATAAAGTTGGGGCTTAGCTTGCATCCGCCTAGCATCTCCCGGTGGTCCGGTCTCTGTATTGAATTGCATCTGAAAGAAAGGGAAAATGAAGTCGAGGAGTCCGATCAAACCTGAAACCTGTATTTGGTCCAATTTCAATTTTGAGCAATGATGGATTAATTGAATTGCTCTCCAACATGAACAAACCACCGCCGGCGGCAGCTTTAAGTCCCCTGTTTTTTGTTGTTTTCCTTTCCTTTCATGCTCTTGCTGCTCCTAGCTACGTTCTAGGTGATTTTTCTTCGGATTGCAAGCGTGTTTTCCTTTTCCAGCCGATATGGCCTTCAAGTTTTCACCTTTTGCTCTTGTTGAGCTTTATGCTCTTCGTTCGTTGATTGGGGTTCTTGTTCGGGGCTTGCTCTTCTTGGGATACGGAGTTGGCAGCTTGGGAGGCTCGTGGTGCTCTGCTTTGGTGGTTGATGTTCCGGGGCTGGTGGTTTCATTTTTTTAGGTGAAGCCATTTCTTACATTTCCCCTTCCGATCTCCCCTTGCTGTCTGAATGTTGCGTGGTCGTTGGTCGGATTGTGGTCGGTGTCTAGGTGGTTTTGGCTGTTGATTGGTATTTCGCAAGAGTTTGGTGGCTCGATTTCGATCTTCTGCTCTCCATGGATTGACCTCTCTATTTGGTGCACTTTGACCCCCACGGCCATGAAATATCATCTACGGTGGCCTGGGCACGCCTACTGGATCTCCCTATCCACTTCTTCCACCATGATGCGGTGATGAGGATAGGGCGCAGAATGGGGAAACCTATCCGCATCGATGGTGCAACTCGGACTAAGGCACGCAGCGACTATGCCCGTGTTTGTGTCCAGGTCGATCTTACTCAACCTCTCCTCTCACAGTTCACAATTCATGGGAAGAAGTATTTCATTCAATATGAAGGCTTGGAAAGAATCTGTTTAAACTGTGGCACATATTCCGAACATGGCTATTGCCCATGCACGAAGACGCATGCACCGATGGAGGAGGAGAAAACAGCTGAAGAAACGGTGAAAGAGACAAGGCCAACAGATGCTATTTATGGGGAATGGATGATTGCAAAACGCAAGTCAAGGCCACCTCGCAAAGAGCCATTAACGCGGACTGATAAGGGGGATACCAATGTCCATCATGGGCACAAAACCCAAGCATCCCATGCAAGCGGTTCCCGGTTCGACGTACTACAAGAGGAAGGGGACAGGGAGACGAGCCCTTGACCAAGTCGGGTAGCGGAGGCAGTTGCCAATGGGAATAATGATAAAGAGAAAATCTACAGCGTAAATCCTGGGAATTACAAGGGGAAAAAAGATTCGGGGTCGAGCCCGACTTGGCCGACAGCAGAAAGGGGGACACTAACCCACAATTCCTCACAGGCCTCGGGTGAAATCCAGAACTCTAGACCAATGCAGACCCAACACTTGTCAAATGCTACGATATTTGAGACTGGGGTTGAATCCAATGCTGCGGGGGGGCCTGCGAATGAAGCAAGGCAGCTACAGTCGAGCAAGGCTGACTTTCAAGCTCCCATGATCGCACATATAGCGGAGAACGAGATCAAGGACAAACCTCCGGACTCGACGCAAACAAATCCGTTAGCCAAGACGCAGCATGCGCAACGGGATGAGATGAATGCCAAGGGGGCGATGATTATTGATGGGGTCAGCCCATCGGCGACTTGATTAAAGGGAGTCTCTTTCCACCTGTGAAAAGAATATTGAATAAATAGGACACACATGACTTTTTTTTGTATAGTTCTGGTGTTGTAGTGATATTAGCCCTTATTTCTACCCAACAAGAATACATAATCTTGGACTCCCTTCTCTGCCCAGTAATGTGTAGTGGAAAAGAAGTTGCAGTCTTGGTGCCAGTATGCTATCCCTCATAATTGGTCTCCATCGTTCGTCGCCTAGGAAGTATGTGGCTCACGTTCTTTGGCTAGCAAAATCTATAGTCATTTTTCTTGTTCCTCTGCTCATTTCCCCTTCTTTACATGTTCAATATTCAATGTGAAGGTCTTGATATTTGGAACAACATATGGTGGCTTGCTCATCATGTGAGCCGCAATAGAGTTGATAGTCTGCATCTGCACAACGTGCATATTTTGTTTGCACGATATCGTACTAGTCAATGGCTAATGTCGATTAGTTTAAAAATTAGGTTGTACTGGTTATGACTCCATACTAGTGGGGGATACATGTGCCTTTTTATTAAACATTAAAATCTATATTTTGCACTAATCATAATTACCAAACGCTAAATTTTTCATAATCATAGTCTAACAATCACAAAAATTAAAATCTAGATTTTGTAGAATCTCTAGATTTAGACTCACATTCTCCAAATGACCCTAAATATTTATCTTTTCCTTCTTTCGATTAGCTTCTTCTGAAAACCCTAACTCGATGAAGAAGATCAACTAGAACGAGAGAGGAAAATGAAAAGATATGTGCAAGATAATTGATAGGGCGAATGCTACTGTGCGCCACCGGTGCGGCTGTTTGTCATTGGTCCACAAGAGCGTGAAGTGGCACAAATTTATTTTATTAATAAGCCCAAATTCGGTCCATGAAACCAATCCAAATCGCAGCTGCCAAAAGCAAACGGAGGATCCTTAACTTCGTCTTCCCACGCCGTTTTGCTATTTTCCCCCAATAATTTTAATTAAATAATTTAACTTTAAATGAATATTTTACCCTAGAAATGAACAAAAAAATCATACAAAGTGACAAAGCAGAGACATATATTCTTCAATCTCGAGCTTCGTCGAAAAGAAACGGTGCCGCCGAACTTCATCACCGATATGATATCGAGTATTTACCATATGCTACGAACAAGGGATTAGTCTAGTGGTAATACTACTAGTCTTGAGTCTGGAGGTCCCAGGTTTGAATCCTTTTTAGTAGTACTTAATCACAAAAAGTAACTTATATCACCCTCGAGTCTATACCATATGCTTCCACTAAACTAATTCACTATACTTCTCTAGTTGCTTCTTATTGTTTCTCAATTTATTCTTTCTAGATACATGAATACTTGGTCACGAGCTGCTTGGAGCTGATCTTGTATCAATTTCAACTGTTTTTGGGTTGCAAAAGCTTCCTCCAAAACGGGTCGACACATGTCAGTCTCTTTCATTCAAAACAACTCAGATACCTTATCGAATTCTTCAATTAATTGATCGTCCATGTTATTCCAGATGATATGCCTATAAAGTGTTTTCACGGAATCTAACACTACACATCCTAAACCTAGCGCGAAGTGTGGCTAGGTGACTCGCTAGAACACAACTCCTAACAATGACCAAGTGTAACCAATGAAAGGGCTTGCAGTATAGTGGCACAAGTAATAATATCGAATCCACGGGTCTCTAGAGTTACTATTACTCAGCTTCAGTTCATTATCTAGCAAACTAGATTAAGGATTGATTAACTAAACTACTCTACTAACTAAACTAAGTAAAACTACTAATTACAGGTTGGAAACTCACTTAGGTATGATTCCCCCTAGCTCCTCAATTATATCCAAGTTATAATTCCTTTTGGTTGCTTTACTGTTGATTAAACTGCGGAGATCCGAAAATAATTTGGAATCTCTTAAGCTGACCAAACCCTCTTAGACAGAATACCCGACAGGTGACTAGCCTTCACCGGGATAGACTGCTAAGGCGATTCGCACATATCTCCACTACTTGGAACAAATTCCAGTACAAAGCAGTGAATTGATTGAATCTCGTACAATCAATTCACTCCTATCAATTGAAGAAGCTCTATCAACCTAATCAGATTCTATCTACCATAGTTTAAAGCAGAAATCAATAGTATGTGATCAAGATCCAATTGACTCAACAAAACATGCCTCAATAGATTATAACCAAACAATATAGCATCCAAAGATTCAAACAACCAAGATCCTAACACATGGAACTAGGGTTCCTCAAAACCTACGTGAAGGGAAGTTACTCCATAGAGAAGAGAGATTACAGTATAACTTTCTAGATCTTCAATCTTCATGTCTAGACTTGTTCCTTGAGCTTCAATGGTGAATAATCATCCAAAATAGCTCCAAGAATGGCTCTAGATCTCCCTCTCTCTCTTTGGTTCGTCCCTTGGATGTTTGGGATCCAAAACCCAGCTCTCCAAAAATCGCAAAACAACTTTTATACCCACTGAGATTCGCACCCCCTACTTGCACGGCTGTGCAAATTGGGGTTTTGGCCGTGAAAACCTCCTGGAAAACTCACACGGCCGTGCACAATATTACACGGCCGTGCACAATTTCTTGCATGCACTCCTAAACTTCGTTGAACTCGTTTGACCTCTGATTCAGGTGTCGTTTGATCCCAGATGCTCGTAGTCTCGTTCTCTTTCTTTTCATGACAAGCTTACATGATTATTTGTACATAAAATGAGGTAGAAATCCATTATTCCTCAAGTCATTCCCAAGTTTCTCCCCCTGAGTCGCCAATTGATCTCCGATTGACTTGAAACTTGTGCCTATGCTTCACTTTATATGTTAGGACCTGAAATGTGACAAAGGAACACAACCTAGCTCAAAATAGGCCAAATTAGGATAAAAACCAAGCTAAACAATCAAGAGATGAGGGTAAAAACATGTGCAAATTCAATGTTATCACTAGGTGGACGTTTGTGAATCCGTGATTAGGGTACTTGAGGATTAGCTCCTGGTAACGATACCATGTTTCATGGAGCGACTACGATTCAGTTTTCCTAAACCAAATTATATGAAAAGATGGATCGTGGTCCATCCATGGAGCAATCCAATCTTTCATGTTAGGAAGATTGAAGCATTTACAGTCTCTTAGAAAATCGAGGATATGAACGCCGAAAATATATGGGAATTCAAAGCTTCTGGCGCCGATTTTCTTGGAAGGCATGAGCATTGTGAAGCAAAAAATTGAACGCGTTCCTCGTTCCATTTTCTAAAGTTCGCGAGATGTCTCCGCCGCCAAAATTGGATATGTCGTGTAGTATAGACCAGTGTAGTATCCTATTCCCTCGGGACTCTTGCAAAATCCTTACTTTGAAAGTGATGTATGATTCTATTGAAGAAGAGGTTGATCTAGGAGGTTGAGGTGCCTCCGATTTTGCAGAATGTAGGTGTTCGAAAGATAAAGCGATGCAGAAAAGTAAACTTAAAGCTATCCGAGAAGTAGAGAGTAGAGAAGGAAAGCGTTGCATATGTAATGTTCTCCCTAGGTCTCTTAACCATGAACCCTTGATGATCGGAGCATACGAGTTGCCAATTTCTTATTTCGTTAGATCCCACCTTGTGTCAAAGCATTCACTTGAACTAATGGCCGACAAGGACCCTTCGAATTCCTTAATTGAAGCGTCATTCCGTTTGATTGAATGGGGTTCGATTGAGTATGAATACTATTGCTAGCCTCATCTTAAATGACTAGGATTTCGATCCTTGCACTTCAAAAGAGTTCAAGGTCGACTAAGAAATCATTCGAATCGACTAAACATCACACATATGAAAATCAAACAATCGGATTAACCAAATCATAGAGTTTACATGGCCAGAACCCCTAGGGTTCACATACCTACTCAATGAAGAAATTTCGCCAACCATGGTAGGGTTTCATGGATGTTCGTTGATGGAAACGAAGATTCCAAGAGACCTCAGAATTAAGCGGCCAGACTAGAGAAATTAGGCCCAATGGTTGCGATTTCACCGACGATTCTCCCTCGTAAGTGGGGTCACTATAAGTCAAGAGGGTTGCTCTATCGGAAGAGTAACAACCTTTCTTTGACCTCTCGTCTCCTCCTCCTTTCGACTTCTAGCTTTATAGCTCTATTTATAACTCTTTGGTTATGTTTTATGAGGAGGAAAATCACCCCTAATACGTCATTTGGACAATCAAAAGCCTCCAAACACATGGCCAGAGAATCATGATGCTCCGGGATAATTCCTAACAAAGTGGACGACTTTCCCAAAAGCACTGGGGCCACCTTTTATCTTCACTAAAACCTAACTGATAGACCGTTATTTACACATGTTTTTACCCTGCTCTTACTCCGTTTGAGGTATTGATTCTCGTGTTTTAGGCCGATTTCACGCTAGGTTGTGCTTGTTTATGATATTTCAGGTCCTAGTACGTGAATGGAGGCTTGGGAGCGAGTTTGAGGTCGATTGGACAAGGATCGGACGCATGGCGAGGTTCTGAGGAAGTCGCACGGGCACATCCACAACCCGCACGGCCGTGCAAGTGACCAGTTTGGCCGTGCGGGATTGTGCGTGGGCACGCACGGGATTGTGCGTGGGCACGCACGGCCGTGCAACATATTCCTGGCCGTGCGGGATTGTGCGTGGGCACGCACGGGATTGTGCGTGGCCACGCACGGCCGTGCAACATATAATCCTGGCCGTGCGGGATTGTGCGTGGGCACGCACGGGATTGTGCGTGGCCACGCACGGCCGTGCAAGGTGCAATCCTGGCCGTGCGAGTTGGCTGAGGTTCGACTTAATGGTACGCCGCTTTTGAGGTGCACGGCCAGAATGGTGTTGTGCACGGCCGTGCACCTGGCCGTGCAACTCGGGGGAAACCGGTTTTAAAGCCTAATCCGAGCCAAAAGTGAGAGAATCGTGTTTTCAGAGCAAAAACAGAGCCCTAGAGAGAGAAAGTGCGAAGAACACATCCTAGAAGCTGTCCTAGAGCTGGATTTCATCGAATCGAGCCTGGAGATCGTCATAGGAGTGAAATCATCGTCCCGGAGCAGATTATCCTCATCGTTATGAGTATGACTAATCCGATTCTTGTTTTCTCTTCTCTCTCTATGGAGTAGAACCCTTCTCTCACTTGGGTATGAAGAAACCCTAGTTCCTTGTGTTAGGGATTTGATTGTAATGACTTGGGATGATATTACTGTTTGATTTTAATCGAATGATGCATGTTTATTGAATTGATTTGAGTCTGATCAGCTTTTCTCAATTTCTACTGCAACCTGAGATAGATAGAATCTGATTAGGTTGTTAGAGCCTCTTCATTCGATAGTAGGGGATTGGCTATACGAGAGTTAGCCAGTTTACTGCTTTGTACCGGTGTTCTTGGCGCCAGTAGTGGAGTTCTGTGTTCATAGCCTCAGCTTTCTATCCCGGTGAAGACTAGTCGTCTGCCGGGTAGTTAGACTGAGAGGGCTTGGTCAGCTTAAGAGATTCCAAGCTACTGTCGGATCTTCCGCAGTCTAATCAACAGTAATCAACCCAGGGAATTGCAATTGAACCTAACCAAGGGGCTAGGGGGACTCAATCCCGAGTGACTCTTGCCTGCTTTAGAAACCCGAACAATTTACTGCTTTCTTGTTGCTTTTACTTTTCACAACAATCACTCGACTTAGTTTGCTAGATAATAGAGAATCACGGAGTAAGCAGTAGATCTAGACCCCGGGTTGATAATTAAACTTGCCTATACTGCAGTCCCTTTCATTGGTTACACTTGGCCATTGTTAGGTGTTGTGTTTTAGCGTGTCAAGTTTTTGGCGCCGTTGCCGGGGACCCTCTAGGTTATTGGGGAAATGTGAAAATTTGTTACTCTAGCTTTTTATTTATTGCATTTCTTTTCCTTTCCACCCTTGCTTTTCACTTGGGTGTTTTGTTTTTGTTGGTGCAGCTCTGAAACATGGATCCTCATGGCTTCTACAACCATTGGGGGTATCAATCACCATCCGTGTGGTATTACCCCCGAGACTTCCTGGAGCAATCAAGGAGGAGAAGACTATGGATTCGGATATCAGTACCAACCCCCCTACTATGGAGAACAACCAAACCCTTGGGAACCTCAGGAACAATATCCTTTTCAAGAAGAGTTCCTGCCACAACCAGCAGAGCCATGCTACACTTCACTGGAAGATCCGAACAAACAATTAAGACTTCTCGTGGAGCAGTTTGCTCGAGACGCTGAGAGAGCATGCTCCAAGATGGATCTTCAAATCCAAGCCCTTGACTCTTCCGATCCCTCATTGCTCCATGACATGGAGCAGACTGTTCAGTGCTCAGCGAAGCAAACAGAGTGGGTGAAGCAAATTTGCTCACAGCCTGCTCAAGATCACCTTTCTGCTACTTCGCTAGAAGAGGCGGAGGATGACAAGGGCAGCGGGGGCGTTGAGGAGCCTACAGAAGTTATCACAGAGAACTTCCATGATAATCATGATCATGAAAGTCCTCTGGTGGCAGATCACACCGTTCCTCATTTTTGCTCTAACATGCTGGACTTGTGCGAGGAGATGCAAGATGATTCCCTTGAAGAAATTGCTTGGCGACTTGCTCTCCAATATGTTCTAGAAGAAGAAGAGCGAGCAAGGATGAGGAAGAAAGTTGTGGAGGATGAGGAAGAAAGTAAAGAAGAGGTAGTTCTTGATCTTTTCCAAGGGGAGAGACCACATTTTGAAGAAGGTAGGGGGGTTGTGGAAGCAATTGGCGTCCAGGCTGAGGATGAAGTTGAGGTGGAAGGGGCTTGCACCGAGCCTATGTTACACTTGATATCTCCACCAAACTTCGAGGAGCTGCTTGGCAAGGACCCATTTGCAGTGTCTCTTTGCCCAACTAAGACCACATCAACATCAATCCCTCTTGGTGGATACGATGGTGGTCAATCGAATATATCTTATCTGGTTTGGGGCAATGAGACAAGAGCAGATGCGAAGGAGAGGTCTCGTGAGTGGAGACTTCATCTTCCTCAAGGTCATGAGCCGTCTTCATCACCTATCACATCACATGCTCGTGACTTGAGACTCCACCTCATTAATGAGAACCTCAACTTCAAGGAGGTTTTGGGGTGGACCGAAACTTAGGAGCCACCGTCTAGCTAAGACGTAAAAGAAGCTCTTGTGGGGAGGCAACCCCACCAAGGTTTGTTTTTCTTTCGTTTGTTTTTGTCGGTTTGTCCACTTGGAACTATGGTTTCTATCACCCAGTGTGTTTTGCTGATGCTAGCCCCGCTGAGTGGTCCACTTCCAGTCCCCCAGCAGTGTTCCAATCTGGTAACATCGTTCCCCTTATCTTTCCCTCTACTCCATTGAGGGCAATGTCGTGCTTAAGTGTGGGGGGGTGCTTTGTATCGGTTGGAATATTTATTTGGGTGCTTGGAGCCTAGTCCGCTGTCCAAATCTTACGATTTGAGGGCTCCAAGTACTGCTGTTTGATCATATTGGCACTGTGTTTTGATGGATGAATTGATTGGATTTTCGGATTAATGCATGACAACTTGTTTGCGACTAGGACAACCTATGATGAGGACTGAGATGTGCAGTAGAACGATGTAGGGGTTCAGTTTTTCAACTGTTTGCTTGCCAACTGTGACTTGATCTAACTTGATCTGATTACTTGTTCTTGACAGTCGTTTATGCATCTAGTTCAGGGTATCAGAATGTGAGATAGAGCATATAGGTAGCCATGTGAGATTTGAGCCTGCTCGTTTCTTTCTTGTGCGATAGATCCCTCTTCCATGATGTGTAGCATTCACGTTGTCACTAGCTAAGATGATGGGGGCATAGGATTAGCCCACGCCCAAAACTGACTGTCCTGATGTGTCATATCCCCTAGTCAGCCCCTTTGAGCCGTGTGTTATCCTTTCTTTTGGTCTATAATGGAAAAAATCACCCTTGTTGCATCTTTTAGAAGGTTCCACATAGTGGTTTTTACATATTCTCTGCTGTTTCTGCTATAGTCTATGTGAGTGTTGGAGGTAGTGCTTAAAAGTTGGGCAGGTATTTGAAATTTATGCAGAAGTGGTGGCTCTCTTAAGAAATGAAAAGAAAAATGAAAGAAAAACAAAGAAAAAAAATTGAAAGCAAAAGAGAGTCACTGCCAAAAATCTGAATAATGCCCAGTAAGCAGTGTTTCTTAGCAGTCTGGCTTGGAAATGCTGATGTTTATGCCTCCTTCGCTCTTGTGCTCTTAAGATATTGAGTAATGCAGAATAGCAGAAAGGAAATACCGGGTTGTTTGACTGTGTTTGTGTGTTTGGAAAATGTGGAACCTTTTGCTATGAATACTTCCACCACCTAAAAGGCCTTTTCCCCATCTCCAAGACCCTAGCCAGTCATTTGAACCTGTGTCTAAGACCTCCTGATTAGTTAGTGGTGACACCCCATATGTGAACTCTAGCATTTATAGGCTGCCATCATGGTGAAGAGATGATAGGTATTGAGAGAAATAGCATGCGCATCTTTCGCATCAAATTGTCCTGGCCCCACTGGTCGAGAGTGAGTGATTCATTTTCATTTTCTATATGCTCTTGTACCCCGGTGAGGACCTAGATTGCTCGGTCTCTATTCTGATGTCTTAAGTTGGATGCATGAGTTGACTGTTTTGAGTGAGTGGTTGAATCAAGTCTAGGTTGGCCAGTGAACAGAAGGAAGACTCTTCCTTTGCTCGATTTGCTGCACTCGAATGTCCTTTGTGGTGGTTGTCCAGGTTGTTATTGAGGTTGTGCATGTGTTGATGTTTGAAAACCAGTGCGATTCACGTGTTTTGTGCCTTTATGACTTGTCCCCAATGTTGGTTGATTGAAATATGTAAGCTTACCTGGTGTCTGACTTGGTTTGCTTGGGGACAAGCAAACGGTTAAGTGTGGGGGAGTTTGATAGACCGTTATTTACACATGTTTTACCCCTGCTCTTACTCCGTTTGAGGTATTGATTCTCGTGTTTTAGGCCGATTTCACGCTAGGTTGTGCTTGTTTATGATATTTCAGGTCCTAGTACGTGAATGGAGGCTTGGGAGCGAGTTTGAGGTCGATTGGACAAGGATCGGACGCATGGCGAGGTTCTGAGGAAGTCGCACGGGCACATCCACAACCCGCACGGCCGTGCAAGTGACCAGTTTGGCCGTGCGGGATTGTGCGTGGGCACGCACGGGATTGTGCGTGGGCACGCACGGCCGTGCAACATATAATCCTGGCCGTGCGGGATTGTGCGTGGGCACGCACGGGATTGTGCGTGGCCACGCACGGCCGTGCAACATATAATCCTGGCCGTGCGGGATTGTGCGTGGGCACGCACGGGATTGTGCGTGGCCACGCACGGCCGTGCAACATATAATCCTGGCCGTGCGGGTTGGCTGAGGTTCGACTTAATGGTACGCCGCGTTTTGAGGTGCACGGCCAGAATGGTGTTGTGCACGGCCGTGCACCTGGCCGTGCAACTTGGGGAAACCGGTTTTAAAGCCTAATCCGAGCCAAAAGTGAGAGAATCGTGTTTTCAGAGCAAAAACAGAGCCCTAGAGAGAGAAAGTGCGAAGAACACATCCTAGAAGCTGTCCTAGAGCTGGATTTCATCGAATCGAGCCTGGAGATCGTCATAGGAGTGAAAATCATCGTCCCGGAGCAGATTATCCTCATCGTTATGAGTATGACTAATCCGATTCTTGTTTTCTCTTCTCTCTCTATGGAGTAGAACCCTTCTCTCACTTGGGTATGAAGAACCCTAGTTCCT
The DNA here is from genome assembly GCA_946122785.1 of Linum tenue. NCBI lineage: Eukaryota > Viridiplantae > Streptophyta > Magnoliopsida > Malpighiales > Linaceae > Linum > Linum tenue. Next base: position 37,670,612 of record CAMGYJ010000007.1, on the reverse strand, counting down.
TGTGTTAGGGATTTGATTGTAATGACTTGGGATGATATTACTGTTTGATTTTAATCGAATGATGCATGTTTATTGAATTGATTTGAGTCTGATCAGCTTTTCTCAATTTCTGCTGCAACCTGAGATAGATAGAATCTGATTAGGTTGTTAGAGCCTCTTCATTCGATAGTAGGGGATTGGCTATACGAGAGTTAGCCAGTTTACTGCTTTGTACTGGTGTTCTTGGCGCCAGTAGTGGAGTTCTGTGTTCATAGCCTCAGCTTTCTATCCCGGTGAAGACTAGTCGTCTGCCGGGTAGTTAGACTGAGAGGGCTTGGTCAGCTTAAGAGATTCCAAGCTACTGTCGGATCTTCCGCAGTCTAATCAACAGTAAATCAACCCAGGGAATTGCAATTGAACCTAACTAAGGGGCTAGGGGGACTCAATCCCGAGTGACTCTTGCCTGCTTTAGAAACCCGAACAATTTACTGCTTTCTTGTTGCTTTTACTTTTCACAACAATCACTCGACTTAGTTTGCTAGATAATAGAGAATCACGGAGTAAGCAGTAGATCTAGACCCCGGGTTGATAATTAAACTTGCCTATACTGCAGTCCCTTTCATTGGTTACACTTGGCCATTGTTAGGTGTTGTGTTTTAGCGTGTCACTAACCATTGGCGCCTTTTTTCCTTGACGTCCGGTCTTCGAATCCTTGTTCCAACAACTGGGGCTCGATGTCCCCTCCGGCTTCTAAGTGGTCCATTAAGCTGCTTTGTCCTGGATATGCACAGAACGCTATAAAATTGCATCAATTGTATAATAACAACCTGAGGATAGTGATAACACGTGAAAGTATCTATTATAAACCCCGTCTTGTGACCCAAAGTGCATACATTTATCATCATTATTGTTATAATACATTGAATTATTGCTATGATTGCTTAAAGTGCATTTTTAGCAACCCTAGGATTCCTTTAAGTAGCATTTTCTGCATTACCAGGGCAAAGCAGCCTAATGGGCCACTTCGAAGCTGTAGGGGACATGGAGCCCAAGTTCCTCGAGCAAGTATTCGAAGAGCTAACATCAAGGAAACAATCCGCCAACAGCGCCATTTTAGTGAAGAGAAAAGACGCCCCGGATTCCATTTTAGGAGAGTCATCCACTTCGTTGGGAAGTTATCTAGAAGGATCCTCATTCGCTGGCCACATGTTTGGAGAGTTTTGATTGGTAGGGAGAGCTTGAGACTCTGACCATTTAGAAACATAATCCACTGCAACTAAAATATATTGGTTGCCAAAGGACGAAGGGAAGGGTCTCATAAAATCTTTTCCCCCATACGTCTATTACTTCTACATGCAAGAATATTAACTGAGGCATTCCATCCCTTCAAGATATGCTTCCAAGACGTTTTCACGCATCGCATGACCGAGCATATTGGTCGCAATCTCTAAAGATAGAGCGCCAATAAAATCCACACTCCAAGACTTTGCGTGATGTTCTAGGCCAACCGTGATGCACTCATGCGGACTGACAGTGGCGTATGATGTCTTTTGAATCGATCGAAAAGACACATCACCAGATTATGCCGTCAGACCCAAACCTGAAAAGATATGGCTCATCCCATAATTAAAATTTTGTGTTAGCAAATAACTTCTTCTTTTCTTGATAGGTAAGGTCATGCGGAACATTCCCAGTAGCTAGATAGTTTGCCATATCTGCGAACCAGGTACCTTCCAACTTTTTGACAATTGTGAGGAAAATTTGATCATCCGAGAATGTGACCTTGATCTTGAAGGGATTAGGTAGTTTCCTCTAAGGTTCCTGTTAGCGTGAAAGATGATCAACGATAACGTTCTCAGCGCCTGGCTTATATTTTATTTTTATATCAATTTCCCGAAGCAACAAGACCCATCGGTTGAGGCAAGGTTTAGCATCGACCTTGGTTAATTAGTAACACAATGCATGATGGTCAGTGGATACTATCATATGAGATAACACAAGGTAATGTTGGAACTTATCGAAAGAAAATATCATTGGTAAAAGCCCTTTCTCTGTGGTCGTATAATTATTTTGTGCATCATTCAATGCGCGACTATCATAATAAATTGGGGAAACTATTTTTCCTTTCCTTGGCCTAATACCGCTCTGACGGTGTAGTTGCTAGAGTCGCACATAAGCTCAAAGAGCAGTCGGAACACAAACACCACACAAAATCTCACAAAGGTTGAGTTATTGACTCTAAAATCAAAGAACAAACCGACTCAACCAAAGAGAAATAGGGAATGAAAAGCAAATCGACTAGTTGGGTTGCCTCCCTACAAGCGCTTCTTTATGACTTGAGCCGGACGGTGGCTCATAAGTTTTGGTCCACCCCAGGACCTCCTTGAAGTTGAGGTTCTCATCAATGAGGTGGAGTCTCAAGTCACGAGCATGTGGTGTATCAGGTGGTGTAGGCTCGTGCACTTGATGAAGATGAAGTCTCCACCCACGAGACCTCTTCTTCTCTTGTCTCATTGCCCCAAACCATATATGAGAACATCGATTGACCACCATCGCGTCCACCAAGAGGGACCGATGTCGATGTGGCCTTGGTCTGGCGAAGAGACATTACAAACGGGTCCCTGCCAAGCAGCTCCTCGAAGTTTGGTGGAGATATTACTTTTAAAATAGGGTCGGTGCAAGCCTCTTCCACCTTAATTTTGTTCTCAGCCTGGACTACAATTGATTCTTCAACCCCCCTTCCTTCCTCGGAATTTGATTCCTCCCCTTGGAAAAGATCAAGAACTCCCTTTTCTTTGCTTTCTTCCTCAACCTCCACAACTTCTTTCCTCACCCTTTCTCCCTCTTCTTCTTCCATCACGGATTTGAGAGCAAGTCGCCAAGCAATTTCTTCGATGAGATCATTTTGCATCTCCTCACTCATGTCTTTCTCTTCATAACTTGAGGTGTAACGTGGAAAGGCGTGGTCAGCTGCATTAGGACATTCTTGATCATGATCATCACGCGAGCTCTCCATGATACTTTCCGCTTGCTCCACCATGTCTTCGTAGCCTTCTTCATCCTCATCTCTTCTTTTATAAAATTCGAAAGGCGGTCTTGAGTGAGATGTGCACAAACTTTCTCAACCCACTCTTTTTGCTTTGCTGAGTGCTGAACAACCTCCTCCGATTCACGGAGAAAGAAAGGGCCAGAAGCAATGGATTGGATTAGAAGGTCCATCTTGTGGAGGGATCTCTCGGTGTCTCGAGCAAATTTCTCCACAAGAAGCCTCAAGTCTCTGTTCGGATCTGGCTGTGGAGTGTAGCAATGCTATGTAGAATGGCCCGTGATGGCCGCCATGGATAGCTCCAGCTCCGATGTCCTTAGTGGTTGTGGATGAAATTCCTCTTGATAAGGAAATTGCTCTTGAAATGGCCAAGGGTCTGGGTATTCTTTGTAGTAGGGGGGTCAGTACTGCAATCCGAATCCATAGTCTTCTCCTCCTTGATTTCTCCAGGAAGTCTCGGGGTAATACCACTCGGGTGGTGGTGGATACCTACAATGATTGCAGAAGCCATTAGGATCCATGATTCAGATCTGCACCAACAAAAACAAAAACAACCAAGTGAAAAGCAATGGTGGAAAAGAAAAATAAAAGAAAGAAAAGCTAAATTAACAAACTTATGCATTTCCTAATAATCTAGAGAGTGCCCGACAACACCGCCAAAAACTTGACTCGCTAAAACACAACTCCTGGCAATGGCCAAGTGTAACCAATGAAAGGGACTGCAGTATAGTGGTCCAAGTAATAAATATAGAATCCTCAGGTCTTTAGATGTACTATTACTCAGCTTCAATTCATTATCTAGAAAATCATATTGAGGTTTGATTAACTAAACTACTCTACAGGCTAAACTAGGTTAGACTACTAATTACAGGTTGGGAACTCACTTAGGTATGGTTCCCCCTAGTCATCACTAGCCAGATTAATGATTGATGATCTCTAACTTGTTTCACTTTCATTCACAATGCGGATAATCCTTGACTAGACCTTGAATCTCGACTAAAGAAGTCAAGGCCCTCTTGAGTCAATTGCCTAGAGGGACGTATCCTTCTCTAGAACAACTTATCAAGGCGTTCTGAACTAGATTCTCTCAATTGAATGAGGTTCTCAATCAATACAAAGTAGTGAATCGACCTTCGACCACAACAATCGATCCAGTACTATCAATCTATGGTGCTCTATTGAACTAATCAGGTATTCGCTCCCATAGGATCAAAGCAAAATCAATAATCTCGACTAAAGCAGAATTGAATCATGAAAACATGCATAGATTGGATATGAACTCAATATTATCAAGTAGGAGTACTCATACAATCAGACAATCAAACAAACATGGCTAAGGTTCCTCAAAACCTAAGTGAAGGGAAGTTACTCCATAAAAAAGAGAGAGATTGCAGTAAGAATCTTCACATAATCAGTCTTCAAGTCCGGGCTTATTCCTCGAGCTTCCAAGGATCCAAAAATGCCCTCAAATCATCCTCTCACTCTTTGGTTCGTCCCTTGGGTGTTTGGGAATCAAAGCCCAACTCTCCCTCTCCAAAAATCACAAAACAACCTTTATACCTGCTGAAATTCACACCCCCGACTTGCACGACCGTGCAAATTGAGATTTTGGCCGTGCAACTACCTGGAAAACACGCACGGCCGTGCACAATATTACACGGCCGTGCACAATTTCCAGCATGCACTCCTAAACTTCGTTGAGCTTGATTGACCACCGATTCAGGTGTCGTTTTATCCCAGATGCTCATAGTGTCATCCTATTTCTTTTCATGACAAGCTTACATGATTCTTTATGAATAAAATGAGGTAGAAATCTATTCTTCCTCAAGTCATGCCCGAATTTCTCCCTTCCAAGTCACCAATTTATCTTGGATTGACTTGAAACTTGCGCATATGCTTCTTTTTACTACATCAATAGACGATGTCGTCGCAAATAAAGTTTGGGTAAAAGCCAAGGCGTCCTATCCTTGAGAAAAATGAGTTTTGGAAGAGATACAAGTTGAGTCTTGGTGGGACAGGCCTACGAGATAATGATAGTTCCTCTCTTGTACAATTAAAATTTCCACCCGTATGATAGGATTGCCAACTTGCGGATTTGTTTTTTAGGGCACGGATAAAGCTTATGAAATCCCTTGAATTCATCGAACCTCCGCAAGATCGAGCAAAAAGGAGCTAAAAAGTGCTCTAGCTTAATTAGGCTAGCTAAGTCCCAAAGTACAAGGCGGCAGGAGTGCAAATACTTCCTAATCAAGCTACATAGGCTTCGTCACAACATTCGTAGGAGGAATCAAGGAAGAAAACGAGAACTCCATCTCGTGCGAAGCGAATCATTTCATTCTTACAAAGTAAGTTTGGAGCATCATTGCCAGGGTGAAAGGTCGCTAACTGCAAGTGTTGACTTTGTAAGCTTCTTATGATCCACTACCTAAGATAGGAAGTCACTTGTCATCGTGAAGATCTAGTAAAAAGAAGGATGTCGAGGCTAGGTTTGCTTGGGGACAAGCAAAGTTCAAGTGTGGGGTTATTTGATGACACGTGAAAGTATATATTCTAGATCCCCATATTGTAACCTAAAATTCTTACATTTCCCATCATTATCGTCATGATACATTGGATTATTTCTATGATTGCTTCAAGTGCATTCTAGAAATCTAAGATTGCTTTTATACGATTGATGCACTTTTGTTGGCATTTTGTGCATTTTCATGGCAAAGCAGCCTAGTGGCCAACTTGGAAGCCATGGGGGGCATCGAGCCCAAGTTTCCGTAGCAAGGATTCGAGGACCAAACTTCAAGGAAAAAGGCACCAACGACTTCATTTTAGCGAGAGAAATGGCGACCCAACGCCATTTTGGGAGAGTTGTCCCCTTCATCAGAAAGTTATCCCGAAGCATCATGATTCGCTGGCCACGATGTAGTAGGGGAAAGTTTTTCTCCTCATAAATCCTAATCAAAGATCTATTAATAGGGCTATAGAGCTATAGTTTGAAGGAGGAGAAGATGAGAGGTCAAGAAAGGATCGTTACTCTGCCGACAGAACAACCCTCCTGACTTAGAGTGATGCCATCTTCGAGGGATAATCGGCGCCACTAGGCCTGATTAATTTTATTATGGCCGTTGATTCCTGTAATGCCCTGGAGTCTTCATTTCCATCAATGGCAGTCTTACTTGATCGAACATCATTCGGTCAAATGGCATGTTACCTCAATGAATAAATTTCAAGGGTCCTTGTCGCCCATTAGTTTGGGTAAATGCTTCGACACAAGGTGGGATCTAATGAATAAGAAACTGGAAGAGCGCATGCTCCGATCATCAAGGGCGCAATGCATGGTTACGAGATCTAGGGGAACTTTGCCTATGCAACGCCCTCCTTCTCTGATCTCTCACTTCTCCGGTTTCTTTACATTTACTTTCTTGCTCCATTTTAATTTCTAAACTCCTACATTCTTCAAAACCGGAGGAACTTAACCTCCTAAACTGATCTCTTTTTAATAGAAGCGTACCTCGGTTCCAAAGTAAGGATTCTGCGAGAGGCCCAAGGGAACAAGATCATGACCTTAGGTCCAGGTAAATTTGGTCTACGCTACAAGACAAATCAATTATCGTTCCATCAACCATTTGGACAACCACTTTGGCAGTCTTCCTTCTAAAGACAACTTCTTAAACATATTGTATGTCATCTTGTTTTTGCTAGCTCCAAGGTTGGCCACAAATCTATCCATCGATATATCTCCAATCATTCATACAAGGGACGAAGAAAATACTTGGATCTTCACATTTTGATAGTGCATTTTGGCGAGGTAAGGCTCATCTTCCCTCATCCGAAGGCGACTCAGGACTGGCAGAAGGTTAATGTCGAGAGGCCAGGGAACCCACAAAGTTATGAAGTGGGGGATATGGTATTCCTAAGGGTGTCCCCTTGGAAGGGAGTGATGAGATTTAGTAAGAAGGGAAAACTTAGTCTGAGGTATATCGGTCCATATGAGGTGTTTGAGCGCATTGGACCCTTAGCCTATCGACTAGCCTTACCTCCCAGCCTATCTAGGATCCACGACATTTTTTATTGTGCTTATGGTTGATGATATGTGAGTTTGTTTGAGCTATGTTTGATGTGAATGTGCATGAGTTCTTAGTTAATTTAAAGCTTTCTGTTTATAAGTTATTGTTAAAGTTAAGAAACAAGTTCTTTTTAAGAAGTAACTCACCTTCAAGAAGGTGAAGTCGTTTTAAGTGTTTTTAGTCATTAGCGCCAGTCCGTTGCCTTTTGAGACATTTTGAGATAGAGCAGCAGTTATGCTCTTGAGACTTTTAAGATGAGCAGCAGTTATGCTCTTGAGAATCGTGGTGAAGAGCCACCACGATAAGTTTAAGATGTTAGGGGGATGAATCGTTACAACTTCCCTAACTAAGTTTAAGGAAAGCCTGGATGGCTTCTCATACGATAAGTTTAAGATGTTAGGGGGATGAATCGTTACAACTTCCCTAACTAAGTTTAAGGAAAGCCTGGATGGCTTCTCATACGTATGAGATGGGCAATCGGACTAGCTAGTGAGGGATCCCAGTGTCAGTCAAAAGATTTAAGTCAAGTTTTGAGCTTTTAGAAGGGAGAGTAACTTTAACTCCCGAAGAATTTTATGAGTTAAAATTGTTAAGAATGGAAGTACAAAACGACTTCCCCTAGTAGAAGTTAAGTGTTTAGAGAAGAATACTAAAGTATTAGAGATTTCAATCGTAAGGGCGTAGACTGACCCCAACTCACACACCAGATCGTAGGGGAGGAAATCCTAACCAGACAGTCAGTGATCAGCAAGCTAGAGGAGCTCAACACCATCTTCGCTGAGAGATGTCGAGCCAGGCGTCAGAGTAAGCATCGAAGAACTTTTTTTAAGTTATTAAGACTTTATGGCTAAGAGTTAAAGATTGGAGATTCATTTTTTTTGGACAAGTTCAGTTTTGCCCACGTGTTTAGGTTTTCTATTTGAGATATTGAGATATTTGAGTTCGGTATTTTATATAAAGTTGTGTATTTGAGATTTTTAATTATACCCCGAGGTAGAAATGTCTTTTTTCCAAATTCAAAGAGGTGGGATGTTTCACCCATAGAGGTGGTTCGATTGAAAAAATTAGCGGTAGGATATATAATACTGAAATCGTAGTTGTAGATAATTATAATGAGAAAAGAGAACACCACAAGATTTACGTGGTTTCCCCGTTCGATGTGAAGGAGACTAATCCTCGAAGAGCCGGAGCTCTCAGATATGTCTTATTGATTAATGTCTTTGTGTTACAAAGCGACAACTGTCAACATTGAACTCGACCTTAAATATAAAGCAAGAAAAATAAATGGGCCATGAAATAAAGATGGATCGGCCCGTCAACAAAGCTATATCCCTACCATTAGGAGATCGACTCTCTCGGGGTTAACCCGGAACGACAAAGTGATGGATTTGTAGATGCTCTATTCGACTTAGGGAGACCTATAACGTTAGGATATCGATAGAATTGACTCCTCGAAGGATTACCCGGATGGCATAGAATGAGGAGTGACCCTAATTGCCAAAAATGGGCTAACATGAGATTTTCTCCCTCTTAGGTCAGAAGCTCAATTGACATGAAATGGAATCCAAACTCATGTAATCCATAACACATCAAATAGATAATATGAATATTCAAACATAGATTATTCACATACAACATCTAGTCAAAATCTAGACCTAGGGTTCTTCAACCTAAGAGAAGAGAGCTAATTCATAGAGAGGAGAGAGAGATTACAAAATAGCTCAAGATATTCATCTTCTTGATCTTCTAGGCTTGATTCCTTGAATCCAAGATCAACCTAAGCCTCAAATTAACCTCCAAGATCACTCAAGATCACTTTCTCTCTCTAGAAATGTTGCTTTGGGTTCTTTGGGTCGGAACCTTAAAGAAAAACCAAGCTCCTCTTTCAAAACACGCAACTGCCTCTTTTATAGGTAAACTGTGTGCGAGTCACGGCCTCAACTCACGGTCGTGACATGACCGTGATCATGGCTGAAATATCACTATCTGCAGTATGTTTGTTCTTTCCTGTGAGTGGGGATACCACTATCACAACATATGCTGATGTTGATTATGTTGGTTGTTTGGACACTCGTCGCTCCACATCTGGCTTGTGTGTGCAGTTTGGAAATTATTTTGTCTCGTGGCGATGTAAGAAACAAGATCGAGTGGTGAAGTCCTCCATGGAGGCTGAATATCGATCTATGAGTGAGGCTGCTTCGGAACTTGTCTGGCTACAGCACTTACTTGCGGATTTTGGAGTGGTGGGTCGCAGGCCTACCCGGATGTATACTGATAATACAAGTGCGATTCAATTTTCTACCAATCTGGTTCTCCATGATCACACTAAACACATTGAGGTTCATGTCCACTATATTCATCAGTTGGTGACTAATGGGGTCTTCGGGTTGGTTTATGTTGCCTCAGTCAAATACCTTGACTATGGAGATACGGAGTAAGGACAAACTCTAATTTGTTGGGCCTCTCAACGTGTATAAGATCCGCTGGATCATTTACTGCCAAAAATAGATAACATAAAGCCCAACAACGGTTAGACTAACAGATGAAAGAGAACCCTTTTTCTCGACCCAAACTTTAGGCTATAGATCCCGACGGCGGAGAGCTTCATGGTCTGCGAGACGATGGCCTTGTTCTCGAGGTAGACGAAGTGGACGCCCCTGGGGATGGCGAAGTAGAACCCGCCGGGCTGCCCGAGACATACTGGATTAGTCCATCAATTTCCCACCCGGGCAGCGAGTGCTTGTCGATGATGTCCCGGTTGACGAGGTTGGACGCCAGCGGGGACTGCTCGAAGTTCCCATTCGGAAGCAGGGCTGCAGTATGTAGATTTCAAAGAAAATGGTTAGAGAATACAAATTCATTATTGAGACAAATAAATGTAGAACAGGTGAGTGCACCCGATTCTCCTCTGATTGCGCGTGGGGAAATGTGAAATCACAGTCAACAACTGCCGAATTTTCCCCTCCTATTGAGTTTCACTTTCGCTGCTGATTAGGGCCTAATTGTACTTGTTTTACCCCTGTTTTCCTTAGGCGTTTGTGGCAATTTTGCTCCTAAAAGAGTGGTTTTACGCTAGGTTTCTCGTGTTTTAGGATGTTTCAGGATTAAACAGGTGAAACCAGCCCCAGAGTCGAAAGTTGGACGAAAAGGATCAAAAACCGGGAGAAGAGGTGATAAACGGCGAGTTTAGGGTTTTCCCTGAATGTTCACGGTCTTGTATGACCGTGAAGAAGAAGAGTTGTTGCCTGTGAACGTCGAGGCGTCTAGAGCATTTCAAGAGGATACTGACTCAAAATGATTTCACGCTCACTAAGACCGTGAACATGAGCCGTTGACCGTGACCACGTGTAGAAGAACCAGTGCGTTTCGGCGCCCATTTGGAGTTCACAGACGCGTTTGAGTGTTCACGGCCGTGAACTGGAGTCGTGAATTGAGCTCATTCTCTGTTTAAAAGATGAGCTAAAAGGAAGAGAGAGGGGAGAGCCACTTGAGTGAGGAAGCCTTCTTCATATTTTAGAGAGAGAAAGACGAACCAAAGGAGGAGGGTATGGTTTTGCTCCAAGAGTGGATTTGGGAAGATTCTCCCCAAGAGAAATAAACACAAGGGCCAAGAAGATTGGAAGCCTCCTTCATGATGGTTTCTACCTCTCCCCCTTGTGTTTCTCCCATTTCTAGCATGAAGTAAATTTCTTTTTCACTTGGGTGTTGTGAAACCCTAGCTAGCGACCATGTAGTTTTCTGTTATGTGAATTGAATGATTGTTTATGGGTTTTGTGTAATTCAATGATTGAGATATTATTCATGTTGATTGTGCATGTTTGTGCTTCGCAATCTAAGGGTTGTGCATGTGTGTGCTTAGCAATCTAATTATCCAATTAATCTAGATTAGAGAGGGAAACCCCCCTTCAAGCGAGTCTCAAATGAGTTGGTATTCCTAGGGCTTTTAAGTCACCTATCTACGTTAATTTAGGGAAAATCTCGATGTTGGATTAAGCAATTTGGTTAAGCTCGATTAAGCCAACCAACCTTTGGGTTGAGTGAGGTAGTAAATAAACCATCGATTGCCTAAACCGAGAGGGTCGAGTGACTGTCTATAATGTATCCCTCGGTTTAGCAATCGAGAGTTTGGTCTACGACCATATTTGCGTCCCCTAGCGGTTCGCGACCACCTTGCTCGTAGCAATCGTCTCGATTCACATACCATGGTAGTACTTATGGGGAAGCGACACCTGAGTCATCCTTCTCGCAAAAGAGCTTTCAAAATCATTCACTTTTGTCTTGCTTTACTTTAATTAGCAAACTTTTCAACCAAAACCGAGTTGCTAGATAATGATTCAAATGGCTAAAGTAGGGGTAGACGGACCGGCCCGAGTTGATATTTAAACATACTTATCCGGTACTGCACCCGACTAAGGTTTATACTTGGACCTTAGGCGGGAATTTATTGTGGTATTTGGGACGAGTCAAGTTTTTGGCACCGTTAATGGGGAACAACGGCATGTTATCTTGAAAAAGTTGTTTGACTTTAATCTAGCTTTTAATTTCCAGTTTTGAAAGTATGTGTGTTTTGCTTGTGTTAGACTTGGTGTTGTTTTTCGATTGTGTGTCGGTGGTGCATGACCTGGAGTCACCCGGCACCTTTGCTACCACTTGACGGGGACATTAACCGAACTCTCCGGCTCCTAGCAAGGGAGAGAGAGCTAGTGGAGGCAAGGAGAAGAGTTGAAGGAAGGGGAAAACAATTGTGTCCTGGTGTTAGTGGATAACAAGTTGAAGAAGTGGAAGTTGAACCCGTTGTTGGAGTAGAAATTGTGGGGAACCAAAGACAAGATGGAGCCGCCCAGGCTCGTCAGCTAAATGACGCAGCGGAGGAAGAGGAAGCCCCAAGGACAATGGGGTACTATATGGCCCCACGGCCGACAGACATTCAATCGCTGATCCTACACCCTCTTTTGGCGGCAAGCAATTTTGAGATCAAGCCGGCTCTAGTGACTATGATACATAACAATGCTTTGTTCCACGGCCTTGAGAGCGAGTCACCAAGAGAGCACGTACATAGATTCTTGGAGCTCGCGGGGAGCTTGAAAATCAATGGTGTGCCGGCCAAAGCTTTGCAACTAAGGATTTTCCCATACTTACTTGCGGGAAAAGCGCTTCGGTGGCTAAAAAATCGCCCACCTCGGTCAATCACCTCATGGGACGATCTTCTCAACAAGTTCATGACTCGCTACTGCCCTCCTTCGAAGACGACGGAGTGAAGAAAGAAGATTACCCATTTCGAGCAAGAAGAAGATGAGACCTTGAGGGACGCTTGGGAGAGGTGCTCCAATTAATTTCTTTAGTGCCCTTACCACGGGTTTGAAGAACAGTTTCAGATTGAAACCTTTTACGGAGGTCTAATCTAAGAAGACAAAATTCTCATTGACTCCTTGTGTCAAGGGAAATTGATGAATATGGCTCCGCCCCAAGTAACCGAGCTACTTGAAGACGTGGCCCTTAGGGGGTATGATTGGGGATTGACTAAAAGGGGGAGGAGAAGCAATGATAGGGGAGTGAGAAACGTGGGAGCGAGCGCTCCGCTTGAGGCGAAGTTGGATAAGTTGATAGAGGTAATGCTTGAAGATAAGAGGCAAGCAAAAAGGCTGGTGATGATGTGCGACTGGTGTTCGAGCACTAGCTATGAGATGGCGGAGTGCCAGGCAATGAAGGAGGCAAACACTCAGGAAGAACAAGTCAACTTCGTGGCAAATGCTAGGTCTAACAACCCGTATAGCAATACTTATAATCCCGTATGGAGAATGTAACACCCCCAATATTTGAGTCTAGGCTCGACCAGACGGTTGGGTTGGCGGTTACGTACGAAGGGTTGGGACCATAGTTTAGAAATAATGATAATAACATTAATAGCTATTATTATTATTATTATTATTATTATTATTATTATAATCATCATTCTCATCTGCACGTTAACCCAAGAACAACAAAAAGGATGGACCAAAAATAAAAGAAAGAAACCCAAACACCATTGCACTCTTACGCTCCCATCTAATTAAAGGCCACCAAATTAATCTCCATTTCGTAACGTACCAATCTCTCTCCCCTCTCCTCTATAATTAACAACAACGTCAGCGGTGGAAAAGGAATTCACCCGACCCCATCTCTCTCATCCTCTCTGCCCTAGCAAAATAGAAGCTGCAATAATCGACCAGTAGGGACCCATCCCTCTACCTTGGCGACCGTTTCTTTTTCCATCTGTAGCAGTAGTAGCAAGAAGCCTAGTGACAGCATCAAGATAGATGCCTCCATCGATGACAGCGGGTCCTCTGGCGTTTTAGAGAAGGTCCCCGATCTCCCCTGTCCCAAGTTCGAACCTTAAACTCCGTTTAACCCAACGAATGCACACGATGATCGTAGCTCCGACGGCAGCCTCGGCGTAGTCGATCTCAACAAAGCATCGAAACCTTGGTACCATCGTGGGGTGTGCGATTTCAGGAACATCCCAATTTAGATGGAATTGAATTTCAAAGTCGGACGAGGAAGATACGAGCCTCGAAAGCTTGGGACGTGAACCAGCTAGTTCAAGTTCTCGAGGTACTGTTGACTGGGGTTCATTGACTAAGAGGTTGAGAATCATCTGTTTTCGAGGTGAGTGTAAAGGGGGTAAATTCTAGACCTTACATGTTTTAAGTATTTGTTTGATGTGAAGTGAATGTGTACTGTTTGATTAATGATTGTGTTGATTGTGCATGCTTCGACTTGAGTTATTGTTTAAAACATCTCAATATCTACGTTCGAGAATTTAAGTCTTTGTTTTTACGACGTTTAATAGCAAGTATTTTTAATGCTTCATCGTTTACTAAGTTATGGCGTTAAGAGTAAGACCAAGTTAGGAGTAAAGATAGGTAACCTCGCTTAGCTAGCCACTAGCTAGACAGATCCGTACCGGACGGTGATAATTTCCGCGCTAGTTGATCATTACCGGATGGTGATACGTTCCGTGGTATTTGGTCAGGCGTGGAGCCGAACGGTGATGAGTTCTGCGGTTTCCATTGCTTAGATTTAGGTGTGCTACCTGATGGTGATACGTTCTACGGTAGTCACGTTGTAGTTTGACACCAGATTGTGATTCGTTCTGCGGTGGTCATACCCATTTGAGGGGCACGCCATTGTGTGGGTAGTCATTATTAAGAAAGTAAGTAAGGCTAGTAGTGGCGCTAGCTAAGTCGAGGTAGGAGCCCCAAAGTAAGATAAAGGACGAAGTAATACATTTACAAGAATTAAAGTTTGAAATGCGAGAGTAGAATTCATTCCCACAAGTTTGTTGTGAGCTTCTAGAGAATAACCTTAGCCGTTTCAAGTTTAAGTAGGGCATAGACTGACCCCAACTCACTCACCAGATCGTAGAGGAGGAGATCGTAACCAGACAGTTTGTGACTGACAAATTAGAGGAGCTCAACACCATCACCGCTCAGGAATGTCGGGTCAGGCGTCAGAGTAAGCATTGGAGAACTCTTAAAGTTATTAAGACTTTGTGGTTATGAGTTTAAGAACTGGAGATTCATTTCTTTCTTTTAAGAGTAATATTTAAGTTTTGTCCACGTGTTTAGGGCTTTGCCTTATTTAAAATTATGTTATTTGAAATTTTTAAATATACCCCGTGGTAGAAATGTTTTTTTCCAAGTTCAAAGTAGTGGGATGTTTCATTTTGGTATCAGAGCCTGTTTTTCCTCTGTTTCTTGGTTTCCAAGAAATACTGGAGTATCGGTCTTAAGTTTTAAAGGTTTTGTTTTATAGGAAGGGTAAAAGATTTCAAGTCAAAGTTTCGCCAAACAAGTAGTCAAAGATTTCTCTTAAAGATTTAGAAGCTCTTGTCTACTCTAAACCATGTTAAGGAGGAAATAAATGAGTTCTAACGAGACCGTATGTGTCCACAGTGCAAGTGTTGGCGAGAATCTCACCCTACCTGTGCCACCACCAGCGAGACGTCCACCGGACTATGTAGCTTTCCGGAAGAGAATGGTGGAAGATTTTAATGGGGACCGTTCAACGGACCTCGTGGAGGTAGAGCAGTGGCTTGCCAAGGTCACTCGTACACTGGTCGAGATGAGAGCTGATGACGAGGACATATTGTTGCTGACAGTGTCCACCGGCCATGACTTAGCTAGAGTTCGTGCAGATATTCAGGGATCACTTCATACTAGAGGCTTATCGAATCGCGAAGCAGAGGGAATTCTTGCTGATAAGGCAGAAGTGGGGCAAAGAAGAAGAAGAGAGTGTAGCTGATTACACGGCCAGATTCGATAAGCTACTTACCTATGGAGGGCCACAATTTCAGGATGCGCAGGCTCAACGCACCCACTATCTGGAGAGCCTGAAGCCTTGTTTTAGGCGTCAACTGAGTATGTTAAATTGGAACAACAAGAAGGAGATCTACCATGCAGCTCTCCGGTTGGAGAGGGCAGATATCGCCCTGATTGAGGAAGAGATTCAACGAGAGGGAGTTAAAAAAAATGCTGAAGCTTATCTGAGGGGCCACGACAGCTAAGCCAGTCGAGGAGGAGACCGGCCTAGAGCTACCATTAGGCCACCCAGATCCAGGCCGGCTCAACCCGGTCAGGGTCGACTTACCTTCATCTAGACTCATGCAACCAGTGATGTAGTCAAAATCGGGATTTTGATCGTAAAATCGTAGGATTTTAGGATTTTACTTATGGATTCCGATCCTGATTTTACTATAAAATCGGTGGACCTTAAAATCGTTTAAAATCGGGATTAAAATCGTAAACTCGTATCAAAATCGGGATTTTGATCCTATGTGAACAAAATAGGGAGCTTGAGCCAATTCAAAAGAAGTAGAACTGTTTCGGTGGAAAGGGAAATGACGGGGATCTTCTCATATATTTTTTCTATTAAAAGAACATTTGAAAAGAAGAAAAAAAAGTAATTATTGTTCGGTCAACCCCTTTCCCTTCTCCTTGTTTAACTCATCGGCAAAACAATTGTCAGAATATTGTAAGTGCGTAAGAATTAACATCATTATTTACGAATTATTTGATTAATGAATATATTTGTACCATACCAATGACGTTAATTATTTTATTGGATTTCAGTTATTCTTAGTTTTAAATCATGCTTAGTAGACGATGTCGGAATACTACTTTGAGTTAAACTACCTAGACACAACATGAAAAACAAGATCCAAACCCCATGAACTCTATCCCTTCCTCATAAATTATTTTGAGTTATGCATTAAGTAACAATTAAAATGATGATTTTGGAACATTAATCTTGAAAATTATCACTTTAAATGTTAAAAGGCTTTGTGTTATTAATTATTTACCTTATTAATATTATTATATGTTAATTTCTATATGGTACTTAAAATCCTACGATTATACGATTCGATTTTACGATTCCGATTTTACCCCAATTTTCGATTTTATGTAAAATCCCGATTTTAACTGCTTTGGGAAGAACCACTCGGGGGAGTGCAAGTTGCACTAGGGAGTCTGCTTTTACTGTAGCGAGCCAGGACATTTCGCTCGAGACTTCCCTAGGAAGGGAGGGCAAAGGAGGGCTCCATCTGAGCAGTCTGTTCATGGCAGGGAAGGCAAAACTCACACCGGGCACCAGTTTGGGAACCATCCTAATCGATCATACAACAGTGGAGGACGATTCAATGGCGGCAACACCCACCATATTAGTCGCGACCAAGTTCAAATGTCGAGAGCTGGCGGGCAGTCTAGAGTCTTCGTCTTAGGAAGGGTAGAGGGTCGGCGTGGAGACGATGGAGGGGATGAACAAACAAATTGAAGTGATTATGAGGTGAGAATGGAGGACTATTAGATGGAACTATCTGCTTTTAGCTTAGATTAGTAGTTGGTTGATTCCTTTGTAATCTCGCACTCAGTTCTCAGTACTCGGTATTCAATAATAGATCCAGTGATTTTGTGTAGTTCCCCCCGAACCCAACAACCCAGTTTAACCCAAAATTTCGAGGTTTAAATTTTTCTTAAGGGGGAGGGAAATGTTATACTCCAACTAACGCAGTACGTTCAAACTCAGGGGAATTGTTTCTCTATCCCTGTCTTGCAGCTCAAATTTCGGGGACAAAATTTTTATAACGGTGGAGGAAATGTAACACCCCAATATTTGATTCTAGGTTCGACCGGATGGTTGGATTGGCGGTTGCATATGAAGGGTTGGGACCGTAGTTTAGAAATAATGATAATAACATTAGTAGCAATTTTTATTTTTATTATTATTATTATAATCATCATCCTAATCTACACGTTACCCCACCAACAACAAAAAAGATGGACCAAAAATAAAAGAAAGAAACTCAAACACCATTGCACTCTTACGCTCCAATCTAATTAAAGGCCACCAGATTAATATCCATTTCCGAACGTACCAATCTCTCTCCCCTATCCTCTATAATTAACAACAACGTCAGTGGTGGAAAAGGAATTCACCCGACCACATCTCTCTCGTCCTCTATGCCCTAGCAAAACAGAAGCTGCAATAATCGACCAGTAGCGACCCATCCCTCTACCTTGGCGACCATTTCTTTTTCCATCTGTAGCAGTAGTAGCAAAAAGCCCCGCGACAGCATCAAGAGAGCTGCCTCCATCGACGACAGCGTGTCCTCTGGCATTTTAGAGATAAGGTCCCCGAGCTCCCCTATCCCAAGTTCGAACCTTAAACTCCGTTTAACCCAATGAACGCACACGATGATCGTAGCTCCGACGGCAGCCTCGGCTTAGTCGATCTCAACAAAGCTTCGAAACCTTGGTACCATCGCGGGGTGGGCGATTTCAGGAACATCTCGGTTTCGAAGGAATTGAATTTCAACGTTGTACGAGGAAGATACGAGCCTCGAAAGCTTGGGACGTGAACCGGATAGTTTAGGTTCTCGAGGTATTGTTGACTGGGGTTCATTGACTAAGAGGTTGAGAATCATCTGTTTTCGAGGTGAGTGTAAAGTTGGTAAATTCAACGCTTTACATCTTTTAAGTATTTGTTTGATGTGAAGTGAATGTGTACTGTTTGATTTATGATTGTGTTGATTATGCATGCTTCGACTTGAGTTATTGTTTTGAACATTTCAATATCTACGTTCGAGAATGTAAGTCTATGTTTTTACGACGTTTAAGAATGAGTATTTTTAATGCTTCATCATTTACTAAGTTATGGCTTTAAGAGTGAGACCAAGTCACAAGTAAAGACAGGTAACCTCGGTTAGCTAGCCACTAGCTAGACAGATCCCTACCGGACGGTGATAAGTTCCGCAGTAGTTGATCACTACCGAATGGTGATACGTTCCGCGGTATTTGGTCAGGCGTTGAGCCGGAAGGTGATGAGTTCCGCAGTTTCCATTGCTTAGATTTAGGTGTGCTACCGGATGGTGATACGTTCTGCGGTAGTCATGCCATAGTTTGACACCGGATGGTGATTTGTTCCGCGGTGGTCAAACCCATTTGAGGGGCACCCCATTGTGAGGGTAGTCATGATTAAGAAAGTAAGTAAGGCTAGTAGTAGCGCTAGCAAAGTCGAGGTAGGGGCCCCAAAGTAAGATAAAGGACGAAATAATACATTTACAAGAATTAAAGATTGAAAGGCGAGAGTAGAATTCATTCCCACAAGTTTGTAGTGAGCTTCTAGAGAATAACCTTAGCTGTTTCAAGTTTAAGTAGGGTGTAGACTGACCCCAACCCACTCACCAGATCGTAGAGGAGGAGATCGTAATCAGACAGTTCATAACTAACAAGTTAGAGGAGCTCAACACCACCACCGCTGAGGAATGTCGGGTCAGGCGTAAGAGTAAGCACGGGAGAACTCTTAACGTTATTAAGACTTTGTGGTTATGAGTTTAAGAACTGGAGAGTCATTTTTTAAGAGCACTATTTAAGTTTTGCCCACGTGTTTAGGGCTTTACCTTATTTGAAATTATGTTATTTGAAATTTTCAAATATACCCCGTGGTAGAAATGTTTTTTTTCCAAGTTCAAAGTAGTGGGATGTTTGAGAGGAACCACCCAATTTTTTCTTGGTCATCACCGAATAATCCGAGGCCCCCGGGTTTTCAAGGCCCCACAAGAAATTACCAACCTCGGCCGAACTTCATCCAACAACCGTACCAAACGCAAGGTGGCCTAGGGTTTCATCAACAACAACAACCCGACAAGATATCTAAGCTTGAAGACCTAGTGAACACCTTCGTGAGTACGAGCACTCAAAAGTTCGAGAAGATAGAGCAATTTATGGATGTGACGACTACCAAGTTTACCTCGTTTGAGGCGGGTCTCCGAAACCACCAAGCGAGCCTCAAAAGTTTGGAGGTGCAAATCGGCAACCTTGTCGGCATCCTCACCGAGAGACCAAAGGGAGCCTTACCTTCCCAAACTGTGGCGATTCCCAAGGATCATGCCGAGGTGAATGCAATTCACGTGGGGAGTGTGAAGGTGACTTCGGAAGTCGCCACTAAACAAGTGATTGAGAAGGAAGATACCAACCCAAAGGACGGAGAGAAAAAGCCCTCGCGGAGGAGAGGAAGGCGGCAAAGAAGGCATCGCCGGTGAGTGGGCACACGCCGCTTCTTCCTTACACCACGAGGACATACAGGGAGAGGTTGGAGAACGAGTGTGGAGGTTTCATGGAAATGCTCCGCAACCTCCACCTCAATATCCCTTTCCTTCAAGTCATGGCTCAAATGCCAAGATATGCCAAGTACCTCAAAGGATTCCTCACCAAAAGGCCAAAGCTTGAAGGCCTCGCCAACGTGACTCTTGGCGAGGAGTGTTCGGCTTACCTCCTCAACCGCTTGCCCAAAAAGTGGTCCGACCCATGTAGCTTTAATATCCCTCTTGACATAGGTAACCATCATATAGACAAAGCGTTGGCGGACCTAGGAGCTAGTGTTAATTTGATTCCCTACAAGCTTTTCAAAGAGTTAGAAGTAGGTGAACTTAAGACCACTGAGCTTAGCATCACTTTAGCCGACCGTTCGGTCATTAGCCCGAGAGGAATTGTGGAGGACATGTTGGTGCCAGAGGGCAAGTTTTCCTATCCGACCGATTTCGTGATTCTTGATATAAGCGAGGACTCAGATATGCCGCTAATATTCGGTCGCCCATTCCTCGCCAACACCAAGGCATTAATAGACGTTAATGGGGGACCTTAATTCTGAGAGATGGTGAGGAGAGAATCAAGCTTGAAATTGACTCTAAGGCTAGAAGTGAGGAAGTGAAGGAGCTGGTTTCGAATGATGTGAATGTGAGTGGAGGAGAGCCTCTCAAGGCAAACCCCACTATTACTTGTGTTGCTTGTGATGATGTTGAGCAGGAAGTCAAGGAGGGTACTATGCCCAAGGAAAAGAAGAAGAATGCTTGGAGGCAAAAGATGAAGGAAGCTTTGGCCCGAAGGAAGGAGAAGGCCAAAGCGAGGTTGGCCAACCAAGAGGGCCAACTCATGGAGCTTAAGATGGGAGGAGACAACCCTCGCCCCGAGAGTGTGGTGGATCCACTCTCGGTGGCATCACGTTCCAAGTCATGATCGATCCCCAACCGTCAAGCTAATGACGATAAATTAGCGCTTGTTGGGAGGCAACCCAACGGAGGTTTGTTTTCTTTTCTTTATTTTAGTTTGTGTCTTGTGAAGAGTTTGATTGGACAAGTGGTGTCCCCATGCCAAGTTTTGTGGTTTTGTGGTTTAAGGTTGTGTTGTTATCGATTAGGTTGCACGGTGGAATAGGTTAAGCAAATTTTTATCAGAAGTTCCCTGATCTCACTGAGCTTCATTGATGGATTGCTGTGCTCACGTTCTTGTGGTCTTACAAGACCGTGAACATGAAAACGCACCCGTGAACTGGGCGCTTCTGCTTGTTCACCACCTGTCGACCAACTAAGGTTCACGGACGCATTTGAGTGTTCACGGTCGCTAAGATTGTGAACAAGGCAACGCGTCCGTGAACTCCGAGTTGTGCCTATAAAAGGGGCGTGAACGTCGAATCTTCACTTCACGGCCAAATCTCGCCGGAATTTTCAAAATCCCGCCGAAAAACTGTGAAACTCGTGGGTTTTTCAACTTCCCCCCATTTCTGGCGAGAAAAACCCTAAACAAACTTCATACCCATTCTCCCCTCATCAAAACCGGCATGTGCTGAAATTTTGGGGAGATTTGGGGAAAGTTTTTTTCGGTCAAGTCGCCGGCGGCGAGTCTCCGACGAGCTTCCAACGAAGCTCCGGCGACCCCTCTCCGGTCTGGTTTTCGGTCGTTTTTCGCCTTCTTCGCCCACACCTCACTTCATCCTATTTCCCACTTGCGATGCCAGGTTGATTTTTCAGCTCTACCTTATTAATTTGTGGAGAATCGGATTAGGTAGTGAAGTGAGGTTGATTTGTGTGCTTTGAATGTTGAACTTAGATTTAGGACGAGGAATAAGGTAAATTAGGTCGATTGAATGGTGGAATGATTTTGCATGAGCTTAGTTGAGCCTTGGAGGGTGTGTTTGAACCGAATTGTCTTTATTTTTAGAATGTTCCCACCAAGTGCTATGTTGTGAATGCATGTGAAGTTTATGCTTGTTTGGTGGATGGTAGCCACCATGGTTTGGGTTGTGGTTCAAACTTTTGCGTACTTAAACCGTGAATTACCGACAACCATGCCACGGTGTGCTTAAGCTTAAATGTTTGTTATCCATGGTGGAAAAATAAGTGTGGGGGGGAATCTCTTTTCTTCCCAATGAGCTTTATTTGATGAATGTTTCCACGTATGGTGTATGTTTGTCAGTTTGTGCAGGATGGTTAACATGGACCACCCATACCTTGTGGCACTAAGGGACATCCCTGAAATGGAAAGAGAGGCGTGTTTTTGGGCATCTTTGAGAGTCGGTAACCATTGAAAACTCGAATTCGCCCATTTCGACGGGCTTCATTGCAGTGATGTTATGAGGGAGTCAGTGGTGCACCCACAGTGGTGCCAAGTCCTTGATCTTGGAGATGACATTTACGGGGAACTTTGCGTCGAGTTTTTCAGCACCTTCACCATCCGCAAGACCCAATGCCTACTCGGTCACCCAATACGCCGGGTCGAGTTCCACTTGGGAGGGGAACTTCGCAATTTAAGTTATGACGGGTTAGCCAGAGCCCTCGAAGTGGAAGCAAAACATGAGCACGATTGGGAGGAAGACGACATCTGAAGTTTCGATGTGAATGCCGCCTTTCTGAAGTTCTACCTTCCAAAGTACCGAAGGACAAAGTTTAAGTCGGCCCTCTCAACGGGATCCACACTCCAACCCCAGTGGCGTGACATCGTTGCACTCCTGGCTTGTTCCCTCTACCCTGCTTACCACAACCCGAACAAGATAACCGAGAGAATCTTATTGGCTTGTCCTTGCATGGTGGACCTGACTAGCACTCTGCACCTGGGTTCAGTCATAGCCACTTCTTTTTCCAGGGTTAATGGGGGAAACCGTTGTTATGTCACATCGATGGGTCCCTACATCACCTGCCTTGCTGGACACTTCAATGTCAGCCTTGCAGGGTGCTCGCAAGAAGGGCGCACCCAGAGATTTGACGAGGGCACTCTGAACTTCATGCGCTTATTGTGCACCTTTGGACCAATGCGGTACATCGAAGGATTGAGTCCCGACCCCGAGGTCCCAGCATCAGCAAAGAAGCCACCTGCTCGAGCACCCGGCCGCCGTTGGGCGTCGGCGTCCAGCGCTCCAGCGCCCAACACAACCACCACCACCACCAGCATGTGATCCCCTCGTCCAGAGGGCGGATCGCCTTGAGACAAACTTCGAGGGATTCTCTTCCCGCCTCGACCGGCAGACTGATCTCCTCGAGCTGATGGCTCGATGCCAGGTCGTCCTCCCAGATGAGGACGAGGGTCCTTCCACCGGAGAGAGGTAGCCGACGAGTGAGACATGTGGCAGAGCCGATTTCTTTTGCCCCACTTCTCCACTTGTAACCCTGAACTTGTTGTTTTTGTTATTTTTCTTTATTTTGTGTGTATGACCATAAACTACTACAACTATCGTATTGTGTTTGTAATAAAATCGCCTCGAGCGAGTCGTATTGTGTTTGTGTGTGTATTTTTTGTCCCTCCTTGAAGCTCAAAATATCCTACCCCGGTTCGAGTCCAACTTTCACTCACCAAGCCCAAGCGGTAAAGTCATTTTACCCCTTTCTTACGCCATTGAGGGCAATGTCGAGCTTAAGTGTGGGGGAGTTGTTTACTATCATGTTTGTGTGAGTGTGATCAAAGTTTCAAAAATTTGAGGCCCAATGTTTGCCTTATGTTTGCCTAAATTTCAAAAATTTGAGGGCTCCAAGCAATGTTGGCATGATCAAAGTGGCCGGTGTGTGGGAAATTCTCGTGTTTATTAGCATTGATCTTGAATTGTTGCATGTGATCGAGTATATCCTATGATGATGACTGAGAGGTTCATTAGGATAGTACAAAATTTTAGTTCTCACATGTGCATAAATGAATGGATGTCTTGACTCGATTACTTGTCGATTACAATTTCCATGCATTGTGTTTGTGAATTGGAATAGATGGTTGGGTGACTAGGTAGCATGTGAGCTTTGAGCTGATCATTTTCTTCTTGTGTGCTTAGATCCCTCTTACCATGGCGAGTAACATCACAGCTGTCACTAGTGAGTATGATGGACGCATAGAATTAGTCCACACCCAAATGTTGATTGTCCCGAAATGTGTTATCAACTAGTCAACCCCTTTGAGCCTTGTGACTTCGAGGGTCGTTCTCAATTTAGGAGCTTCTTGTTTGTGAGATTAATGGTGTTAATAGAACGACCCCCAATCCTTTCTTCGTGTCTAAACATGAGTCGTCCTTGTGTCCCGGAGCTCTCACTTTCGAGTTCCATCGAGGTTCTACATAGAATGTTTGTGTGCGGTCCTTGCTAGGAATGAAAAATGAATTGTAGCGTTGAAGTGAGTTCTTTAAAAAGAGAGCATTGGTCGTTAAAATGTATAGGTGACAAAGATTTTACTCTCTTGTACCCCCCTCAAAAAGAAAAGAAAGAGAAAAAAAGAAAAGAAAAGAGAAACGAAAAAGAGGTAATAAAATGGGGTAAATAAAGTAGAGAGTGCCACGAAAAACCAAAGTGCATGATCTAGGAGGGGTTTCTTGGCACTCAAGCCAAGGAGACCCCCACATTGGTTTAGAGCTCCTTCACTACCAAACCTTAATGTGCTAGCAAGAGCCACCGAGGAAGAGTGCTTCAATGTAGTTCATGATGGGTGATAGTTTGGAAGGGAGAGATAAGGTTTTTGGCCGATGCTAGTGGCCTTTGGTTGAGGAGAAGGGTTTTAGTCGGAACCATAGAACCTTCGGGTCTAGGTTGAAGATGCAGAACTTCACGTCATGATTGCCACCACCCAAAAATCCTTTTCCCCATGTCCAAGACAATTGCCAGTCATCTGAACCCGTGTCTAAGACCTCCGGACAAGCTAGTGACATCAACCATTATGTGAACTCTAGCATTTAGAGGTTACCTCCGTGGTATTGAAACGACAGGGCCGAGAGTTTATGATTGTGCACATCTTTTCCACCAAAAAGGTCCCGGCCCCACTAGTCTTGCGAGTGAGTGATTCATTCTTGTTCTGCATGTCATATCATACCCTGGTGAGGACCTTTGTTGCCTTTCCATTTGTTCCTCCGACTTGAATTCTATGCATGGTTAGTTGTGGTTCATAAGTGGTTGATGACTCGGTATTTGCACATGTTTTCCCCTTTGTTTCTTGATTGTTTGAGCTTGAATTATCGTGTCTTTGGCCTATTTTATGCTAGGTTGTGTTCCTTTGTCACATTTCAGGTCCTAGCACATAAAGTGAAGCATAGGCGCAAGTTTCAAGTCAATCAGAGATCAATTGACGATTCGGGAGAAGAAACTCGGGTATGACCTGAAGAAGAATGGATTTCTACCTCACTTTATGGACAAAGAATCATGCAAGCTTGTCATGAAAAGAAAGAGGACGAGACTACGAGCGTCTGGGATCAAACGGCGACTGATTTGGAGGATTTCTTCGCCATTGGAGCTCGGGAATCAAGCTTGGAGATGGAGATTGAAGATCTAGATCAGATTTCTGCAGTCTCTCTCTTCTCTATGGAGTAACTTCCCTTCACTTAGGTTTTGAGGAACCCTAGTTCCATGTGTTAGGATCTTTCTTGTATGAAGTTTTGAATGCTATATTGTTTGATTATAATCGATTGAGGTATGATTTATTAAGTCAAC
The DNA here is from genome assembly GCA_946122785.1 of Linum tenue. Classification (NCBI taxonomy): domain Eukaryota; kingdom Viridiplantae; phylum Streptophyta; class Magnoliopsida; order Malpighiales; family Linaceae; genus Linum; species Linum tenue. The sequence goes on along the minus strand of CAMGYJ010000007.1, from coordinate 37,645,264 downwards.
TGAATCTTGATCAAATTCTCTTGATTTCTGCTTTAACCTATGATAGATAGAATCTGATTAGGTTAAGAGAGCTTCCTTGATTGATAGTGGTGAATTGGTTGTGCGAGAGTCAATCAATTTACTGCTTTGTACTGGAATTCATTCCAGTAGTGGAGATCTGTGTGAATCGCCTTAGCAGTCTATCCCGGTGAAGGCTAGTCGTCTGCCGGGTATTCTGTCTGAGAGGGCTTGGTCAGCTTAAGAGATTCCAAGCTAATTTAGGATCTTCAGCAGTTTAATCAACAGTAGAAAAACCAAAGGTAATTGCAACTTGGACCTAATTGAGGAACTAGGGGGAATCATACCTAAGTGAGTTCCCAACTTGTAATTGGTAGAGTAGTCAGTAGAGTAGTTTATCAATCAATCCTTAATCTAGTTTGCCAGATAATGAACTGAAGCTGAGTAATAGTAACTCTAGAGACCAGTGGATTCGATATTTATTACTTGTGCCACTATACTGCAGTCCCTTTCATTGGTTACACTTGGCCATTGTTAGGTGTTGTGTTTTAGCGTGTCAAGTTTTTGGCGCCGTTGCCGGGGACTTTCTAGATTATTAGGAAAGGCAGAAGTTTGTTACTTTAGCGTTTTTCTTTTGTTTTCCGCCCTTGCTTTTCACTTGGGTGTTTTTTTGTTTTTGTTGGTGCAGATCTGAATCATGGACCCTCATGGCTTCTCCAATCATTGGGGGTATCCACCACCATCCGAGTGGTATTACCCCGAGAATCCCTGGAGTGACCAAGGAGGAGAAGACTATGGAGTCGGGTTCCAGTGCCAACCCCCATTCTACGGAGAACAATCAGACCCCTGGGCATATCAAGAACAACCTCCTTATCGAGAAGAATTTCTCCCACAACCAGAGGGGCCATTGGAGCTGGAGTTACCCATGGCAGCCTTCACGGGCCATTCTGCAGAGCCATGCTACACTCCACAGCCAGATCCAAACTATGAATTGAGGCTTCTCATGGAGCAGTTTGCTCGAGACTGTGAGAGATCATGCTCCAGGATGGATCATTGTGTCCAGGCCTATCGTGAAACAGAGGAGATCCTCCTGAGCCTTAAGAAGAGCGTCGATGATCTTGAGCGATCTTGTGCACAACCTGCTCCAGATCACCCTTCTGCTACCATACTAGAAGAGGAGGAGGAAGAAGAAGGCTACAAGGACATTGTGGAGCACACTGAAGTTGTCCCGGAGAGCTCCCGTGATGATCATGATCAAGAATGTCCTGTCGTAGCCGACCACACCTTCCCACATCCCAAACTGAGCTTTGAAGAGGCGGGCATGAATGAGGAGATGCAAGAAAATCTCATGAAAGAAATTGCTTGGCAACTTGCTCTCCAATCCGTGCTAGAAGAAGAAGAGCAAGAAAGGGTTCAGAAAGAAGTTGTGGAGGATGACGAAAGTGAAGCAGGAGGAGTTCTTGATCATTTCCCAGGGGTGATACCACATGTAGAAGAAAGGGAGGTTGAAGAAGAAATTGGCGTCCAGGCTGAGGACGGAGTTAAGGTGGAAGAGGCCTGCACCGGCCATGAGTTACATGTGATATCTCCACCAAACTTCGAGGAGCTGCTTGGCAAGGACCCATTTGCAGTGTCTCTTTGCCAGACCAAGGCCACATCGACATCGGTCCCTCTTGGTGGACGCGATGGTGGCCAATCGATGCTGTCTTATCTGGTTTGGGGCAATGAGACGAGAGAAGAGAAGAAGAGGTTTCGAGGGTGGAGACTTCATCTGCATCAAGTGCACGAGCCTTCACCTGCCACACCACCTGCTTGTGACTTGAGACTCCACCTCATAGATGAGAACCTCAACTTCAAGGAGGTTCTAGCATGGACCGAAACTTAGGAGCCATCGTCCGGCTCACGACGTGAAAGAAGCGCTTGTTGGGAGGCAACCCAACCAGTCGGTTTGCATTTCTTTCTCTATTTATCCTCGGTTGAGTCAGTTTTGTTATTTGATTTTAGAGTCAATAACTCAACCTTTGTGAGATTTTGTGTGGTGTTTGTGTTCTGATTACTCTCTCTTCCTGGAATGCACCGCCTGACCCGTACATCATCATTCACCCTTGATCTGGTAACTTCGTTCTACCCTCCTTATCTTTCCTCCATTGAGGACAATGTCGTGCTTAAGTGTGGGGGGGGGGGTGTTCGATTATGTATGCGGGTGAATGTTTGGCTGTTTGTGTGCTTGGAGCCTAGTCCACTGTCCAAATTTCGATTTGAGGGCTCCAAGTACGTGTTTCCATGCAAATTGCCTGCTCAGTATGCTTTGAATTGACAGACTCTATAGTAATGTGCAACCTGGGGAGGTAGTGTAGCACTATGGAGGATGTTGAAGTATAAGATTTTTCCTATCTAGCTCTTTGCTGTGCCAGTTGATTTTGTGAATTAGTGGAGCTAAGACCATTGAATTCATGTGGTAATGTGGACTCTGTTTGGATTGTGTTATGGACTAGTGTATCGAACAGGGTGCTCATGTGGAAAATGAAAAGCAGTTGGTCCTCCATGTCGAAATCATTAAAATCTTAAACATGGGGTAAGCCCGACGTGTGTGGCACTGTTCATTGAAAAAAATCGGGGTTTGGAAGAGATTTTAGTGATCCTTAGTGGGGTACTCCTACAAGGTGAAGCTAAGCTGTCTCTAGTACAAGTAAAACTTCCACCCGTTGAGCGGTTTGCCTACTTGAGGATGTGTTTTTAAGGGCACGGATAGAGCTTCCGACCCCCCTTAATTTCATTGACCCTCCACACGAGTTGAGGAAAAGGAGTTAAAAGAAGTACTCTGGCGAGCGCCAGATGTACAGAAATTGCTCTTGCTCGACTAATAAGGGTCGACCGTGCAAAAGACTGCAGTTGGAACCCCACCAAATGAAAGAAAAAATGTAAATGAAAGTGAGAAAAAGGGGTTCCAGCGGTGAAATGAAGTGAAAGAGCACCCCGATACAACGAGTCCTTGGTTGTGAATGGTGTGAGTCCCTTTATCCATGAACTGACTGTCTTACTTCTACTTTTTCTCATGATCCTGGCTTGAGTCTAGTACTCGCATTGAGAGAGATAGGGAACATCTTAGAAGACCAGTTGACCTCGTAAGCTGCTATATGATCTAGGAAATCCTCTACCGACGATCGGGGTTGTATTTTGCTATAGAGCTCTGGAGAGCTGCATTGGTTTGAGTTAGGTTTGCTTGGGGACAAGCAAACAGTTAAGTGTGGGGGGATTTGATGACTCGGTATTTGCACATGTTTTCCCCTTTGTTTCTTGATTGTTTGAGCTTGAATTATCGTGTCTTTGGCCTATTTTACGCTAGGTTGTGTTCCTTTGTCACATTTCAGGTCCTAGCACATAAAGTGAAGCATAGGCGCAAGTTTCAAGTCAATCAGATATCAATTGACGATTCGGGAGAAGAAACTCGGGTATGACCTGAAGAAGAATGGATTTCTACCTCACTTTATGGACAAAGAATCATGCAAGCTTGTCATGAAAAGAAAGATGACGAGACTACGAGCGTCTGGGATCAAACGGCGACTGATTCGGAGTCCGGACGAGGGAGAAACGAAGCATTAAACAGAGGGTGAGCAAGCCACACGGGCACAACCCACACGGCCGTGTGGCCTGGCCGTGTGAGTCGGGAATTGATGGTTAAAACCCGATTTTCAGCAAAAGGAAAGGGGGAGAGCTGGGTTTTGGATCCCAAACACCCAAGGGACGAACCCTAGAGAGAGAGAGAGCGACTTGGAAACATTCTTGGAGCTATTTTGGAGGATTTCTTCGCCATTGGAGCTCGGGAATCAAGCTTGGAGATGGAGATTGAAGATCTAGATCAGATTTCTGCAGTCTCTCTCTTCTCTATGGAGTAACTTCCCTTCACTTAGGTTTTGAGGAACCCTAGTTCCATGTGTTAGGATCTTTCTTGTATGAAGTTTTGAATGCTATATTGTTTGATTATAATCGATTGAGGCATGATTTATTGAGTCAATTGAATCTTGATCAAATTCTCTTGATTTCTGCTTTAACCTATGATAGATAGAATCTGATTAGGTTAAGAGAGCTTCCTTGATTGATAGTGGTGAATTGGTTGTGCGAGAGTCAATCAATTTACTGCTTTGTACTGGAATTCATTCCAGTAGTGGAGATCTGTGTGAATCGCCTTAGCAGTCTATCCCGGTGAAGGCTAGTCGTCTGCCGGGTATTCTGTCTGAGAGGGCTTGGTCAGCTTAAGAGATTCCAAGCTAATTTAGGATCTTCCGCAGTTTAATCAACAGTAGAAAAACCAAAGGTAATTGCAACTTGGACCTAATTGAGGAGCTAGGGGGAATCATACCTAAGTGAGTTCCCAACTTGTAATTGGTAGAGTAGTCAGTAGAGTAGTTTATCAATCAATCCTTAATCTAGTTTGCTGGATAATGAACTGAAGCTGAGTAATAGTAACTCTAGAGACCCGTGGATTCGATATTTATTACTTGTGCCACTATACTGCAGTCCCTTTCATTGGTTACACTTGGCCATTGTTAGGTGTTGTGTTTTAGCGTGTCAGTGGTTTCGTTGAGACTTGCATTGATCCATGAACAAGGTGAGAACTTTTCGTTTGCCCGTTTTTGGTGGCTTCGAATGTCGTTTGTGGTGGAGGTCGGTATTGCTTGCAACGGTCCATGTGTTGATTGCCAATAGCCATTGAGAATTCCCACTTTGTGCCCTTTGAGTTGTCCCCAAAGTATTTGTGTAGATTGAAATATTACCTCGTGTGAAATGGTTTGCTTGGGACAAGAAAATGTCTAAGTGTGTAGGTTGAAATATTTCGATCCTAAAAGGGTGGTTTTACACTAGGTTTCTCGTGTTTTAGCATGTTTCAGGATTTAACAGGTGAAACCAGCCCCGGAGTCGAAAGTTGGACGAAAAGGATCGAAAATTGGGAGAAAAGGTGAAAAATGGCGAGTTCACGATTTTCCCTAGATATGCACGGTCTTGTATGACCGTGAAGAAGAGCTGTTGCCCATGAACATCAAGGCTTCCAGAGCATTTCAAGAGGTTACTGACGCAAGATGAGTTCACGGTCACTAAGATCGTGAACATGAGCCGTTGACCGTGAACACATGCACATGAAGCGGTACGTTTCGGCGCCCATTTGGAGTTCACGGACGCATTTGAGAGTTCACAGCTGTGAACTGGGGCCGTGAACCGAGCTCGTTCTCTATTTAAAAGATGAGCTGAAAGGAAGAGAGAGAGGAGAGCCACTTGAGTGAGAAAGCCTTCTTCAGATTTTAGAGAGAGAAAGACGAACCAAAGGAGAAGGAGACTAGGGTTTTTCTCTAAGAGTGGATTTGGGAAGATTCTTCCCAAGAGAAATCAGCACAAGTGCCAAGAAGATTGGAAGCCTCCTTCATGATGGTTTATACCTCTTCCCCTTGTGTTTCTCCCATTTATAGCATGGAGTAGATATCTTTCTCACTTGAGTGTTGTGAAACCCTAGCTAGATACTATGTAGTTTTCTGTTATGTGAATTGAATGATTGTTTATGGGTTTTGTTTATTTCAATGATGAGGTATTATTCATATTGATTGTGCATGTTTGTGCTTAGCAATCTAAGGGTTGTGCATGTGTGTGCTTAGCAATCTAATTAGCCAATTAACCTAGATTAGAGAGGGAAACCCCCCTTCAAGGGAGGCTCAATTGAGTTGGTATTCCTGGGGCTTTTTAGGTCACCTATCTAGGTTAATGTAGGGCAAACCTCGATGTTGGATTAAGCAATTTGGTTAAGCGCGATTAAGCCTACCAACTTTTGGGTTGAGTGAGGGAGTAAATCAACCATCGATTGCCTAAACCGAGAGGGCCGAGTGACAGCCTATAATGTATCCCTCGGTTTAGAAATCGAGAGTGTGATCTACGACCATATTTGCGCCCCCTAGTGGTTCGCGACCACCTTGTCCGTACTCTGTAGCAATCGTCTCGATTCACATACCATGGTAGTAGTTAGGGGAAAGCGACACCCGAGTGATCCTTCTCGCAAAAGAGCTTTCAAAACCATTCACTTTTGTCTTGTTTTACTTTAATTAGCAAACTTTTCAATCAAAACCGAGTTGCTAGATAATGATTCAAATGACTGAAGTAGGGGTAGACGGACCGACCCGGGTCGATATTTAAACATACTTATCCTGTACTGCACCGAACTAAGGTTTATACTTGGACCTTAGGCGGGAATTTATTGTGTTATTCGGGACGAGTCAGCTGGGATATGGAAAAAATCAGAAAACCAATCGAGTTACCACCCGGGAGAGAGAAGGAATCAATTGATCGCCGATGGCAGTGGATTGGAATGCGTTAAAGACCGGGAGCGGGGCCATGGAGTGGACGGTGATGAGGGTCGCCGGAGTGGGATGGGGAATGGGGTAGGTATTTTGTCTTTGGAGAAGAAGTAGCGGAAGAGTTGACTGTCACGTCATTCAAAGTTAACATAGACTAATGGAGAGTGACCAAACTTAAATCGTTAAGTGATTACGGATGGAATAAAGTAATTGTAGTGGCTAACGTAAACTTTACTAATAATTCAAATCATCAAACTTGCAATTTAGTCTATGATGTAGTGCAAATTCAATCGTCTAATTCACTAAGTAGGAAGATCTATGTGTAACTGCAGGTATAACCACCCATCGTGATCAGAAAATACAAATGATTTTACAACCACAACTAGCAGAGAATTATCTGATACATATATCCCTCACTTATTTATCCTACATCAAATATGATTAACATTTGCATATACACAATTTGACAATTTTTTTTGTGTAAGTGGTGACGAATTAATTTTTCAGCATTCATGTACGTCGACACATTTTTACTTTGAACCTCAATCGGTAGTTGGCTTTGTTGTTTTATGATTTTATCTTTTTTTCACCCTTTGACAAAGAAAGAGAAAACTTCATATATATATATACATATGTGAAAGGTATGTTTTGAATACATTTTATGCGTGGTGCTTGTAGTGTACCCTAAACCTGTGGTTGACCAAATGGTTGAAGCTATCAGTTCAGAAAGTCAAACAAAAAGAAAACAAAAGATTAACTGAAAAATCAGATTCTATTAGGACATATCAATTAGTGAATAAATAAATAACATCGCCCCATGGGCTCAAGATAGGGTGCATAACCATGGGTTATGCACTCATCAATAACCAAATCTTGACCCTTCATTTAGAAAATCCAGATCTAAGGATGGAGAATTAAAGGCTATTTTTATTTTCACTAGCTTTCTTAATTGACTCATATCTTTTTCGTTTTAACTCGGATTTTAATTTTTTTTTGCACAGATGGAACGAGTTCACCGTGCTCTACAAAATGAGATCAATTTTCAATATTTTTTTAGGAAAAAAATTCTGGCCTCTCAGTACCAACTGCATACCATATGGTATCTTCTTCGTTTTTAATTCGTTTTTGAAAACGTTTGCACAGCAGGGATGAGTTCATCATGATCTACTTAATCTACAAATTTCTGGGTGAACAAATTACAGGACCAAAAAATACAACACAATACCATACAATACCACCCTGGTACGGGGTGGTATTGTATGGTATCTTCTTCGTTTTTAATTCGTTTTTGAAAACGTTTGCACAGAAGGGACGAGTTCATCATGATCTATTGGATCTACAAATTTCTGGGTGAACAAATTATAGGATCAAAAAATACCACACAATACCATACAATACCATCCTGGTATAGGGTGGTATTGTGTGGTATACATTGTTAAAAGTCGTAAATTATAATTAATATACTTTTACTATCATGTATTCAACCATCCTACAATATTGGTTTGTTCATACCACTATGGTACGTTTTTCAAAACATAGGTATGCTTTTATTTCAATACCAGTCAATACCATATGGTATAGACTGGTAAAAAATGGCTCAATTTTTTTTGTTCGAAAAATATATTAAAGTGGATATCATTTTGCAGAGCACAATTAATCTGATCTAACTGTGCAAAAAAAATTAAATTTCGACTTAAAATGAGCGAGAAATCGTCCGTCAAAGATTAAAGAGGGAAAAATTAAAGGCTTTCCATGAGAGAGAGGATGCTGATGTCATGTTGATGTGGACGGATTACTCATGGTTACTCACCATAAGGTTACTGACCTGATCCATTCCCATCGCATGATTATAAGAAGAAATAGGTACAGGTGCCGTTGTTCATACATTGAACCTGCCATATCCATCCATCCGACGTTCAATCATATAATAATTTCTTTTCAATAGCCACACTGAGATTATGTTCTATTTAAATTGTTAATAAAAATATCTGAACAAGTAAACTCATACATTAGAATTAAAAAGACAAACTACATATAGAGGGAAAATAAGATATGAACTAATTATTCATTTAGCAAACTTTTGTTCAGACTTGTTGGGTGTGAGCTTATTCCTAAAACCATTTTTCTTCACATATATAAAGATTATCATCCAAACCTTTGTATTTAATTAGAGGTTAGATAATTGATGGTGGCTAATTGTAGAGTTTACCTGCAGCAAGTTTATATTATGGTTTTATAAGGCCATGTTGGTGGAAGGATATTGACATATATATATTTCTTGTTATAAATTGGGAGAGAACAACAACCCAACAAAGAGAGAAAGAGACGAGGACGAAAAACAATTAGCATGAGGTAGGTGGAATTTTGATGCATATTTTCTTTAGAATTGTGTCTCCAATAAGGGTGCCAACAATGGCACTTCTCTCTTAGAATATACAACATTTCCTTCATGCTCTTGGTACCGTGTTTATTAAGTCGTATGCTATAGTAATAGGATCCCTCTCCCTCCCTCACTCTCTATCCCTGCCACAATCTAAAGTCTAAATCTAAAAAATATAAGATGGTGGAGTTTTGCATGATTTTCACCATTTGAAATTTTCTTCCTTTTCTTTTATTGTAGATAGGGTAAAAGAGTAATTATATTTTGACTTTAAAATTAAAAAAAAATTATCTCCTTATTTTAGGTAATGCACGCAAAAAACTAGGGGAGAGAAGAGATTATAGAGAATAAAATAATATAAAAGATGTTTAACACTTTTAATTTTTTTTATATTTTTACATTACAGTTACGTCTATTTTTTGAAATATTATTGAATTATTGAACTCGAAAATTAATATAAAACGATCTATAATTAAAAAATCTTTTTCTTGTACTATACCTTCCTTCATTTTATGCTTTTGGAATATAATTTAATTTAATGATCAATTTGTAACCCTTAACGAATACGTTTTTTATTGTGTATTATAAATGAACTGGGTATTTTGAGTTTTTATGTAAATTTTTTGTAAACTAATTTTCATGGGAAAATTATTTTTAAGGTTATAGAAATATAGGTACCAATTGATAATTGAGTACTAATTCACCGGGAAAAATATAGCTACATATTAAGTTTTTTAATAGAAGAAAATGAAGTTGTTTTTTATGTTAGAATTTAATTAACATGATGGTGTATTAGAAACTCCAAAATGCTTATCGAGTACAGAGTCCGATCATATAGCTGGTTTACAAACTATAAATATTACTAATAAAAAATTAAAATAAATGAGGGTGGTGTTGATAATCACTTTTGTTTTCTTAATATCTTAGTTTTTTTGTTTCATTTTTATTTTAGCTATATTCTTAGTTAAGATATCCGTCTTTTTGGAGTGGTTCCTATTCTCGGTTAAGCTATATTATTTGTAATTATCATTGATTTTCAATAATTGTATATGAGTTCACAAAAACGATATATTAAGAGTTTATCTATTTTTCCATTTATAGAATCAGGATATTGGATACAATTTTGATTTTAGCATTGAGTTTAAAAAATTTAGTAATAGACTATTTTGGTATGATTAGAACAATATCAAGCTGACTTTTTTGTTGATTTAATAATTAATGGATAATTCTACAAATTAGAAAAAGAAAGCACGTAAAATTCAGAAAATGAAAGGGTATGGTGTTTTCTGTTCACATTTTTGTGTTTATGAATTAGTGTAGACTATAGTAATGTCACATTATTAAAAGGGGAAGAAATTTTTGGAAAAAAATGAAAGAAAAGAGCACAAATTTGAGTTGTGTACTCATATTCTTTGTTATGTAACCTATATTCATATATGCGTATAAAACGTATTCGTAATTTTTGCATTCAAGGAGATGGTACATATTATGAGAAGCTAGGTATTTTTTTATGCATATATGCGTATAAAACGTATTCGTAATTTTTGCATTCAAGGAGATGGTACATATTATGAGAAGCTAGGTTTTTTTTTATGCAAATAAAAAATTCTCATTAAGCACCAGGATTCCCAAAACGTGGGATCCTCTCAAGAATACCAGTCTGTACAAATCAAATATCAACCTGCTACTTTCTTAACCTCTATATCTATGTAAGAAACTTTGTATATGTGGTATAATCTGCGGATTAGCCGAACCTATACAATAGATTTCAAACTTCATACGAGACCGAATTTGATGAGGCGAACAAATAACACCCTCTCCATACCAGCGGCGCCACCGCTCCTTCCACACATGGCCAAGCGCCAATCTCCACAGCAAACACCCTACTCGAACACGATTCGAATTTCCAGTCCCAAACCGTGACGCCCAGTTCATCGTAGAATCCCAGTTAGCAAGCGCAACAGGAGGAGCTTCAGGAAAGACAACCTGCAGTATAAAATGAAAAAAACGAGCAACTCCCAAACAGGTGATCCCTATCCTCGAACCCTCCTGGACATAACACACAGCACCCAGGAAGAGACCTCCCCCATCTGACCAGTTTATCTGCAGTAGTTATCTTGTTTTGCACAATCATCCACGACAAGATACTATACTTTGGGATAAGAAACTTACACCAAATCAAATCCGCCCAACCAACCTGGGGACGAGCTTCCCTGATGTTGCGCCAAACTGTTTAGACCGAATAACGGTGCATAGGCGCGTCATCCCACATCAGAGAGCCAGCAGTACCAGTTATAAAACAGGCAGCAATGGCCCTGAGTTTCAAGATCTTTCTCCAAACCCATGACCCTACAGAGGTAGCAGAGACCTCCCATAGTGTTTTGAATTTGAGTCGATAGGTACGAATCCACGCAACCCATATAGAGCCACTACAAGCTAGGATTGCCCACAGATGGCGGATGACGCATGCTTTGTTCCAAACTCTAAAATCCTTAATACCGAGGCCACCTTCAGACTTGAGCAAAACTGCAAGTGGACATCAAAGATTGATTGAATCAAAGACCCCTTAAGCCCACAAAAAGTGCTGATAACAGAGAAAACTAGGCTGAGGCTGCCGTTTTTGGCATCGTTTCTCCTTCGAAGGTTGGTCTCTATCTAAGTGAAGAAGGTTGTCCACTTAGTGTGAGTTTTGGAATGGCTTTTGCTATTGTCCTGGTTTTTTGTTTTTTTGTCTTTGTGCTTCGGATCATGCCTCTTGATCCATGTACCTTTTCCTTTTAGGATTTTAATAAAGTCATCGCCATTATGTAAATAAAAATCATTCATGACATCTTGTCTCTTCTCTCGATTTCTACCTGAAGAGCTCTATTTTTAGGCCCGTGATTAGCCTTTCTATGGAGGAAAACTCATAGCTCCAGCGTCATCCAGCCAATCAGGAGGCTTCAGGGTGAATTTCTAACGAAATAATTGATCTTCACAAAATGCGGCTGAAGCGCCATTTCATACTAGCGACATTATTTCAGGCGTCATTTCCTTAACTCGTCCTCTCTTCGAATCCCGGCTCCGCGTAATGGATCTCGATGTCCCCTACAGCTGCCAAGTGGTCTACTACTATGCTTTGACATGAAAATGCACAAAATGCTACCCAAAGAATAACAATCGTATAACAACAATCATAGGGTTGCTAAAACAGACTTGAAGCAAACATAACACGAATTCAAGGTATTATGACGATAATGTATGCACATTGAATCATAATACAAGGAAAAAGAGATACATTGCAACGTGTCATCATCAATCCCATTTACAAAGCTGGGGATCAGTTGGGGGTTGTGTTGGCGGTTGTGGAGCTTAATCATAAAATGGAAGGATTGGCAGAGGTAAGTGAGAGGAGAAACCAGACAGAGGCTAGTGGTGATGGAGAAAGTGAGGTGTGGTGGCATGAGAGGGTGAGGGTGAGGGTGGAGTTGAGGTCGTCATTGCTAGAATGCTAGTGTAAGTGGTGAGGGTAAGAGAATCGTTGTTGCATCAACTTACATATTAAGTACTATTTAATCATTTGAGTCTAACAAAAAATTTTATGGAGATTAACATAATTATTAGATCAATAGTTTGTGAAGCCTTTATATTAAGTTCAATAGTTTTTTATAATTTATAATATCCTATGTTCAGTTTTTAATAAAAATAATCTTTAAAATTATATTTGTATACATAAATATATTTATAATAACATATTAATATCTAAATTTTTCAAAATTAGGTAAAATAGTATATTTAAATAAAATTCCATAAATTCAATAATAAAATAATTTAATAAAATTCATAAATTCACTTAATCCAATTCAACAATTCATGAATCCACACTTTATTTTTCCATAAATTAAACTTCATATACTTTTTAAAATTCTAGAATGCGAGAGGATAGATCATTTTCCAACTAGGAGGCTTCTCATTAATCTGTTTCTGGGAATTAAGGTTTCCCACCATAGTTCACCCCTAGAAAAGGGCGGCTTGAGAGCGGAAATCAGAAGGATTTCGGCCAGGAACGGAGCAACAAGGTTGGAAGGGGGTTTCATGGAACCCTCTTGATTTAGGAGAACACTGTAAAACTTAGTTGTACTAACATGCTCATAATGAAATTTGAACCCCTAATCTCAATGTTAATTGTCAAAATTTATAATCCAACCACAATCAATTATATAATTCATTCTACCTATTAATTTCTACATTAATACAGTCTAGCTTAACAAAGAGGATAAGAGGGGGGCAGGATACTATGACTACCCCAAAAGGGATTGAGTTTTTGAAACCCCCTCCTGCAGCTATCCACGTGTCCTTCATCTTTGGGTAAGTATTAATGATTATTGTTTTATTGGGAAGTTGTCATTATTATTGTTTTATTGGGAAAATTCTCATAATAATGATGCATGGGAAAGTTCTCATAATAATGATACACGGGAAAACAACAATCTTTCATCTCCCCTTCTCTTCCTTTCAAATTTCTTTCCACCAGAACCCTCTCCCGGCGTCTTCTCAGTCCAGCAAACCCTCCCTCCGGTGGTCCACCCTCCGTCGGCCAACTTCCATCAGCCGCTCAACTTATCGTTGCCTCCCTTTCCGCCTACCCTCTCCCGTCCCTACGTTCCCCTCGAGTCTCCTCTCCTGCGACATCGACTTCATCACTTCACACGGCCGGAAATCATCAAGATGATCTGGACGATTTCGTCTCTAACGTCGAGCATATGAAAGACGGTGGCAGAGGAAATGTACCAGTGGAGTGGTACGTGTATCAGTGGATTGGTACGTGTACATCGACTTCATCACTTCACGCGGCCCGAAATCATTAACGTCGAGCATATGGAAGATGGTGGCGCTGCCGTGAAAGTGGAGCAAATTAGAGATGCCGAGGAACACCAAAACAATCTCAGTAAGGATCTGTATTCATGTCTCGTCGACTTCTCCCGCCCGACAATGTATCAGTGCACTGGTATTTTGTATCATTGAAGTCATACAATGCCACTGCAATGGTATTTTTCCCCTGAAAAGGTCCAGACGGACACCACTGGTTATTGAAGCTGCGTAAACAACCTAGTTGCTTTGCATTAGGTGTTGTCAATACGGTCGTAAACTAGTATATTTGTTTGAATGAACATGTATCAGTGACATGACAAGAGTAACAGTGCTTACCCTTAATGTTGTGGTTTTATGTACCAGTCTAGTGATACATTGTTCCGGGACCAATATTCAAGTTTGTAAACTTGTTTTAAAATTGTTGAAGGACAAATTTCTATATGAAATATCGATGTTCAAACGTTACCATTGCAGCATTAGATATAATGTACTTGTACCACTGAACTGATACATGTATCACTAAACTGATACATGTACCACAGAGAGTATGGCATGAGGGAATTTACTGGTATTTGTATCATTGAAGTGGTACTGCATTTTTGCTCCGTTATTGTTTATCATTGTTATGAAAAATATCATTGCACTGGTATTGTTCTCACTCCAATTCGTATTTGCCACTTCTAATGTACCACTTCATTTGTATTTTGGTATGGGAGAAATACACTACACGCCACTAAACTATAAAAATTAGGGGAAGGATACTACTAATGTGAAAATAGAGCACCAAATACCATTAAAGTTCCCAAAATATGAATCTTTAAATTCTTCATCAATTTGATTAACCAAATGAATACAATATATGTTTCCACCTCAAGCCTCTTTAACTTTCGTTGAAACTCGACATTAAGAGTTGCTGGACCATAAATATCTTCATTGTCATTGCTCCATTTTGCAAGCTCCCTAATCGCTCTCGCTTGTAGTCCGGAACGTGCTCTACTCCCTGCTCCGTGCGATTTGTCTTTCCTAGCGTGCATCCAACACCGCTCCACAACTTCTCGAGGAACTCACTGCTCTGACTGAAATCAAAGAAGGTAAAATCAAAAGTCAAACCAATAAATATAACTACTGATAGATGAGATCAACAATAAGACTTTCACTGCAGATATATCAATCCATTGATAGCTCTATCATAGAAAGCCATTCTAAACATAACTACTACGGTAGTTGCACTTTAAACAGCCATAATGATTTTGTTTGTACCACTACAGTGATAGGGGACAGGTTACGGTGATTACTACAAAAGTAGTAATCACCATGGTTACTAAGGGTAAATTGGGTATGGAAAAATAAATTATATTAATTAATTAATTTTAATAAATTACATTTATAGGTAGTTACAAAAATCTATTAATTAAAATTTTCTCTTTCTCTCACTTCCATAATCTCCAGACAGATTTCCTTTCCATATTTTTCTCAATCTTTCTGCAAAAAAAAAAAACACGAAATCAGTACCAATCCATTAGACAAACAGTACCACTTTGAAAAACATGACGAAACGTTTTCTTCTTTCTCACTCCAAAAGCATGCTTGAATCATGATGAAGCAACCTAATGTAAAAGCATGCTTGAATCATGACGAAACGTTTTCTTCTTTCTCACTCCAAAAACCTAAACCCGTTGATGAAGCAACCTAAGACTCAAAAAACCCCATATGTGCAAAGATCAACAACTGGAGTTTGGGGGTTTGTGAAGACTAATCTAGTCTCTTAGTGTTTGGAAACATACTTAATTAATTTACCCCCTCCTACATTGGAAGTTCCCCATCAAGACAACCGAGTACAATAGAAAGTGGGTACAACAAATTGTTAATCGGCATGGTACGGGTTAATTAAGCCGGCTTGCTAATTGTAAAATGTGGATAATAATAATTAAATTACCCTTGATTTTCATGTGGACTAGAGTGAAAACTGAGCACCTTGAGAAATAAGCTAAACCGGGTTTTCAACAATTAAGGGACAACAACTTACTTTGGTGGGATGTAAGAGCCTCAAATTTTTTAGCATCAATACTCAATGGTTCAAGTCAAAGTAGGGGTGAGCGGGAGGAGGTTTGAGTGGAGAACCAATATAAAGCCTGACAAGCAAGACCTGTCAATCCGCGAGTTGATCCGGTACCCGCTGAGGAAAACGGGTGTCACATACAAGGTTTTCGTGTTGGAGGTCACAGGTCGTCGTTTTTCCCTTTTGTTTTGTGAAATGCGCCCCCTTTTTGAATTTTTTTCTTTCATCTAACCTATCTTTGAAATTATAAGTTGAACAATTGAAAGTAATATGAGTGTGTTTGAAAGTTCACTTATATGTCAGATCCAAGTACGAAATGTGATTTTGTTGTAATGTCATATGTCATTATATATATGAAATATCAAACACAAGAATTCATTTGACAGTGAATTCTACATGACAATTCATTTTATTTCTAAATATTTGAATATGACATACCAAACACAAGATTTCATTTGACAATGGATTCTATGTGGTAATTCATTTTACAATGAAATGAATTCTCGATTCTTTTGGTACCAAACGATCTGTAAGTGAATTTCAGCCTTGCATCTCATTAAATTTCAATAGTTCAGATTGATCCAAATTAATGAAGAACAATGTAGTCAAACTGACACCATAAGCTGAGAATGGGAAGGCAATATCCTTTCACTCTTGGTCACGAGGGAGAGATGCCTCATTGCAAATTTGCAAATATTTAGTGCCAATTGCGGCAAAGTTTAAAAAAGGAGACTAGAAAAATGACTCATTGAAAAGAAATAATAAAGTACACCTTCAAAGAGTCCATTGTTTTTATTGTTTTTTAGAGTCCCTCGATGCACATTTTGAATGTCTAAACCTATTTAGTCGACATGGTCCTCATCCGGGAGTTTGTGTTTTCACAGTGAGATAGGAGTAATGTTCACTCGACCCCTACTATTCTAACTAGTGCTACGAAGAACTATAGTGCATACCATGTCGATTGTTTGCCAGGTTGTGCTAGTTTGAGTGGGTTTACTTGGGAACAGTCAAACACCAAGTTGATAAGTCATCAAATACATCCTTACTTCGTTCCTCGAATAAAATATTTTCATATTAGGGTGTTTTAGATGATACAAACGTTTTAGGTACGAAAAAAGGGTCACACGTATAGAATTATGTGCGAAAATGAGAGATCACGACTAAGACCAAGGATATATGCCCATGAAGAGAGGGCGTGAAGTTGTGCATCAAGATCCGGCCTCCAGTGCCAAGATCACAACCACAAAGATTGGAGCCATGGGTGCGAACTTTAGAAGCACCCAATAAGGTAGCACTAGAGAGTTTCAACAATCAAACTTTGGCCCCCGTTGTCCATGCCCGCGATAAAGATCACGACCATGCCATCCAGGATCACGACCCTGATGTAATGCTGCAAAATTCCCATCCATAAAGGTGTAAAGGGTGGCCTCCAACAACCTCTACTGCAAAGATCATGCTCGCGATCTTCCCCTTTCCCGTCGTGAACTTTCCCGTGGAATATGACCTTGGTCGACCACTATATCAACAATGTCATCTTGAGTTATATTTGGCTCAAGATGAGTTAGTTAATACAAGTGTTGCCATCAATATTAATAACCCGCACGGGGTCGCACCAATGTTTTGATGTTCAATTCACCATTGATCAACATTAATTGAGTTTGATATTGACCTATGAGAGAGGAAATCTGATTATGGTGAGATACGGTCACAACCCCCTTTGGGGGTTGTCAAATTCACAACCCACTTTCTAACCATTGGATATGCTCTCTCCTGTCTCTTTCATCTTTTTTTCAAATCGATGGTTAAGATTAAAAGAAGGATATTTTTGGAATGGAAAAGGTTACAACACCCAATTATTCTCCCTCCCATATAAATAAAGAAAACCCTAACTCCTCCCTAACCCTCTCCTCCCTCTCTCCCTCCTCCAATTCTCCATCATACGTGACTGCTACCGGGCTCCACTGCTGCCGCCGTCCACCAAAACCGTCGCCGCCCTCCGCCTCCCTCCACCCACCACAGCCTTCGCCGCCCTCCACAGCCTCTGCCGCAGTTGTCGCCTCTACAATCATCCGCGGCCCTCCACCCTTGCCGTTGCCTCATCTCTTCGTTTGTCAGATCTCTTCTCCGTGTGAGTCTCTCTGCCTCTCCATGCCTCATCTCTTCTCCTCCCCTTCGTCTTTCATATCTGAGATTTTTGATTTTTCAGATCTGGTTTTTTCTATTGGTCAGTACTATGTGGAGTGGTAGCGTACCAGTACCAGGTACCAAATTGTAGTGGTAGCGTACCATCTTGTAGCTGGTAGTGGTATCGTACCACTACCATTTGGTACCACTACCATTTGGTATATGGTAGTGGTAACGTACCACTACCAGGTAATGGTACCAAATGACAGTGGTACTCTACCACTACCAGATGGTAGTTGTACCGCTGTACTGGTAGTGGTACCAGTGGTAGCGATAGCGTACCATTAGCGCACTGATGGAGCGATAATTTTTTTGCAGGTGGCCGGAGCGAGTCTTATTCAAGGATTTCGCCGGAGAAAGTGTATCGGTCGCAAAGTCAGCCGGTCGGAGTGGTGTGGCTGCTAGAAAGGAAGAGAGAGATAGGAGGAGAGAGTAATATTTATTGTAGGATTTATATTTAAAAAAGCATGTTTTTAATATGAGTTTTTAATTCCCAATCTGTAATTAATACAAAAAAATTAATTAATAGATTTATTTTTTTGTTATACCCAAAATGCCCTTGGTTGTGAATCTCACAACCCCAAAGGGGGTTGTGACCGTATCTCGTCCCTGTCAATTAGAGCATCACATATTGGGAGTAAGGGGTCGGTAACACAAGTGTGTATCAAGACTTTGCTTTGTATTGTGTGGGAATCTCACCCAATAGAGGGGGTTGGTGTCGAGTTCCTTGATTGGTTGTTTTAGAGAATGTTACAACCCTCTAAGCAACCGACTCAAGAGGACATTGATTGCTCAAGTACAGATTCAAGGTCTAGTTAAAGACTCTACACTTCATGAATGAATATTGAATCAAGTTAGATGTTCATCAATCATTTTTCATGGTTAGTGGCTAGGGGGATTTCAATGCCAAAGTAGCTCCCAACATATAATTTAGCTAGTGTAGTTCTTAGAGTAGTTTAGTTTCTTTACCTCCAACCTTGTTACGTTTGGCTAGATATAAAAACAAAGTGAAGTAACAGGACATCTAGAGACCTGTAAACCCAATTGTTTTATTACATTACTTTTACTATACTACACAGTCGCTGGTTATGTTTGGCCTTCGATTGGGATGGTAGTTAGAATGAGTCTAGTTTTTAGCTATGACGCAAAAAACACGACTCTTATCCCACTTAACTACTATCCCAACCATAGGCCAAGTGCAACCTACAATCGAGTGTAATATAGCGAAAAAAAGTTTTAATTATCAATTTGGGCAACAATTGTACTATCACTTCTTATGAGAAATGGCCCCGAACTCGACTCAATTAGCACACGCACCAACACCTACAAGTGTGCTATCTAATCATAAGTATAAATGTCCACATAGTGGAAAGTAAGGTGGCTAGGGGTTGCTAGTCAAGCGAGTGGTCAATTACATGTTCTTACTTGATATCTTGGTAACATAAAACGTAATATCATAAACATGGTTAATAATCTGTAACTTGTATGCTTGCTTTGAAACATAGTTTAATGATGACATGCAATGTCATGCTTACTAAACATAAATAATATTAGCGTAAACATACACACAAAGCATATGTGAATGACTATCATACTACTTTGCGATAATTGCATAGTACGACTAAATAATGAACCAATTAATAATCATACTAGAATCTTAATCATACTAGAATCTTAATTACTTAAATCGTTTTGAAATCTCAGCTAATTTAAATACTTGGAAAACTGATCGAGCTAAAATCACTTACATAGTTGAATTCAAAATTTAAGAAACATATTATAACATATATATACTATTGAATAAACTAGTAAATTTTTACCATAATCAGGATTGGAGCTTGAGCAGTCAAAAACAAGAAAGTGGGTATGTTGAAGAAATCCATATATCGGTAGAAACAAACTAGTAGGCAATGATTTGCCAAACTGTCGCTTATTTAATCAAGTTTGGTTTCAAACAATTTCAGACTGACTATTCTATATTTACCATGATACATTGGGAAACTATTAAGATTTTATTTGCTTAAATCGATGATATCATTGTAGCAACAATGGTTTAACACAAATTGTGAATGCAAAATAATTATTGGTTACAAACTTCAAGAAAGACTGGGATATTTTTAGGTATTTTCTGGATTTAGAGATACCAAAAAGATCTAAATGAACCATTTTTGTCTTTGGACATGTTAATTGAATTAAGGTGTCTCCATTATAAGCTATCTCTAACTCCCATTGACATGAAAACAAGACTCTATCTGCACATGCGAGAGATATCCTAGCAGATGTAACCATTTACATGAGGTTGTTGGGAAAATTGTTGTACATCACTACCACCAGAACATGCATAACATATGTGGTTCAACAACTTCGCCAATACCAATAATCACCAACATACTAAAATATGCAGTTTGCTCACATGCATTCAGGTATCTCAAGGCACATCCAACTCAAGGTCTTGTCTTTAAATATGACACCGATCTTCGGCTCAAGGAATATTCAGATGCAGGCTGGGCAACTTTTCCTGACACCAGACGTTCATTCTCAGGAAACTTCACTCTCTTAGGTGAATCACTAATTACAGGGAAAATTAAGAATCTTCAAACAATATCCAGATCTTATTCAAAATTTGAATACATGTCTTTAGCCTCAGTATGATATTCTGGAAGTTAGATGAAGAAGGAATAGTGAATTGGGTCGCTGTGTGTGACCTAAAGTCCGATTTCAAGATTGTTGCTTAAAGAAGCGCCAAATGACATCATCCTATACCAGTGCGACGTTATCCTACATACGAGTCAAAACACACTTAATTTCGTACTTATTTAGACAATTGTATAGTCTTCATTCATTGTTCCAATATTTAGTTAATTAGAATTAGTTTATAATAATATTAATTATTGTAGACATCATTAGTCTCCGCATGTAGAATTCTTTGCAACGTATATAAGGTGCTTGTACATATTTCATATTCTTCAATGAAACAGTAAGTTTCAACAACCCTATTCTTATGGGGAAATGACAGAGTGATTGTTGCCAAGGGTAAGGTAGTGATGAGGTGGAATTAATTATAATTATTTTTTTTAAAATTACACCATTTATTTAATGTCAAAATTCATAGTTGACTACCATGTAGAACGACTCTAACAAAATTGGACAGCAGGTGATTAACGATAAAATGATAATTAAAATGAGTGACTAATAAGGAAGAATTTTTTGTGTGTGACATACGTGAGAATAATTGACAAATATTTCAAATGCATGTATTTGAAAGTGCGGAGTGAATAACTACTGAAAGCATCTAAGTAGTAAAGTTTACCGCAAGATAAGTGCTCTCATATTCCGACATCTCCAGAGTCCCCGGTAGCACTGTCGAAACAAACAAATGATTCCCTGCTCACGCGAAAATGAAACTACAGAAATATTGAGAATTCAATAGAAAGTCATATCCAAACAGATCCTACAATAACAAAAATTATTTTTATGACAATCATGTTTAAAATCCGCATGGAAACAAAATTAGATTAATGCCAAATCTCAAGATTAGTTAATAGCCCATGTGAGCAAGCAAGTTAGGTGACAAATATAAAAATCACCACAATCACAATCAATAACAAAATTGCCATATCCCACATAAGAAAACAACAACATGTTTGATTTTACGACAAAATGTTGATTTTGAAGGTTCATAGTAAGAATGGAAACAACAAAAGTGGGCAGAGAGAAAGAGCAGTTGAGCTTTACTCCCTATGTAGCTGTTATGCACATGCCTTCATCCAAAACTATAAAATTTAAAAATTGCATAGTGATTGAGTCCCAATTTCCAGTTTTCTCTCCGCCCTGCTGTTCCCACTCAATATAGGCAAAAGATTTGATGAGCAGAAAATTAAATGGCGACATCCATTATACCGTACGGCCTCCCTGTTTTAAATTCTCAATTAAAGATCAAGACAGTGGAGAAATTGAAAGAGGAAACGCAATCCAGCCAGTGCTTCTGGTGAATCCAACCAACTACCTTTGTGAATATATTAAGTTGTTTTCCCATTTTATAATAGTAATTGTATTTATTATATTTTTTTTTTTTGTACGTTCTGATGCATTTATGGCAGAAATTTGTATAATTGGGTTGCTTGCTTTTTGTTAGGGCTGAAAATGAGCCAAGTTGTTCATAAACATCTCTATGTTTGACTAAAAAAATTTCGTTCAAAGGTATGGGTCCGGATACGAAAGGTTACCTTCTCCAATAGCCTCGCCCTGGGAGAAGACGAATTGAAGCAAACTGCGAAGAGCAGAGAGCTGGCTGATCAGCAAACGACGAGATGGAGGGAGGAGCCAACAAGAGAAAGAGTCATTGTCTCACAACAATTGGGATGTGATGAAGACAGATGAGAAATGGATTCGTCGATTAGCTTTTGAAAAATCGAAATTCATTAAATGTAATTTTTTTTATTACCATCAATGAACCAGTAATCATATCAAAACCAAGCAATATTTTCCTGGAAGTCAGTTCAACCTGGAAGTCATATCAAAACGAATGTTATCTCCATCAAGAAAGGTGTTATCAATTCTTATGCAGGCACAACAAGCCTCACATCAAGCTGTGGTCTCCATCGCCTTCTTCTTATTCGACTCTTTGGCTTTTCTCCTTGTCGTACTTAACCGCTGTATTCGTTCTGAACTGTCCTGGATTATACAATACATACCTTCTCTTTCCTTTTGCACATTCTAGTTCTACTAGCAGCTTTGCATTCCAACCACAAAATCATTGGTTGCAGATATCACAAAAGTGTCCACAGGCTGGAGCACTGATCGACTTAGCCCAACCATCAAATGAAAACTGCAGCAGAGCTTCCGGTCATAAGTCCAAGGATACATCAGATTTCTAATGCAGTTTCCTACCAAGAATCATATTAAATAAGGACGCTTTCAGCATACTCTGTGAATACTTTCCCACCCATCATCTCCAGCCCTCCATTTCTCCAAGAGTTTGAGCAGTTTCAATGCCAGCTTGTACCCGTACAAACCAAGAACCTTTGACCAATAAGCTAGGCTAGAGTTGAACAACTAAGTTGTACTTTGAACTAATGAACCACTCCTGTTATATGGTGTGCTACTGAAGAGTGTACCTGGTCTGAAATAACTAAGACTGCACACCGGCATTCCTTGAAGTGAGCTTGTCTCCTTGCAGTGTTATCTTCCAGGAATCCGCTTGGAATATAAAAACTGAAAGCTTTTTGGGGACGACTGCATAGTTTAATAGGTTTTATGGAATTGTTAGCTAATGCTCACAAAACAGGAAAAAAAGAAGGAATTGAGAAAATAGTAGGACTTTATTCAGAGTTCAGATGCAGCTACCATCCTCGGCTTACAAGATGTATGTTCATTATGACATGGTTCAATTTACAAACGGTACACATAAAACGAGTTACCTCCAAACTTGTTATCTTGTGTAATTATCCCGAATGTCTCTGCAGTTTCACGGATCATAATACCACTTACTCCAGTCAAAGATGATATCTTACACTGGGCAACTGCAGAATGGTAGACAGAAAGATGAGAATGTTTGCACAAAAGATTTGAAAGAGAAAAACTTTTTTTTTTTTGTGTGTGGGAAAGAAGAGAACAATTTGTTTCTGCAGTCTAACTTAATTTTACGTTGACTAGTTCCAAAAGAAGTTCTCCCTAAACATGTGGTTCAGGTCATGAAATTTATGGAAATGTTGGTAGATTAGCCCAATGACCAAGCTAAAATCATAAGTGTAGGATAAGCTATCGTCAGCCTTGGTAGAATAGACATGGGCAGAGGCTTAGTTCATTGAGGATTATCATGCATATGACGCCTTTCTCAATTTTTTGAACTACTCACTGACAAAAGAGCAGGTTCTGCATTACAAGCAATGCTACGAGTCCAAGAAACAATTTTATTTCGTTACTGAGGAGCTTCAAAGCATCAAAGTTCAGTGTCCCTAGGTTACTTAAGGTGGTCAAACATGATAATCTCAACTACATACCTGCAATAATGGCACCGTGAAGGTCTGCACTAAGAAGACATTGAGCCAACTGATTTCCCCTACAAGTAGGATCAATATAAAGTCAAATCATCTAAATAAAAACTGTTATCATAAAGATGTATAGTATGAAATTTTGAAAACATGGTGAATATATTACCCCGTGGTCTTGAGTAGCTGTGACATATATCCTTTCCACATCTCATGCATTGGCTTAAAGACATCAAATCTGCAACCAAAAATCAATGCATCAGATTAACAAAAAAAAAAATCTTCAATTGAGAAAAAGGTTTTCCAACGATGAACTGGAACGTACTTCCTTAGATGTTCAGGCAGCTCCAGAGATCCACACTTCTTATGTTGCCTCATGGACATATGCGTCTTAGAGCGCTTCGCCTGCGATTGCAGGACTTCAGCACGAGAAGACTTGGATTTCCCACGCCCTTGCACATAGTTATCCAGCAGTATCCAACTATCAATTCTTTTACTTCTGGATCCCTGCATATACTTTTGCGCAGAATCCCCATGTTGGAAAAGATCGTGCAAAATCTTATCCACTGCGTTCCCACCTCTCTTAGTCTGAACCTGCAGCAGGATATGAAGCAAATGTTCAAGTTACGTACAAAGAGCAAACAGAATGGTGAACTCTGAAAGAGGGGTTTTGAGCTAAGTACCTCAGCATTGGTGGTTAACAGATTATCATGTACAGGATGAGAGATTTCTGAATATGTCAAACCACTATCTTCCATATCTGATTGAGTATTCAATTTCAACAGTTAACAGGAGTTCCCAAAAAGAGATGAGTAATACAAATCACATAAGTTCATACCTCGAGCAGAGAAGTAACTTGAAGAAAAGAAATTCCCTGCCACAACAAAATGAAGAAAAACAAAAGACATCAGAAAAAGAACGAACAAAAGAGCAGCTTCTTGAGGTTTCAATTGCTGAAGGTGACAGAGTACCTTTCCGAGCATCGGCGGCTGCAGAACCTTTGCCTTCTCTTTTGCTTCCTTCTAATCGCGGCCTCTTTTCGCTGCTCTTCTGTTTTTGCAGCACCTCAGCTTCAGCGACAGCAAACCTTCTCTCCAACGCGTCCATTGCGCGTTTTCTTGAATCCTCAGCTGCCATTCTATCAAAACCATGACCGCGCAGTCAGAATAATTGGTTCTTCACTGGTTCGTCGGCGAAGAAAAACAAGAAAAAACAAAAAAAAAGACACTCGTAACCCGTTCGAGTAAATACCTTTCATTTTTTTGATCGCAGATTTGATGTCTTTAAGCCAATGCATGAGATGTGGAAAGGATATATGTCACAGCTACTCAAGACCACTGGGTAATATATTCACCATGTTTTCAAAATTTCATACTATACATCTTTATGATAACAGTTTTTAGGTAGATGATTTGACTTTATATTGATCCTTCTTGCAGGGGAAATCAGTTGGCTCAATGTCTTCTTAATGCAGACCTTCACGGTGCCATTATTGCAGGTATGTAGTTGAGATTATCATGTTTGACCACCTTAAGTAACCTAGGGACACTGAACTTTGATGCTTTGAAGCTCCTCAGTAACGAAATAAAATTGTTTCTTGGACTCGTAGCATTGCTTGTAATGCAGAACCTGCTCTTTTGTCAGTGAGTAGTTCAAAAAATTGAGAAAGGCGTCATATGCATGATAATCCTCAATGAACTAAGCCTCTGCCCATGTCTATTCTACCAAGGCTGACGATAGCTTATCCTACACTTATGATTTTAGCTTGGTCATTGGGCTAATCTACCAACATTTCCATAGCCCAGGTCTCCACAACAAGGTGTGGGATTTACCAATAAACTACAGCCACTGAATAGACTCAGAAAAACCGTGTGCAAATCCAATCCACGCATCTCCTTCACAACCACTGCCGAAGATGGTGCAAGATTTGGATTCAAGCACACCGATAATAGATTTTATTAGGTTTAAAACCAGAGATTCACAAACAAGAAAGAAACATCCAACTCATACACAAACTTCGACGAACGAATTGACATAAGAGCACCTCTGTACATAAAAGAGAAACATACAATCAGATCGAAACCCTAAATCCACCGGCGCAGGTAGAGATCCGAATTACGAGATAACTAAACGGAGGAAAACGTACCGAGAAACAGAAAAAATTGCAGAGAAATCTAGCAGCTAACAGATTTAACACAGAACAAGAATTGCGATAAGAAACAGCACGCAAAGAAAGACGAGGAGCTAAAGGGAGAAGGAATTGAACCTGGATCGAAGACGGGAGCTCTGGTTGTGAGTGAGGTTTGCTCTCCCGCAGTCGCAGTATCGAAAGGAGCAGAGTGTGAAAGAGCAAGCGAAAGAGGACGATGAAGGGAGCCTCTTACTTCGGTTTAATTAGGCTCAGGGCCAAGACCTAAAGCCTTCGGTTTAAAATGCCGTGGTGGGCAAGTTTGAGAACCGGCCCGTGCTTGGTCCATTAAGCTAAAAGCCCAAGAAAGGACAAAACAGTTAAGCCCAATTGAGAATGAAGGGTGTTTTTTTTCTTTCGGTTTGTTGGTTGTATTGGTAACAGAGCGGTTCGTTTGGTGGCCACTTTTATTCTGTTTTTGTCGCCTTGAATGTTTGAGGTTCGACTTTGTTTTTTGTTTAGTAAAAGGTAAGTTTTTGTTGTAAACCTATCATTGTATGTTCCTATCTTTTAGAGTGATCTAATGACAAAAAAAACTAGTGTTTCAAATAACTCTCCAAATCAAATCGATCAAACATAAAAAAACAAGGACAATAGACCACTGTTTGATATACAGTCAAACTACTCAAACTAATCAACTAAAAGTAAACATAGTTGACTCCTCACCTCATGCGACAGTTTAACCAACAGTATGAGGAGTGAGTGGGTCTACCAGCGGACCAGGTGCCTAGGGCACAAATCCCGATAATGCAAGCTACAGCACAAGTGGGTGATTCCCATTTGGTTTGCATGTGGGGCGGAGCTACTAAGGGTGGGTTACATTCGGCTGGTGGGATGGTTCTTTTTGACCCAGCGCGGACAGTCCTTCTGGCTAGAGGGGTCCAGTTTGCTCAAATGGATGATCCTGTAGTGGTGGAATTGCTTGTGCTTAGGGAAGCTACTATTTGGTGTGTGGAGCAAGGTTTGTCGGAGGTCCATTTTGAGGGCGATGCAAAGGTGATTATTGACAAAATTAACCAAGCCGACACAAGAGATAGCCGGTTGGGTGTTGTTCTGAAAGAGATTGCTCATTATTTTCGTACTCAGCCTGGTTTTAGTGTGCGTTTTGTAGGTCGGGAGAACAATAGGGTAGCTCATTTGGTAGCTAGGAAAGCCCTCTCTTTGTATCCGACTATGAGTCGCTTCTTTGATTTCCAGACCTGGCTGGTTTCCAGGGTGTAACTGTCTATTTTTTCGATCAATACATGATATCTTTTGGAAAAGGAAAAAAAAAACTCCCCACCTCATTCCCAAATTCAATATTACCCATTACAAACAATAAAATCTCGTCCTTAAACTTGCTAAAAAGCGTTTGTCAATCCATGCTCGAGCCGCGAAAGACTTGGCTGCATCTTCCATTCCACAAGAGCCATGTGACCCATCACCATATTGCTCCAAAAACACGACCATAGGCTCCGCCATTCTTCACTTCCCGCTCAACTTGACACAACAGATCGTCCTATGATGAAGGCCAAACCTGCAGAGTCCTACAAAAGACTAAAGAAATGGTCAACATGAACACAATTGCAGAATAAATGTGATCTTGTCTCGTTGCCTCCGCTGCACATCACACAAATATATGTGATCTTTCCCTAACGTTTGGGCTAATCTCGAGTGACTATTCTATTCCATTTAAATTCATGTACTAAATCTACAAATCAATTCAGTTTAGGTACCAAACTATAATTTGCAAATGAGTATCGGTAGAACCCCATCCAACTCACATAAATGAGTATACGTATGATCTATTTGGATCTCATACTCAACCCAATTGAGTATGATAGTAAAATACCCATGAGTTTGAGGAAAATTGACATTTTAAATCAAGAGTTACGCACCCTTCCCAAAACTGGCATCACTAAACCAGAGGTTACACAACCTACCCAAACACATGTAATACAAATTGTGCTAACCCAATAAGCACTTCTACTATGCTTTAAAGTATTAGTGCTTGAAAGTTGTTTACCACTAAAAAATTACTAGATACCATATTGATTATTTTCAAGGAGTGGTAGTGGTTTATGAGACCAACTTAACCATATCAATCAAATTGGTTTAAGCTGGACCTAAATGGTGGAATTTTGGGTATCATACAAAGTACCACAACACACACTCTTTGACCCACCAATCACCCACCTGTCAATCATGACCTCATATAAAGGGGGTCAAGCAATGACATTATCCAAGGGGGGTCAAGCACTAGGTACCATGTCGCCTACCTTCCTTGCACTAGGGTGTCAACACATGATGCCGTGCAAGGAGAGCCATCAAGCATACAATTGGCATGGTGGTGGAGAAATACGACTAAGTGTTGAGACCCAACCACAAGGAGGTCAAGCATGACATCATCCAAGAGGGGTCAAGCATGATGTCATGCAAAGGGGACAAACACCTAGCTACCCACATACCAAGTACGAGGTGTCGAGTATGACATCGTATAAGAAGGATAGAGACCGTGGCGATGGAATTTGGCTAAGTGTCAAGACTTCGCCACCCACCCCTCAAGCAGGCTGTGTACCCGCCTACCAAGCACCAAGGTGCTAAGCATGATATCATGCCAATGGGGTATGGCACAACGCACCCTCTTCCCAAGTAGTCAAGCATGCTAGGCCTCATGGACGGTAGACAACCTTGTCAAGACCCTACAAGCATGATGTCAATCCCGAAGAGGACAGTGTGCATCCGTCGATTTCCCCAAGCACCCTAGTGTCGAGCATGACTTCATGCCAACATGAGTATCACAAAGCATGAACCCCTCACACCAAGCAAGACACCTCCATGGCACAAGGGGTTAGCTATCAAGTGAAGTCATCAAAGTGCAAGGTATCAAGTGGCAAGCACGCAAGAGAGTCAAGGTGTCAAGCAAGCTACATAAAGCACCAAGCAGAGGAGAAGCGGTTACCAAGAGACGGTTACACGTCGGTTACAAGAGATAGCTGTAAATAGGAGAAACGAAAACGAAGCAATGGTTCCACAACCAAACATTTGACAACACGTGTCAAACTTTATCTGTTATCTTCAATGTAGCCATCGCCTTAGTTTTTAGCTTATGGAGCTCTCACTGAACCTACATAGGAGTAGAGTAGAGTAGAGTAAAGTAACTTAGTTTTCTCAATCATCAAACACCCTCGTTCGGACATTGTTCGAAGAGGTGTGAATCGTGTTATTAATCATTGTTCAAGACGTCAATGTGCATTTATTGAGTTCAAACACAAGAGTTTTCTCGGCGGAAAACAAAAGTACAACTTGAAGTTGTACCATAACGTTTAAAGTACAAATTAAAATTGTATCATAAAAGAATTTTACAAAAAGGTATAGGTACAACCTGAAATTGTTCTGTAACGGTAAAGATACAATTTCAAGTTGTACTAAAGACAAAATTGATTTTGATGATAGTTAAATTTATGCATTGTCATCAATGCATGCACAATAATATACATGTATATAAGAAAATTGGTGTATTGTAGTTTACATCGTTGATTTTCGTCATAGTTATTGAAATATTACAATAAGTTATGACTTTTTGGGTGAAATTTCACTTTTATTCTTTGTTTTTAATTTTTAAAAAACAACACAAATAAAAAGGTAGGGACATAATTGGAAAAAAGAAAACTCAACAATTTCTACCAAACAATCTCAACCAAAATTTGAGATTTACTATCACTCATTTTGAGTGATAAATTGTGTCAAATCAAGCAAACAATACATATATTGTTTGTAAAAAAAAAAAAAAACAATACATCATATATAAATAATACATGTATTGTAACTATTCCAATCAAACTAATCACCTTCTAAAATTCCTCCGAACCCAATTGGTGCCAACTGCCAACGTCGCTTGTTGGCCAGGAAGCCTTTAAAATGGAAAAAAGAATAGAGAGAGGTGAAGCCTGAAGCCGAATTGCTCTCTTATATTTTTTATTTTATTTTTCTCTTTGTCGACAAAAAAGGGTCAAATTGTTCACCGGCACGGAATCTGCCTCATGCTTCAGCACTGAAGCTATTCACACGTGTCGCTGCCTGACTCGGTTCTCCTTTCCCCTTCCCGAACTCTGCCATTTGCCACACACAACCGAAACAAACACCACGGCCCAGAAAATAACAACAAAAAAATTCCTCCTTTCACTTCAGGCCTCCAGATCTTCACGCGTTGGGTTATCAGAAGAAGAGCGAAAAACCAAACAGAGGTACGGAACTAACGCCGAATCGTCGCCATGCCGCACCCGTCACTGAAGGCCGTTACCCTCACCCACGTCCGCTACCACAGGGGCGACCAATTAGGTCATTTCCTCGCCTGGATCTCTCTTGTCCCCGTCTTCATCAGCTTCGGCGGATTCGTCGCCCACTTCATCTTCCGGCGGGAGCTCCAGGCGATGTTCTTCGCCGTCGGCCTCCTCATTTCCCAATTCGTCAACGAGGTCGTCAAGACCACCGTCCAGCAGGCCCGCCCGGTCACCTGCGAGCTGCTCGAGATGTGCGATTCCCACGGCTGGCCCTCCAGCCACTCGCAGTACATGTTCTTCTTCGCCACCTATTTCACCCTGCTCATGCTCAAAGGGATCGGCCTGGCGCAGACCATCAGGAACAAGGGGTTCGCGTTTTCCCTGGCCTGGTCCATGGCCGTGCTCACAATGTACTCTCGGGTGTATCTGGGGTACCACACGGTGGCCCAGGTGTTCGCCGGCGCATCGCTCGGGCTTGTCCTCGGCGGGACCTGGTTTTGGGTGGTGAATTCGTTGATTTTCTTCTACTTCCCGGCGATTGAGGAGAGCAGATTCGGGAGGATGTTCTATGTGAAGGATACCTCCCACATTAGCAATGTGTTGCAGTTTGAGTATGACAATGCGAGAGCTGCTAGGAAGAATATGGCTGCCAGAAAGGTTATGGATCCCAAATCAACCTGATTGCATTTTGAAAAGGGTATGTTCAATTTCGATTGGCTTCTCTCCTTTTTTATCCCAAGTTACTTGATAATTTGAGCCAATTTGATGATTGCAAGTTAAACTTTGAACGGGCTTTTTGTCTTAAAGGTCATAGCAGTTACACTTAAACTTCTGCTAGCATATGAGTAGTGTATCAGGGCAGTTACACTTAAACTTCTGCAGAGCGAAATGTTGATTGAGATACTGTATCCATCAGTAGAGGAGCTTGAGCCAATCTGCTCAGTTCATCCCGGTCCAACTTATCTCGATTTGACATCATTGGCTAATGGCCGGTAGTAATGGATGGTTTCGGAATGGAATGTTTCATATAGCTAAGATCTTTTAACAGTGAATGTTATATCCCAGCTTTTCTTTAGTTGTGAAGCGACTAGTAACAATCCCAATTGTCTTATTATGTTAAGTATCTTTCGGGTAGATGTCGGGCTTGGCTTGTACAAAGTGTTTGCAATCGGTTATTAATGGGGATCTGTGATGATTTAAGTAGGCCATGATCAAGGTTACGAGTTGAGAACTGTATCGAGTTAAGCTCGCATACTCTTCAAATATCTAAGATAAGCTTGCAGACTATATATTGATTGACATATGCACCTACTTTTGTTGGTAATTAGTGCTGATTTAAGCCATAGGATTATCCTCGGATATGTTTCAAATTTGGGTGAGGGTTTACCTTCCATCTGAGAGACTTGGACAACTGGTTGTGAAGCAGTGGTTTAGCAGATGCTGAGTAGTGTTGATGAATCCCGCTGGAGTTTGTTTAAGGAAAGAACACGTTAAGAACAAACAGGTGTGTGAACATTAAGGAGTAAGGACTGGCAATTGTAAGCAGGGGGTATTCAAATGGGAACAGGCAGAACAGGCCCTTGGGATAGGTTGGGAGTACACATTTCTTGCATATGAAATAGTTCGGGTACTGATCTGAAGTCGTAATGTCTGAGTTGTTGGCGTATTCTTTCTATGCTGGATTTAGGCAGCTGTTGCTTCAAAATATCCCAAGATATCAGTCATTCTTCTCTCAGATTTCATGTTTTTGCTTTTGACAGAGTCTCTGCTTTGCAGGTTGATGGCTGGGAAATTGTTCCGATGGGGAAATGTTGATTAGGCATGAAGAGAGATGGCACATCAAACCAAACGAGGTCATGTTTGTTAGTTACCCCAGGATTCTGGGTACGACTGTCAACAGTTAGATTGAATAGCATCTGAAGTTAAAAGAGCTTCTATATATCTTTGCAGTGGCTCTTTTGCAACAATACTACTACTACTACTACAGGAGATTATAGCTAGCTATATATGCCCAGAAAACAACAATGTGTAGTTTCTTATTTATTTGTTTAATATGCCTGCTTGCAATGCAGTCAAAATTGCGTTTTAAAGGTTAAAAGCTTACGTTTTTACATTTTCAAGTCACCAAAACGCTATGTAGAATCGTGTGTTTTTTTTCCTTATAAGAGTAGTCAAGTTTAAAAGCTTACGATTTTGGTTTTACACTTCTAGATCACCAAAACTTTTCTAACTAGAATCACGCTTTTGACCCATATCAATAAGGCGATACGGAACTCATCACGTAAGTGCATTGATTAGACATAGTCTTTCCCATAATATGTGTTAAAGTAATGATTCACATTCACCCTACCATATCATAATCAATCATGCAGGAGCACATTAGAAGGCATTGTAGAGCTTGACTAGTCACATAAATTCAGTCACTGTTATTTCCCATCATGTATCATAAGAACCATATTCATTCACATCAAAATAATTAAAATCGGGATTTTGCATGAATAGAAAATTGGAGTAAAATCAGAATCGTAGAAGTACATAATCAAATATTGTAAGATTTTAAGTACCATGTAAAACCAAGACTTGAAGCACTAGGGAATATCAACAAGGAAGATCCTGATTATTACCCAAACATGTAACATTTAAAATGATGACTAGTCGAGGTAATTGCACCAAGTCAACACAAATATGTAGTCTAAATTAAAATTCAACTAAAATGTAATCCCTATTCCCAAGCCATATTTTTTCAACTCCAACCAACATTTGTTTTCTTTATCTATTGTTTTGCAGTTTTAGAGGGCTCAGGTTAGACCTCCCCTTCCACTTCTCATTTTTTGTGTTCTTGTTTTTCGTTGAGAACAGAGCGCTTTAAACACATGCATTTCCACAGCAAAACAAAACCGCATAGGATCATTGACCCCAACTTACCTGTGTTTTTTTTTTAGAAGTCCTAACTTACCTGCGCAATCTTGCCCCTAGTTGAAACGTTGGTGTGGGGCAGTTGAGCTCATTTCATTGTCTAACCAAACTTAAGATGGAAGATTATCTTGTAAGGCACCAAAATTCATAATTGGACAGTGACGAATCTTCAACAACCCACAAATTCACCAATAAACAAATAGAAGAGAGCTAGGGTGCTAAATTGCTAACTAACCCAACCAAATTATAAAGCTTTTGTTAAAGCAATGAAATGAAATTTGTTGTTGTCTAGCTAAACCAGTGGAGGAGATGCAAGTTTCCATCATCAATCCCATTTCAAACAGTCGTGTTACATATCAAATGGTGTCGGGAGGATCAAGTAATGGTCCAACTCAAATGTGGACTGATTAACAGAATGGTTACTATGCTGATGACGGGAGAGCATAGCGTTGTTTTCTTGCTTACTTCATTTTAATTTTGTATGTTGAAAATATTATTTTTCTTAAGAAAGTTTTATAAATTATATATTATTAATTTCTTTACATCAATCTCAATATATTTTGGATATATAATTTGAAATGTTTTAACGGGTGTTTTGGTACAAATTGATTTTTTTTATGGGCAAACAATGAGCAGCAAAAATATTCATACAATATTGTAAAGGTATTCGGAACGAGGAATTTTACAATACTTTAAAGCATGAGCGCTTTAGATTTTGATCTTTATGGTACAAACTAAATTTTTTAATTACTAATATTATATCATCATTAAAAATAAACGTTATGGTGCGATTTCAGTTTGTATCATTACCTTTTTTTGTTTAAATTTCTTTGCATGGTCTTATAGTACAAATTGAACTTGTACCTCAAGACATACATCAATGTCTTAAATCATAGCAGAAGAGCTCTTTCAGAACACGCGTTACAACTGTTCACAATATCTATACAATGAGAGAATTCACAATACTTATTAAGAGTATTCACACCGCGTGTTTAGTGTATTTACAAGATGGACTAAAGATATTCCCAATAAATACGTTGAAAATATGTTAGTTTACACCTCCAATAGAACTAGTAAAATGTGTCAAAAATTCATTTAGATAATTTTCATCAAATTAAATGCAAAAAAAAAAACAAGAAAAGTTCGTTTACAAAATTTCTTATTTAAACAAGATTTGCTACAAAAGAAGTACCGTTCTGATTTCTGACCACTCTCCCACCTTCACAATCGTCAAGCCAACCAAAGCAGATCCTCCACGGACCACTTTTCGTCTCAATTTCCACCTTCCATCCAACGGTGATCTATGGGCCACGTCCCAATTTAACCTCCACGTGCATCTCATCCTAGCCGATACTCCAAACAACACTCGGTCCACAGACAGCGAAAGCTCCCTGCTAAAAGAAATAATAATTAATTAAAGTTAAGTTAAGACTTAAGATGATTGCCGGATAATAAACATTAATTTGTTTACCAAAAGAGCAGTGTGATTGTGTGAACGTTAAGAAGAAAAGAAAAAGTCATGTGGGTTGGCACTATTAGCCTTACTTAATACTTACCACGGAACCTTTATAAGAAAATAAATAAAAAACTTCCTATGGAACAATAAAAATATGTCATAGCCAAAAAAAAAAGTTAAAGATAAGTTATAATTTATATATGGTTGTCTTGATCTGATTTTTAATTTATGTGCAAGGAGTAGAAATTCGTATATGAGTTCTCAAATTGGTTTATACTGTTGAATTGATTTAGCAAGTGTTATTGTTCGATTTGGGTATAATCAATTTATATTGGTTCATATCGGTTTTAAAATATATTTGGAAATGTGAAAAATTATTAATATCAAATGATTTATGCATATATAAAACACATAATTGAATACAATCCATTTACAATATCTATTTTTATATTTAATAAAAGAGTCCAAACAAAATAAAAATATGCATATTTAAATACAAAATTTAAAGTCAGCATCCAAACGTTTGTACTTGGATTCAACAAATAAAATCAACATTTAACTTTCAAATTAATAAAAATAAATTTTAAATGATTTTTTAATTAAATTTACTAAAACAACATCATTTTGTTTATAGGTCGAGGATAGATCTTGTCCATCATACTGGTGGTCTTCCTATAAGTTTCATGGTTGACACCTTTTATACCAAGTTCAATCGGTCGGCATTCCACCAACATGACAATCTTGGTCATTGTAAGTGTGACAACAAAGATGAAGGAGTATGTTACGTTGTTATTAGGAGTTTGGGGAGAGGTAGCAATTTTATATATAATCCACAAATCCATCCACTAAAATATTTACTTAATCCAAATCCAATTGGATGGTGGATTCATGGATATATGTAAAATTTTGATACCTAAATTTAAATTTTAATGTAAAATATCATTAAAAGCTATATTTTGGTACCTAAACTTTTTACAATGATATTTTATACTCAATTTTTTCAAAAAGTTACATATTGGTCAAATATCTAGATTTCACTGGGACCATAAATCCACCAATTCATTTTTCCAAATCCATGAAATTCACCAATCCATGATCTACCACCTCTAAGTTTGGTAATTAATCTATAATTAGCCAATCACATTTTTATTAGTCAATTCATTTGCTTGTTGGTTTGGGACTTTCGTGTTGTTGTGTGAAAGGAAGTTTTTGTCCTTGTCATTTAGGGTTGTTATAGCCTTGTGTATAAGTAGCGATAGCGGTCGAGTCATGTATATCAAGAAACAGAAAACAATCATCAATAATATTTTCATTCGAGAGCTTCAAGCTCTACATGTACTAGTCTCGTTCATATTAAATGTAGGGTGAGTCATCCTAGAGAGCTCCACCACCGCCTACGCGGCCATGCGACGCTTCTGCATCATCATCTGATGTTGGACCCTCTTCCTCCAACAACATTGAGACTCAAGTCACGACTTTGGAGGGACACTACACCCATCTGTCGCTAGGCTCAACCGAGAGCGAGACGTCTGACATCACTCTCACGACATTAAGAAGGAGCTCCTTCGTGCTCAGGGTCTCTAGTTAGAAGCCCCGTATTGGCATCTTTTCCCTCCACGTCAGGTGCAACCTCGCTAGGATGACGACCACCAGTCGTGAGTGCCATATTGGCATAGTAACACCACTCCACTTCTGCCCCTCGAATCTAGACTTTATTTCTTTTTTAGTGTGTTTGACTTTGAACTACATAGTTTGTTTGTTTTCTTGTGATGTTTGGATATTTTGTTTGTGTAATAACCTCGCCTTTGGTGAGCATGTGTTTGTGTGTTTGTTCCGTGTGAAGCTCTCTCTCCCTCAACACTAGTCCAAATTCCAGTTCAACTTTTGCTCGCCAATGATTTGGTAACTTCGTTTCGCCCTTATTCTTGCTCCGTTAGGGAAAATATTGTGCTTACGTGTGTGTGTGTGGGGGGGGGGGGGGTTGAATATGTATGTGAATGGCGAGTGAATGCAAATGTGATGAATGACCTATATTTTG
This sequence comes from Linum tenue, assembly GCA_946122785.1. Lineage (NCBI taxonomy): Eukaryota > Viridiplantae > Streptophyta > Magnoliopsida > Malpighiales > Linaceae > Linum > Linum tenue. The sequence goes on along the minus strand of CAMGYJ010000007.1, from coordinate 37,608,605 downwards.
AATGTGTGGAGCCTTGTTATTGCCCAAATTCCTACAATTTGTGGGCTCCAAGCACTTGTGGATGAATGATTGAATGTTGGGCTACATTGAGAGTGTTTTGGAATCTAGGTTGTACGCTCAAAATTTAAAATTTTAGGGGTTTCGAACACATTGTCTCATGCATGATTTCTACTTATTGTGCTTTAAAAATTTTAATTTCGTGATGGTGTGCATTATAGGGAGTTGTTTGGAGCTATGATAAACCGATAATTACACGTATTTTCACTCCTATTCTTGAGCCGTTTGAAAGGTTGATTCTCGGGTTTTAAGCCGATTTCACGCGAGGTTGTGTGTTTATGTCATATTTCAGGACCCGAAGTTGGAATCAAGGCGAAGGAACGAGATTCAGGTCGAAAGGAGCAAACGAGGATTGAAGTGGGTTGGAGGCCGAAAATACCCGGCCATAACCGAAAATACCCGGCCGGGTATATTTCTGAAGAGGCCGGGGGCTGGAGGCCGAAAATACCCGACCGGGTATATTTCTGAAGAGGCCGGGGAATTCTCTTTTTGGCGTCTGAGAAACAGAAGGGTGCCCGGGCAAATGCCTTAAATACCCGGTCGGGGATTATGAGGACAGACCGGGGATTTTCCCCTTAAATAAAACGGTTAGTTTAATAATACCCGGTCGAAATCCAAAATACCCGACCGGGTATTTCGACCGGGTATCGCGACCAGGCAGCTTATAAAAGGAAGAAGAAGGCCAACATTCATTCACAATTCATTTTGGTGCCGAGTTTTAGAGAGAGATCAGTTTCTAGAGAGAGAGTGAGTGACGAGCAAGAGCTCCCAAGTGCTCTAGATTGGTCTTCAACACCTTTGGAGGCCAGTTTGAGCTTGGAGAAGTGCCGATCAACGTCCAGGAGCCGGAATCCGTCCTTCGCAGTATGTATTCCGTGTCTGTTTCTGCTTTTGCTTTCTTCTCCATGGAGTAGTTCTCCTATTCATCTGGGTATGGAGAACCCTAGATTTGTATGTTAGGCTTTGATTGTATGAACCCAAGTACTGATTCTGTGATTGATTATATTCGATTGAGGTTTTATGATTGAATGACTTGAATCCTGATCAAATTCCTGTTGTTTCTGCATTAACCTAGAATGAGAATATCTGCCTAGGTTAACAGAGTATCCTTGATTGAAGGTAGGGAGTTGGTGACTTTAGTCGAGGAGCCAACTCACTATTCTGTACTGGATTTATTCCGGTAGTATAACTATCATAGAAACTGAACTTGGTAATTACAATCCGGCTTAACTGCAGTCTAGGGGGAACCATATCCGGGTGACCTCTTTAACCTGAATACAACCGTTTACTTGCTTTGTTTGTTTGGTAGTTTAGACTTGCAATGTAACACCCCACCCTAAAATCTCTTGGGTCGAACCACTGGTTCAACCGCGCAGCGGAAAATCCTAACGGGGTTTACGTATTAACTCCTCATTCAACACATATGCAACTTTCGTTTACTAACATAACTCGAGGTGAGCCCATATATATGTATATATCTCAAATCAACACGTTTATTAATATCCAAACTCATTTATTGTACAATATCCAACTCCTGACCTCAAATCCGAACATTAACTCAAATCTCCCTCTTACATGCTTTGGTACAATCCATAAATCATAATGACTCAAACTATCAAGCTCGATGCAATCAAATCCAACATAATACATGTTTAGGGTAATTGTTTTAAATACAAAACATAGGTAAAAGCTCTCCTCCGACCAATCGTCCGCTACCTCATGATGGAGTAACAGTTGCACAGCTCCAACGTCCAAGCTCAATTCCTCTGCTGCGGATCTGAACACAAAAGGGGAGTGGATCAGCTAACTAATTTAGCTGAGTGGTGGCGCTGTTCCCTCCTACACGGCGAAGTCTATGGATACTTTTCCACATCAATCGATTAACCACCTAATCATGGCATCTAGGTTGAAGTCTCAACCTAATATATTTCTCAACCTAGCATCCAATATCCAAACAATATGCAAGTGTAATGCATTCCCATTTTATTAATTTGGGCGCCAAGGTCACCATACGCCCACCCCGCTCGAGCCTCATTATCTCAGTGGTTATAATGAACCACCATCTCATCATCTCAAGGATTATCATAAATCCTCTCGTTTGGCCCGCAGTCCAAACGGTCTCATAGGTAGGATCATCATAAATCCTTTCATTTGGACCGCAGCCCGATCGATAGAACCGCAGCTCAATCGATCTCATAGGGGTAGGTCATAGGCCCTTTCTAAGTCTATGTGATTATATGATCATCATACAAAAACATCATTCTCATCATAATCTCAATATCATAATCATCCTTCTCAATCGATCTTGGTGTAATTACCAAGTCTATGCTATATCATGCATACCAAATTTCATCAAATCATCCATTCAATTATCGAGTAGAAAATCGTTCGCAAACAATATCGTTATCGCACAATCCACGTATAAGGTGGACGGTTTGAAACCTCGTACATGGTTCGATAACCATTTAATTTGAAAGACGGACCCGCCGTAGTAAAAACTCCGAGAAAAGGAATGAGTGTCACTACTCGTAGTACACTTCTTACAACCATATTCCCAAAAGATTTCACCGGGTGAATTCCCAGGTAAGTGGAAGAGTACCACGAAGGTCTCAATTAAAAACCACTAGCCTAGACAGAATTCTCCCATGGTAGCTGTCCATTATTCAAATTCTCACCTAACTCATGGCCTGATATCACGTCATGAATTATTGAAATCATTTCAACGAAGTCTCAAGGGAATTCACGATTCGTAGGGATCAATTACAAAATCGTAAATTCCAAATACTCGATTTTGAATCATCCAATTCTACTCGAGTACTCTAAATCATAATAACGACATCTTCATTTTATCTTCGTTAAATCCTGGGCTATATTTCAATATCAAACATATAGCACGTAGTAAAACACCGCCTATTCACCGCAGGGTCCACACACCTGATTTATGACGAAATCTCGACTCTGCACAGCTATTGAAGACCGACCTAGATCACCCGGGAGCTCTTGCTCGTCACCCTCTCTCTCTCTCTAGAACTGCCCTCTCTCTCTCTAACTCCGTTTATACGAATTTTTGGTGTGAATGACAGCTGGCCATTCTTCCTCCTTTTATAGGCTGGTTGGTCACAAAACCCGGTCCAAATACCCGGTCGGGTATTTTGGGTTCAGACCGGGTTTTATAAAAAAATAATATTAGTTAGGTAAAAAGATCCCCGGTCGGACCGGCCGAAATACCCGGTCTGACCTAACTTAATACCCGGTCGGGTATTTTGAGAAATTAAACCCGGTCTGACCTAACTTAATACCCGGTCGGGCCACTAAAATACCCGGCCGGTTATATTTTTCTGGTTCGACCGGTTAATTCCTTCCTCCAGCCCACTTCAATTCTCGTTCGTTCCTTCGGTTTTTGGCGTTGAGTCTCCTATATAATTGGGAAAAACATTATCCCAATTATCGAACCAATTAAATTTAATATCCCGGGTTTGGGATGTTACAACTCTCCCCTCCTTAATTGGATTTCGTCCCCGAAATCAGATAGCATGATCAAAGTCTCTTCCGACTTTTTATTCATAAATTCGATACATCATCGACATTGTCGATTTAATACAACGAGCATTAGTTGGGAGGCATATTCGTAGAGTATACTTCAACTAACTCGGGGTATTTCTTCCTCATACTTTCTTCAGTCTCCCAAGTTGCCGCTTCTCCCTCGTGATTTCTCCAAATGACTTTAAGCATCGGAATGCGTTTGTTCCTCAGCACTCGTATCTGTTGGTCCACGATACTCACTGGCCTTTCTTCGTAAGTCAGATCAGGTTCCAGAATCACTTCTTCTTGTTGTATGACATGAGAGGGGTCCACATGATACTTCTTCAACATACTCACGTGAAAAACATTGTGAATCTTCTCAAACTCAGTAGGTAACTCAAGTCTGTACGCTACTGGCCCGATTTTGGCAATAATGTCATAGGGGCCGATGTAACGAGGTGCCAATTTTCCTTTCTTTCCAAACCTCATTAATCCCTTCCATGGTGATACCTTTAAGAACACTTTTTCTCCCACATCATAACTTACTTCCCGAGCTCTTCCGTCGGCATAAAGTTTCTGGCGATCTTGAGCTACTCGCAGTCTCTCTTTGATCACTTTGACCTTATCCGCAGTTTCTTGAATCATTTCCAGTCCCGAAAGAACTCGGGTGCCTTCTATATCCCAACATAGAGGTGTACGACACTTCCTGCCATAAAGAGCTTCAAAAGGAGCAACCTGAATACTACTGTGGTATGAGTTATTGTAAGCAAACTCTACCATCGGTAGTAAATCGGTCCAAGTTACTTCCACTTCCATCATGCAAGTTCGTAAAATTTCCTCCAGAGTTAGGATCGTCCTTTCCGATTGACCGTCTGTTTGGGGATGATATGCAGTTGAGAAGTTGAGTTTTGTCCCCATCGCTTCATGCAAACTCTTCCAGAAGTGGGAGGTGAAACTAGGGTCTCTATCTGACACAATGGATACAGGTACTCCATGTAACCGCACCACATGTGCTATGTAGAGTCTCGCTAGCTCCTCCATGCTTGGCTTAAACCGTATTGGGATGAAGTGGCTGACTTTTGTCATCCGATCCACGATTACCCAAACAGCATCTTTACCACTCCTGGTGGGTGGGAATCCAGTCACAAAGTCCATGGTTATTTTCTCAAACTTCCATTCTGGTAAGGGCAGTGGTTGCAGGAGTCCAGCCGGGGCACGATGTTCAGCCTTTGTCTTTTGACATATAAGACATGATTGAACATACTCCGCAACCTCTCGTTTCATTCCGTGCCACCAAAAATGTGGTTTGATGGTATTGTACATTTTTGTCGTCCCCGGGTGCATGGCATAAAGTGAGGAGTGTGCTTCTTCCAAGATATCTCTTTTTAACTCCTTCACTTTCGGTACCCACATTCGTCCATTCATCTTGAGTATGCCTTCTTCCAACGCATACCCATTTCCATTGCCTGCTTCGATATTCTCTCGTGCTTTTATGCACTCTGGATCTTCTAATTGCCCCATCCTGATTCGATCGTGCAAAATCGGTCGAATACTTAGATGTGCAACCAGGGTGGTGATATTCTCAACTTGTATCTCCACACCCAGGGCCCTCATTTCCACCAGAGTTGGTAGTCTTTCTCTACGACTCAAAGCATCAGCAACGACATTCGCCTTACCAGGGTGGTAATTGATGGTGCAGTCGTAGTCCTTGAGTAACTCTACCCATCGCCTTTGTCTACCATTCAACTCTTTTTGATCCATGAGGTATTTTAGACTTTTGTGGTCGGTCATAATTTTGAAGGTCTCACCATAAAGGTAATGCCTCCATAATTTCAACGCAAACACCACAGCTGCTAATTCCAGATCATGAGTTGGGTAGTTCACTTCATGGGGTCTCAATTGTCTCGAGGCGTAGGCAATTACTTTCCCGTTTTGCATCAGAACGCAACCCAAGCCTTGATACGAAGCATCACTATGAACGACATACTCCCCTCCTACTGGCAATGTCAGTATAGGGGCAGAAGTAAGTTTTCGTTTAAGTTCTTCAAAACTTTGCTGGCATTCTTCCGACCAGACATATCGGGTTTCTTTCCTCAACAATTTTGTCAATGGTGAGGCTATTTTGGAGAAACCTTCCACAAATCGGCGATAGCCTGCCAATCCCAGAAAGCTACGTAACTGTGGTACTTCTTTGGGTGGGGACCAGTTTACTACTGCTTCAATCTTCTTAGGGTCGACTTCTACTCCTCTTCCCGATACCACGTGTCCTAAGAATAGAACTTCCTTGATCCAAAATTCACATTTTGAGAACTTGGCATACAACTTCTCTTCCCGTAGAGTGTGTAATACCAGTCTCAAATGCTCTGCATGTTCTTCCTCATTCTTTGAATAAATGAGGATGTCATCGATGAATACTATGACGAATTTGTCAAGGTATTCATGGAAAACCTTGTTCATGAGAGCCATGAATACTGCTGGAGCATTTGTGAGTCCAAACGGCATGACCAGAAATTCGTAATGCCCATATCTTGTTCGGAAGGCAGTCAACGGTATTGTACTTTCTTCCACTTTTAGTTGATGATACCCAGATCTCAAGTCAATTTTGGAAAAGACTGAGGCCCCTTGTAATTGATCAAAAAGATCATCAATACGAGGTAACGAGTATCGATTCTTGACCGTTGCTTTGTTCAACCTCCTGTAGTCTATGCACATTCGCATAGAGCCATCCTTCTTCTTCACGAACAAGACCGGTGCTCCCCAAGGTGAAGTACTGGGTCGTATGAATCCTTTGTCTAACAGTTCTTGCAACTGTTCCTTGAGTTCTTTTAGTTCTACTGGCGCCATTCTGTATGGTGGAATTGAAATCAGAGCAGTACCAGGTACTAACTCGATGTTAAAATCCACCTCTCGTTCTATGGGGACTCCGGGGAGATCATCAGGAAATACATCCTGAAATTCATTTACGACCTTGACTTCCTCCAGCTTTTCCTCCTTCTTTGTCTCCACTTGGACGAGGAATGCTTGACATCCTTCTCTCACCAAAGCGCATGCTTCCATTGCCGAGATCAAGCCCATTGGTTCGGACTCTCTCCTCCTTAAGCCTTGGAACACGATTTGTTTTCCAAGTTCGTCAAATAGACGCACTTCCTTCTTCTGGCAATCCAACACAGCTCCGTGTCGAGATAGCCAGTCCATGCCAAGTATGACATCAAATTCGTTGAAAGGCAGGATAATTAATTCTGCCTCCAACTTTACTTCTTTTATCTTAATGCAACAATTGGGTAGAATTCGGTCTACCCTTACTGAAGTACCCAGAGGTGTTCGTACACCTAAACTGGTACTCAGCTTTCCCGGCATAATAGGAAATTTTGATGCACACTTCTCCGATATGAAGGAGTGCGACGATCCAGTATCGAACAATGCATATAAATTCTGGCCCATAAAAGAGATCGTACCGGTGACCACATCTGGAGCGGTCTCAGCAGCACCACGAGTAAGAGCAAAAACTCTGCCCTGTGCTTGTGTTCCCGCTCCTTGTCCTCCTGTTTGGGACCCTTGATTTCCCAGCGGATAAACATTTGCTCCAGTCCCTCTAAAGTTGTTGTTGCCACCTTGACTTCCCCTTCTTGTCCCGCTCCCAGGCGGAGCTCCTGGTCCTTGCACAGATCCCACTGACTGCGCAAGTGTAGCACGACTGGAAGGACAATGATAACTCTTGTGTCCAGGTTGACCACAAGTGTAACATATAATGCCCATAGATTGGGACGCCATTCTGCACGCCCCCGTGTGCATCCTCCCGCAAATTTGGCAAGGCGGGTACCTGGCAGGTCCAGCGTTGGCACGTATAGTTGAACGTGCAATGCCTTGCTCGCTGTAGGTTTGGTTAAAACTTCGAGCCATGTGATTTCCAGCTGATTGTGAAGGCTGGGTGTGTGACTTCCTCTTTTCGCCCTTCTCTCTCCATGCTTGCTTCTTTTCATCCTCTATGCATTCTCTCCTTAATGCAGCCTGTTTGATACTGGTCAGGTCGGTCATGTCTCCCGAAGATACGCCCTCCTTAATGTTTGGTCGAAGACCATCAAGGAATTGTTCAGCTAGCCTCCTCTCCCGATCCTCCTCGATATCGAACCATTCGGAGAGTTCAAAGAACCGCAAGTAGTAAGCTATGACGGTGTTATCTCCTTGCTTCAGATTGTCAAACTCTCGCCTTTTCTGATTCAGCCATTGTCGAGGGAAGAAGGCATTCTTGAAGGAGACCATGAATTCCTGATATGAGATGGTTGGTGGAAAGGTTGCTCCAGCCTGTTGAGATTTCCACCAACGCAGGGCATGTCCTTTTAAAAGCATTATTGATGCTTCCAGTCTCTGCCTCTCGTTGTAACGGAGGTAATCAAATTGTACGTCCGTCTCTCTAAGCCAGTCAACGGTTTCTTGGGGATCTGTCGACTCCCCTTTGAATTCGCGTAGACGGTTTTTCCACAATACTTCCATTGTCACTCCCGTTCCTTGGGGATTCCCAGCTGGAGGTGCGTAGCTGTTATGCTCCGATTGGTTACTATGGAGGAGGAAAAAATCAATTTTTAGTTCTCGTTTTAAAAGGTAGGTTTAAATAAAACTATAGGAACTCTTTTCCCATCTCATTCAAAAATACATAAATACCTTTTCAAAATGATGCAACTGACTCAGACTATGCACACATAATCATGTTTCAGTCCCCAGCTAGGCTAGTGCAAGTACGGGTATGGAGTACTTCTCCCTTGCTAAGGGTAGCTAATCCTCAGGGGTGGAAGTAACATACCTATAATGCAGAAGGCTAACCAGGCTCTGATACCAGCTGTAACACCCCACCCTAAAATCTCTTGGGTCGAACCACTGGTTCAACCGCGCAGCGGAAAATCCTAACGGGGTTACGTATTAACTCCTCATTCAACACATATGCAACTTTCGTTTACTAACATAACTCGAGGTGAGCCCATATATATGTATATATCTCAAATCAACACGTTTATTAATATCCAAACTCATTTATTGTACAATATCCAACTCCTGACCTCAAATCCGAACATTAACTCAAATCTCCCTCTTACATGCTTTGGTACAATCCATAAATCATAATGACTCAAACTATCAAGCTCGATGCAATCAAATCCAACATAATACATGTTTAGGGTAATTGTTTTAAATACAAAACATAGGTAAAAGCTCTCCTCCGACCAATCGTCCGCTACCTCATGATGGAGTAACAGTTGCACAGCTCCAACGTCCAAGCTCAATTCCTCTGCTGCGGATCTGAACACAAAAGGGGAGTGGATCAGCTAGCTAATTTAGCTGAGTGGTGGCGCTGTTCCCTCCTACACGGCGAAGTCTATGGATACTTTTCCACATCAATCGATTAACCACCTAATCATGGCATCTAGGTTGAAGTCTCAACCTAATATATTTCTCAACCTAGCATCCAATATCCAAACAATATGCAAGTGTAATGCATTCCCATTTTATTAATTTGGGCGCCAAGGTCACCATACGCCCACCCCGCTCGAGCCTCATCATCTCAGTGGTTATAATAAACCACCATCTCATCATCTCAAGGATTATCATAAATCCTCTCGTTTGGCCCGCAGTCCAAACGGTCTCATAGGTAGGATCATCATAAATCCTTTCATTTGGACCGCAGCCCGATCGATAGAACCGCAGCTCAATCGATCTCATAGGGGTAGGTCATAGGCCCTTTCTAAGTCTATGTGATTATATGATCATCATACAAAATCATCATTCTCATCATAATCTCAATATCATAATCATCCTTCTCAATCGATCTTGGTGTAATTACCAAGTCTATGCCATATCATGCATACCAAATTTCATCAAATCATCCATTCAATTATCGAGTAGAAAATCGTTCGCAAACAATATCGTTATCGCACAATCCACGTATAAGGTGGACGGTTTGAAACCTCGTACATGGTTCGATAACCATTTAATTTGAAAGACGGACCCGCCGTAGTAAAAACTCCGAGAAAAGGAATGAGTGCCACTACTCGTAGTACACTTCTTACAACCATATTCCCAAAAGATTTCACCGGGTGAATTCTCAGGTAAGTGGAAGAGTACCACGAAGGTCTCAATTAAAAACCACTAGCCTAGACAGAATTCTCCCATGGTAGCTGTCCATTATTCAAATTCTCACCTAACTCATGGCCTGATATCACGTCATGAATTATTGAAATCATTTCAACGAAGTCTCAAGGGAATTCACGATTCGTAGGGATCAATTACAAAATCGTAAATTCCAAATACTCGATTTTGAATCATCCAATTCTACTCGAGTACTCTAAATCATAATAACGACATCTTCATTTTATCTTCGTTAAATCCTGGGCTATATTTCAATATCAAACATATAGCACGTAGTAAAACACCGCCTATTCACCGCAGGGTCCACACACCTGATTTATGACGAAATCTCGACTCTGCACAGCTGTTGAAGACCGACCTAGATCACCCGGGAGCTCTTGCTCGTCACCCTCTCTCTCTCTCTAGAACTGCCCCTCTCTCTCTAACTCCGTTTATACGAATTTTTGGTGTGAATGACAGCTGGCCATTCTTCCTCCTTTTATAGGCTGGTTGGTCACAAAACCCGGTCCAAATACCCGGTCGGGTATTTTGGGTTCAGACCGGGTTTTATAAAAAAATAATATTAGTTAGGTAAAAAGATCCCCGGTCGGACCGGCCTAAATACCCGGTCTGACCTAACTTAATACCCGATCGGGTATTTTGAGAAATTAAACCCGGTCTGACCTAACTTAATACCCGGTCGGGCCACTAAAATACCCGGTCGGGTATTTTGGAAATATACCCGGCCGGTTATAATTTTCTGGTTCGACCGGTTAATTCCTTCCTCCAGCCCACTTCAATTCTCGTTCGTTCCTTCGGTTTTTGGCGTTGAGTCTCCGATATAATTGGGAAAAACATTATCCCAATTATCGAACCAATTAAATTTAATATCCCGGGTTTGGGATGTTACATGCAATCCAGTTTCATTGCTAGATAACAAGAATTCACTGAGTAGTCATCAGATCTAGGACTTGGGTTGACATATAAACCTAAACCCGCTATACTACGCTTTAGGGAGTGGTTACACTTGGCCAATTCCTGGAGTGACAGTAGAGTCGAGGCAAGTTTTTGGCGCCGTTGCCGGGGACGGCTAGGTTGCTGAAGAAAAGTGATTTCTGTTAATTTAGCTTTTCTTTTTGCTTTGTTTTCTTTGTCCCAATTGTGCCTTCACGGGTTTTTCTTGCTTCAGTGTGTGCAGGTAGTGCATGACCCGTAGCCAGTCGGGAGGTTTACTGCCGTTGAATCCAGAGATTGAACGCACCTTTCGCCAGCTCAGGAGTCAACAGCGAGCTAGACTGGCTACAGAAGAGCGCATAGACGACCACTTGAGTAGCGATTCTGAAGAAGAGCACGGGATGGACAGAGACTACAATCCGCACTAAGGGAATCCTCAGCAGGTTCCCCCGGTGAATCAGGTCCTGGGGAACAACCCCATACCCCAGGATCATGGAGTTCATCATCCACCGCAGCCGGGTCCCACCTTGGAGTACTACTATACTCCTCGATTGCTTACATCCGCCCGGTCATCCTCTACCCGCCTATTCCAGCAAACAACTTCGAGATCAAGCCATGCTGGATTCAACTCATCACATCCTCGATCCAGTTCCATGGCTTGAAGAATGAGGAGGCCAGGGTGCATCTTTCCCGTTTTCTGCAGTTGACGAACGGGTTCAAGCTGAATGGTGTCCCCGATGATGCGATCCGCCTTCATCTCTTCCCCCATTCTCTGGCGGGGAATGCTAAGAGGTGGTTGGAGACCCAGCCCCCATTTTCCATCACCTCTTGGGACGATCTGGCTGACAAGTTCGTGCACAGGTATTATCCGGCATCGAAGACTACAGAGATTTAGCGGGAGATCACTCACTTCCGCCAAGAGCCAGATGAGTCACTTCGTGATGCTTGGGAGCGGTACATGGGATACTTCTGGCAGTGTCCCCATCATGGCTTTAGCGATGCTTTCACAGTGGGGAATTTCTACAGTGCCCTCTCTCCAGATAGCCAGAGGGTTATTGAGTCTCTATGCCCACGAGGGGACATTCTTACCAAGACTCCCACCCGAGCTTGAACCAGATGATCAGTACTTTGGCTGCCAGAGATCATTCTTGGGGACAGGGTAGCCGAGGCAGACAGTCCCGGGACCGTGGTGTGCACGCCATGGAGACCAGATCCGGGCTCGAGCAGCAAGTAGCTGAGCTGGTGCAGACATTGAAGCAGCCCAACAGTCTTATTCCGGGCAGAGGGTTTGGCTACACCTCCCGTAGCTCAATGTCAGTGGTGTGAGAGCTCCAACCACCTCGTGGAGGACTGCCAGGCTATGAGGGAGTCTACCACACCCCAGGAGCAGTTGGCTTTCATCGCCAATGCGAGGCGCTTCGATCCATACAGTAGCACATATAGTGAGGGGTGGCGCCAACATCCCAACTTCGCCTAGAGCAGCAACACCACTAAACCACCTGGTTTCCCAGCACCAGCAGGTGGTTTTCCGCAGAGGCAGCCCTCCCAGGCTCGCCAGGGGCCAGACCCACAGCAGCAGCCCTACCAGCCTAGGCAGGGCCAGCCATTCCAGTAGACCCAGCGCCAGTTTGCTGAGCCACCAGCAGCTCCGGCCCCAGATGACAGGATGACGAAGCTGGAAAACATTCTAGCTTCATTCATGACTAGCACTCAGGCTGCTATCACATCACTGGAGGCAGGTCAGCGGAACCAGGGTGTCATTTTGCAGGATCTGCAGACCCAGGTGGGCATCTTGGCCCGCCAAAACACTACCAGGGCACCGGGGACTCTGCCTGCCACCACTGTTCCGAATCCTCGAGATCCTCATCAGCATCAGCAGCTGGATGCCATTTTTAACAGGAGCGGTAAAGTCATATCTGCTGATCCTGTCCCGGCTAGACAGGAGGAACCACTACCTGCTTTAGCACTTCCAGCCGACGATGCAGAAGTGCGGGTGGAGAAGGAAGCCCCTGCTCCCAAGCCACAACCAGTGGTTAAGGAGCATGTACCCCAGCTTCCCTTCCCCACTCGCCTACACAAAGACAAGCTGGAGACTGAGTTTGCCAAGTTCATGGCAATGTTGAAGCAGCTCAACATCAGCATACCGTTCATGGAGGCACTGTCGAAGATGCCCAAGTATGCCAAGTTCATGAAAGATATCTGCACCAACAAGAAGAAACTTGGGGACCTTTCGACAGTGATGCTGAGCGAGGAGTGTTCTGCCATCTTGCAGAACAAGCTGCCCGAGAAGCGAAAAGACCCAGGGAGTTTCACTATCCCTCTTACTATTGGCAGCATGCATGTAGGCAAGTCCTTGGCGGACCTAGGCGCTAGCATAAACGTCATGCCATATAAGTTGTATAAAATGCTAGACCTAGGTGAACTCAGCCCTACTAGGATGAGCATTCAATTAGCTGATCGTTCTATCGTGCATCCTAGGGGAATCATAGAGGATTTGCTTGTCAGTGTCGGTGCATTCACATATCCTGTTGATTTCGTTATTCTTGATGTGCATGAGGATGTGGATGTGCCTTTGATTCTAGGTAGGCCATTTCTTGTCACCGCCAAGGCACTAATTGATGTGCATGATGGTAAACTGATCTTGCGTGCTGGGGATGAACAGGCTACTTTTTCTGTGACTGAATTTGATCACTGTGCTATGATTGATGTCACGCCTGTGCATGCCATATCTGATCAGGTACACGAGCCTGTCGTGTATCCTCCTGCTCCTCTCATTTTGCAGGACCCTCCTATCATTCCCTCGCCGCCACTCCATCCAGCCTCGCCTCCATCCTGAATTATTTTTCCGTTAATGTTGACCGGCATTGACAATTGTTGTTTAGCAAATTGTCTACTCAGCGTTGATGTGGGTATCTAATGTGAAATTTTAAATTCAATTTTAATTTATTTCATGTCATTTAACAAAATAATTAAAATAAAAATAAAAAATCCAGTTCTCTTCATCTTTGTCTTCGTCTTCCTCCTCATCATACCACCTGTAGACTGTGAGCAAAATCCGAAAATGCCCAAGTTACAAGATAACATTTCCACAATACCCCACTTTACAAAAAAAAAAAATCCTAAACAATCAAATTTGGAGCAGTTCACTCCAGTATCAAGGGAACTAGATGTGACTCGCTTGACACTGAAGCGAACCACATCCGAAGGAGCCGGATTGAGGCCGAAATGACCTAAAAGGCCCAAAATAAGTGTGGTTCGCGGCTGACCCCAGCGAACCACTTAGATCGCTAGTCAGCCCCGCGATATACTCCTAATATAGGGTTCAGAGCTTTAAACAATCGTAACTTTTCAAGATCGACAACTTTCACTAGGAAGAAATTTCCAAAAGAAGAATTTTTTATTTCTTCTATAGAAAAATTTGAAAATACTTCTATAGAAAATACTTCTATTTAATTTCCACATTTCCACATAAATTCTGAGAATACTTCTATAGAAAAATTTGTAGTCCTTAAAAAGTTAAGCACAACAAAAAAAAATGTGATGATCGGACCTGTGGAGCACAAAGTTACGATCTTCCAAAGTTTAGCAAAATCGAAAAAACGACTAGTTTGGGGTAGCAAACGTCATTTTTTGCGATGAAGGTGAACAAAATTGCCTTTTGCTGTTTGCGGCTTAGAAGATCTCATTAAATTATCCGTAATCAAAAATAATTTTGCTACGATCGGATAACCGAGGGCAAAGGTACGATCGTCTGAAGTTTAACCAAGGTAATTAAGTGTAGTTCGCGGGTGTGTCCAGCGATGCACCCTAAGTTTGGCACAAATTGCTTGGAATAGCCGCGATTTGTTTCAGATTGGTGTAGTTCTCTTGGAACAGTCGCAAATGCACACTGGTTAACAGCAGTGCGCAGCGAACTGCTCCAAACTTGGGTATTTTTGGTGCGGTGGGGGGTAATTAAGTGGGGGATTGTAGAAATTTTTCTTGTAACTTGGGCATTTTCAGATTTCTCCCAAAATTGTCAACCACAAGGAGCCATTTTCCCAACCCACTGCGTAAATCGATCGGCTGGATCAAGGCGGCGACTGGCAAATTAGAGAAAATCTATGGTCTTTCTCCCGTCAGCCCTTTCGAATTTCGCAGAGAGAGAGAGAATTAAGGAGGGTTCATCGTTATCTTCTTCATCAGAGTGATTGAAAAAGGTGGAGGTAGGAGGGTTTGAGCATAGCCGCGGAGGAAGATGACAAAAGGAGAAAGATTTAATTTGTATTTTGATTATTTATTTTTGTTTATTATATTATATTTATTTTTGAATTAAATTAGTTTGACATGGCATTTACGTGGCAGTTTAATATTTGCCACATCAATAAAAATATATTACTTTGACCATCGTCTTGTCAACCGTTACCTCTAATAGTCAACTAAAACGTTAGGATACAAATGTCACAAAAGTATCATATTTTGATATATGATTCTTATATTGAAGAAAATAGGACATAAATGTCATTTTTTTATAGATCGGATTTTGTACTGGTATTAGTTCTTGAAATAAAAGAGATGAAAAGAAAGAGGACGTAAAATAGTTATTAAGGATGGAGAGTGGGATAATTAATAATGGGTGGGTAAGGGATAACGGTGGAATAGCTTTTGGTTAAGTTAAAGATTTTAAATATTAAAACTTATAATGTTATATGTTAATTAGTAACAAAAAAAAAGGTTTTTATTTAACTCTCTACATTAAATAAATCCATATTCCAAATTATTTTCTTCAAACGACCCCTTAATATCTTTGTTGTCTGAAACCAATCAATATTGACATTAATAATTAATCTTCTCCCAACAATTTGAGTTATTGGAGCTAATTAGTTTATGACATAGTAACATAGATAGTTGACTAAGTGATCGTGTTCGAATCTCCATGATTCCAATATTAATAGTTGATTTAAGAACCAGGTATGGTGGACTTGTCCAAACTTCAAACCCGTGTGTCGGCTTTTGTGTAAAGGGACATGAGAGTGATTAAGATATATACATAACCTTACTCCAATAACTCAAGATCGATTAGACTTTAAAAAACTTTGATTTTAATTGAATTTCTTACTTATTTGATTTTTTATGTTACATACTTAATAATTTGATTAAGCCATCTAAATCAAATCCACTGTATAACCCTTAGGTGTTACTCGAAGGTGGGGACCCGCCAGTAGCAGAGATTCTTTGCCAGGGGTAGGGGCGTTGGTGTGACCTAAAACTTAGCCAGTGGTTTGATCCGCCAACCTGTCAAGCCATCAAAACTATTCCTCTTCCTAGCCAGAATGTTGAGGATAGACTGATATAGCATGCCACTTCTGACGGGGGTTTCACTGTTAAATCGGCCTATCATTTTGCTTTCTTATTAGACAAGCAAGGGGGTCGTTGGAAATCCATAGCTAGTTGGATGGACAGGGCCAGTTGGATTCGTTTATGGGCACCAATATTCCATCCAAATTGAAAATATTTTTCTGGCAGATCTTTAACCGCATCCTGCCAACGATGGAAGCCCAAATCGAGAAGGAAATCTCGGTGCTTCTTAGGTGTCTGGTTTGTTGGGCGGAATCGGAAACAATGGAACATTTTGTTTCTTGATTGCCCAGTGACACGTGCTCTATGAGATCATTCGGGACTCGAATATCTTGGTCAAGAGCTGCCTCGCCACACTTTCCCCCTCTTACTAAAAAAGTTGATGTTATTCATACATCAACCTTCACTAATCATGGCGGTTGTTGCAGTCCTTTGGAGGATTTGGCGGTCACGGAACTAGGCGATATTTGAGGAAAAGAGTTTGGGATCCCAGCCTTAATGCGACAGTTCAACTACCAGTATCAGGATTGGGTTAGCATGCCAGTAGACCGTGTGCTCTAATCTTCCATCCCGCCAGTTCATCACGTGGGTTCAGTGGATCCAAACTCGATTATTTATAGATGGGATGGGGCAACGAAAAGTAGGTCACACTCGGTAGGTGGGATGATTATCATGAACCAAGATGGGGAAGTCCTCTTGGCTAAAGGGGTTCAGTTTCTGTTGATCGACGATCCTATGGTTGTCGAATTACTCGTTTTTCCGGGAGGCAATTCTATGGTGCCTGACTCTTGGCTTTACGAAGATAGATTTGAAGGTGATGCCAAGGTGATCATCGAGAAGATCATTTGGGCTGATACCTGGGATAGTCGAATGGGAGTTATTCTGGAGGAGTTCGTGCTGTATTTTGAGAGTCATACTGGGTTTCGTGTTGGATTTGTAGGCCGCGGAGTTATAGGGCAGCCCACTTGGTGGCTAGAAAGGCCCTTTCGTTGTATCCGATTATGAATCATTTTTTATTTTATTTTCAGACCTGGTTTAATTCGAGGATGTAATTATATATTCTCAAATCAATATATTATTATCTTTTGTAAAAAAAACACATAGCAGGAAGAGTGAGTACATCCAATTGCCACGTGGTGGTTCGCCGTTACAAGCTCTTAAATTACCCACGTGTGACCAAATGTTCCGCTAGACGATTTCGCATCTCAATTATCACCTCTCATTCTCTATCTTGTAGTAAAACAAAACAAACTACTAAAAAACAGGTGACAAGAGTAAAAAAAAACACGAAAGGCCAACCAGATCACCAACAGAACAAATGGGAAGTAAAGAGCGATCAAAGATCGGAAAGAAAAGAGAAGACAAGAGATTTCTCTCCTCCGAACCATTCCTTATTCCGATCATCAAAGGTATAATAGTGTTCATTTTTTCTTTCATTTAACAAATATCATTCACCCTTCTCTTGCATGATTTGTAAGAATGCAATATTTCTTTTATGGCAATTGTGTAATCGGTAATCCTTATGATTCAAACTGAAATGTTTCCATGTAAAAATGATATATCAACAATAGTTGCATAAGAAAAAAGTTTGTAAGCCTGTAAAAATGTTATGCTAGCGTTTATCAAAAAAGAAAAGTTATATTTCATGAATATAATGTTTGTTTCTTGGTGTGAAAAAGCATTTTGTGTCAATTTTTGTAATGGGTGTTGCATTTCATAATAGTTTATTGTTTGGGTTGGGGTAATGAAGTCGAATGTTAAATGCATGTGTTACATGATATTATTAGATGGTGGTCAGCAAAAACGGTTGCAGTGGTGACAGGGGCCAACAGAGGGATAGGGTTCGAGATAGTGAGACAACTTGCAGGGCATGGAATCACCGTAATATTAACGTCTAGGGAAGCTAGTGCAGGAATTGAAGCCGCAAGTGTGTTGGCAAGAGTTGGGCCTAAGCGTGACATTCCACCAACTCGATGTTTTGGACAAATCATCTATTGAAGAGTTTTGTGATTGGGTGAAAGAGCAATATGGTGGCATAGACATTCTGGTGTGTGTTATTAGTGATCTTGAATTGAAATTTCTTTTATCATTTTTATGCTCGATCGTTCCTTATATATTTCTTGTTTGTTGTTGGCGTATCCTTAAGGTCAACAATGCAGGTGTCAACTTCAATATTGGTTCTGAGAATTCAGTTGAATTCGCTCGGATGGTTGTTGATACAAATTATTATGCTACAAAAAATGTGACTAAGGCTATGATTCCACTTATCAGAGCGTCTGAAGCAGGTGGACGAATCGTTAACGTCAGCTCAAAACTCGGCAGAGTCAGTGGAAAAAGAAACGTAAGTCTAACCGAACTTATACGATAATACTATGATAAATTGAAGGGGGGAAAAAAAACAAATGTTAACTCTAGCTATTTATCTATTACTCTTCTCATTTGTTTTAACTCAATTGAAGACCATATGTTAGATGAGACAACTAAATGACATGTATATTGATTAACCAATCTTAAAAACATTGTTATTACTTCCTAGAGAATCGAAAACCAAGAGCTGAGAGAACAACTAAATGACATGGAAACATTGTCGGAGGAATTGATTGATGGAATGATGTGTAAGTTCTTAGAGCAAGTGGAAGATGGGAGCTGGGAATCTGGCGGGTGGCCTCACGCCAACACAGATTACTCCGTCTCGAAACTAGGGGTCAATTGCTACACTAGGGCTACTGGCGAAGGAGATGGCTGATCGGCCCGACGGCAGAGAAGATTTACGTGAATTGTTACTGCCCTGGGTGGGTTAAGACTGCGATGACAGGGTGGGCGGGTACGACATCGGCCGAGGACGGTGCAGACACTGGAGTCTGGTTGGCCCTCCTCCCCGATCAAGCTATTACTGGGAAATTCTTTGCTGAGAGACGTGAGATCGCCTTTTGATTTAACTAGTCTCATTTTTTTACTTATTATCGTTATTAAATTTTTGTGTTGCTTGTGGTATTTTTGAGTAAGACATTAGAAGGTGTGTACGACTTAGCTTTTGTGTTTTGGTTAATGACTTTCCTTTCAGGTCACGACTGAGGAAGAAGCAGTACTTTGTTGTTTTGGGAAATTTATTTTCGTCTTTTATATTTTTATAATTTTATTTTTTGGTTAATTTGATAATGATAAATAATAAAAATTAGGAAAATAATTTTAATTTGAATTTGTTTAATGATTTTTAGGCTGACAATGCAATGACATGGCGTGTTGACTAACGGTCAACACCAAACTAATAGTCAAACCATGTGTCGAGCCAATTGAGTCTATATGTTGCATAGTTGAGACCAGGATGGTAATTTCTGAAACCAAAAGCCAAATTTGATTATATGGTCATAGTTCAGGCAAAAATAAGGCATTAACTCTATTATATACTCTCAAGTTTGCGCAAAAATCATTTATAGTACTATTTTCTATTCAAATGCGGCTCAATACTCTACTAAATCGTGGATCCATCGCTGATAGGAAAACTAGTAAATTCATTTTTGCATGAAGGCAAACATTAATAGGACAGGTCCCAAAGTACATTGAGGGTTTACCTCATGAAGAGGAAGAGAAAAGACATACAAAGATGGGAAGAAATCATGAAGAAGGGTCTTCAAGTGCTGGAAATCCTACTACAAAGCTCTACTCCGCTTCTTCTTCTCCGCTTCTTCCCCAAAGCTTCTACTTCTCTCTCTAACCTCACTCTAGAACAAGAAATCTGCCAAAAAACCACTCTATTCAAGAGGGGAGTACCCTATTTATAGAGCTCAGGGTTGACGGGCAATTTCACGGCTGGATCAGGAGGAAAGAGGTCGCTAACGTTTGATATGTAATAGGATGTTTTAGACTTGAATTGGGAATGACGATGAAAGTATCTATCTATGCCTATTTGATTTTTGTTCATTCTTGCATCAATTAGTGTGGGATTGTCTGTATCCCATTTGCCCTAATTGCAACCTAGATTGTAGGGAATTTATCATTCTCCTTCTTGTGATTTATGGATGAATTGAGTTTACCTATAGTTTGTATGACTTATCTATGCTAATTATGCTTTGAAACCTTGTCTCTCTAATTATTTTCTTGACATCCTACTATTTAGGAGTGCATATTTGTAGGGATGGCAATGGGTCGGGTCGGGGATAGATAGTGCATATCCGTTACTCTACCCAAAGTAGTTCGGGTTTTACCCTACCCATACCCACATGTGAAATGGGTAGAAAATTAAAACCATGACCCATACCCACTCGGGTTTCGGGTATCCACGGTTTATCCATGGGTAATGATTTCTCTTCCATAACTCTAACCAGTATGTTAACATTCACACGTATTCTCACATTACGTAAGAGGAAAAGTATGACAATAATTCACTAGAATGAAGAAAATTAATTAAAACAACACAATTTTATGAAAATACTATATTTATATGCTAAATATAAAATATCTTAGAGAAAAATAATGATTATTTCTAGACAAAATACATATGTGTGTGAATAATCAGGCGGGTTTGGGTTGGATAGTGAGAAACTCATGCCCACCCATTATCCGCAATATTCGGGTTCGGGTTTTACCCATACCCACTAAATGTCCTTCGGATTCGGATTTTACCCTACCCGATTAGGCCGGGTTCGGGCGGATATCCATGGTTACGAATATTTTTTGCCATCCCTACATATTTGGACTGGATTTGAGCGGATGGGTAGAACCCATTTAGAGAAGATAGGTTTTATTCCGACAACGTGAAGTTAGATGAGGTGACATTGGACTAGTGGGTTCGATTGCATGACCATTCAGCCGATTCCTAGATTATCAATCTCTACACCTCGATTACCATGGATCGTCCTTCCATTTTTTGCATGCCATCTCATGCGGTTAGGGCGAGGGAGGCACCCCAAGTACCTCTTCCCTCCTATCGTTCCCTAATTCATTAATTTCCAACTGTCCACCTGCTACCGCTATACTACTTCGTCGATCTAGGGTGCATGTGGGTAAATAAAAATATTTGAGTGGTAGCCTGTGTGATTTGAACTTGGGTCACTGTTACCACAAGTAACTTATTTCCATTAGACTACAATTCATTTGTTCTTGTATTTTAAATCCAAATACAGTATTAAAAAACTATTCCTTATCCAATTCAAGATAGTCGTTGTTGGGGACATGAGAAATTAGGAAGATATACAGTTCGGTCAGGCTATGTGGAATGAAAGGCAAAACAAAGCCAATTCGAAAGGGGAGCCCTATGTTTCGGTGGATTGGAAGAGACTCTGGCATCTAAACCTACCTCCAAAAGTTAGGTTTTTCCTGTGGCGATGGGGAAGCAATATTCACCCGACAAAAGCAAATCTCAGCAAAAGGATCAAAGTAGCCTGGGACGAGTGCCCATTTTGCGGTTTGAAAGAGACATAAGAACACATTACAAGAGATTTAGATTGTGAAGGGAGAGTATGGCGCCCTAGTGAGATTAGGAACCTATTCAGACTAGGCGAGGGGCATGAACAGGGAAGAATGGTTATGTGAGTTGCTTGAGAAAGCATCTGACAAGATCTATGCAAATCATAATGACCCTATGGTATATCTGGAAAGAGCGCAACAACCACATGTTCAATAATCATCAGGAAACTGCCTATAAGATCCCCAATCTTTCTTGAGAAGGACTGCGAAATGATCATAAGGAAACTGGAGGGGGAGATGGGGAGCGACCTGGAAATTGATTTTCTGTGCGAGGAAATAAGAGGAAGGACAGAAGAAATGGAAAATGTGAAATGTGAAATGTAGGAAGGGGAACGTAGCGGGGCCCACAAGATGGCTCGGATGATGAGTCGATGGGAGGAGAGCGAGATCTGGTTCGACTGGCCTCCGGTTTTTACTATTCCTATTCTGCTTAAAGATTGTAATGATCTTATGATATAAGTAACGAATATTCAGGTGAGTTATCAAAAAAATGTCATTGGTAGAATATATTGTGGTTTAATCGTAGTTCAATCCTTATCATTTTGATCCTGTGTAGGCATGACAATAAAACCCGAACCCACGGGTACCAACCCGACCCAATCCGGTCAACGCGGGTAAAATTCATGTTGACGGGTTTTGGGTTTAAACCCGTTCACTATTCACCGGGTTGGGTTGTGTTTGGGTTTAGGTAAACCCGGCCCATGGGTACCGCCCACACCTATATAATTAATTTTCTCGACATATTTAATATTCTAAACAACTAATCTTATTTATGTTTGTGGAGACATGTCTAATTTTTTCTTTCTAGTTGTGTAGAATGAAGTTGATGTTATCAAGTGGAGAGTGGAAAACTTAATTGAAAGGAAGAAGCTTTCAATTAATCATGCTATTTATGGATAATTTGTGATTTGCTTCAATTTTCTTGAGTTTTCTAGATTGGTGTTGTACGATTTTTATAGTTAATTTGTGATTTGCTTGAATGTTCTAGAATGGTGTTTTATATATGAATAATTTGTATTGAGAGATTGATATTTGATTTTAATTTTGATGAGAACTTGTTATTGTGAATTTTTTACGATAAAAACCCGTGGGTACCCATGAACCCGCGGATACCCAGCGGGTTGGGTTGGGTTGAGTTTTTCAAACCCAGTGGGTTTTACCCCGAGTTTTTTTCACGAATAAACCCATGAATTTGAGTTTGAATTTAGCAAAACCCGACCCATTGCGATCCCTAATCCTCTATTCGACATTTCCAATTCGACCCACTAGTACGGTATGTTTTGTCGAACATTGATTTTTGGGGGAAAATCCCACATAAGTACATAACCAAACCAAAGGTAACTACAGTCTACAAAGATCGCCGGCTTAGTCTGTCACACCCTGGGGGAAAGAATAGTCTTGGCGAGTGTAATTCCTGGAAAAGAAGACGGATTACAGAGAAGAGCTGGGAAATAGGGATAAGAACAGAGAAGAAGGGGAAGAAAGTGGAGTCAGAACAGGAAGAACAGATGCAGAAGCTTGGGGAAGAAGAAGAATAGGTCGAGAGAGAGCAGAGAAGAAGAGTAGTAAAATGATTCTGTTATTTCCTATCTCTTCCATTACAACACAGACTTCCTTTTATAGGAGTCGCACAATTACAAAAAGACCCACCAACTAAACCCTTGTTACAACTAAACCCCTGTCGTTACAATCCCCACTCCTTAACAACAGCCTTGTCCTCAAGGCTGAGAATCATCTGAAAATCAAAACCAACTCAAGACATGATATAGCAAAGAAATTTATACTAAACAAAAGGAAATGAGATGCAGAATGGATTGGCATATAGGAATGCTCTTCAACCAACCAACATGCTCCATTTATCCCAGAGAGTGTCTAATAAGTTGCCAGCCATCTACAATACCACAACAACCAGCTCCAATGGCCTGCCATCTGCAATACAGACAACCACAAACACTGCCCTGACTTATGTTTCGATCTTTATAGGGCTCCCTGAAGTCAGGACACTTTCCCCTTCCGCGAGAAAATACACAAACTCCATAGTAAGTAGGGAAAACCCGATACCCATAACCCCAATAGCCATGCCTCGGTTTTCCCTTGCATCCCACTGATTCAGATGTAAGCTCATACCCCTTATATGAGAAGCATGCCTCCACACTGGCAGCCTTCAGGAAACTGCAGATTCCCCACTTACCCGGCTTAATTGCGTTCTCCAATGTCCAAACCAGCAACATCTGTGAATTGCGTGAGGTGATCGTGCTTGTTCTGAAATAGTACAGCAGCAGCCACAATTCCCTTGGTATAATAGCTGCTGCAGTAAACCCAAGCTGATTCAAGTCAGTAGCATCCATTGTCAGAACAACCTTATCCACCCCATTAGAACTCCCAAACCCGGAAGAAACAGACTCCAAACTATAATCATCAACCTGAACTAATCGTGGTTGCTGAAAAAATGCCCGATTCTTCACCACCATAAGTGGAACATTACTCACGACTGTATTCTCCACCATGGTGCAAGTCAAACCCAAGCTAGGAATTTTCACAATGCAATCGTTTCCTGAAAGCATTACATTGGATTGATCAAGTGGTTGCCCATATAGGAACTCTGCTCTATGCTTCATGCCTTTGTGAGTCAGCCTGTCAAGGAAAGGAATTACAGTCCAACACAGCTCCTTAAATGGCTCTTTGAAATCAAAGCCAGTACCTCTCCCTTGAGGCTGAACCAAGACAAAACAGCCATCCAACCTGCCATCCTCATATACATATCCAGCCACTTCCATATGCTTGTTTGAAACACCTTGCAACTCCGAATAAAACAGCCCAGGTTCTTTTACAGTTGAGCCAGGTGTCACAATAGGAATATATTCTTTTTCAGCAAGTATACCACCATTCCCATCAACCCTGTTAGGAGAAAGAAAGGATTCAACAGTCACAGCCCTTGTATCCCCATCCATTTCTAAGTAATCACCAAGATGAGATTGCTTCTTCCTTTTGCAAGTCTCGATGGCAACTTCCTCCAACCGAGCTTGCTGATAAGCTTCAGCTAATGTTTGGGGCTGCATCATGGACATGGCTAGCCGCAACTCCTGCTCCAATCCATTGATAAAGCTGCTAATGAAAAAAATCTCGTCCAAGGCTGGGTTGAATTGCGACATGAGGGACCTCAACTCCTCAAACTTCTCTTGATACTCAGTCAAAGAGCCTCGCTGCCTAAGTTTATTGAATGCAGCTACCACACCCCCATAAGTACGATTACCAAATCTCTGACACACAGCAATCACAAAATCCTCCCACAGTAATCACGTTTGCCATAATTCCAACCTTTAAACCAGACAGCAGCCCGTTGCTCAAAACCGAGCACAGCCAAATTTACCTTCTGGTCATTAGGGATTGCATAGGTCTCAAACAATTTGTCGCATTTGCTAATCCATTCTCGAGGAGATTCACCATCGAAAGAGGGAAATTCTAATCGGGGAAGAAAATGAGCATTACCTCGGGCTGGAGCAGCTTGAAAGGGCTCCCGCTCAGCGACTCGATGATTCTGTGGAAGAGGCAAAATGCCCTCAGCGCCAATCTGATCCTCCAGCGGCGCAACCGCGCCGACAGTTGCCTCCACCGGCCCAAGAGGAAGAATTCCGTGAAGCATATCGCGAATCTCCTGAGTGAATCGATCAAAGCGATTATCCAATCAAGTTAGGAAACTAGTCCAGCGTTCGTCGATTGTACCTCGAGTCGCCGCCATTGTGCCAAGACAGGGCTCTGATACCACCTTGTCACACCCTGGGGGAAAGAATAGTCTTGGCGAGTGTAATTCCTGGAAAAGAAGACGGATTACAGAGAAGAGCTGGGAAATAGGGATAAGAATAGAGAAGAAGGGGAAGAAAGTGGAGTCAGAACAGGAAGAACAGATGCAAAAGCTTGGGGAAGAAGAAGAATAGGTCGAGAGAGAGCAGAGAAGAAGAGTAGTAAAATGATTCTGTTATTTCCTATCTCTTTCATTACAACACAGACTTCCTTTATAGGAGTCGCACAATTACAAAAACCCACCAACTAAACCCTTGTTACAACTAAACCCCTGTCGTTACACAGTCTTAGGCTTCCGGCGGCCCTTCTCTCTTCGCCTTTCGTTTGTCGCGTCTCCCTAAACGCCGCGGCGGCAACTAATCGGGCCTCGTTTCAGCCGTTCTGTCTCATCATTCATCAGCCATCGCCTCTCCCGTCTGCCGATTTCTGCTCCTGCGCTGCCGGCCCTGGCTAGCAAGTAGATGGGGAACAAAGAGCGCGCTAAAGAAAGACGTGAGAAGAGACGCCAAGAGATTTCTCTTCTCCGTACTATCCCGTACTCTGATCACCAAAGGTACCGTTTCTATCCTC